>JAZDUA010000057.1:705000-1345000 GCA_038098605.1 Gryllus longicercus | reverse complement strand
AAAAACCATGTTTTTAAAACATCGGTATTTCACATCAGAAACATTCAAGTGCAAAAATTACTGGTTTAATAATTAATATCCCACAACGTCGTGTCACTCGACGAAACTGAAAGTCGTGAACTCGACGAAAGTGAAGACTGTAACTACATCTTAACCATGTGGTTCGTTTTTGGTCGAAAGTCCATATAACAAATATTGAAAGGAATGGATCGCTTACGATGACGCGAATTCCTTTAGGATGAGTCAATATTTCGAAATTGTAATGAAGTATACCCCATACAGCCCCAACCGTCATTCAGTAAGTGCTTCTAACCCAAACACGAATTCCGCGCTGGCCCTCCCGGCAGCACAGCTCCGCCGTGTTTGCGCGCTGCATTACGTTGGCTGAAGTCTCTTTGATGTCGCGTGGGCGGGCGTTTGGTCGCGGGCCACCACAGGGCGCGCGGGGGTGGCGGCGCTGACGTCACGGCGACGCTGTTGCGTGGGCGGCGCGGGGGCGGCCCAGAGCGGACCGGAGAGAAGCGCAGCGCGTGGCGTGGTGTGGCGTGGCGTGGCGTGGCGTGCCCGCGCCACAGCGTGGGCGCCGCCCAGCCCGGGCCTTTGTGTGGTAATGGGAAGCGGCGACAGCATTAGCATGGGCCGGAGCGGCGCGCGGAGGCGAAGGCGGGGACCTGATAAGGCAGCCTGGCGTCGCCCGCCCGCCCGCCCGCCCGCCCGCCCGCCCGCCCGCCCGCCCGCCCGCCCGCCCGCCCGCCCGCCCGCCCGCGCCAATGGAGACGCCCGGACAGACCCGCCCCGGCCCCAACTACACCAGCAATTTCTGGAATACTTCAATGAAATGTATATTAAAGTAATGATCACAAACGTTCATTAAATTTAATGTACGTAAATAACGAAATAAATAATAATATAATTAATAATAGTAATAATGTATTACTGCAAATGATCGTACGCCCGATGGCAGTTAATCAAAAAATAGGTACTAAAATAAAAATTAGAACAAACAATAAATATAATATTAAAAATGAAAATTAAATTAAAACAGAAATACACAAAAATAAAAAGTACATAAAATGTGCCCACCTTTACTCTGTACCCATCACTTCACTTCACTTCGCTTCACTTTACTTCACTGCATCTCCCTTCGGTAACCAGTAATTTATGCATTAATGCTAATTGTACACATCGCACCTTTGTTTGTGTTGGCCTTCCCTGCACATCACTATATTCTACCCTAGAGGTCTTAACTCTCGAAAGCATAATTTGCATAACTCTTAATGATCATACGTATTACACTAGGAAGCAAGAATCAATGCTTTATGGGCATATGGTCATGAAGCTCCTAAAATTGGTTGCCTAACTTTTTGCCTCTAAAGTCATTTTTTTTATTTCTCCCGATAGATCGACGTATTAACATTATCGGTTGAATATTTTCCCAACCTTGTGGATGTCATGATTTTCTCAAAATTTCTTCCCATTACCAGGATGTATATTCAAAGAATAATTTATGATGAATTGAACATAAATCGGATGAAATTGAGTTTGCCATTCCATCGGAAAGTAAAAACACAAGTGAAAACACACTTGAAGAAAACAAGAACGGAAATCAGGCCGAAATTAATGTGGGTTGGAGGCTCAGGTTTTGCGTCGCTCTACGACGTGACGGCGTCTCAGAAGGAGGGCCACCGCTGCCTCCGCCTACCCCGAGTTCCTGCATGGGCTCAATATATTTTTATTTCCTTTTCTTGTCGTAATAAACTCCCAACCACCGCGGGGGCACTTTCATCTTTTATAAATTGAAATTTTTCCTGGGGGCGAAAAAACGACGGACGGCGAGTTGTATTCCCGGAGCCCAATAATTGAAGGTGTGGTTTTCTGTTCGGCTTTGTTGGGCTCGTCAGCTGCGGTGGCGCTGTGGAGCAGCGAACGGAGGCGGCGGGCCCCGGGGCGGCGGAGATGAGGGAGACGAGGAGTTGGGGGCGGGGCGGGGGCGGAGAGTGGCGCCGCAAGCTCACCACACGCGATCTCGAGGGCGCGAGAGGCGCGGGCGGCGGGGGCGGTGAGGCAGCGAGACGAGAGTGTAGCGGTGACCGCGGACGCCAGATCACGGCCAGCTGCGTACTCGCCTAAGTGCGCGTGTGGAAGTCGGTTGCAGACTGTCGTCTTTTGCAGTTATACTGGTGTGCCAACTTCCCTGTAATTTACTAAAGTTAAATAAAAGGCTACAAGGAAATGGTGAACATAATACAGGATGAGTCATTACAGATTGTGAAAATACTGACCATGTTTCTCAAAATATTAAATAATTCCCTTAACAATTTGGCCTCAGAAGAATGTATTTCCGTAAGAAGTGTTTTTTGCAGCTTTTCAATTTCGTCGCAGCCTGAATGTCATCGGAACTTTGTGCGCATTTCTAAGACTAGAAGTGATATTTTCGACTCGAGAGGTCATTAGCGTCGTTTGTGAACAGCGAGTGCACTGTAATTGTGACGGTTGGTAGATGATCTAAGGTGCTGACAGCGCGGCAAGGCAACAGTTCGCGATGCAGTGCTGCCGTAATTTGCACACCAATTCCGCCAATTCACAATCTTGCGTTTTTCTTCGTTCGTATTCGAAAAATGTAGATTTTTTCATCGACAATATTTCAGAACAAGGAAAATCGTCAAGAAACAACTGTGCAGAAACGAAACTTTTTCAGCTCAATGACATTAGAAATATTTGCTTATCAAACCGAGGAGAATAAGCAGGTATATATTTTTAACACTGTAAATGACTCAGCTGTATATTTCATTTCTAAACTTGATCAACAAAAAGTACAATTGAACATCTGGAAACCATAAAACAATGAAATCCATCAAACGAAAATGCTTCATTTATGAATGTATATTCTGAAATGACAATGTATTAAAGAATAACACTAACTTGTAACAAACAATTGCGTACAGGTCTAAGAAGTAGGGTAACCTCAATGCTAGGTAGCATTCGGTAATATCAACTTCTATAACAAAATAACTTTCGAGAAGGAATTCGTACAAATCTATGCATCCTCGTTAAACAGGTAACCTGCGTGTACGTCCGTAATTCCCGGTAACATATCTTCAGAACATTTTTTGGAGCGAGTGAGGGGTCCTACAACGTGTCTTGGACTCTTGGTAAGAAACTGGTATGTTTTCATAACCTTCTAAACTCTTTTTTAAATTTCAAATAAATAACTTTGAAAATACTTTTAAAATTGTTTAAAGAAGAGTCGCTGTACTACGCCTGTGTATACACATCTCGTGGTTATCTCCGACAGTCGGGAAAATCAAGAACTCTTGCACAAACGGAAGAGATTTTTTTAAAATTTCATATTGGTCATTAAAAAAGTTGACGAGTGCTCGAACAAAATGTCGTCCATGGATTTCGAACGAAATAATACGAGCTTTAATTCTTTTCTCATTCTTTTAATTCTTCTCCTCTTCTCCCTCTTCCCCCTCTTTCCCTCATCCCCTCTTCCTCCTCTTCCTCCTCTTCCTCCCCGTCTTCCTCCTCTTCCTCCCCCTCTTCCTCCTCTTCCACCCCCTCTTCCTCCTCTTCCTCCCCCTCTTCCTCCTCTTCCTCCCCCTCTTCCTCCTCTTCCTCCCCCTCTTCCTCCTCTTCCTCCCCCTCTTCCTCCTCTTCCTCCCCCTCTTCCTCCTCTTCCTCCCCCTCTTCCTCCTCTTCTTCCTCCTCCTCTTCCTCCCCCTCTTCCTCCTCTTCCTCCCCCTCTTCCTCCTCCTCTTCCTCCCCATCTTTCTCCTCCTCTTCTTCCCCCTCTTCCTCCTCCTCCTCCTCCTCCCTCTCTTCCTCCTCCTCTTCCTCCTCTTCTTCCTCCTCCTCTTCCTCCTCCTCTTCCTCCTCCTCTTCCTCCTCCTCTCCCTCCCCATCTTTCTCCTCCTCTTCCTCCCACTCTTCCTCCTCCTCTTCCTCCTCCTCTTCCTCCCCCTCTTCCTCCTCCTCTTTCTCCCCTTCCTCTTCCTCTTCCTTTCCTTCCCCATCTTCCTTCTCCTCCTCCTCCTCTTCTTCTTCTTCTTCTTCCTTTCTTTCGACAAGCTTAGGGATTAACTGCCCGTTTTTACTTCCACATTAGGTCCAGCCATCGACTTTTCGGCAAATTTTTGATATCAATTGTGACTAATTTCGGATAGAATTCTTGACTTTAAACACATTGCACAGACTAGGCACATGATGTACGTTGAAAAAAAATACGACCGTCGTTATTTCTTGCTATCATTGGCATTCAATTCTGAGGATCCTCCTTTATCATACAGCTTTCAAAAAGCAAGTGTTGATTTTTGTTTCAGTCAATTTTACGAATTTAGTTGCAGATAAATCCATTGTGGGGAAAGGAGAAACTTGAACCCAACTAACATTTTCTTCGCTCACGAGCAAAATATTTTTCCGCGACATTTGGTACGCCTGTTGGGATGCTAGTTAGCAGTCCAAGCCGCCCACGCACTCTCCATCAGCAACTAGCAAAACGAACCTTTATGCCAGCTCGTGTCTCGTTATCGGAGCTATTCCACGAACGACGCTCTTGGCAACATATTATGGTCAGATCGTGCAATGCATCAAGTACCGCACGCCTATTCAGGAAACTTGCTCTCACTGCTACAGATTGCGTATCAGATAGTTCGCGTATAGTATCACTCACGATTATCACTCGAATACGAACAAACGGCGAAGTTAAATGTTCTGTGGGTGTATATGCGAGTCATTGCACTCTGAATGATTGATCAAAGTCAGTTCTCTCAGACAAAGCGCATCAACAGTGAAGGCAACCCCCGTTTTGTTATTCCACCTGAATAAATAATTATTTTATCTTCCTTCAATTCACAGTTAGATGATTAGTTTTTATCAATTCACTGAACACCATTAATTCATATTAATATCAGTGTTATTTTGTATCCGAACAGTGATTTTATCATTCCAAATTTACATAGTCTAATTAAAATCAAATCAGAAAACTCTCAGAATGAGTAGCCCCTCTATTATCTCACTTCCAATTAAAATATCCATATTTACTTTTTGGAAAAATAATTTCGTGAGATATTATTCAACAGAATGTTTACTGCTGCAAGTCGTTTCTTGCTTTACAAGTTGTTTATAAGATCTGTGACTTAGCTCTAAAACGAATTTGAGAATCGTACTGAAATGATTGATAAAAAAGACGCCGAAGATATAACAAAATTGTAGTTAACGAATTGTAATTTCTAAATATTGTGAAGGGGAATGATGCTGACAGATAAAAGATTATGTAAAGAATTATTACGTTCAGGTGGAATATGTAGTGATAAGGGAAGCGAACAAGTCACTCCCACATGGTGAAAACGTCCACCCATAACAGACTGACCCCACAACTATCAGCTTCGTTATTCCGATTCCCTTTGCTACCAAGGCCGCAGTTATAGTAGTAGCTATTATAATTGGATAGGAAGCGGGCGGTCGTGTACTCGTGGCTATCGGCCAACTAGTTCCCCGCGTGGATTTACTTTTGCTGCGGTTGGAAGTCTGCGTAATAAAAGCACACGGGAGCAGACGCGCGTCACGCCTTTTCTGATCTTGTAAATTGAACGCGGCTGAGCGTTTCCGGTGATTGCACTGCGCATCGACGTCTCTGCTCGCTCTGCTTGAGTTCTGCACCGCGCAGTAGCCGTTGATGCAATCGGATGGAAGAGAACCAACAATTAAACAATAAATGCAACACGTCTTTGTGGTGATCCGGAGTACGTTTTGGGTCTCTCTCAATCGCACTTAATAGGCAAAGTAAAATCAAGAGATTAGCAAAACGTATCTCAAGGGTGTAGAAAACATTCACTACTATACAATTCAATACAATAACAAAGAATATAAAAAGGAAAATTACAGTAGCCGATAAGTGGGATAATCGTATACAGTTGATTCTTAATAAAAAGGCAACCAACTCTAATATAATTAACTGCAGTGTGTGACATCCCTTTTAGATCTTCAAGCTTCATTCCGATTGTATCGCTTAAAAGAAGGGCATTGAAATATAAAATGTTTTACGAGAATGTTCCGACTTTCGTTGGAATTTAAAAAAAGACATTTATTGTAGTGTATATTGAAGAAATCATTACAACAAAATCAAAGTTAATAATTCAAATTTTAAAAACATTGAATGGTTTAGATGTGCAGCAGAAAAATTGTAATATAACTAGTAGTTCTTCAATAGCACAAACCTTTTCATTTATTGGTAAATTTTCCAGTTTTCTAAAATTTAGGGTGTTCAGCGAAAATTAGAATTGCGTCATATTTTAAATGCCCTTTGCTCTATTCAATAAAAATGTAATCCGAACATTGGGAGCCATTTCTTTCAATTAAAAAGAAATATAGTACTCAAAAATGATTGCATCCTAAAACTTATTGTGTTACTTGTTAAAATATAAAAGCAAAAAGCTCGTTTCGCCAAATTTCAAAGGCAGTCTTTGTACGGAAGCATTTTCAATTTTGGGGGAAATCTTAATTTATATTGAGATGAGCTATATTCATTTCAAAAATATATAAAAAGTGCTTTAGATCTGGAAATAAAAAATAGATGGAAGAAGAAAACAATGTAGGCCTAATGTAAATGACATAATGTACTCGTACATCGCAGAATACGGTAATATAGGGGAAAACGTGTAGGACAAGGTTGTAGGGCGATAGGAAATAAGTAAATGATTAACTACATTCGCAAAACACAAGAACAATGTAGTAGTTAAGAAACATTAACCTAATTTAATTATCTTTAATGATGCAATATACGACTAGAAAAGAGGCTGGCGAATGATAGAGAAGTATTAAGAAAAAGTGGTAAGTGGCGAGTAAATCACGAAAGAGATACGTGTTTATGGCAGATCTGCGTCGCTTAGGGAACAGTGGACATATTCGTGTGATATTTTGTTAGTTAGAGAGGAGTAAGAGAAGAACAAGGGCAGACGCGATGGTGTACAGCTGATCCTGTAGTAAAGTTCAGACCGAATTAGAACTTTTGAAGAACATTTGATTTATCCGCGTTAGAACTGTAACGTGTAAAAAACGATAAAGTTAAAAAACGTAGGATATTAGGAAAAATATTTTAAATTTGAATTTCGTAAATTTAGTTAAAGATTGTGAAATTAGGTAGTGGAGGTACAAGATCCTAGTAAGTAATGGTGGCCATTCATTTTGCAGCACTCGAATGACAATAGATAGATATATGAAATTTTCCAGAATGAGGGTGCGCTTTTATATTGGGGTGAAAATATTTCGGAGAATTAATAGTAATTATTAGTTTTAAGTAAGAGAAGTATTCTTGTTTTGCATTGTCGGAGATCCCTGGTGTTTTGTCATAACGAAAAGAACACAATAAATAATTGGTTGGTAAAACACAATAAATAATAAATCACGCCACCTTTTGTTGCCATGTAATTTGTATTTGAATGGAACGTTTTCGTGAAATCCGTAGATTCCCCCTGATACAGTAATTTCCCAGTCGAGTTCTTGTATTAACGGTGATTTTCTGACTACATGAATGGAACAGCCCTGAGGTCAACTGTAAAAACTATAAATGGAACAAGCCCACGTAGGGAATTAACAGACAGACAATTTAAGTTTTCTTTTGTGAAATTAATTGAAGGGTTGCGGATATGCTTAGCAGTATGTCAGTACGGTAGAGTGCAGTATGTACAATACATCACAGCGGGCCTCAAATATAACCAACGCGTGTGTTATTTTCATGCAGTTCGCAATTCATTCCGTAGCACAGGATGCGGAGAGAAATGGTGTAGATCATCTGACATTGTCCAAAAAGAAATATAAATACTACTTATCATCGATTAATTAGTTAGGTTGGCCACTGATCTCAAAGGGAATAATCATAGTGGTCTCTCTTCAGCACTGCACCATAAGGCTCATAACTTTCACAACAAAGCACTGCAACGAACTCACCTTCGACACCAATATTTTGCCTGCACGTCACTTGACTTGTACCATAAGGCTAACGAGAATAAACCCTAGAAGGGGTCAGCCAACAGAGGACTTCGTGCGTGGCGGAAATTTTTCTTCCGAAGCCACCTCAACTACTTTACACGCACTCCAAAATTTCGTTCTGTACGCCATCTTGTACGCCACTGTACGTCTTTGACCATATCATCTAGTAAACGAGAATAAAGCGTCGAAGACGTACGAATATCAGAGAATACTTCGATCACTGAGGAAATGTTTGCATAAAGACTGTGATCGCACGAGTCATTAAGATCCAAACTAGATATAGATGTGACTGCTCATCTATTAATCAGACTGGTTAACCTCTGCCCTCATTCGAAAACCCTGATCCACTCAACTCAGCATTACATCTTGTACATCGTAATCTAGCAATCACCTCTTGTCACTGTTTGAGCCAGAAGCATAATATACGTTTACGAGAAAAAAAGTCTAAAAGATAAAACTGAAGGAAGCTGAAAACCGTTACAATACTTTCCGTCCGCCTCACCTCTGTACGCTTGGAGACGTGAATTATAGCCCAAGTCCTCGTTTTCTAAATGCAATAAAAATCCTACAGCTAATCAATTAATCAGACTGTGACCCCAGGAAAGAAATCCTAGTCACCTGTGTTTGGCACTTGTCTACACACCTACCGTTGCTTCTCCTAACACAGAAGTGCAGCCAGTACAACTGCGGTATTTCGTTCCGCCTCTAAGACCAGGCACACAATACATACGTCGAAAAAATGTAGAAAACATGAAGCCGGCAGGGTTTGTCAACCTAACCACTGAAAAAGAGGTGTTGCGGATAACTACTTCAGTCATTGAGAGTGAAACTTAATGTATAAACTCTTTGATTAATCAATCTGATTGACTCATGCTCTCAAGGAGAAGATCTCTGGCCTCCACCTCCAGTGTATACCCCATTCACAATACACAGACAACAACATTTCGCCTGCGAAAAAGTGAAGACCACTAGCTTAATGCAAATGAGAACAACAATCGCAGCCTCCGCATGAATAATACCCGCCAAAGTAAAATTAGCTCGCCTAATCATTGTAGAAAGAGATATCCCGGCGATAATGCCTTATATAATTAAGCTTAAAACTTGGTTTAAATTGCTACTGCTTATAGATGAATTAATGTAGTTATCTGCAAGCTTAACAGAAAGTTCCTAGTGACTGCCATCGCCTCACAACTTCTACAGCACCATTTGTAGAATTACTTTACAAACGCAGCCTCCCTAAAAGACTTCTTCTTTCAAATCACTCCCTTCACGCAAACTTAAAATAATTCCTAGTGTAATTAATTTTCAAAACTTCATTTAAGCTCATATTGTTCATCCGATTAATAGATGTAGTATACTACATCTATTATCCGTAGATCTGTAAGCTGTAGGTCTATAGATCTGTAAGCTCACAGAATAGATTTCTTCGCTTCGTATCTCCTTCAAACCCAGACACCACACTCTGCAACATTCACTGCGTCGCTCTTCATCTTCACAGTTTCGATCTGGTGAGAACACAATATAATGAAGAAATCGAAGACAGCAGCTGCCAGAGTATACTTTGTCAGTCTCCGCGGGCCGCCTAACTTCTGTACCCACAGAGCAGTTGTGGGCAACACTCAAACTTATTAAATCCGACATTAGTGATACTCTCCTACTGCTCATCAATTAATCAGTAGTATTAGCCTTGGAACCTGTAACGAGGCAAATCTTGAGTATCTGCGAGCTGAACCCATCTTTGTCCCACATCTCATCCACCCCCATCAGATTGCGTTCTACGTGCCGCTTGGGCCAGAAGCATAATGTAAACGAGACGTCTGAGAAGACGGACAGCCGCCAGAGTAAGGTTTGTGCGTCTCCACGGTGTACTTAATTACTGTACTCACAGAGCAGTGGTGGGCAACCTTTCTTTCTTTCCTTCTTCCTGGGGCATTTCCAAGTTGAGGGGATAACGATTTCTACCATTCGCGCCGGGTATTCACTATGTCCCTCATGGGGGCACATATTAACCTTTACACTAGACACTGACACATATGCTGGCTGCTCGGTCTGTGTTCAACAGACTCAAAAGGCCTTCCGCGACAACACACATTCATGAAAGACAAGGGACAAACAACTATGCCCACGGCGGGACCCAAACTCGTGACCCTTCCGACCGAGGCGCTGAGTCGGCACACGCTCTAGCCACCTCGGCCTTCCAGGTCAGTGGTTGTTGGCAACTCCCAAGCTTATGGAATCCGAAATTCTCGTTAAACTCATACTTGCTGATCAATTAATCAGTAGCATTAACCTTCGAACCTGTAGCGAGGCAAATCTTGACTATCCGCCACCATCTCGTCCACCTCCATCACACTCAGTTCTGCGTGCCACTCGCGCCAGAAGCATAATGTAAACGAGAAGAAGGCGGAGACGACGGACAGCCGCCAGAGTAGGCTTCGTCCGCCTCCGCGGGCCGCCTAACCACTGTGCTGCTCCTGCTGCTGCGGCGGCGGCGGGTCAGAGGAATGCCCCCGCGGCGGCTCGGCGCACCGGTCGGCGGCGGCGGGGGCGGGACGGGGGTGGGGGCGGCCGGCCGGCCGGGTGCGGGCCGTGTGGGTGGACACCAGATGGAGAGGCCGGCGGCCGCGGCGGCCGCAGCCGCCGACGCCGACGCCACCGCCGCCGCAGCCGCAGCCGTGGTCACGCAACTTGGAGCCCGCTGCCGCCGCCGCGGGCTCTCCGCCGCCGCCGCCGCCGCCGCCGCTGTATTCCAGATATTAATCACCCGCCCCGCCGGCCACAGGTGCAGCCGCCGGCCGGCAGCCTACGGCCGGCGAGACTCCGTTTTGTCCACGCTGGCCGGCGCAGAGCTGGATATCGCGTGCTTCCTTAGCGACCCCGCTTCATTATCCGGCTTTCCAGGAGCCTGGAAAAGAGTTCGGCTTCTGTGAATTAGCATAATCTAATTGTTCAAATAAGTACCCTTTCAATGTATGCATCGTTTAAAGTATGTCTGTAATTGTGAAAACTCCTTGACGTTTCTGTGGTAGCCATTACTTGCAGTCACTGCAGTGTCTCAAGCCAGGAGGTCGTAGGGTTCGAGATCCGACGGTGGCAGGATTTTCCAGACTGGCTCCATAGCTTGGTCTAGTTCTGTCGCCGTCAGGAGGTGAATTCGTCCGACCGGCTGCTCTGCTCGTCAGTTTTCCGTGGTTTGTTGGGAGACCAGTCGGAACTTCGAGTTTGTTCCGGCTGGAGCGGTGCCCCACTGGTGGATGATAGCGGGTGGGGGAAAATTCCCGTAAGCCGACATAGGTGGGTGCCAGATCTCGCCAGCCAGAGGAGGAGGATCGCCGCTCTCCCTCGCGATGAAATCATGCCATACACTTACGGGGCTAATGACCATAGCCCTTGTCGCGCCCGGAATCACTAACCAATTAATTAATATATCGACTGATTAAAGTAAACATGTCTGTGATTGACGTAATAAACACCACACGACGTGTCAATGGAAACCACTAATTAAAGTGGTAACTTACGTGTCAGGCATTTATTGCTGCGATTGGTCAGATCTTATTCACGTTCTTTCTTGAACAGTTGACGAGAATCATTCGAGTTTGGTATTATGAGAAGTTGACGTAATTAAATTGTTTTTTTTTTTTGTTGTTGTTGTTGTTTTTTTTACGATACAGTTGATAATCAGCATTTGAACCACATTTATTTTATACGAAAAAGGGGTTCGATTGTCAATTCTGCTTTTACTCGTAATTACAATTTATAGGTTTTGAGGTAGGTCTTATAGAGTTAATTTTTATATGTTGTATCATGTGCTTCTTCGCGTTTACGCTTAAATAATCAACTTCCCAGGAGACTATAAATGAGAATAGATGCCGTGAATAAGCACTATCAAATGGTTCAAACATGTAACATAAACCACAAACGTTGTTAAAATCGATGTGCGAGAGATTTCAACTTGCCGTGGTAATAGCTATAGCTTTCAAGTGCGTGTGAAGCTTCTCGCTTGTCTCGGCAACTGGTTTTATTCGAATATCCTTCATTTCCTTATTAGAAAGAAAAATGATAACATTCGAATGTGATATTGCCTAAGTGTTTTTTTAACCTATTGTAACTAATTTGGTTCCTTCATTCCCAGTACGATGAAATGGATAGTCACTATTGTGATCCGAATATAGTACAAATATGAATTGTATTATGGTTGAAAAAAATTGTACTTCGTGTAATTACGAATAAGAATACTGATGTCTTGACTAACCGTTTTGTTTCACGAATTAAGCACTAGAGGTAATTTCAATATTTGCGACATATATTGCAATAATAAGCACCCCGAATAACATGTCGAAGAAGTCATAGATTTGATTAGTCTATAAAACTGAAAAACAGATTTTAGCAATACTGTTAGACATCTACACAAACTAATTGATCACAAACTGGTTTTGCAGCTATTCATTAACGATTATCAAATTCTTATTAGCATTCAATTTTATTGGAAACATGTATTAGCTTTATTCTTTAATGTTTATCAACTAACCGAAAAATTAAGTAAAGTCGTTTATCCAGTCGTTTTCGACGGATTCTCGGTTTTAATCAAACCTATGACTTCTTTAGGTCAACGTATTGACCTTCCGGCGTTCGTGATCTTCGTGAACATATTTCACTATCGCAGAAATTACATTGTGTTAAGTAGTGATGAAGTATGTAATTATTAGATTTCTTAATTAAGATAACTCAGTAATGATATCCTCTACAATTCCGTGGGAAATAAGTATTAAATCCAACTCCTCCTCCGCAAAAAATGTGATTTGCAGTTTTCAGATAAGAGTCGATTCGCTCTCATCCTTAATGAAATGAATAGGACTAGGAAATTTTCAAAAAAACATGAGGAAATGAACATTGTAAAATCAACATGTATAATGAATATTGAAATACTAGAAGAGCAAAGTGAATTTCTTTGTGTCTTAATCATAGTTTCTTCCGTTGCCTTCATACGAAATTATAATGATGCTTTGCTTATTGCTCATTTGCTTTGCTCAAACTGTGATTTTTGCATTAAACTGTTCATCAAAACAGATTCCGCAGTTCTGCTTACTCTGCACGCACGTAACAACCTATATCTAGAAAGTGACAATAACTGACATGTCATTCACCCATTGCACAACCTTTGTGTGAGGGACACAGTGGCCCCGAGTCCACAAACCCACACCCCGGGTCCACTTATATATAAGAAATATGCATTCCGTAATTTTATAGGAAAAATGTACTCGTATAATAACAGAAGTAAATTCTGTCGCCGCTTTCCATCTTCGCAAAAAACAATAATACGAGATTCTTTGGAGGTTCCTCGTAAACGTAAATGTAAGGTGAATTTTATTTTTCATTCAATTTATACAATGAGAAAATTTACTGTCTATGTTATCCTACTTGTTTTTCAACTGCACAGATACCAAATAATAATTCTCAAAATTAATCTCATACAGTTCGAACCTACAAACTTATAAAGATAAAAATAAACATGTCACACTGAGACCTATTTTCGCCCGATTAAAGGTTGCTCATCCTAAAGTCTCTACCACACTTCCACCAGTCAGTACCCTAATATAATTTCCATTTTTTCACACATCGCAAACCGTCGCCGCTCAATCCACACTGTCTCATACACTTCTCCATTAACACTCCACATACACTCGACATGTGAAGCTCTCTCGCGTGCATGTTTGTGCATCCGCACCTCAGCCTACTGCCCCGGCCTTGCCCTCATATTAGCCGTACTTACGCATGCTTTGCTTTCAAACCTCCTTCGAAGTTTCCTCGTATCCATTCTTCCCTGTGCAAGAGGCATGTTTCCGCTAGACCGATCCCGCTACGCCAGCATCGCCGTGTCGCACAATACTGCAACGGCTCAATCAACGTTCACCAGATGCTTCCTTCTCTGCTAGCGGTCTCTTTATCCCATCGCCATCTACATGGTCGTTTTTGAAGTCGCCACACGTGCATCCTCATCTCACCACTAACGTACGTCTAATCCCCGCAACTATCAACACTACGCATACCATAGCGGCCTATGCAGCCTCTGAAACCGAACCGCTGCCACTGTCACGCTCGTCCTGTCTACTCTTCGTTGTCACTACAGCCATCTCCGGAAGTGTTGACTTACCTAACATCTGCATCGTCTCCGACGTAGCTTCATTGTGTTCCTTATTATTCTTCTATGACTTAAACTTAGTTACTTCTTCCATAATCGCCATCTCTTGCTACTACAAGCGTCGTTATCATCACCTCAAACACCGTCATCGCCAGTTACTTGACCATATTATCATAATAACCTCGATCGCTGTATTACCACTGTCGCCACAGCAGCACTATCTTCGAAATCACATCATCGCATCACCTCTATAACCCCATCATCATCCCCAAATCGTCTCCTTGCTTTATTATCACCACAGTAAACACCAACCCAACACTATCACATTCACATCACCGCGACCACCGTCGCGTCAAACACCACTTCCACCTTCAGCACCACCGCTTTCAAGTCGACGTCTTCCTCTTCTCTTCTCCTACACCACCACCACCACCACTCCAACAACCAGTCTCATTCTGACTCCATCTCCATCACCGCCTCCATTAGGATGACTGTCCCCGCCGCCACCTCCGCTGCATCCTGTCCTAGTGTGCCGGTGCATCTACGGCAGCTGCAGCGGCATCCTGCGCTTGTCCGCCCAAGACCCTGGCGACCCCGGACGCGCGCGACCCAGCAGGACACGCGGCGGCGGCGGCGGCGGCGGCAGCGCGGCCTCTGAGGAGGGAGTCCTCCGCCGGGAGACATTCGGCCGCGATTCGTTTCCCGCGTGGTGCGAGTCGCCTCTAGCATCTCATCCTCTCTGCATAAAGCCGGCTCAAACATTCTGCATTCGCCGAGTAGCGAGCCACTGCCTGCCCAATCCCCAGCGGCTCGTTGGTCCATTACTGACTAAGCCATAGGCTAGGGTACTAGACATATAATGAAATGTAAATTCTCGAGTTTTAGCAAAGTTGTAACATGATCTTTTTCACTAAAAGTTACATGACATTCGACGTTATGATTTCATGAAGCTGGAGTAGTAAAAGACTTATAGCTTTCTGGCGATATTCCTTAATCACTGCTAACAAAAAATGAAGTCATTAAGCCCAAAAAGACGTTAGAGATTATCACAAATTCGTATTAGCTGTGCCTACGTTTGGTAAATGTAAATCTTCCGTAAGTGTAGTGCATGCTATATCGCTGGATGTGGCAATGTGATCTTCAAACTTGCTCCAAAATGCATGCGTATTTAAAATTTTTCACTGCTTAAGACATCAAATTTCAGTAGGAACCACGTATGCAGTACAATACATTTAACCCTACAACCCATTTAATTCTGAAATTCTTTTCAGCTACTATAATTCTATTTTATAAATATCCATAAAATTTGCATCCACTGGATTCATAAGATTAGTCAAAATATCTTAAATGCTCATGCTGCTACTTGATAGGCATCCAACATGCGATATTATACTCGTGAAAGCAGCAATTTTTTCATGGAAGATACCTGCTTCAAGAGTTTTGTTCAATTATAAAGGAGAACATCGAATAGTTTATTAAAAAATGATTGAATTCATGAATGAATATTTCAGACCCTTTATTACTAATTAAATGATTAACTTTGACTGTGACAAGACATGTGTTACAGTAAATAAAAAAATGTTTTATTTTGCATTCAATGTCTCCCTAGTATTTCGACTGTTTCAAACAAAACTATGCGATGTAATAGCCACACTTCCGTGCGCATGCTTTTTACCGATGACACCATTAAAGTTTCAGCAGTACAACTCAAAATTAACGTGATGATTGTTGTTAATCAATGAAAAATGACATTAACATTATGTGTCATTTAATGAACCTCTGAATTCGAATCTACAGAAGAATGTCTTGGCAACAAACAATGCTACCTACAGTACATACATTCTAAGATACTTTAATGTTATTAATGCCAGTACATACATGGAGTATATACGTTTTAAATTAGTTTGTAACAACTGAAATTTGAGACGCTCTTAATTTTCCAGGAATCGTAAGTTAAAACTCCTGAATTAACATTTGTTTTCATCGTTTCTGTAATATCACGTTGTGGTTTACGTCCGCGAGATCGAAAACCCATTTAAATAACTTTTGCTTTGTTTCTTCCAACAACCACAATACTAATTCCAGTTTCTCTTTTGTGAGAGCTTAATCGAATATGCTAATATTCGGCCGGCGATAAACCTCAAATGTATAATCTGGCAATTAAAATACTTCTGTTTACGAATACAACCGTTTAATATTCAATTAGACAATCCTAATGGCTGCCCTTGGATATTAATCACACGTTTTCGTTCGCGTACGTGATGCCGCGCATCTTTCGCGTGAAAGGTCACGACAGTCGACGCGCGCTTAGAAGCTTAGCGCGCTTAGAAGCGGAGCATTTCGACGCCGCTCCGCCTGGAAATTAATGGAGCGCGAGAGAGCGGAGGACTTAAACGCGTGCCGCTCCACGCGACGCTTCGCCACGCCAGCCACGCCACGCCCGCGCAGGCGGAGCGGTTGCCGCCTGTCGCGAGACACGTGCGATCCCCCGATACGACACGGGCGGTCGCGTCGCGCTCCTTCGCTGCTGCCGCCGCCGCCGCCGCCGCCGCCGCCGCCGCCGCCGCCACCGCCGCCACCGCCGCCGCCACCGCCGCCGCCGCCGCCACCGCCGCCGCCACCGCCGCCGTCGCCGCCGCCGCCACCGCCGCCGCCGCCGCCGCCGCCGCCGCCGCCGCCACCGCCGCCGCCACCGCCACCGCCACCGCCACCGCCACCGCCACCGCCTCCGCCTCCGCCTCCGCCTCCGCCTCCGCCTCCGCCTCCGCCTCCGCCTCCGCCTCCGCCACCGCCACCGCCACCGCCTCGACCTCCACCTCCACCTCCACCTCCACCTCCACCTCCACCTCCACCTCTACCTCCATCTCCACCTCCACCTCCACCTCCACCTCCACCTCCACCTCCACCTCCACCTCCACCTCCACCTCCGCCGCCGCCGCCGCCGCTTAGGCAGCCATTGGCGTTGCTACCATCTCCGCCACTGTCGCCACTGCCCCTTCAAAGACGTGATATCGCTATAGACACCGCCAACCAGGCTGACTTTAGTTTACATCCAACATTACCGCTGACTCTCCAACGGCTCTAACCGGTAGCTCCTAGGATTCGAGTCGCGATGGTACCGGGCTTTTGACACTAGCTACAGAGCTAGGCCGAATTCCGACATCTGTGTGGAGGAGAATTCTGGCGGCCTACTGCAGATATTTTTCCGTGGTTTCCTCTATCAGAAACAGCCGAATGCCGCAGCAGTTCTAACATACGGGTCACGGACCGCGCGTGATCTTTCCTTCCTCTTCCTTGTCCTATCCTCGCCCCTTATACAGACACACATACACGCATGCGCGCACAAACATACATGCAAATATAAACATACACATATGATCTGGACTCCCACGTTTGTCGGGAGAGCAGTCGAGAAATTAAAGTTACTTCCGGCAGGGGCGGTGCCGAGCTAGGGGAGACGCCAGACTGTCTCTCCCGTGTTATGTGGTACGTGTGGTTAGCACGAAGACATCCCTACGCCGTATTCTGGTCTTCTCAATCTGAAAAGTAAATTTTCTCATCGTTACACGGCAATATATATTGGGGCATTGCAAGGAAAACGCACACTATCGTGCCCGACCGGGATTCGAACCCAGGGTCGCGTCATGGAAAACGATCACGCTGACCAGCAAGCTAAACCGCGAGATCAGGGTGACACCTGGAGGGAGAAATCCTCCGCAAGTCGATGTGTAGGTCGCGCAGGATCCCTCCTGGAGTAAAACCTTCATCCCCTGTCCTGCCGCCTGAACCTTCTCTGCCTCGGCCGTGTTTGCCACTTCTACTACCTCCAGCGCCTCCGACACCCCTGCCGCCTCCACCACGTCCACCACATTGACGCATTCACCGCCACACTCCCTCCGCTCCCGCTTTAGTGCTATTACCTTGCGAGCCAAACATTAAACATTTTTTAAAAATAAACTACAGTTACATATAATACTTTCTGATAAAAATATTACATAAAACGTAAATTTTCACGATGTCCGACGATAGCTCAGATTTTTACGGAAATACTTAGATAAGGGCACATAATATGTGAATAGTATGACTCTTTTAAGTTTGATACATTGTAAACGTGACTTTCATTCAAAATGTGATTTATTTAAACATGTTTCCGAGGAAGGAGCTTATTTCCTTTAATCAAATTAACTGTCATTTTTTTCATAAATGTGTATGGAATACAGAGTGAAGTCCCCCGCCAGTACTGTAGATGGCAGGTACCATACTTTTCAAATGTCATGCCAAGATCGAAGCTGTAGTTCCAATGCCACCACCAAAACCGCCCCCCCCCTCTCCTCCTTTCTACATATATCTCTGGTGATGCGGGAGTTGCTCTATATTGGCGATTTTACATTCTTGTATATCACATTATTCATTCGATGTTTGCGACAGAAGAAGACGAAATCTCAAAATAACTACAGGATAATTTTACCACTCTCATTTGACATGTAGTGAATCTGAGATTTATTCACTCTCTCATTGCCGTAAATCAATGTATTTCCATCTCTGGCTGCTCCTTGCAACTAACCCTGACGGCCTTATTAATGAAACCAATTCCTCCTCTTTCTGCATAACCACAGCTATCAACAATCCGCCATGCAAACATTTCAACCTTCCGTAAATATTACCCTACTAACACTTCCCGTCCACCAACACCATCACCACCACCTCACTTACAAACACTGCAACTATTACCATCATCGCCTCCACTACAACCATCAACTTCTGTGAAAGCGGCTTCTCACCTTTATTGAAGGCAAGAGGAAACTTGAAAACCTTACAGTTTCTCAGATCCATTTTCCTGAAAAACTTTTGCATATGGATCAAACCAATAACCAATAACGATTGACGATCTCTTGGTGCCCTTGTCCAGACCTTTCCAGGAATCAAGTAGGGATGTTATTACTTACATTTCTATTTCCTTCTTCATGAATGAATATCCTCATATAATGTTAACTAATGAAGGGAAAAGTAACATCTTTGACACAAGTAAATAATTATTCCATTTTGAAGAGTGAGAAACGACTTGATCGTGCAATGTATGATTCTAGAAATACAGAGGTATTATCAAATTAATATATTGAATTCTGCAGTGCTATGGAAAAATAATTATGTAAATAATGTATACTCAATATACCATTAATTACATATCTGTATGATATTACTTTCCGTATATTCTATTTCATTTCCTTCTTAAGACTAAACAAAAATATTTGTTTTCAAGCCCATGTGATTCTTGTTTTATTAATTATCCAACAGGCAACTTTATACACTCCTAATTATCACATTTTCTTCTGTTATTACTATTTACTTCTCTTTCAGATCTTTTCCTGCCTTGGTATGTTATACTTTGGTAAATGGCTTTCCTCTTCCAATATGTAAGTAGTATATCCACACATTTATATATAATATAAAGTAATATAATATGACGGATGTTGTATATTATAATAAAATTCATATGGTTTAGTTTTGAAGGGATAAAAGTATTTGCATGAGCATTTTATTGGTTAATATATTGCGTAGAGTCCTAAGCGATGTAACGAAAAATGCGAAGCTTGCACAGATTTTCGTACAAGTTTTTGTTGCAAGTGCGAAATTTTCTAAAGAATTTCTTAGTGAAACAGAAGCACAACTCTTGGATTTTCTCTCTGTATTGTCCTATTTAGCTACTAGTATAAAATGAATTTTATATAGTAATATTTTCTTATTACGAGGAGAATTAAAATATCAACCGACTTTTCGGTTAATTCAATGGCAGTAATATTTATTCGTTTTGCAAATTACAATATAATAGTTGAAGTAGATTCTTTTTGCAATTTTTTAAAACATGTTACTCGATAAATTCCGTGATGGCTGCGGAAATATTGCGGTATTCCATACTGATTAGTAAGGCTCCAACACATCAAACACGACGTTTTGTAAAATTATTTCACATTTTAAATAAAAATACAGACATGACATTACATGGCTCTAAAATATTCATTTTATTAACTTTAACCCATGATACTGCGGTAAGTTTCCTATTTCTACAGATTTTATAGCTCAATTTTTGTATTTCATCTATTTCTATTTGTATACTTACCTTAGTTTCATTACATGAGTTAATTAAATTTAATTCGGTAATTTGCTTCTCGGTAGTGCCACTAAAGATAGGATAAGAAATCAAAAACATGACATGTCTGGATTATTGTTTAAAATATTAAATAGTAATAAAAAAGTGAGATTGGTATCTGTTGGATCCTTGAACATGTTCGTTTTCAATACAGGTGGCCTTAACGCACCTTACCTGAAGTGTATGTAACATTAAAAACTAATTGGCGTTCGCCACCTCTGCTATCCAACTTCCGCACATACTGTCAGCGCATGGCACCCAGCCATTTCGAAATGCCGCTGACAGTAATTCCCTTCGTGAGGCGGAGTCGCGCTGCCGCCTGACATACTGGCCTGGTAGGCGTCGCGTCGTGAGTCAGCCGTCAACAGCTGGGGATATTGGTTTCCAGGTTTCGATTCCCCAACATCCGCTAACCTTTAGCGACTTACTTTCATTGATCGTGCTTTCGAAGTCGGGGAAACCAAACACATGTTTTACGTACTGTACTCAGATTAAAGTTGTGTGCACTTGCCGTACAGTTTTGTGAGTACAATGCAAGTCGTGAAAATAATGCGCGGAAAAACAAATTAACTTTTTAAACCTTGAAATAGTCCCGTATTTAAAAAAAAGCTCGCCGCTTTTTCAACGTAAACGCTGATTTCCAGAGAGTAAAGTGTATGACAAAGATGAACAATTTATGTCCAAATAACTTACACGTCTTTTGTACCACGATAAAGTTCGACTTCATAACACAATGTATATTCTACAGCGCAAAATTGTCTTATGTGAAATTCTCCTGAGACCCTCTGTTACTGAATTTCTTCTTTACATGCCAGGCAATTGAACTTTATTGATAGTTTATGTTACTGAAACGTTTCCTACACATTCGTTTATTCTAAACGAGGCCAAAAATAAAAGATCACAAGGTGATCACACATTACGGTTATTTACTTTAATGCCTTACTTTCCAACTTAGACACAATTCTCTACGAGAAATACGCAAAACGAAAAACGAAATATTGATAGTAAATGACTTCATAGATAGTAAAAGTTTGTGCAATCCAAACTTCAGAAACCTACATTTACAGCCCTTACTGCTAATGTAAATTTAACATTATTTTTTGTTATGATAAAAGTGATTCTCAAGAAACAGTAAACAATATAAATGCCAACTTCTTAGCGCGAGGTTCGAAGCATGTTGAAGCGTTATTTCCATCCAGTGACATTATAAAACTGCTACAACCAAATAAATGAAGAATAGTTGGAAGAAACGAGAAGATGCGAACCTGACATAGAAATGAATTAAAGGTAAGATTTCTTGAAATAACTTCTTTCAATTAAGATTTTTTGAAATAAATATTTTAATTTTAACGTGATAAATACTGATAAAAAATTCAATAATTATGAATGGCATATATGCCAGAGTCCCTTTATTCATGATTGAAGAATGCTTACATGACGATTCATGAGCTCACATTTTCAGAACGTGACCTATGCTTCTGGAACAAATTGCATTTATTCTTTCAGAAAATATTATAAAATGGCATGGGTGTCTTAAACTTATTGATCAATTTATTGAATTGGATCATCATGCATAATGTAACAACAGAACATTGCGTAACGTATATGATATTGTTTACAGGGCTGCCAACTAATCCACTTGACATTGGACGATATGGGACGCCGTTTGTGTTATTAACATTACCATCATCAACTCTAATAGTAAATATTATTACTACTTCCAAAGCATCATCGAAACGCTCACCTACGAATCCAACTCCTGAAGTCACCAAATTAAAATCGTGTGAGTCAGAGTCAGATGAGTTTCTTCAACACTGACTAATTTATTTTTTCTGTTTCTGTCTTTTATATTTGATTATGTTGGTACGCGAAGATAGTTTTATTACAATACATGAATTAATGAATTTAAAACATGTCATTGTTTTTACATATGTTAATATTTGGAAACAAATTTTCACTAGGATGGGTCTTCAAAAAGGATATATATTCGCGAGACACTGTTTACCGTCCTGCCTATGTCATCGGTTACGTCCTCAAAGATGAAACCCATACGTTTTCCCTCTACCGCCTCTGCTGCATCGGGTAGAACATTCATATTGCTGGTCGCGTCACTACAATTGACCAAAAAGAACCCAAAAATTAACAATAATTATCTCATAAGTGAGGGAAGCTTCATTAAATATTTAAGAGGGCATATAAAAAATAAAGACGACTGAAATATACTGAGAGTAACAGCAATTTAATTCATACGTTACTTTAAATTAGGGGGCTTTTGATAATCTAACAATTTGAAACTAAAAGATCTAATTGATATTCATTTAAAATTTGTCAAGAACTATTTTTACTTTCCCTCCCTAATCTATTGTAAAGTGAGAATGTCTCACTAAGGACAATGAAGTTGTAAACAGATGTCTTGTTTCACACTGCCGGCAAATTTCCCGCAACAAGTTTGAGATAAAATTACTCGCAATAAAATAGCACTATTAAAATGAATGAAACCGCATTTAGTAGGATATTTTAGAAGCTTTTAAGAAACATATAATGTTTTTTAATGTTTCCTCATCCTCGCAAAAACTAAAAGATTGAACATTTAAATTTTGTTCTAAGAAGTATTGAAAAGCGATAGGCGCAATTTTGCGAAGACAATAAGGTTTCTCTTATTTGAAGATCTTAAGTAAACATTCCTTAAAACTCGAAACAAAATTAGTTCAATATGAAAAACAAACATTATTTTTAAAAGATATAATTATGATTATTAAAAAAGGAGCTGAATATATTTCCCTCAAAAACACCAAGCTACAGATTATCCAGGACAGATAGGCGGAGCCAAAGCCGTCAAAATAGTTGAAATGATTTTTATAGCATATGAGATTATAAAAGGCAGTTACTATTTTAAAATCAAAGGCAGACACTTTGAGTATATCTCTGGATATTGGAACTATTTATTTACCTGATGTCAAACACAGTTAAAAGTGTGAATAACGTTTTATGAAAAGAAATGTAATGGGAGATTAATATATTTTTAAAAAATTATTTAATGCATATTTACAATTTTATTATAATACGGTCAATCCAGTACAATGTCAACGCGGCATGACACCCACAGCTCCCCTCTAGAGCCTCCAATTATCCTCCAGTCGATGAAGATCGACTTGTTGCCCGTCAAAAACTGCCAACCATGCCCCCGAAAATGTTATCAAGGCAGTGAGCGATCAAACAGCCTCTTTCCTCCTCGGGCGCCGCGCCCCGGGCGGGCGGCGGATGGGCGTTTGCGGGCGTGGGTCGCGTACCCCAGTTGCGGGAGCCCCCCCGCCCGCTTTGCCGCCGATCGACCGGTTTGCGGCGCGGCCGCAGGCGACCGAGTGCGGCGCGACGGCGCCCGTTCGCGCGTTGAAATCTCCGGCGGCCGTTGCGCTCAGCGCCGCCGCCCGGCGCCGCCCCTTCTACTGCCACCGCTGCCGCCCGCGCTGCCGCTCACGATGCCGTCCCCGATGCCACCCCCGCTGCCGCCCACGCTGTCGCCCCCGCTGCCGCCCCCGATGCCGCCCCCGATGCCGCCCCCGATGCCGCCCCCGATGCCGCCCCCGATGCCGCCCCCGATTTTTTTCGAACCACGTGTCCTTAACCAGCGGGGAACCACCTCAGCCGGGACAAGCTCTAAGCTCCTCATCGGCCTTACAAAATGTGTGGTAGTGTAGTTGTGCATGTATGTATATATAATTATACTAGCTGACCCGGCCACGCGTTGCTGTGGCTAAAGTTTTTGTTATATTACACCAACATTCACCAATAACAAACGTAAATAGAAGCACTCACGTTGCTTTGGATGTACCGTGTAAAGTCTCCCCAATGTCTTAGCTTTGAATATGCCTGTAATGGAAGGATGTGGTCTTCCTTGTTTCCGTGGCTCCCATTTTTTACTGGATTTGTTCCATGTGAAATAACGTGGAACATCACCAAACACCAATGTCTTCGCGAATTGGCCAAAAACATCAGGTTTTTGACACAATGTAAAAAATTCAGTTAGAGTCGTTTTCGGAGCTTCGAACGCTCTTTGGAGAACATTTTTTTCAGTGAAGTATACACGTTGACCGTTTTCAAGATGTATTGCCAGATGTTGGACAGCAGGATCTCCTTCGTGGATGGGAAAGCTGAGAATATGCCAAATAGCTTCATTGCTGCTAATGTATCTGCCCATTTGGTATCGTGCTATTTCGTCATTTTTATTTATGTTTTGTACTTCAAATATGGCCAAATCACTGCCTTTGTTTACATATTTACAAATATACTTAATTGATTTAACAGAACTGCAAAGCTCAACATTGATATGAGCTTTGTAAGTTTTTGAAAGTAGTGGTGAGTATGGTACCACCCACTGATTATCAAACTCAACTTGATTTGGAAAGTTCGGCAGTCGCATTGTAAATGTGTGGCCACCATTCTCAGTACTTCTGCGGCGATACATTGGATAACCATCAATATCCGTGATCGTGTCATTCGTATACGGCTTTGGGAATTTTTTTTTACATTTTCCATTTTCCATGCACGGTGACGTCATGTTGAAAGCACCGCATGGCCCATGGATCATGTGTTTGGTGACAATATCAAATAATTCTTGATCAATTAATGGGTCTGGAATTTCGGCTGAAATTATTTGATCGATTTCTTCAGGACGGATTCTATCTTTAAGCCAAACCAAAATGTGGGCATGAGGCAAACCTCGCTTTTGCCACTCTATCGTATACAGCCAACAACGTGTGATACCAAAAATTGAATATTTAACAATAAAATCAATTAAGGATTTCAATTTTTGTTTAAACACACGTGCAGTTAAATCATGACGATGAATGGCTTGTTGTTCTGGCAATAGTAAAGTTTGTATCTCTTCCCAATTCGGATTACATGTGAATGTAATAAATAAATCCGGTCGGCCGTAATGACGTACGTAAGTCATCGCATCTTGTATGTATTCCTGCATGTTCCGTGGACTGCCGATGTAGCTTGAAGGTAAAATGAAAGCATTACCGATGTCAATGGGATTTAAATTTCCATCGATGTTTCCAGCAACAGCATCTCGTAAGTGAATATATTCTTCCGATCGTAGTTTTGCCTGGTTGAATCGAAGGAATCGCAAGCGTTCGCTTTCGACCTTAGCATACATATCAACAATGTATTGATGGAACAGCTGACGATATCGAAGGATATAATTGTCTTGATGTTGTCTAACCATTATTCGGTGTGCGTAGTAGTTCATTGAGCTAACTTTATTATTTCTGTAATCACCTAAAAAATAAAAAATTAAATGCAATACGAAATTAAAATCTATACATACAGTAAGAAAGTAAATAGATAATTGTAAAATTTACCGGTATTTGGATCATAGTTTGATATTAAGGTGATATTCATCTTGTCCTTGCCAAAATATCAATGGATATTGTAGTGCGTCATATGAACGGTGTAGATCCGAAATCGTACTGACAGTGTTGTCTCGCCGTGTAATTTTTATAGATCTTTTGTCAACTGGATCACCAACCATGATAACATCAACCTCATCAACAGTTGGAGCGTTGAATCTACCAGCATGTTCACCTAATGGTACTTTGTCGGCTTTTATGACGATTTGATAATTGTCATTTTGCAGTCGTGGCGAAACTCTTTTGATCAATTGAATTAGTTGATTGTGATCTTCTAAAAAATTTTCCAATAATATCACAATTGCTCTTTCCTCTGCTTGTTCAATAAAATTATACAGGCACCGAGTCGTCACGCGCTCTTCACAATCGCCCATAAAATAAATTTGAAGAAATTTCGAATTGTTATCAGGCATTGGCATCAGTGATCTGATTTTATGGTACACCTGGCCTTGAATTTTGAATGTAGTTTCAAAATTACGTCCATCGGATGCACGATCGCAAATTTTAGTTGCCCCAAATGACGTTATTTGGAAGCAAGAATTAAATTTGCGTATCTTACGCAAAAATAATTTGGAATCATCTGAATTGCCAGTAAGAAGGGATAATAAAGGCTCCGGCGGAGCGGGTAGAGGTGACAGCACAACTTTTCCTGATGCGCAGCACATGCCGGCTGCTTCATTCCGAAATTTCAATGCCTGACAATATTGACATACTTTATCCATTCCACCGATAGCAATTTTTGAATGCGCCGAGTAGTTAATATCTGGTGCATATTCAAAGGCAAGCCGAACGAATGATGCACGTGTTAATGAGCGGCTGATCCGTTGCCTTTGTCGATCTAGTCCTCGTATTGTAGCTATGTTTCGTTCTCGTGCCGCTCTTGTTCTCGTAATATTCTGTTGCAGACGTTCGTCACGCTGTTCTTGAGATTCTTGTGTACGACTTTCTGCAGTCCTGATTCTTTGAGCTGCATTTCTTGTTTCGATTTGTTCTGGTAATTGCTGAGCTCTTTCAACACGTTTGCGTCGTGACCCTTAGCTGCTCGCGTTGTTGAGGTTAGATTTTTTCGGTGGCATTTGACTGAAAATAATAATAATCGTTTAAATATTAGAAAGAGGAACTGAAAACATGTTATCATAGCACATTGAAATAATAAGTGCAAAATAATTTTAAATGGAGGTTAAATAATCTTAATATATATAAATCTCGTGTCACAATGTTCTTATGATATTCTCTTGAATACGTTCGTTACACTGTTCTTGAGATTCTTGTGCATGACCTTCTGCTGTCCTGATTCTTGGAGCTGATTTTTTACCATAGCTGTGCCATCTATTGATTACTTACTCAACCCAGTCGAAAGGTGTCGACATCTGTTAGAATCATTTGGAGTTAACAGATAATTGTGACTGTCAAATAATAACAGACAAATAATTGACGATGATACCATCAGATTCTCTGGGGTATCTTTCGCAGGGTCTCTTTCGTGGTGAAAGCCACAGCAACGCGTGGCCGGGTCAGCTAGCTGATTGTTGTAATCTTTCTTCTTAATATATATAAATCTCGTGTCACAATGTTTGTCCTCAATGGACTCCTAAACCACTTAACCGATTATAATAAAATTCGCACACCATGTGCAGTTCGATCCAACTTGAAAGATAGGATAGTTTAAATCTCAAATTATATTCGCAATTTTAATTTATTGCTAATTATTTGTCTGTTATTATTTGACAGTCACAATTATCTACAATTATTACAACAATTAATTAGCAATTATTCAGACAAATAATTAGCAATAAATTAAAATTGCGACTATAATTTAAGATTTAAACTATCCTATCTTTCAAGTTGATTCGAACTGCACATGGTGTGCGAATTTTATTATAATCGGTTAAGTGGTTTAGGAGTCCATTGAGGACAAACATTGTGACACGAGATTTATATATATTAAGATATGTAAGAGGTGAGGATAGAACAAGGAAGCGAGAAGAAAGATTGCGCTCGGACCCTGGTCCGTTTGTTAGGTACTGTTTCGACGTTCGCCTGGTGTTGATCGGAGAAATCACGGAAGTGATTGTTTAGGAATGAACGGAGATGACAGGCAAAGGGGATGTTGGAGAAATTCTAGTGTTATAAGCTATATTACAAAAAGGGAATAGGAGTTATGTTATCACATAAGTTGATAGATTCAAACATTAGTATCATTTTTCTGCTTTCGTTTTCATTGTCACGAATTTTTCACACATTATTATCAATATTATTTGATCGAGTATCCGTTTCAAGACTGGAAATCCCAATAAATAAATAATCTGACGAAAACGTTGATATGTAATTAGAAAAGACGGCAACCCTTATTTAGTAGATTTAATTTTGAGTGACAACGTTTCATTTTAAAAATAATTTTCTGATCGTCGTCACAATTTATACTTCGTAAACGAAAATTCCTCTATTTTCAGGACTATTTCTTTCTTTCTCAAAGATTTGGTTTGATCATTTTGACATTTCACATTCAATTTTCAAAATTAAAACTTTCTTAAATGCACGTTTTAATTGGAGACGATAATTTATCATTCTCATAAAGTCTCAATTAGACATTTCTGAACTGTGAACTAGTATTTGTATGGATCTTACGACAAAATCCCGTTGAGACAACACAAGCTACTTGTCACAGATGCAGCAACATTCTGAAGCAAACGCTTGCCCAATGGTAGTCGTCCTACAGGGAACGGTAGTTGCGCCGTGGAGTGGACGCCTACGTGGATGCGGCCTGCCTGCGCAGGGGATGGGGCGGAGTGGGCCCGCGCCGCGCCGAATTGAGACGTGTATGGCATGCGCGGGGGCGGGGATGGGGACGGGGCGGGGCGGGGCGGGGCGGGGCGGGGCGGGGCGGGGCGGGGCGGGGGAGAGGTCGCTACCGGCGGCGGTGGACGGTGGCAGGTGGCCGCGGGAGTTACAAAACGCCGCACCCGCGCATTAGCCGCCGGTGGCGCAAGCTACGTCCGACGCCCGCCCACCCATCGCGACGGCCTGCCGCCCAGCCCCGCCCCGCCCACCACGCTCCTTCATCGCCCCGTTGCCCCGCCGCCCACTATCTGACTACCCACCCAGCCGCTCTACTGTGCTGCAACCCCGCCTCCCCGCAGACCACCCGACCCCTGCCCCACCGCCATACATCTTCTCCCCACGCATCCCCGCCAACACGCCTCCCCTCTACCACCAACACCACTTCCAGATTTCCCGCCAGCCTACATCTTTTTGTGCACTGCCCCTTCTCGGTACCCCATCATCTCGCCGCCATTTGCAGCCAGAAATACTACCACCCCCTTACTCCATCTTCACGATAACCCCTACCCTCATCCATCCCACGAGCCTTTAGCCCGCCCGCCCCGCCATCCGTGGTCCGAGGCCACCGCCCCTCGGGCACGAGGTGTACAGGCGCGGCGCCGCGGTAGCCTCCATTGTGTCGACGGCGGCGATCGCATCACAGCCGCGGGCCGCGGACAGGCCTGTGCGGCGCGGCGCGGCAGCTACCCTGCCCGTATGGAAATTTGAAAAGCCGCTTTCTTTAAAATATCGCCCGTAATACTCGGGTCGTCGCCATTATGAGCGCAGTTTAGGGAAATGGCGACGATGGTATCGCGCGGGGGCGTGCGACGCGCGGGGCCCTAATGCCTGTGATTGGGCGGCGCCCGGCGCGGGCCTCGCCGCCTCCACCGCCACCAGGCAACGCGCCTCCAGCGGACGCCGCCGCCGCCGCCAAAGAGAGAAGACCCGAGGGAGTTTTCAGAAAATGTCCTACCGATTAAGGAGTATCGGGTCACCGGAGAACGGGTAGACTATTAAACTTTTTAACTGGGGGCTTTTCCATTATAATTTATATCAATAATGTGCTGCTTCTGATCGTCTCTTGACTGTGCTTTGAAGAACTCCTTTTCTGAGAGTTGCTCCCATGGATTTCTACATAATTGTCAAATTGGAATCATTGCATCAAAAAAAATGTTACATATAAATTCTGAGATTTAGAAATCGTGTCGGTTATTCGAGTTTTTTCGATTCTGTGCAAGTTATGAAAGAATGGTTTATTTACGTTAGTTTGACAAGAATTAAATTGTTCAGGCATTAATTTATACCAATTATGATATCTCCGTTGCACTTATGAACTTGAAATTTTTGCTTTCCGGAATAATGCACATTATTTCTTTCCTCTAAATATATAATAGAGATATGTATTAAAGAAAAGGTACCGACTGTAAGACTCTACTGAAAAAGAATTCAATCTCATGTTAGAATGGTTGAGCTAATTTTTCAAAGTTATAGTAATTATTAAAAAACAGAATACGATCCCTGACTTTACGTTAACAATTCCTCATTCTTCGTTTTAGTAGCATTAGTTGACAATTAGTTTTTTCTCAATAAAACGCCAATACACAAGAACTATCCAAAATCATTGTATATACGTTCTTGTTGTTAAAATCACTGGGACGATAAACAGCAAATAACAGTCGCCGTTGGAGTTTGTAAACGCCGGGTATAGCCTAGATTCATAACCAAACGGGTGTGTTATTTGTTTTATGGCCTATGTCGTTGAATATAATTCATTATATTATAGGCAAAAAAAATAGTAGTGCTAAAACAGCATGAGTTTCCTCGCCCGTATTTTCACGCAAAAAATTCCATGTGACCTTCTTTCAAATTCGATCTTTAAGGAACAGATTTCATTAAGTAATAACTCATAATTGTAGTTGTACGAAGTCGCTGAAAATATTTTGAACTTGAAATATTGTACATAACCTTATTTCAAAATTTTTCTCTAAGAAACAGCTTTTATTAATAGAAAAATCTCTACCTTTAATATTTTAGTTGTAAGAAGACTCCGAAACAATTTCTAACTTTTGCAATTTTCGAAAAATCAGCGTTTTTTACAAGGAACATGATACCTACACCATTCTTTTATACGTCTTTCACACTATCCAACAACAAAATTTAATCAAAAGCGATAGCGCCACTCTTTGAAAATTTGGAAAGGGTCCCATGAGATTCACGTAAAGTACCCCCCATAATGTAAATATCGGTTTCAAATTCAAAGTTCACCGACATCAACTAGATCAATTGAGGAATATCAGTTTCGGGGAAAATTGTCTGAACGGTTTAACCGTTAGCGTTGTACACATACAGCCAGAGGTCTTGCCGTCATTCGATTTTACACTATTAAGGACCCACAAAACGTGAACGCCATGTGTTAGAGGATTTTTCCCCAAAATTTATCAACTGGATTTATCCAAGTTTTCGTTACGAGAGTCCAACAGTATGAGTTTTACCGCAAAAACTTCGCTTGTTTTTCGCGCAGCATTACACAACTTTCTCTTTGCTCTGTAGCGAGAAAGAAAAAAGGTATATATATTGAATTGCAGTACTCTCACCCCAGCGTCAATTATAAATTATTTTTTTGATTATTGTTTAGAGGAACTGTTAAATCCTTAACGAACACAACTAATTTTCTTTCCTCTGTTTGGTTGCGTTAAGTCGATTAAGTTAAGCATTACGAAAATTGGTGTATTACCTATCAACAAATCGCCCTGCATGACGAAAAGCACATAAAGCATAATATACCGAAACGCAGTAAGTTGTATATCGATTAGTTTGAGCATGGAAAACTTTACTTCTTTACTTCTTTATTTAATACTTTATTTCTTCTAAAATAACAAAGTAAATAATACTGTTGGCCACATAAGGCACAGTTTGCCTCGCGCACAAAACGTATGAACTCGAGACAAGGTTCCTGAAAACATGTTTCTTGTTTATTTCCATTTGAGAAAGTTGAGATTGAGTAGGCATGTGACGCGCGGTAGGACACGTAACATATTCTTTCAGCTCCGTCAGGAAGGTGATGTCCTGCATGGACGATCCAAATGGACCAGTTAAATCAAATTTGTAATGGAAAACACAAGCTAAAGAATAGCGATTGGCAAGATAGACAACTTCGGCACCTATTCCGAAGAAAACATTTAAGGAAAGTTTCCATTTAGATGACGACTGGTTCCTAAAGGGATTGGGCATCAAAAAAAAAGTCTCCTAAAGAAGTAGGGTACCATGTCAGAACATTGCCGTGCACCTTTGACGAGTGTCAGGGCACGTTGTTGGGTGACAACTGTTCGATTCGTGGTTGGAGAAGGTTTTTTTTATTGTGTTTTTAAATACGGGTAAGGTATTCTTATTGCAATATTTACTGCACGGCCTACAACATTATACGGTACGTACGAAATTTTCTGAAATGCACCCTCATTGTCGTGTACCTGTTTTACTATCAGGGTGCCACACAAAGTGAGAAAGGGTGAAGTAAACTCTGTGTTAGAAGAAATTAAATTACTCAAGAATGGCAATATAGAACTCAGAATTAAAAATTAAAGCTAATGGGGCCCAATAAAAGTAATTTGTGCCTTGAAACTAATTGAATCTCTTTATATTGAATTACAATGAAATCTTGGAATGGTATAATTGAACGCATCTCACTTAAAAACGAATAGTATTTCCATTAATTCTGCCTCGTTGACGTAGGGGCTAGAAGAGGTGTGCAAGTTACGCGGAGCAGATAGTTGCGGATCGGAGTCTCGCAAAAGGCGTGGGTGTTTTTATTATAGAATTGTGACGAAGATGGCTTGACATAGCACCTCGTATCATCTTATCATAACTAGATCGTCATTCCACCTGTAAACATTCATCTTTCGTCGTGAGTTACCCTTCGTTGTCGTTCTTTGGTCTTGCAGCGAGATGAAGACAAAGGCAAAACACCACTGTGATCATCACATGCTCAGGAAGATAGTCGGAGAGGATCCTTGTCCGTCCACTACGCTCGACAACCTAGCAAGGAGGTAACTGAAATTCACGAGGTGAATATTTAAAATCCACAACACTTTAGCACACTTCTTCATCGCCATCACTATCGTCAAATTGAAATAAACTGGACCCAATTTCCGATACAAATACGGCGATATGTTGAAAGAAAAATTCCGGTGATTAGCAAATACTACGCCGTTAAAAGAAGAAATTCCGCAGTTTATTGTCGCCATCCCTACTAGTGAAGCTTCATCGATAACAAAACTAGTTAATTTTATCTAATTCACCTTAATTTTTGTTTAGCAACATCGATGTTCAAACTTAAACCATCGATGTTAATAATATATCTAACAAAGTTCTACTTTTTAAAGGGGTTTAGTAATCTCTCACATTAAGTACGGGCGGAAAGTAGTTTAATTTGACAGTGGTTGTGTTTATTTATTTAAAATTAGGATATCTCAGCAAACAAATATACAAAAATAATATGAAGAATTAATGCTCTATGAAGTTAATACAAAAAGCAATCCTTGGTTAGAAATCAAAAACTGACAGTGATATAATAAGTTATTGTTTCACATTATAATTTTTATAAAGTTGTGATTATGGATTTTTTTCATTCACAAACAAAACATCAAAAATGTAAAAACACCAAGCACAAAATATCGTTGTTAAAAAGTGACTTTATTATATCGATGTTTAAAACAAGTTTTATAAAAAAACATGATTTTTAAAAAAATAATTAGAACAATGAACGCCTGTTGAAGATAGTGCAAACAGCGTTATTTCGTTAGAACACACAAACTGACAGTCGTACCCGAAATTACTATTGTATTGTACGAAATATCGGTATTTTGAAAAACATCGATACCGATGTCGCTTCCCTAGTCATTGCGTCTCGCGTGGAACGTGAGATTTGTGACCGCCGAGACGTGCGCAGAGCGTCTTTCTTGCGAGGAGGAAAACCCTCACGTCAGTACCGGAGCGGCCGTCGCGTCGCGTCGCCCGGCTGGGCGAGCTACGCCGCGCTTTCAATGCGAACTCGCAGTCCATTGTGTGCGGATTGCTTCTCATGGCTCGACAGGCCAGAGAGAATGTGCGGGTTGTTTGCTTGGATTGGATGGTCCCAACTTCGAACCTGGTTCATGTCACCGTTTGAACGCTTTGGTTGGATTTTCTTTTCATTGCTTCTGGAATTTGAACGCGTTAAACTGGTCCACGAGTTGGCATACTTCCTTTTTTTTAACTTGTGAATAATTCTTTCCTTATTTTCTTGTCGAGTTGTGCTTTATGTTGCTAAGCTTAGTACATCGAGTTATGATTCATGCTTTCTCTTAGCAAAAAAGATATATAAATGTCAGAACTCGAAGGATAAGTTAATCAAAATTGTAGATGCATTCAAATCACTTTTTAATTCAGATTATTTCATTTAAATATGTGGTTCAAATGTTCATGTATTCATCGATAAGAATAGTCAAAGATAGCAAAATGTCAATCATCATTGATGATATTGGAAGAATCGTGGTCTTAATTTCATTTGCTTAAAAATGTTCCTGATTGAAAAAATGAGGTAGAAGGTTTATGCCCGATGAAATTATCTTCGTAATGTTTGGAATGTACACCATCCCACAAGAAAGTGGTTCGTGAGTGACTTCTTTTCATCTGACTTAAATCTTCAGAAAAGCTCATCAGCAAGAAAAGTTCTATTTTTCGAAATATGAGTTAATTTTTAGTGTGTTTCTTAATCTAACAACTACACACTGGTAGTGAAAACGAATTCGCACGCGCAATGCATATTACCTGTCGTCGGAGAAGACGATGTGGTTCAAAAACGCTCAAATTCATTTCGAAGACATCCGAGATGTCCAACGTTATGTCAACATGAAAAAGTTACTTCATTTCAAATATATGATTTTAAATTCCTTGAGTCTTCTGCAGCCGAAGTTGTGTGTTTGCGAAAGGACATTGGGACCCAACTATATAAATTGTCAATACTTCTATTTTTTTAAATAATATTAGTTGCAAAGAAGCATCTGTGAAGTAACTTTTATTGAAAAAGTTCAAAATTACCGACATGTAGCAAAGTAACTTTCAATTTGATAATACAAGTGACGTGATACTTTTGATCTCTTGAAAATAGTAATGGGAAGCGCATAAATTTCACAGTTTGTAATAATGAAACGCTATAGTCAACACTACTTTATATTTTTTGGTATTTTTATTACCGACCAACGACACATTTGTCCACCATTTCTATCGCATAAGAATTTCGCATAAGATTTTCTATCGCATAAGACATTTCTGCGAAGAAGCAGATGTGGTGGTTCGACGAGTCTTGAATGCATTTCGAAAGTGCAACGCTTTGACTTCGGATACTTCTGGGCTTTACATCATCGGGAAATTTCTTCTCACTTCAATAAATTATTAATAAACTCCTGACATTGCAAACAATTTCACTGGTTTTCCCCGGACATTGACTCCACAATTTATCACCGAGAACCGTTAACACAACGATTTTAAACGTATTTATCCTTTACTTGTATTCCACCCTGGCTGGGCGGAAAATGGTTCTGATAAGGACAGGAAATTACCAGAGGGTTCTTTTTGGGGAGGGGATGTAGCCAGGGTTATTTGACATCTCACAAGCGGTGCATGGCATCCTGCGGATTTTTCTCTTTTCAAAAACTCATCGATCACGGTAAAATTTAAACCCGCGATCTCCTTGTGGTACCAAATTTGAAACTTCCCATCAATAGGCAGTCGGTCAATAGCCAGATTTCCTGAGCCCGCGCCTGACTCAACCTGAGTTGTTGTTTTATTTAATTTTATAATCGCTCAACGACACATCTGTGGGCAAAACTCGGTCGCCATTTTCATCCCGCATGAATTGCAAATCCCGTTTCGTCGCCGAAGCAGATGCGGTGGCTCCAAGGGGCCAGCATTCATGAGGAGGGCGCCCCAGATGGCCGGCGCGTTGTCCTCGGCCATTCCCTGCGCGCGTCACCGCCCGGCGGGCGAGGTCGGGCGCGCGCGCGCGCGCGCGCGGCGCGTTAAGATGGATCCAGGTTAATGCAGGCGGCTGGGGGACCGCGGGCCGATCCGGCACAGCGGAAGTGCCAGCCGAGGGGGCGCAGGTGCGCGGAGTCGGTCGCGGGCACTATTTTTAGCCGGAGGACTTGCAGATCACAAGGTTCCGCATTTCCATGCTGAGCGGCCGAGCGCGTATGCTGATGGCCCGCGGCGCGCGGATTGCCGGCGCGACCCGGGCGGCGTCCGGCGTTCCTGCGTCTCGCCTTGGGTTTATGCTCGGCCGAAGGTTTTCTGGTTGATGGGAATGGGTTTTGATGATTGATTTGTGATTCCGGGCGCGTCAACTGAGATACTCATTAATTCCTTAAGTGATGTGCATGGTTTAGCTCGGAAGGTGGCGGTCTTTTTCCTCCTCTGGATGGTGAGATACGGAGCCAAACCTACCGCCGGCTAACGGGATTTCCCCAACCAGGTATCTCCCCCCAGATCGGCACCGCCTCAGCCGGGTCAAGCTCTAAGCTTCCGATCGATCTCCCGGTAGGTTTGGTAGAGTAGTGTATAAGGGGTAAGCATAGGACAAGGAAGAGGAAGGAAAGATCGCGCGCGGTCTAAGCCCCGTTTGTTAGGGTACTGTTCCGGCATTCGCTGACAAAACAGAGTCGAAAATTTTGTCACCGTCGGGACTCGAACGTAGGACCTCTTGGTCAGAAGCACTTCAGTGACATCAGTTCAGAGAATCGTATTTGCCGTTTAAAGAAACGCGTTCCTTTTTGCAATACAGTTTTGCAAGATAAGACAACGAAATTACGCTTCTGGAACTTTAATTTGATAAAGAAATGGAACACTGAACTTTTCATTAAATGTGAAACCTAATGACTGAAAAAAATATAAATTAAAATACACACAAAAAATTGCCATTAGCAATATGGTATTAGAACACAATATGGTGGGATCCGGCGCAGATCTACACATAAACTTGCTTAGGTTTCCCCTCTCCTGGTATCTCCCCTAGAGGAAAACCGCCCCCTTTCCCCAGGGAAAGCTCTAAACTCCCGAATAGTCTCCCGGTATATGTGTAAGTGCAATTAAGTGTGTGGTAATGTAGTGCATGTAGGGAAAGAGAGAGGGACAAGGAAGAGGACGGAAAGATCGCCCCCGGTCCATGGACCGTTGGTTAGGGTTGTGCTCCGGCATTCACCAGGAATTAATTGAAGAAACTAAGAAATACTATCAGAACATCCATTCGCTTATATTCTCCTCTAGGCTGCGGCTTAATTTGACCCAACTAGTGTCGCTAACTAGCTACAGTTGAAAATTCCGCCATCGTCCAGAATCCTCGGACCTCCCGGTGACTCTCTGCAGAGACAACCGCAATGCTGACTATGAGCTAACTCAACCATTAACTTGGATTTTGTTATTTCATGATTTTGGATCTTCGGTCTCGCAAACCCGTCTAACGGACACTGTGCCCCGCGCTGTCCGGGAAATCACCCGACTGGAAATCACCCGATCACCGCATCCTGCAGTCATTTTTGTCTCACCCCCTCCCTTTTTCCCACAAAATCCCCTTTTACCTTTCGTTACCTGAGAAGGCATAATCCGATTGCAGCCCGCTCCTGTGTTTTGGAAGGAGACGGCATCTGGGGAATTGTGTATGTTAAGACAGCAAAGCAAGAAGATGCTCGTTATAAGAGGTTTCAAGTTTTGATTCCAAAAAAACAATTGTAGGCGTGCTCTTCAACGTTGTAAGTGTTGTGGAACGACATGCAAATAATTCTTGAAAACAGGCAGAAGTAGATTAATTATATTCGATTAATATAATATTAAGTAATACCAAGGTAAACGTTGAAATTCATCCTCACACTAAGGAGGAAAACAGAACGGGATGCAGTCGAACTATGCCTCCTTTGGGAAGTAGAGAAACGGCTTAACAAAAGTTGACTGCGGGATGCCGTCAGTATACGCCCGCGGTTTGAACGTATCAACCGTTCGTCATTCGATGCCAGCATTGTCCAGTTCAGTCGTTGTAAAAAAATCTACTAGTAACCTTAATTCTTGATGCGTAGCCAATTATGTTTGTCATTGTCCACTGAGCAACGCGCATTTTCAAACGGTGTAGATCCCACTAGTCGGTGGATATTGTCCTTTCACGAACTACCCACATGCGAGTTTGCACGTTAAGCTGCAAGGCGAACAGTTTCCCGTTTTCTATTACTCACCGATCAAACAGTGAGCGCTGGGCTCAGAGTCGCGACGAATCCAACGTTCCAACTCAATCTTAGAGGGAAAGTCGGTTACTCCGACCTCCAAGATTGGTATCATACCGTGCCAATGTTCTGCCAAGAAGACAAGGAAAGGAAGGTTCTGTTAATACAAAGAATGAAACGTTAGGTCGCTTTCATGCTCTAATTAAAAAATTAAAGAATATTAAAGCTTTTCTTATTTTAAGCTTATAAATTAGAATATTATTATTTGACTAATAAGAACTTCACGAGAGTATACATTCATTAATTTTTTCTTGTATTGTTTCAAGTATGAATATGTTTTGGTAATTTTAAATAAAAAAGCAATATAATGCAATCGCGTGTTATCTCTCCCCTCCCCTAACATCGGGCATTTATTGTCATTTTCCCTGCTTATTTTTTTTATTTTTGGTGACTTTTTTTTTATTTTTTGCGCAAAATTTAAGTTTTCAATGTCTTAAAATTTCATGTTTATTTATAATATATTTCAACTGTATTAAGTTAAGATTTTGTGTGCGGAAACATGAAGAAAAAAATATAAAGAAGAGGAAACAAAGAATTTAAACTTACTAAGTTGTGTTAGTGGCATATTAGTATATAAAGTGGCATAAATCTCTGACTGATAAACATATTTTTGAAAAACATGCTTGTACAATTATATGTGCACGCTTTAAAAAACCCTTGCATATAATCCTCCCTGTAATGATAATGCATATCAGTTTAGAAGTTCGGCCAAATTACATAGTCGGTCGTTTCCAATGGAAGTTATTTGGCTTCAATTATTGCAGTTCGAAAGATGTTCGTAAGCGTAAGTTTTGAGTGTCGAGATTTGCCCTCTCTCCCAGTATTTTGAGTTTTTAGTAAATTATGTAAAATTGTTAACAATAGTAGTAAATGTATAAATACATATTAATAAAATATGTTACTCACATTTGTATAAACGTGTGTATTTTAAAATAGTCACAGTAATGTCTGATAATAATTGCAAATAAGTGAAAATGTATAATGTAAAATAGATGCGTAATAAGAAAATAATACAAGATCCTCGTAAATGAAAATCAAGTATTTTTCTCTGTGATATTCCGATTTTCATGCGAACAGTTCTCGTAGTTGGCACAACCGATGATCTTCAATCCAGCAAACGCCAATAGATGGCGTCCTCTGTGAATCGTTGAACGCCAGAGTGAGCCAGGGGTGCTGAAGGGGAGAGCAGAAAGGCAGCCTTCATTTTCCCAACGACTTTATTCATTGCCTATTTCTTTTAATATTAAGTGATAATTTCCTTTTTGTATACTGTTATATAAATCTATTAATATGCCATATCTATTGAAGGACCTTTTTCATATTTTAACAGAAACAACATAAATCGCTTTTCGAATTAGCACGTTATATTATTATTATTATTATTATTATTATTATTATTATTATTATTATTATTGTTATTGTTATTATTATTGTTGTTGTTATTATTATTATTGTTATTATTATTATTATTGTTGTTGTTATTATTGATATTATTTATTATAGATTCATGATGTATATTGGTATATTTTTAAAGTTTTCGTTTTCACATTTCTTTATAGTATTTCCAAAGAATTGTGAATCTAGTGGTTTAAAAATATTTTTGAAAAGATCCGTGGGGAAGTTTTTCTATAATCACAATTTGTGTAATTCATCTAATACAATTAATTTGACTTATACAAAGTTTTGAGGTTGTCTGTTGCTTGCCTGTTCGCATTTTCATGTCTCGGAGCGAATTGAAATAACACCCTGCATGCATTTACTTAAACTGACCTTAATATCAAAGATTCTACATTTGCAGATATAATTTGTATTCCAAGATAATATAGAAATAATAATGGAAGAAATATGTATCGCTTTGTGATTAGTCCAGTAGCAAATATTGTCGGCAACACACAAATATTAAAAATTCAAGTAAAGCACTAGGACTACATATAAAGAATCATGACTTTCAAGTACAGAGTTCCACATCAATATTTATTACTTATAATTAGACCGCAGAATTTCAAGCAATTGCATATTTTTACTGACTGCTAATATAGAAAGGAAATGTATATAACTTAATGTATCACCAAAAATAAAACAAATCTAGACAATTTTTATTTTTGCATAATTGCATATTTCTGAGATTTTTAATGTATATGTTTTTTGTAGAAGTGGGTCCAAGTCAGATATGTTCATGTATTTCTCTTTCAAAAGATAAGTGAATTAGGACACGTCAATGCTACAACAAAATATAATATTTCTGATAGTCTTCTGATAAGATTGTTTTCGCTTGAATGAATTTACTTCCTGTAACGTTAGTCGTGCATCAACTCAGTGAACTGGCCTCAGTGTTTCGGCATCTTGTAAACGTGCTATCAGTTCTCTCGTTTAATATTTTTTGTTTATTATAATGTTTGAAAATATAATTTTATTATACGTGTTTTGTACTACAGTGTAAAATGAAAATAACCTAAAAATAAATGTCAACTGTTCCTAACTATATTTTGGTTTAACGCGTATTCTTAGTTTTAGGGGCATATATTGGCTATTTTAAGATAATATTGCCAATTTTAAGTGCATGCTTGCGTGCGTGCGTATTTTTTTAAACTTTTTAGTGCATGGAGTTCTGGGATTTTCTTATAATTCTAGTATTCATTTCAAAACCACGATTTTTGAGAGACATTCAACCATTTAAATTTCTCTCAAAGGCAACGACTTGCATTTTTATGGTTTGGACGTGGCAACGACGGTAAAGAATATGCATATGTCACTCGTTGGTTTTTACGAAGAAACTTAAGACAAAAAGAGTCCCTAGCGAAGGTTTCTGAGAACTTATTTTAAACCAAGCGTAATTTGTCTCCTTTACATTCATTTTATTCCTTCGAGTCTAGATTTTCACTGAAAATGTTGCTGTTGAACAGATGTTGGAATTTCACTTTTGATACCATTCTTGAAGAGTACGGTGCGACAGCATTCCTATACTCCTTCCTTCGACACGAAATTTACATGAACATTCGTCTCGTTGTCTGACAGAAACGTCGCTATGAGCAACTCACAAATCACGTAAAATCAATGAATGCGAGTCAGATATGGAAGGGCTGTCAGTCTCGCTTGGAATCCCCAGTCCTCTACCGAAACCGGTTGTCACCGCTACGTTGCGTCGGCTGCCTCTCTCTGGCAGATGCATTTCCTCGCGTGTAGCGTCTGCATCTGTTCGCTTCCCATCAATAGACTAAACGTGATGAGATAGCTCAGCGATTACATCGTTACTTAAACGTCATCGATGACCTGGAGATTCTGTGGTTTCAGTTCAGATGGTGGATTATTTTAGATTCTGGCTACGTAACTGCGTCGAATTCAACCACTGTTTGAACACCACATGAAAGACCTTAACAATCAGCCCACAGACCGCGCTGGTCGTTTCGCGGTGCTCATCCTTGTACCACCCTCTCCTCTAACTCACTCACGTACACTGAAATGCACTTCTTTACCACACATGTTGGGAGACTGAGCTGAGGGCTTTACCAAGCTGAGGGCGGTGACCCGGTGAGGTAGATACCTGGGAGGGGAAATCCCGCAAACTGGCGTGTAGGTCAGCGCCGAATCTCACGTTCCACCTAGTGAGGAACACAGACATCTCCCGGTGTATAACATTCAGTACCTACCGAGATCCGGAAAAATATCAATCAACCTAAATTCAAAAATAAATTGGTGTAGACAGTTATCGCATTTTCATAATGGATCAAAAAGAGTTTGCATTCAATTACAATGATCATTGGAAGACCTCCAATATGAAGAAAGGAGTAAACATAGTAGGTGTAAGAGACAAAATTATGCTTTATGCACGAAAGCTGAAGATGTAGTTGAATGCCGCATTTTCCAAGCTTTGTTTATTTCGGCACTTCTATTGCGCCATAAACAGTGAAATAATGACCAAGTACGTTTTATATCGTGGGGTGAGTTCGAATCTCGCCAAAGGAATGGACGCTGTGTTTTGTAGCTGATAGTAGGTCAGAACAACCAATATGCAACACCCTCTAAACCTATTTCTTATCCATACCAGACAAATATGCCCCCTGACAATCCGGTAATATTTCGTAGAGATGGGGTTATGGGATGTCTTGGCAAAACTGCCCGCTAGAGACGGGCAAAGATACCTCCGACAGCCAAGGAGGGAAAGTACCACATCTGGAAATCTAATGATAGAAAGCTGATACTAGAAAGAGGTTTGTGATGAGGTGGGTTGGTCATGGAGCTGGGGAGGACCGCAATAGCTGAACAAAACAAGTACGATTACAATACTCAACATTGTGGATCGTAGCTGGGGGAGGGGGTTCCGGCCCCGCACCGCATATTATAAATTGCAACACATATTATTTAAATAATTCCCAAATTCTTATGTTACGAGCTTTATCTTTATTGGCAAAAGACTTCATTTTTTTCAGAATATGCATGGTATAATATAATAATATTATGACAATTATGTATGTATACCAAATTATGTATGTATATATATATATATATATATATATATATATATATATATATATATGTATACATAATTATGGTACACACTCCGGGGATCAAAGGCCTAATTTTGACGGAACGCCCCACACTAGTCACGTGCTCGCGTAAACCATCCACGCGCCGCCACCAACCGCAATGACACCAGCGACAATGGGCCCCGCCAGAGCGCGCAGACCCTTTAGATCAGAGGTTTCCAACGTGGTCAGTAGCGACTCCCTGGGGGTCGATGAAATTTTGAAGGGGTTCAGTGACGATCAAAGGGTCGATTGGGGGTCAATAGCTGAATATGAACTGACGCCTGATCAACATAATCAAGATCCCATTTTTTAACAAAATATTTATAGACTTAATTCATTGTTTTCTGATACAAAGCAAAAAGCCTATCATAAGAAATTACAAAATAGCTCCTTCTTTCGTATCCATTGTTCATCCTTAGGAGGTAGGATGTTCAAAAACTAAAAAAAATATAGAGCTATGCAATCACACCGATTCTCCATCGCGCAAGAAAGTAGTCTGCACAATACGTACCGAAGCAATTGTATGGATAGTACTTAACAAAAACCCTCAACATTATATAACGATTGCATTAAAATAACTCCGCTACTCAACAGAGGAAGCCTCTTCGATTTTTGAAAATTGAGATATTTACGACACTATTGGTGTACGAATTTGTCATCTTTAGATCATTTACGTGCAATTTTTGATGTCACGATTATAACTGCTGTATATTATAGCAACACGTATGAGGGTCGATGAAGTAAACAATTATCTTAAAAGAGATCAATAAAAGAGAAAAGATTGGGAATCCCTGCTTTATATTTAGCGTTCCTATACAAAGACTAGCGCGACCTGAACGATCGCTGCCATTTAACACGCTCTCAGCCGATAGCTGCGCCTGACAGCAGACTGTAGCTGAAGACAAATGATAACAATTAAAGACATTGCGGAGTTTTTTTAATACATTAATATTATGTGAATTAGTTGCTCGCAACGCAAACCGCGCATTTCGAACTCCCCTGACAACTGGATACAAAATGGCGGCGTAATCATCTGCATGAAGGAAGGTGTTACTGAGGGTTCTATCTCTATTTATCATGTGCCAAGGCCAGCAGTAGCCGGTCTTTGCAATATTTTGAACTATATTGGATTTTTACAATGATGTATAATTTTAACATGTTGATTTATTGTTTAAATATGTTTTAAAGTATTTGAAGTTCTCGATTAATAAGTATAATAATATGTATTACTAGAATAATATTTCACACGAAAACAAAACATAATTTTCAATATACAAAAGTATCAACTTTCTTCAAAGCTTTCTATGAATTTATTTTAATTGAAATTCAATAAACTTATAAACGAGTTTTCAAAGTATGTATGCTTTTCTCTTAAAACGAATAAAAAATCATTAAATTGGACAAATCATAAATCATTGCATCAGCATCTGACATTTCTGCAAAGTCGCAGAGTCGGAGAAATCTGCTCTGAAGGAAGAACAAGGACTTGATGTGGTAGATCAACTTCGACATAGGTATGGTAGTAGTAACCGGAAAGGCAAGCAACCCAAACGGTTTGTAGCATGTTGAAGAACTGCTCGAAGAAAACTCGAACGACCAATAATGGCATTCAGAGTCGAAAGAGTGTTTAGTTTGATCCTTTAAATGCTTAGGACAAGTTCGTTATTAGTAACATTCCGTTTAGAAAACGTATGGCCTCTGTATACTTCTTACATCGCTCAAGACGATTTGAAATAACTTCGTGTGATACAAACATAAATTTTTTAAAAAAAACATTGTCAAAAAGTGTTCCACAAAGTTATTTTCCAGGTGTTCTCACCGGGATGTCAATGATCACGTATAGGTCAATGGTTACTGGGCAATTGCATATGGATGCCTTTGCCTCGCCTCAGACACAAAGAGCAGCTGTATACGCTATCTAAATCTCCAAAATGTACTTTTTGTGTATTATTTCCAAAAAAAGGTTTTGTAAATTTTATTTCGTGGTATCTGTTGGGTCACTCAACCTTTTGAACAGCTTTTCTCAGCCTGGGCAACCTTGGAATTGCAACACGAAACAATTCCGTTTCTCTATCCAGAAATAGTCTCATTCGTTGCATGAGCAATCTGGTCGGTTGGAGGAGTGGTCAGTCTGGTGAGTTGGCACACGGACTAGCCACTGGGACAAGAATGTGGATGCGAAAGAGACGTCATAAAATGGACGACAGAGTTAGAGAATGTGTGCGCGGTCTCATGCAGATATCCGTGTGATCTCATAGGTCAAACCAGCCAAAGAGGAAATGAGTAAAAAAGAATTAGAAAATGAACGACAAATCTACGAGTGAATTACAGCATAAATAAAAAGTTCCTGGAGGAATCAAAATACCAGCAACTAAATTAGCGTCTGCATTGCAAATGAAGTACTTGGCGTTGCTGTTCTGAACGAGCTAGCAGAGGAAAAACTAGCAAACAGATCACTTCGTGTACTTTCTCGTTCATTCAGTAAACCCGTTAATGACAGCGATTAGGTACGCGACTGACCCAGGTAATGAGCAAAGGGGTGAGAGAAGATGTAAATTATCCCAAACCGAGATTGTAAGGAATTAAAGAAAGAACAAATCCAAGTGATGCAATTGAAGAGAAGAATAAAATGTGAATAAATGGAGAGCGATAAGTAGTCTAAAGGGTAAAAGATCGCAACGGGGGCAGGAATGTTTTGATGGGATGAAACGGGTTTCAAATCAAAATGTAATAAATGAATCTGTCAACCAACGAACCAATCCGTTATTTTGGATGTAGAAAAACGCTGATTATTCATGATTATGTCTGATCGTTGTATCTATTTCCTAACAGTTCCATTAGTTTCACAATTCTATTAATATCTGTATGTACGCTTCTTTTATTTTTTGGCGTGTCTCCCTGATCCACTTCTCCGAATATTATAGTACTATTTTCATATTTTAGATGCATCTTAGCGTCAAGCTAATGGAGCATCAATCAAACCGATGATAGCCGAGCAAACAAATGAGCCACAGAGAGGCAACGACTACCACGTGGACCGCGTGGACGAATGGTTGAACATCCGTCGGTCGGTCAGCGGACCAGAGTAAACTAGTGAACTGACGGACCATCAAACGAATCCCAATCGGACGGGCCCTAGTGCACACAGGCCGGAGCGCAAGCGGGCGAGTAGGTGGACAGGCAAACGAGCGATTGGACGAGGAGGGTTGGGCGCAAACGAGCGGACGGGCGTCATTCACGCAAAGAGCGAAAGGCTGTGTGGAGAGGGGGCAGAGCAGAGGCAGATCCGATCGCACCGAGCAAGAAACCGGTCGCCCTCTCAACCTCCTTCGACCCCCTCGAACCCCCGGCCCCCTCGACCCCCACCCCGCCACCCTCTGCCCCCCGCCATCACCGCAGCGGAGGCCACTTAATCGCGCGTTGCGTCGTCATCTGTATGCATGACTCGGCGTGCACAGCCCTCCCCACCCCACCCCACCCCACAGCCGCCACCCCGCGCACGGGGTGGATCCGAATTTCACAAAGAAAGGCGCTTTCCCGCAACGGGGCGGCACCAGAATTTGAATACACACGCCGTGTATAATTTAGAATACCAGAAATATCAGTGACCCCACCCGCCGTGCTCCACCTCCCTCGAACCCTCCCCCCTGACCATCAGCCTCCCCCTGGTCCGGCGTCTTTCGCGGAGGAGAAGAAAAAGAAGAAGAAAACGTCCACCACTGGAAAAGCTCTTTCACAACCTGCTGCTTTTTCGGAAAGAAAGAGGGTTGCGGCCGCGTCCGGGGTGGAGCAACCCGTTTCGTGGGAGCTCCTGGGCTTTTTAATAGAACCTTCTCTCGAGGGGAAAAAACACAACAAAACAAGCAGCTTTCTCGAGCCGAGCACAGGGTATTTGTTTTTAATTTGAATAAACCGCTAATATTCGATGAACGCCGGCCGCCCTGCCCATAAAACCGTCAAAGGGACGAATCAGTGGCGGCGACGTCGACGGTGGCGGCTGTGACGGCGCAGCAGCCAGTCGCTTGCATGAATCTTTTTATTACGACAAATATGAGTATAAATTATAGACCACATACTTTATTGCCCCAACTTCGATTAAGTTATAAATCCTTGATGCATGTAAAGCAACTTCGGTGTCACACCACATAATTAATGCCAATTTCGTTACTAATTAATGTAATTAAATAATTACCGCTACCAAGAGAGCGTTTTAATAGCGCGCTACTCTCTATACAGGCAAAACGGGCTTATAAAATAAGCATAGCGCCAGTTGACGGCTGGCTGACGCGTCGGTCGGGACCCGGACTTAAATGGAAGTAGCGGCGGCGGCGGCGGTGGTGACTGGGGCGAGGGCGGCGGAGGCGGAGGCGCTGGCTTGCGATGGAGCCCTTGCCACTTCGCCCGGCCGAGATGCACGGCCGGCGATACCAACCTATTAGAGCTCGTCGAAATGTGTTACGAGGCTCTGATTGGATGATTGACATCGCCCGACGGCCTGTAATTTGATGAGGGTAATTAAGCGAAGACGTGCGGTGGTCTCTCGCCTCGCCACGCCACTCCTCGCCACTCCTCGCCACTCCTTGCCACTCCTCGCCACACCCCGCCACGTCCGACCACATCCCGCCTCCTCCCCTCCGATGCGCGCTTTTCCAAATCGGTCTGGTTTATCTCATTAATAGAAAAATTAGCCCGGGCGTAATGAATTAAAAGGCGTTGTAAATGCCGGCAAGTTATCACGGACCTCCGCCGAATTCGTTTTGTGGAGAAGATGAAGTGTCTTGTTTAAGGTTCAGATTCATTTGCCTTTATTTCAGACGTTGATGTCGCAATGAGATCAGAAAACAATTTGCAACCTCAATGCAATTGAAATATGTCTTAAATTATTTTGCTATATAACTTACTCTACGTGAATATACAGTGTGAGAGCGAAAATGCCTGTTTGACCCACGCCCCCACAGACTAATTAAAAGAACAGAATTATTTTAAAGGGTGTATTATTACATTATTATATTAAAGCGTGTAGGTAAATTCAGATACAATGGTTGAATAGTATATATATATATATATATATATATATATATATATATATATATATATATATATATATATATATATAAATTATATATATATATAATATAAAATTACTGCGCACTGGAAAGTAAATAAAACTGTGGGATGAAGTGCTTCGGCTCATTAGTAATTTTGCAATGAGGATATACTTGTAAGTTTCCATGAACTTACAAGTATTTAGTAAGTAGAATAATTGGCGTAACTCGTTCGAAAGTCTTTGGTATAATCATTTCAAAACTTCAACATTCATATGCCAAAATTACTTCATTTACTAGTTACGTAAATAACAATTTTGTATTGGTTAGGAAATTGAAGAGACCTATGTTATTTACATGACACTATGCATACGGCTGAGACCATCGACTTTATTACTCGGATGAAACTGAATTGGAATTTTCGCGTTTTGAAAAAGTTAAACTACTTCACCAACAGTGCTGCGGTGCATAACACAGCGTTTCAGTGTTTCTTCAAAAATATTAAGCTAATAATTTTATACACTGTATTTTGGATTCCTAGTTCGAAGATCCGTCACAATGTGAAATATTAATCGATGTGATAAAAAAAATTAAATAATTAAATAAGAGTTTTCCATTCTCTTCATATAAAACTGTTCAGCTTTTTGTACAATAGGTAATCTCATGTACTTAGTATGTAGTATAAGAACTAGTCGAAAAGGTATTTCTATTTTTTGAAAAACACTTGAACAATTGATTCAATTGAATTGATGCGATCATATATTGGATTTTGATGATGATTTAATAAACTAAATATGGACTATCCATTAAAGAAGACGTTTTCAATATATATGTATATATATAAATATATATATATATATATATATATATATATATATATATATATATTCTCTTTCTCTTTTCTTTCAAGAAAATAATATTCGACAAAAATAAATGTTCTTAAAATATCGCGATTCAAACGTCGAGTATTGCCAATAGGTAGTATAAAATGTATACGTCGACGTATCAGTGCACATACTGGAACGTCTCATATTGCTTTACCACACAACTCTCATTGATCAAACAAGTGAATCAATCGCATCATATACAGCAATGTAATCAATTTTTTTTAAATTCTGTTTCAAATATTACATGTACTGAATAACATATACATTTAACGTGTCTCCACAAACATGCCCTCGCCAAAACCTTTGGATCCTTGTCTTCAGCCTTCAAGCAATCACGCTCCTGCCACCAATGTTAACCTTGCGGTTTTCGTGATGTTCAAGAGTTCGTGATCGAATCCCGGATCAATAATTATAGAGTAGAGGGAACTCTCCTACTAGATTTTTCGATTAACATTGGAATAGTTACGGTATTGCTTGCAGAAAATAGAGGTTCGATCCATATCTAATCGTCGAAAACATTTTAGTCTCAACCTCTACTCTTCGTTTACCAACACAAATGTCATGAGTATGAAATCTCATAAATGGTAGTTACTCGTATTATATAATCAAGTGAGAGGGGTGCCCATATTATTAATAAATATTACACCGAGATCCCTGCTCTTTTTTCCAAAGCGTTTAAATTACTTGCGTAAATGAACCCTTATTATCTGGAAACAGTATGAACATTCTAGATCTGTGTAGTAGGCAGAAGATCGTCTGGTGTCTGACTATGGAAGGAACTATATTCGAATAAACCGAGGGCTCTAAAAACTAAAATGAAACATCCTTCTATGTATCATATTTTTACATGTGTTTTGTAAAGTTTCCTGCAGGTTATTTTTCTACAGAAACATGCCCTTAATTACATGAACGTATCATTTTAAAACTTTTAGCAAACTTTTTGTAGTTCCCGTACAGACCCCGTGGAGTTCCCGTACAGGCCCCGTGGAGTACCCGTACAGGCCCCGTGGAGTTCCCGTACAGGCCCCGTGGAGTTCTTGAACAGGAGGTTCAAGGAGTTCCGTACTAACTTCATGGACTTCCCGTACAGCCCTCAAGGATATTCCGCCCAGACCCCACAAATGCCCATCCCAGTGAGAATACGTTCGCACGCTACCGCTGGACGCGAGGGGGAGGGGGGAGGGGGGTCTGGCGGAGTGCGGGTGCCTCCACCTGACGGGGCAGTTCGGGAGCCGCGGGGGACAGCGCCCGAGCAGAGGCGAAGATTGATGATCAAACAGTTCGAAGCTGCGCTCAGCGGGTGACAATAAAAATAAGCCCGCGCTCCTTTTACGGCGCGCTTCTGGACGGCCAGGCCGCGCCGCGCCGCGCCGCGCCGCCCGGCCCTGATTGTTCTCATTACGCGGGCCCCCTGCTCCGCTAGGGCGACGCCCCTCCGCCGCCCGCTGCAGCTTTCTCTCGACCGCCTGCGACGGCCCCTCCCGAATTTTTTTCTTCTGCTATTCGTGCATTTCATGCGTGTATTTCTCCACTTTGGTTTAGGTTTTGTTTCAGCTCATTTTCATTCTTCATTTCCTCCTCCTCCTTCATCTCTTCCTCCTCCACCTCCTCCTTCATCTCTTCCTACTCCTCCTCCTCCTTCATCTCTTCCTACTCCTCCTCCTCCTTCATCTCTTCCTACTCCTCCTCCTCCTCCTTCATCTCTTCCTCCTCTTTCATCTCCTCCTCCTCCTTCATCTCTTCCTCCTCCATCTCCTCCTCCTCCTTCATCACCTCCTCCTCCTTCATCTCCTCCTCCTCCTTCATCACCTCCTCCTCCTTTATCACCTCCTCCTCCATCACCTCCTCCTCCTTCATCTCTTCCTCCTCCTCCTTCATTACCTCCTCCTCCTCCTTCACCTCCTACTCCTCCTCCTTCACCTCCTCTTTTATCTCATCTTTCATCTCAGTTTCCATCATCTCCTGGTCCTACTTCACCTTCTCCTTCTGTCTTCTTTTTCTTCACCATTACAATTACTAGTGTTTCACGGTCAACCAGTTGTCTTTCAGTGTCTTTCTTGCTTTAGCTTCTTAAGTTTTCCGCGTTGCTTCTTATTCTTTATCTCTCTCCTGCTCCTTCAATCCGCTTTCATATATTCTACATTTTTTATTTTCCCTATTTTCCTCTCTCTTCTGCGCTACTTACCCACTTCCCTTGTTTTATATTTTCGTTTCGAGCTCCTTGTTTTTCCCATTTCAAGGTTTTTTTCTTTCAATATGTTTTTTTATTTGTTGTTAACTGAACTTACCTTTTCTTTATCACTCGTTTTTGTTTATTTTGCATCTCGTTCTCATTTTTTGCCCTTATAAGAATAACTTTAATTAATTACAGCACCTGTACGTTGGAAACTTTCCAATTTCCAGAAGAAAATAATGTTAAGACAGAAAAACAAAAGAAATTGAAGAAAGAGGAAAAGACCGGTGAGGTGAACTCACATTAAACTAGTAGTGCGATAAGTAGATTTTGCATGCATTTCACTTATCCGCTGCACAAAAGATCTGAGTAGACAGATGAATATTCCGGCCGCTTTAACAAGAAAGTTGATATTTTGCACTTTTCGAAAATTCAGATGTTTTAATGAGAGTTGAACCTCAATATTGAATTTTAACGACTTATTTCATTAACAAAAAATCTATCTTCAGTATCGTTGTTGTGGGAAAACGTCGAAAAAATTAAACTTTTGTAATTGTAAAATTTAGAGATTTTAACAAAAATCGGGCTTGTGCCATTTCTATAAGCGTGTTTTGCTCCAATCCAGAAAAAAATAGGAAAAAAGGGAAAAACCAGGATGATTGTATATAGAAGAGGTTAGAGAGGAGAAAGTAATAAAATTTAATGAAGACTTAGTTAAGTAGTACGGTAATGAGTGATGAGGACGTGAATGGAGTGTTGTGTAAATGTAACAGTAAGTAGTGAAAATGTAGAAGTTGTAGAAGTGAGGGAGATGTGAACAAGGAGCTGTTGTAATAGTATGAGTGAAAATGTATCAGCTGTAGCTGTAAATACAGTTGAATAAATGAATAACAATTATGTTGAAATAAGAAAATTAATAAAAAATGTCCTGCCGTTTTTGAGAAAATTATGAAAATGATATTGAGTCTTACTTTCCAAGGGGACGCGACATTCCACAAACCGAGGTTTTATGACAAAAATCGCAATTTTTCACTCAGGATTCCATAATGTTTTCTATACTACGTAGAAGAATGCGAGAGTGCAAAAAGAAATTCCATCTCAACAAACGTCATCGAAACTTCACGAAAAGTAGGATGGCAGTTCTACAGTTCCACTCCCGTCTCCCTTTCAACCGTAGGTTGCCGAAGTGAACTTGAGTCAGTTGTGCTCGCTTCTGCTCCATCGCGCCCGCATCTCCTCCGTCGCGCGCGGCGGCGGCGGCGGCTGCGTCACTTGCCCGCGACGGGCGTCGCACCTGGCGAGGCGACTCCCACGATGGAGGAGGACGGAAATAAATCTCCGGGATCTCTCTCCCCCGGCAGCCGTCAACGCGGCCGGCCGTCCTCAGCCGCGCCGTCGCCGGCGCAGCTGACGGCGATAAGCGACTCCCGCCACCGCCGCCAACCATCCATTGCCGCGCCGACGACGACAAAAACGTAAACACGCGGGCGGCGGTGACGAGGGCGGCGGCCCCTCGAGGGGGTTCGCACGGCCCAAGAACAAGGGTCCGTGGCCAAGACAAGGCATGCGCGCCGGCGTCGGCGTCCCCCTCGCCCGCCGAATTGCGTCAGTCCGCGAGCCACCCCCGGGCGGAGAAGAAAGGCGGGCGGCGGCGGCGGCGGCGGCGGCGGCGGCGCGAGGGGAACGCGGAAGCTGCCAGGTGCGCCGCCGCCGCCGTCGCCGCTTCCTTCCGTGGGAGCGTGGCGGAAGCGCTGGCGTGGGAGCCCCGCCCGCCGCCGTAGGGCCGAGCGCCGAGCGCCGAGGGCGTCGCGAGCCGCCAGAGCCCTGAGGCGCGGGCGCGGCAATTATGCTAATGACGCGCCCTCGGAGGCCACCGCGCCCCGCCCCGCCCCGCCCCGCGCCGGGCGGAGGGTGGCGCGAGAGGGCCCTCCGGCCGCGCGCGCGCAGCTGGAGGTGGCGCGAGGAGGAGGTGGAACGACGGTTCAAGGAGCGGATGGAGGAGGTGAAAATGTGGAAGTGCGAAAGTACGTTGTGAGAACTTCTATGATGAGGATAAGTAGGCTTTTGTAGACCGAGGGTGTCGGTATGTCGAATAAGCACCGTGTTTACTAAATCTGCAAGAAATGTATACCTTTTACCTTTTACCTTTACCCCTAAATGTATCTGGCCCCTAAATGTATACCGTTGTAAAGTTACCCCTGTAAAGCTTAAACCAATATTACTTGTTTTATTGGACGATTGAGATTTCAACATATGTAAGTCCGCACAGACATGAAATAGCAAAAAGTCACTTAATATAGTCCCCCAAATAATATACATAGATATTGCTTTCATCGAGACGGGATTGTGATATCTGGAAGGATATCTTTCGTAGGTATTCATTCTTCACTTTTTAATATTTTCTAGTAGTCGTGGAATAATAAAATTCTCGAATCCTTTGATTTCTAAAAAAAGGAAATTTGGAATATACACTTTTAAACTCCTTTACTCTCCTCTTAGTTGCCAACAGATGCATTTATTGCACATAATGCAGAAAATTCAAACGTTTCCAGAGATTTTAGACGGAACAGACAACCTCAGACGATTCTCATTCAAGAAAGTTTAGAATATGACCACGATGTTTGTTTGTTTGTTTTTTGTTTTTTTCCCGGCGATACTCGTGTTTTTATTGTACACTATTCCAAAATGTTCTTTATTCAACGAGGCCGTTTCCCCGGTTCCGAGCACCAGCCCGAGCGAGTGGCGAAATTGGCTCGGAGGGGCGGCTCGCGCGCCACGCGTGCGGCGTGCGTCGGCCGCGTGCCGGAGCCTCTGGCGCACGCGAGAGCGGCGGCGCGGCGCCCCGCGGCGCAGGCGGCGCTGGCGGCGCTGAGAGGCGTCGCGACGCGCGGAGCGGCCACCCGGAAGGAGTGCCTGCGCCGCCGCCGCCGTCGGGGTCCCGAGACCCACCTTTAAACAGTATTAGTGCTAGTGGTCTGTAGCAGCTAAAATGACGCGGAGCAAAAGACTTGATTTTTTTTTCTCTCGAAAGTAGCATGCACACTGCTCAAGAACTATAAACGAAATACAGGAGAGTCGCTATAATCCGAGATAATTGGGACTGTCAGTACCTCGAATTTTTTTTAAAACAACTCGGTTTACATGGAAAAAAGTAAAATGCATATCAGGAATTTTCAACTACAATGTATAACGAAATCAAATTTAATATGCAGATACTGTTAAAATATATACATACATACATGAGCCGTAACCGGTCATAACAATGTAGCAGACAGACTGACACTGGCACCTACCGCCGCACACGTCGCCTTCAACAACGGCTGGCAGTGTTGCCAAGCTCTTGATCCTCATGTTTGTTTGCTTCTTTCATGACTTGGCACACATCAGTGGTCGTTGATATTGTTTTATATCGGATTGCACAGTATCTCGGATTATCGCGACTCAACCGTACTCTTAATTTTGAGAGCCTAGGCTTCCGCAATCACAGTCAGTAACTACTTGTCTGACCGGGAGACCTCGCGTCCTAGGCATAAATGCCAGAGTTTCGGCCGCTATTTGACGATCTTCCTCGGGCGCAATGCCTTTCGGAATGAAGCCATGATGCGCTTTTCACTCCCGAAAAGCATTTCGCCATGAGGAACGTTGTTAAAACAGGGGTCGAAACGTTGGCACATATGCCTAGGACTCGGTGTCTCCCGAACAGCCAAGTAGTTACTCTTAATGTTATAACTCTATAACAAAACTCTATCTACAACAAAAACAGCCATAACGAATACTGCAAAATTCATAATAGATTACAACAGTATAACAGTTCTTTCAAAACTAAAATGTCGGAAATGTTTTGCACCGCGAAAGAGTAGGGTCATCTCAGTAGCGTGACTAATCTCGTGGCCTGTGGTGCACGGCATGAAACGAAGATTGGAGGATTTTTAATACAATCGGGGATACGCATGATCCGCACAGATCCAAGTGCGTCACCAGGAAATTTATTAAATTGGATTCATGACAGGATAACAACTATTCTGGAAGTTAATCTGTTTAATGATGTTTTAAGCCCTATACAAAAACAACGAATACTCAAGGCAGCTCATATTTAAAATAACGTTGCAAAATTTGCACTTCAGTGTTTCAACCGTATCATAATCGTTTCATTTTCATGAGGTATCCTGAAGGTTGTAAGGCCGTCCTTCGGTGCTGAGTCATTTTCTCGTCGATGAAATTTATGAATTAAATGAGCGTAGCAATGTTTGACGGTTAACTCTTAGTTAGCTCACCTGATTTTTGAAGTGTAGGTTTATCATGTTCAATCAAGGAATCTTTATTCAATCCCTTGATAGACAGCTATCAATATGCAGTGTGCAGTGATATGGAAAAATTACTTAATCATCTCTTAATCGGACAATGTATGTATTCCTAACGAGTGCTGTGTTGTGGATATAATTAAGCGCGACAATATATTTCTATCAAAATAATTTCTAATTTAAAAAAAACATTACGAGAAATCAATAAATAAATTGTTCCTTTTAATAAATTACTCCTGATATGCTGAAAGGGAAAAGATTAGCTCCCATTATCACTTATCCACGTGGATCCGTCCCGAGCGAGCAGGCATTCACGACGCAACTGGGCCTAAGAATGACGACGTTAGACCTCTGTCGATGGGATGATGGATGCCCGAAATACTGCCTCTCTCGGGGAATACAGGTTACCACTTGCTGCTCCAACTGCAGTGACGGCTTACGTTAAATTAGCCCCATGTAAGTAAAATTCCTTTCCTCTGCAGTCTGGTACAGTGAAATTTCAACTCCTCGATCCTTAAAGCGCAAGGGATGTATTTTTAAATTAGTAAATTTCGAATTATTTAGGTTTGAGTTATAAGTTACTTATAGCATAATAATTCAAATGCTTTTGGGGGTATATTGAAGAGAGAGAGGGGGAGAGGGAAGGAATGAGAATGAATAATTTTCGAGATAGGAAACAACTGGGAAGATATTGGATTGCGTGTTATCGGGGTTATTGTGGATTTGCCTTATTTGTAAAAAATACATTTTGGGGGTGAAGAGTGAGAAAGTGGTAGTATATATTAAGAAATGTTTGTTACTATTTTTTCCTCATTTTGGTAGTTTCTTATCTGTAGCATTTCTTTCAAAATACTACTACAACTTCATAATACAGCCCCTTAAAATTGTTATCAAACTGTTCTACTTCAAAATGTTATCCTAAATAATTATCTACATTATTTAATCGTACCCGCTGTAGTTCTGTATTATTTATGTAATATTGCATACAATGAGGTAGGATATAATTAAATGTCCATATATTGAATTTTCAGTATCTCACTATTTATTAGAGAAGGGGCTTCTTCTGCCAAAAAGTCAATCTTCCACTCTTTTCTTCAGATTGGAGTACGTATATCAACGCATATTTTCGTTTCTTCACGTATTTAAATGATTCATTTCGACCGTAAATGAGATTTCGTGTTATTTGCATTGCAACATAACACAAATAGAGAGTATTTTTTGTCAATGGTTAAAATTAATTGTAGTCGGTTAGATAAAAAATACGAATTAAAATGCCAGTGTCTTTTTGTACTCGTCACAACGGGTAAGATAGTAAGTCTCATTCACCCTTAAGAGAAGGATGCGACAAAAAGTGTATCCCTGGCGGCAGAGAAATTGGACCGTGGGACAGAATCAACGCAAAATAACAGACGTGATGCCTCACTCCCCGGGGCGAGCAACGAAGGGGTATTCAAAACGAATTTCGCTCCGTAAGTCCCGACAATCCCTAATTGCAGGATGAAGTTAAGGTGCGAAGGAAAGAGGAAAAGGTGAAAGGCCGGGAGGTTCGTCGCGAATTGGAGCCAAAGCGTCCGCTGAGTCTGGGGGTGCTGGAGAGTGGCTGGAGGGTGGCTGGAAGACAGTTTCGGGGCGGGGCCGGGCGGGGTTCCGTGAATGCAGAGGCGGCATTTCAGAGCCCGCCCTCCGCCGCCCTTCCGCCACCGGGCGAACGGGTTTCGGTGGCGGCCGCCGCCCGGCTCAACATTCACGCGCCGTGAAAGTAAAATGTGAATGGCAGAAATAGCGCTCGCTCCGCGCACTTCGGGTGCAGTTGTTGCGAGCTGCGCTGCAGGTGGTGACTGCTTTTCGCCCTCGTTGTTCACCACGCTCTGCTGGTAGTGCCACTTGCGCACAAGGGCTCTTCAGAATTGGGAATTCGAGGGTGCGTGAGGTTGAAATGCAAATTGGCTCTCGTTTAAGGCTTTCGTTTGTATACGTTTTCATTTCAAGATTTCTCCAAAAATTACCTATATAACTGGCACAGCACATTCGCAATTTAAAAATTCAAAAAGTAAAATATAATTGCAATAAGAATTGTGGGTGCTTTTATATTTTATTTGTAATTTATGAAATCATGTACATTGCAAGTATTTCATACTATATTTGTTTACAATTTTTCTATAACGATATCTCTTCCTTTCTGACACAAAAGGTCTGTCGAACTTTCAAATACAGAACAATTTTGAGAAGTCGTAAGAACAAATACATTCTGTAACTTGAACGTAATGGATGTAGGAAGGATCAAGTATGCAAGTGCAAAGATGGCGTTATGTACAGGCTAATCGAAAACTCTATTCAATCATACAAATAATTCATTGGTCCATTTTGCTGATAATCCTAAAATATTAATCTGAAAGTATTAAATTGACATTTGAAGTATTCGGAGCACTTTTGGAAGCTTTCCTATATCCCCTGCAGTTCTGAAGTAATGTACTACGCGTTCCACAAATTATTGCAATGACTATTCCTGAGTGCCGACATAATGTGCAGTAGACTTTAATGTAAAGAATTGCACTAACCTTATCTTACTTTACCTCAACTGTTTCTGGATTCTTAAATTTTAACCTGCTATCAGAATCACATGAAGTATGGAATGTCAAAATGCACTCTTATATACGAGGCGTATATGGAATATTTCTTGTAAGGTGTCTTTTTTAAAAAACACTTGGTTCTAAATGTGATTGATTCTAAACATATTGCAAATGATTGAAACAAGAAACAAATTGTATCTAAATATTAAAAATATCAAAATTGTTTAAAACTTCGGAATTTATGTTCTATATACTGATAATTCTGAATGAGATATTTCGCAATTAATTATCTTGTAATGGTACGTAAGAAATTCACCTCTCACATCAGAATACATGAGACGAAGAAATAAGTTTGGAAACTCTTTAAAAAATATTATTTTAAAAATTCATTGATTTGTCTTCTCTCCAAATATGAAAAAAATACCGAAACGACTTAAAAAACGAATGCTTAATGTTTACAATGTTATGAAAAAATCGGTATTACGTATAGAACGAAGTATTGTTTAAAACGTTTTCTCTAAAACTTTAAATGTTTTTGCTATTACAAAGCATTTTCAATATTAAGTATTCGGGGAAGTAAAAAATCAGGTAGAACATGATTATTAGGCTTCTTTTTCGCCTGTGTGTGAAAAATATTTTATTAAATTTACTCTCGAGATATCCCTGGGCTGTTTCGTGTACACTACTTATTGCGACATCGGAACTGCGTTATTTCAGGTGAGTAAACAAATATGACAACCGTTTCCTTTTCATAAAAATGCAAATACTTAACAAAAATTGAATAAATAATATGCACTTTGATTATCTTAAGTCAATCTTCATAAAACAGATCAGTTTCGTAATAAGAATTATTATACCGCAAGTATTCTAAGAAACGAAGTGACAGTGACGTAATGGGCGTGAATGCCACAGAAATCAAGGAAGTTAAAGTGTGATGAACGTGATAGAACGTAAGAAACCGCAACTGTAAATAATGTGTATAATTTAGAAATAACAATAGCTATAGGCAACTTCCGTTTAGGGAACCTTTGAATTTAAGCGAGAATATAAGCAAAGTATTGTCAAACAAAAATAATATATAAAACTTCTTGATCTAAGACCTCGATTGATAATTCTCCACTTTTGTCACTTTTGTAATCAGTTACCTTACGATATTTCTTTCGTAAATCAATGTTATCGTCTTGTACTATAGTAAATTACTAAGCATTCAACCTCCTCCAAATGCGAAAATGATGTCAAATTCCGCGCCCTGACTGCAACCATTATCCGGGGTGCGGGCAGCTGCGGCAAAGGTGACCCATTTCGCGGGGCGAACAGAGGCCGCACACGTGCTCAGTCGCCGGGCGTGGCCAGGCACCGAGGGGCCAACGTGGGAATCCCCGATTCGCCCGCAAGTCGTCGCGTGGTATCGGGTTCTCGATCGTGGGGAGCGCGTCGCCGCCGCCGCCGCCGCCGCCACCGCCGGCGACGTCGTAGAAGGACAGAGGGTGTAGGGTGCATCGCATCGTAGGGAGAGAGATGCGCCGACCCCCGCCGCCACCGCCCTTACCCGCTCCCCACCCGCCCGACCACCCGCTCGCCCGCTCTTTCGTTCGCCGCCCCCTTGCATTACCGCCTGGCCGGCCCCCGTCTTTCACTTTCGTACCCGCCGCCGCCGTCGTCGTTCAACCCTTGCGCACTGCATTGTGAGACGCCCTTTTTTTTTTACCGTGCTCGCGGATCGCCCTTCCGTTCATTCCGGAACTAAGCGGCCCCTCCTGTGCGCGGGCCCCGCGGCCGTTCGAGGTTCCGATACCGCCCCCCACCCCCACCCCCCCACCTTACGTCTTTTCTTCTGCTCATTTATGGCGGCTTCGTTGTATGTTTCTGTTTTTTGGATTGTTTTTCCTTCTGCTCGTTTTCTTCATTTCTTCTGAATTATTTGATTTCTGCGAACACCGCCGTCTTGCGTCTGCCTTCGCATTTCGTGAACCTTTTTCGCTAGTTTCTGTTTTCGTGTCTCTTTCTTCTTTTTCCTTCACCACCATCTTTTACTCTTCTCCTAAATTTTTGCTGCTTTTTCGTTTCTTTCAGTTTTTTTCTTTTACTTTCAATTCATATTGCGTTCATCTTCTTTGTGAAAATAAGAAATGCCGTTTTCTGGAAAACCACATTTCTTATTTTCCTCTTCCTTTTTAGCATCTCTATCGTGTATACTCACGAATTCGAACCTATCACCGTCAGTTGTCCTTCTGGTCTTGCATCTGTTGTTTTCCATTCCCATTTCTCAGGGCATGAACTGATGTCACTGTTTCCTATTCCGATCTCTCAACTAATGTCACTGCAGTGCCTCTGACAGGGAGGTCCTAGTTTCGAGTCCCGACGGTGGCAGAATTTTTTACACTAGCTATATAGCTAGTTCAAGTTCAGGCGCTTGTCAGGAGGAGAATTCTATTGGCCGGCTGCTCTAATCGGTAGGTTTTTGCGGATTCTCCTATCAATTCAAGACGAATGCCGGAGCAATACTACGGGCCACGCGTGATATTTCTTACCTGTTCCTCGTCCTATACTCACTCCTTACTTACACAGACTTACACTTACATACACTGCACATGCCGAGAGACCATTCGGAAGCTTAGAGCATGTCCCGGCTGGGGCGGTTCTCCGCTGGTGGGAGATACCTGGTCGTGGAAAGCCCCGTTAGTCGACGGTAGGTCGGCGCCAGATCTCACCATCTGATCACTGCTACCTCCCGAGGAAAAAACATGACCTTACACTTACGAAACTAATGACCTTAGTAGGTGACGCGACTGGAATCACTAATCAATCAAGCAATCAATTTTCCATTCCATTGTGATTGTCCAGTTATTTGCACATCCTTGAGACTCGCTTCCCGCGCTTAGCTGTTCTATTCTGGAGCAAAGAGATTTATAAATTGGTGCATTATACAGAATGTAATCATAAAGTTATTTTAATTAGTGGAACACACAACGGGAGGTATGTGGTTGAAGCCCGGTCCTTCCAGAAGTGAATGATAAATATGCAAATATATAGCTTTTATTAATTTTCTATACTGAAGAAAATCAATATATCAGTTGTTAACGTTATAAATATTAACTATAATTCAAAAATAAAAATGTAATTTGTATTCAGCATGTATTAATTTCTTTATAAGAAAGCTTCAAGAAGACTGGACAATATACCTGTAGCCTTTCCCAGAGAAAAATCCCTGGTGTGTCTGATTTTATTATTCAGTTACCACAGTTATTATTCAGTTTGCAGTCACCCATAACAAAAAGTTTTAAACACTTTCATAGTGCTTCCGTTATTTCCGGCTTCGTGTCTTTCTATATTCAAACGCAATTTACATCTTATTTTTTCAGTTTCATTGCTGGATTTCTTTATGTATTACCTGCCTTTCGCTTTCTTCTTCTTATTATTCACCCCTTGGGTAACATTTCGTTTATTTTAGTTCTCACATTTGTTTCTTTTTAATTATTTCATTTTCTCAATTAGTTCCTTTCTGAAAGCCTAATCATCGTTTCGATTTTGCTTTTATTTATTTATTAGCATATTTATTATTTTGTACATTTTTCGTGCTTGTGTTTTTATAACTGATTAGTTCTTACTTTTCATCTTGTACTTCGTTGTCTTCACACAACCTTCCCTCCCTGTATAATCTTCGTTTCCTCTTTCATCCCGCTGTCGCCTCCACCCTCCTCCTTTACCTCCGCTGCCCCTCATCATCCTTCTTCCTCCTGTTCCTCCACCAGGTGCAACCTTTCCAGTTCCCACACCGACTCCCCCAGTGCCTCTTTTGTGCGCCACTTTCTTCTTCTCCTCCTCCTCCTCCTCCTCCTCCGCGATTGCCCCCTCGCTCGTCGCGGCCGGTTGCTCTCGCCCCCTCCGCCTTCCACCGCCGCCTCCGCTGTCGCCGCCGCCGCCGCCCGCGCGCCCTCCCTACGCGGCGGGTCGCGCGTTCGCGCCCCGGGCAGGTAGCGCGCGGGGGCAGGTGTGGCGCAGCGGCCTACGCAGTGATTCCCACGACGCGGCGCGACGCGGGGGTAGCCCTGCCGCCCCCCGCCGCCGCCGCCGCAACTGGCAACTGGGGGAGCGCGCGCGGAGGCGATGGCTGCGCGGAGGGGTCGCTCCCCGTGCTAAATAACTACCGGGTCCTTTTAGCAACAAGCTGGCGGGAGGGAGGAAAGGTGCGTTGCAAGACAGAAGGGGAGCGAACCCGAGAGCGGCGGCGGCGGCGGCGGCGACTGCGGCGGCGGTGCTGAGGGCGGAGACATAGGGGAGACGGCAATGGCGGCGGCGGTGATGACGTTGCTGATACGGCGGTGTTTCTGCTGGTGGAGGTGGTAGTGTCGGTGGAGGCAGCGTAGTCGTTAGCGTTGATGTGGCAGCGGCTGAGACGGTGGGGGAGGTTGTGGAGATAGAGGAGTAGTGACACCGTTATGGAAACCGTAAAAGCTGCAACCTTTACCAGAGGCGCCAGCAGTCACTTGGAGAGATGAAATTGACTGAGCTGATGACGTTGATGCGAGGCAGCATGATGATGATACAGTAGGAGAAAGAGGTGATAGACTTAGATACCGACTGGGTTATGACTAGACCTTGGGTTTTAGGACAAATGCCTATATAGTTCCTTTAGGAGATCGTGGAAAATAATTGCAGATGTTACCATATCATGAAAAATTAGATCTTCTGAAAGCACCTAATAGTGCCTAAAATATCCCAAAAGAGCGGTTGATGCACATTTTAATGTTTTTATGCCTAAAACTGACTAAAACAAGTAACTTTTAATAATTATCGTATGTTAAATACTCGTTTCTTAAATTTGTTATACGGAAACGCAAATACTTTGCCTAACTTCCCGAAACGCGAATATTTCCTGATCAAACACGCAATCGACTACGCACCGAAATCTCTAACTCAACACCCCATACATAAAGAGCATTGCAAGTCAATATAAAGAGGGTATTTTATGCTCGTGTCCGATCATCACGCAATAAGACAATTGCACCCATGCCCGATGCAGCTGCACCGACCACTGGTTGAGAATGAAAAATGAATGAATGAAATAAAGAGAATGAAAAGTGTATGTATAAAATAATATGTTTGTAGTCACTTGCATAAATGTAAAAATACTTAACTTTCCTAAATAGTAAGTGTATAATTTAATCTTCTGTGATCAGTTTTAGATGACAGAAATGTAACTTTTCATCTCGAATGTTTGTTAAATGTCTTGTTTAATCATTTTGAGCGCGCGATGAGGCGATAGCTGCGCGGAGACTTTTTATTTTAAATGTCTAAAACGTCATGCCTAATAGTTCTGATGCCTAATAGTGTCGATGCAAAAGCCATAACTTTTTGTGCCTAAAATTCTGAGGTCTAGTCGTAACAGAGAATGGTAGTTGCAGAGCAGTGTTCAGTGGACGTATTAAAAAAAATATGGCCACCATGACGCGAAGTAACGAAAATGGCAAAGGAACAGAAACAGTACGAAAAATAACTTTGAGAAAAACTTTTTAAACGCTTTTCTCATTAGAACAGAGATTTAAGAAAGTGGCATTAAATAAATTATAAAAGAACTGGAGTATATTTAAAAACCTTACTTTAGTTAGGTTTTTATAAATGAGTTATCTAAATTTTGTTCAATACTGTACTTTTATGCATGCCTTTGTAGCATTCACTGATACTAAAACTTGTAGAAGAGATGCAGAACATAGAAGATGTCGCTCACTTGCAGCTAAAATGACAACTAAATATTGAGCCGAATTTAGTGATAATTCGATATTAATAATAATGAATAATTACGGTTATTTGATCTGTTTCAATTGCCACAATGCTACGAGTAGTATACCTTCACTTTGAAAATTTATCGTGATAGCAGTTATATCAAGGTTGCAGAACCGTTACTGTATCAACAACTGTTAATTTCATAGTATTCCATACACAAAGTAAGAAGTTCCAATAATAAATTATAACATATCAGTCATGTCCAATAGTATATCTTCATAACTCTGGATGAATATGTCGTTATTGGAGGAAAAGGGTTGTATTATAAACGGTCATGAACATCTTGGCTTTCCGAACGTAGGTAGACAGTCGACGGCGACCAGAGGCGTTTCCAGAAATAATTTTCCATGGGCCAATATAAGTTCGACCCGCTCCATAATTTAGTTTCAGAAAATTAGACTTTTTAGATAGTACTTTCTTCTTGAAATGATGTAAACTTTGGTTAAATGACAATTCTCATTTGAGATGTGATGAAATCAAAATGTAATAGTTTGGAATTAATTGAATGCAATTTCAAAAAATGGTAGACAAATCCCATGCCATCACCACTAACGTCGACGTCTAAGGTAGGAGCGATACTTTGGAAGCAATAGGCTGATGTGGCTCAATGACGTCGCTGGCAGCTGTGGATCACAATGCAGTTCAAGCCACCTGAATCCAGTAACTACCTTCATCCTGAGAACCTCCACCTCCACCAAGTCTTTCCACTTCCGTCTCCATATCTCCACCTCCGTCATCATATCTCCACCTCCGTCACCATATCTCCACCTCCGTCACCATATCTCCACCTCCGTCACCATATCTCCACCTCCGTCACCATATCTCCACCTCCGTTACCATATCTCCACCTCCGTTACCATATCTCCACCTCCGTTACCATCTCTCCACCTCCGTTACCATCTCTCCATCTCCGTTACCATCTCTCCATCTCCGTTACCATATCTCCACCTCCGTCACCCTCTCCCACCACCTTCACCATCTCTCCATCTCTGTCACCATCTCTCCATCTCTGTCACCATCTCTCCATCTCTGTCACCATCTCTCCATCTCTGTCACCATCTCTCCATTTCTGTCACCATCTCTCCATTTCTGTCACCATCTCTCCATCTCCGTCACCATCTCTCCATCTCCGTCACCATCTCTCCATCTCCGTCACCATCTCTCCATCTCCGTCACCATCTCTCCATCTCCGTCACCATCTTTCCAGCACCGTCACCATCTCTCCACCTTCGTTACCATCTCCCACCACCGACACCACTTCTCCATCTTCGTCACCATCTCTCCATCTCTGTCGCTATTTTCTCCAGCACTGTTCCCATCTCTCCACATACGCCCCCATCTCTCCACATTCGCCCCATCTCTCCACATTCGCCCCCATCTCTCCACATTCGCCCCCAACTCTCCTCATTCGCCCCCATCTCTCCGTATTCGCCCTCATCTCTCCACATTCGCCCCCATCTCTGCACATCCTCGATATGTCTCCACTACTGCCACTATCATCTTTCATCTCTTCATCTTCACCTCCAGCACCACATCTACTCGTTTCCACCTCGTTCACTCTCTCTGCCACCGCCATTGTCTCTCTGCCTTCACCTCCAGCTCCGCTTTCTCTGTCACCGTCTCTTCCTCTTGCAGTTCCAGCTCCTGCTCCACCACCCATTCCAACTCGTTCAATCTCTTTTCGCCACCGCCATCGTCTCTCCAGCTTCACCTTCTGTGTCACCGTCTCTCCTCCTCCTGCAGTTCCGCCTCCTCCACCCATTTCCACCTCGTGCACTCCCTCGGCCTCCGTCGTCTCTCCGGCCTGAGCTGCAGCTCCGCCTTCTGTCACCGCCTCTGCCCGCCCGCGGCTCCGCCTCCGCAGCGCGCGTCGCCCGCGGCGAGTCGCGCCCCCTCGCGCGTGGGAACCGGTGTCGGCGTGGGGGCGGAGGCGTCAGTCCCGGGTTCCCGCTCCGGTGCTCGCTGCCCGCTGCCCGCGCGGGGCTAGAAGCGCTCCCCTTCGCGGGCGGAGCATAAAAGTGTCAGCGGACGTTGGCGCTCGCTTTTAATGGCCGCGCCGAGACGGAGGGGGCCGTTTGTCAATCGACGAGTTACTTCAGCGTCGGATCCCATATTGCACGTGAAGAAATCACTCCTCCCCAGGCGGCGATAGCGTAGTTGCAGAGTTGGCAATTGTATATCGGGCTCCTGTCGCTCGGGTCGAGCCAGTTTGTGATGGGATTTTCGCCTTCCGTTAAAAATTCGTCGAAGTTGATTCCTATCTGGATGAGACATGTAGATACTCATATTTGGATGAGGCTCGTAGATAGCTGGACGAGCCCTGACTGTTCTGGGATCGTCGTATTAGTTCCAGGCAGAAGCCGCGGAATTCACAGCTTCCAGTTACGAGTCCCTAAAGATACTAAGGGTTTTCCGCGATGCAATAACCCAAGTTAAAAAGAAATATTCATTGCACGGTGGAACTTCAAAAGTTCGGATCAATTTGGGAAAAACGCATATAGAAATCTTCCACTTACCAAAGTGAGTAACCGTACACCTTGAAGAGGAGGAATTATTAAACTTCGAGATATTAAGCAATTTGAGATACCTCTGTTCGAGTTAGTAAATTTCCTCTGCACTGATCTTTTCCGAAAAGAACTTGTGCTTGTTCAGAATGTTTCCAATGCGAATTTACATTCTAATAATATAAAATGCTAATTATTAAAAAATGTATGGTCTCACATTCAGGAAAAATAATTTAGTTAAATTTTTAAATAGATATTTTGTGAGTGTGAAATACATCAGAAAATATTTATGTAATTTCGTTCAAAATATTTTCATTTTTTATTCTTGAAAAACTTATTACGTTGACATTTAATTTGTAGAATTTCATGGCAGTCATAAGGATATTAATTTTCCAGTTCATCGCTTCTGTTTGAAGCGGTGCTCCATTTCACGAAGTAAAATATTGATATTACTCCGTTAAAACGTTTTAGAGGATAGCATTTCATTTAATGACGTGATTGGCAGCTTTACGAACTGGGTTAAGAAAATCAGGAGTTAATGTCTATTCCTTGAAACTGTTTAGGTTTTGAAGCACGTACATGGCGAGAACGAGTGTGACAGCTGTCATGTGATTCTTGCCTTCTCTTTGTGTTTTTTTAAGTGTACACTCATTACTTTCCGTCGGCTGAATTCTCTACTTCACTCAATTCATCGGATCACATCAAAGGCAACATTTTTGCCTCTACACTATTGCACATAGAACATACAAAAAGAGATATCCTAGAACCGCAAAGATTTCCGTGAAATGAATTTTGATTAACTAGATGAAGCCTGTTTACACCAAGTCAGTAAACCCTTGAGAGGGAAAGTCTTTTTACTTCCCAATATTTCCGAATATAATTGTAATACATTTTTGTATTGCTTGTTACTAAAACAAATTACACTGCAGATAAATTGATTAAAATATGTTTTTGTACAATACAACACCGGTAGTGCTTTTTAGGAACATCAGTAGGTCATGTAGGACACACTTGGAACACATTTTATAAAATTATTTCATCTAGACGATTCGATGACATTCACTACAGCATTACTTCAGAAGAAAAAATAGATTTTTCTCGCCTGCCTAGCTAAAATATCAGAAGTTTAAGTGGTTGGGTGTTAATGTTGGATGTCAATGTTGGACGTCGAGCCGATGGCAATAAAGAAGCAGTGAATGAGATCGGAAGTAACTCTTCAGCCTCTTTAATTAATTCATCATGAGAGCATTACATTCTTAGCCATTAAATCTCATACTTTATAAGAGAAAATGCTATTATTTTATTACTGCCTTTAATAATTCTGACTTATTATTGCTGAAAAATATATTTTATTTACCCTCGAAACTCAATAAAGATTTAAATCTAATGTTAACTGTTCCGTAAATACGCATCTGTTGTGGATATATTAAACAGGGTACAAAATTCAACCCATTCCTATTATTTTTGATTTTCAGTTTCCCATGTATAAAGGAAGTTCAAGCCTATTCGGTGATTGAATAAAAGTTCATAAATGAAGTATAAAAAGACACCTTAGACTACGAAACGCGTAACTTAAAATAAATCAAATTAAGCATTACAAACATAAGATACAGAAACTGTAAATACTGATGTATTACTTAAACTAGTGGCGCTATTACAGCGCTTACTTCTATTCATTATACCTAACTTTTTAAGGTTTTCGAAAATTAACCCTGCATCACTATTTTGCCCCATTCATCCCAAGAAAAATTAATTGAAAAAATCATAGGAGCGGTTTTTGCGAATTTATTTTTATTTTTATATATCTACAGTTATATTATTTTATTTTTTACAGAAACGTATGCCCATTCTTTCATTTTTCAACAAAAATAAATAAAAAAAATATAATAATCTCGCAGGAAGAATTTAACAATAAAAAAATTATATATTTTAAATGTGATGTGAACATTTATTTTATTTGATTGTTATGTGAATATTTTAATAAAATGAAAATGACTGTTGGAAAATGAAAGAATCAATTTCAATAAATTCATTTAGAAATAACCAAATATTTCGTTGTTTTTTTTTCCAAAAAAATTGTACAAGACCTTTTTTAAAGGTTAGAATTTTTAGAACAATTTTGACTCCAAAATCTCTATTTTCAATATTTAATACTGATAGACAATTTTGCCGTCAATTGATTTTTCGGTATCAAGAATTCACAAAACATGGATTCTGACTAAACAACGTGTTAAAGAAAGTAATATACTACATGTAGAAGAAGATTTATCCACTTTTTCGTTACCAGGACACGGCAATAAGAGTTATTCTGTCGAAAGTTCTCATTTTCCGACGCACGATCATAAGACATTCTTTTCATAGGATGTAAGGCGAGAAAGTTAAAATAATTATTATTAATAAACAAATTAAATTATGAATGAATGTCCATACATGTATATTCATTTTTATCCTAAAGCATTTAACTTATTTATATTACGTTATTACTGCGCATTAATATTTTCAAAAACGATTCGGATAATAAAGAAATTGGTATAATTGGCCTTCAGATAGTCGACTTTCGACCGTTTGCTGTATCAAAGAGTTCAAACTGACCAAACATTTCATATTAGCGATCCGCGTTCTTCCCCGCCGTCCTGCCGTTTCACCTCCTCATCATGCTCTCTCTGTAGCAACAGAGATCCCGAACCCTGTCCCCCCCCGCTGCCAACACCCGCCCCCGCCCCCCGTGTGTGTGCCACACCCCCCCGCGGCGCCGATAGCATCGCGGCGTGCCGCGGCGGGCACACAATCATTTCCGGTCATAACATTACATATTGATGGGCCCGAGACCCCTATCGCCACATTGGCGGCGCTTTTCCCGCAGTATAAATATGTTAAGCAGCGCTGCGAGCAGATCGCGCACCCCGCCGTCGCCCCTCACGCGCCCCTGCCACCCCTCCCCCCCCCCGCCCCGTCCCGCTCAATCCCTTACCCAGCCCCTCCCTGCCTCGCCCCGCCCCCATCCACGCCACCACGCAGACAGGGCCAAAGAGGTTCGGAGCAAATCAATTAATAAAAATAATTAACTAATGAATGAGTAAAGAAGTAAAGTGATAGATCTCCTCTCTGTTTTAAAATACGCTAAGGAAAGAAGACTTGTTTTGAGGGGTACTGAGCGCATTCAGCTTGTGCTTAGGTTAGAAGTCCTCCGAGATGTTATTTACAAAAATAATGTTCATCAATTAGTTTAATTGTTCATAAATACGTGAAAATAATTACCTCTTTTGTTACGATACTAAAAATAAGAAATTTAAATCAGACTAATTCTGATTTTCATTAAATCATAATATTTTTTAAGTAACCCAGAAACGTATTTTCAAATGCATTTATATGTTTATATTGTATTTATTACTTCTGTGTTAATATGAAAATGTGTGTGTACTATTTTCTAATTCATATAGGATACTTAGATTCATCCAAGACCTGCATCAAACTGATTCCTAAGGAAAAAAATAGTTTTTGCAAATTATTATTGAAAACATGAGATAAACGTACAATCTGCAACACGTTATCACCAAGCCTAACTAATAAATTATGCGTAGTATGCCCTTAAAACTCTTTCTTCTCCCTGTTGAGACACAAATTGCATTTCTGATGCCTTATGTAGAATGAAATATTTTTGGACGTTCTATTGCAGTTATAGACGATACCTTCACTCTGTTGAAAAGTTTTTAGAAATGTACGAAGCTGAATTGGAAAGTTAGAAAGAGGTTCTTACTAAGAACCTCTGTGAACGGATATTGGCAAAAAATAAAGCAATCGCTCTCCTGGCTAATTTTCTTCAATGCGGCAGTAATATTCTTAAAAACTCCTAGATTTAAAACTCTTAATTACAGCTTTATTGCTGAAGGGATCCCAGTTCGACATTCAGCACAGTAAATCCGAAAATCTAGCTACGTAACTGCTTAAGATTTTTAGATAAATTATAACAATTTTTTCACGACACTGTATCGTAAAAGAAAATACTCCTGCCAATATGCACTGGAGAAATGTTAATTCCAGTTGAAAACTCTCAACATTTTGTATACCTTTGTACAATAATGAAGATAAGAAACACGGCATGTCACAAGCGATATCATATTCTATTATTGTAATTCTAGATACTATTTACCAAAATATTGGGGTTATCTTAAAGGCATTTATATGCAATTCTTTGTGTTATGTTTATGTATACTCTATATTATAGAGAATAACGTGAGAGGGTCGATGGAGCAAACAATTCTTTTTTAAAGGAGTCGATAAAAAAAGGATGGGAGTCCCTGAACTAGATGAATTACGAAATCCGCCTTTGCCCGAATATTTATTTATCGCATTCATCTATTAGACAAGAAAGGGAATGAATTCTATGTATGGCGTAAAATAGACATATGGTCCAATCCTTTCTTAACCATTCCTCCCCGTTTGGCTTCCCCGTCATGTGTCGCCTCGCCTCTCCTCGCATCCCCCTGCCACCACCACCCATCCCACCGCGCCCACCTACTCCGTGCTCTCCGTAATCAATTCAATTCAATCTTTCCTTCCATGAGGCCCGAGTCTGACCACCCACATTTCTCTACGTTCCTTTCACGTGTGAAACAATGTATTACTCCACCGTTTAGGGAGAAAGAAGGTACATCATGGAAGCCGCCAAGTTCATTCTGTATCTAAATGAAAAATATTGTTATAATTGACATTCCACCAACACGTTTTACTATGAAAATAAACGTTTAAGGTACACAAACCCCCTCGATAGTAGATGAAAACAGGAATCTATTAGTTTATATATACTAATAGATTTTTAGAAGATAGAAGATATGGGAACTCCTATTTTTTAGCGGATTCGGATTCACCGCAAAAAAATACGTAGATTTTGTTCGAAACATTTTTTTCCAGTAGATTGCGCTGTAATCGTAGAAAACACAATTTTTCGCAATTCTGGTGAAATTGCACCAGGAGGTGAAAAAACATGATGGTGTTTTTAAGAATCTTATCTAGTATTGATAAGAGTGAGCACCCCCAACCTCTGATAGAGAGCGTGGGGGGGGGGGTAACTTTTCAATTTCAAATTGCTATAACATCGTTAATAACATTCAAAAGTGAATGAAATAGGGCTAAAAAAGGGATAACTCTTCCAAGATCTTTTTAAAACGTTCCAAAATAAAAATAAAAAAAACGAAAATTTGTTCCAAACTCCCAGAAATTATTCTGTTCCCGTTTTTCTTTCCTTGCGACCCACTGTGTGTCGCGACGCCCCGACCCGTCCCCGACGCTGACGGCGCGAATGCCTGTGATTGGCGGCGCCGCGAGCGCCCCGCCGTTGGTTTCTCTTGCACACCGCGCAGTTTCCAAGAGCTACTGGTCGTCCAGGCGCACGTAATGAAAATGAAAGAATAGAGAGGGAATTTGATAGCGCAGGAAAGATAGAGAAGATAAGATATAAAAAATATAATAGAAATAAGATATAAAAAAGAAAGTTCGAAAGAGAAACAAAGAAAGAATAAAGCAAAGGAAATAGGAAAAGAGGGCAAAGCCAACGAAAAATGAAAAGAGAGCAAAGTCATTTGAAATGAAACTGGTAGTGCATCAATAGAATTTCTCTCGCGTTATTTGTAACTTTTGCAATATTCGAAAATAGGGAGTTCACTGAAAGCGGGACCTGCACCATTTGTAAGATAGTACTTTGAAGCCGTTTTTGAGAAAACGAATTTTTAAAATAGCCTATATTTCATGCCAATTTACGTGAAATATACTCACATTTTCTAAAAATTGTACATAAACTTATTTATAGATCTATTTTTGAAGAACAAATTTCATTCTCAAAAAAAAGGTATCTTCAATATTGTAATTGTAGGCATATGTAGAAAAAATTGTAAACTTTAGGAATTTTCGAAATTTCAGAGAGAAATGAGACCTGCGCCTCTTTTAACGTACTTTGCTGAACCTAATTTATAGAGAAATTTTACGTGTTGTTGAAGCTTTGTGAAAAGAACCCGTAAAAATCAATGCGTTTCTCAATTTCTCAAGTTCGGCCAGATCGATCGAAGAATATCAATTTTGAAGAAAATCGTCTGTACTGTAACCACCGCCTCCCCGATTACCTGCTTCCTTCGGCGATTCAGCTTTGCCCGGCTGCTTCGTCGGCAGACTCCCTAGAGGGAGGCATGCATGCTTGCCTAACTACTTGAGAAAAAGACTCCAACATTTTTATAAACTACTTTAATCACTTAGTATGGTGTGTGGGTGAAGCCCAGTTACATGAATAAACTTATAACTAACTTCAATCTAATCTTAACTTATTAACGGCCGGTATGGCCAGAGTTCATTTCAGCTCCGGTGTCTTTGGCCTCCCGGGCGGTCGTGATCCAGCTCACAGGTGCGGCGTCCGGGCGTCCCAACGCTCAGCGGGTCTGGCGGCGGGCGTCGACGGTCAGCTTGCCCCAGGTCCCTTTGTGGCGGCCCCTTGGCAGTCACGGCGTTGCTCCAGGATTAGGCCAGCGGCGGGCGGCGGCCGGCGGCTTGGTGCGGGCGGCGCTTGGTGGCGGCCCTGGATTAGGCCAGCGGCGGCGTCGGCTGGCGGCTTGGTGCGGGCGGCGCTTGGTGCGTCGGCGGCGGGAACGCGTCCGGGCGATGACGGGTCGCTTCGCGATATAGTTTGTCACGTCCCCGGTTCGCACTCACATGGCACTCTCGGTCAGGCACTCAGTAGTAGTGTCCCGTCCCATCGACCGGCTGTCGTCTCACGAGTCGGGCTGCGATGTGGCGAGGCGGCGTGGCATTCGGGCGGTCAGGCACCAATTAAGTGGCCTCGCTATTGCCTCAGAAACAAGTCTCCTCCTAGCTACCTCCGATGCAAGTGATCTCTCCTCCTCGCTACCTCCGATACAAGTGATCGAGCTGTCCCTCCGCGGTCCTACAGGAAGGCTCGCGTACCACGTGATTCCTCCCCCGCATTGTCTATTTCTATTGGATGACGCGCCACCTGTAATCCTTCCGCCTATTACGGCGCCAGCGGCAAATTCGCCCCCAGCAACCTCCCCCGCATTGTCTACGTCACCAAAATTCCCGGAAATAGGCGCGGGTAATTCCGTTGCTCGGCGAAGGGGTTGTGGGCGGAGTATTTCCCCACACGTCATAAGGGGTGCGCCCGGCTCGGGTCTGTGCTGAACAAAAGAGGCGCCTTTTCCGCCTCTCCCGGCGCGCTAATCGGCTCTCACAGGTACAGCGGAAACGGCATTTCCGGCTGCCCCTAACGGCGGCGCGGTTCTTAATTAAATAAAATAAATATATGGCTCGTGTCGTCATCCGCGATGTGCGACCGTCCCATTACAGTACGGTTTAGGCGCCACCTCAACGTTGACCTCAGACGGACATAGAAAGGCTAACGGAGGAAATGACGTTTTACCGTAAACCAATTTTGGGCGTGAAGGACCCACAACTCGTGGATTCTGACTAGACAACTTCTTAGAGGAAGTAATTTACAACATATAGTTCAATTAGGGGGAAAATCAACGCCTGTAAACATTTATTAAAGACAGCGCCCTAAGATTCGGTTGATCACACATGAAAATTCTTTGTCCATTTCGTAGTAGAACATGGCATTAAAATCCATGCTTATAGCATTATTTTCTCACGTATTAGAAAAGGGTTAAAAAGTGATTTTTCATTACGCAAAGTGTTGAATATTTGAGAGGCTAACATAATATGCATAATATGCTAACATTATTTATGCTCTCTTCTTCTCTTCACAAAACTTCCTTTTCGTGTGTTTTTTTCATCCTCTCCGCTGCCCCTTTTCTACGAGTTTTCCTTCCTTCCTTTCTATCTTTCTTTCCTTTTCTTTTTTCTATTTTTCTTTCCGAGTCCTTTCATTTTAAATTTGTTAATTTTAACGAATCTCTTTCCATTGTTTATTTCATTTTGTACTATTTCTTTTTCGTTTGTTTAAGTTACTTTCTTCCATGCAGTTCATGACGTTCTAAAATTATTATAAAATATTTATTATCAATCTATATTTATCCACCCAAATAATAATTATTGTACTCAATATTATGGAAACATTTCTTTTGTTCGTCGTTCAGTCATCAAAATGAATGAGTAATATTACTGTTTCGCGAAACGATTTGTGAGATAATCCAATCTCTGTAAGTTGAAACGAAACTATTTATTTATTCAATCAAAATTTATAACGAGAGGTGAGTTGCAGATAAGAGAGTTAAGAGTTTTATTCCATCTGTAGACGGGGCCATGCAGAATAATACTGTCATCATTCACAATAACTTGCTTCTGTCTCTATCCATTTCGGTCAGACGGCAGTCAGACGCGACCGAGATAGCTGTTAAATATAACCCACAGGTCGAGGGCAGTGCCTTCGCGCATGTGAGCGATTGTGCTGAGAATTGTTCCTCGACGCGCCGCCGCTTGCAAACAGACCCGATTCGACCGGCTTATTAGATGCTCGTAACAAACAACACGCCCTCAAACAGTGAAAATGAAGCGGTTCAGGAACGGTGAACTGTTTGTCGCGTTTTTGTTTGTTTGTTTGTTTTCTGTTGCTTTTCAAAAGAGAATGTAATTTGGTGGAGTTAGGAGGAATGTCATTAATTAGGGTACAGATCGAATAAAAAATACTACTTGTTGACTGATCGTGTACAGTCTTGGAATTTAGTACTTCAGACATGTTCAAATTAAAAATTAGTGCCTGCAAGTTCGACTGATGATCTCGATTGTATATGGGCAGTATGAATGTTGCGTTTCGCATTTATTTTAAGTATATAACGTATTCGGAGTGATCCTCCGGGATGTCTCCTTATGTTATTATCCAAACATATTCATATCCGACGATTCCTGAAAAAAATACTTCACTATTTGTTCATAACTGTTCGTTTATAATATATTTTCATCAAACGAAACAACCAGGACCAGTGTATATACGTTAGAATTTAAAAGTTTATTTCCAACCGGAAAATCTCCATGAAACTGTTTTCAGGAACAGAAAATAATCACGTTCAACCTTATAGTTCGGTGTTTGCTTACCGTTTAACATTGGAGAAACACAATTTTTAAACGCAATATTTGACAGTAAGATGGAGAAGTGTCTAAAGGATATTTTGATACATCTACGGAAACAGAGATACGCTCCCAATTTTTTAAATGAGTAGATCACTCCGGGAATATCTTTCGTGACGTCTGAACCCCACTATATAAACATCACCTGCATGTAGCGTCATTATGGGTGACGTAAGAATTTATTTCAACGAAGGATATCAGATTTTATCCTACGTAACAATGATAAAACTTACAATTTTCTATTTAGTAATAATTCACTTGATTTTTAATGTTTCTATTACAAACCACGTTTATGAAATATTACACCAAACGTACACTTCATATGATTCAATGGCTTACTAATGATTTGAAGGGCCCGGTTGCTAACCACGAATTGAGGCGAAACCATGTGGCCACCCACTGCTTGCGCAGGCCTTAGTGACCTAGCAGCGAGCGTGGGCGCCCTGGGAGACTCAATTACTGGGAAGTCCGAAGACGAGACTGTCGTTGGTGACGGCGCGGGTGCCCTGACCCGACGCCTACGTGTTGGACCGCGCCCCGAACCCATGACCCTGCAGTCATTACCGGTGCCCGCCGCCCGCCGCCCGCCGCCCGCCGCCCGCCGCCCGCCGCCCGCCGCCCGCCGCCCGCCGCCCGCCGCCCGCCGCCCGCCGCCCGCCGCCCACCGCCCGCCCCGCCCCGCCCGCCGCCCGCCCCGCCCTACCCGCCGCCCGCCCTGCCCGCCGCCCGCCCTGCCCGCCGCCCGCCCTGCCCGCCGCCCGGCCTGCCCGCCGCTCGGCCTGCCCGCCGCTCGGTCTGCCCGCCGCTCGCACTGTCCGCCACCCGTCGCCCCCTCTCTACCGTCCGCTATTCCCATCACCAACGCAGCCACCTACCCGTTGCCCGCAGCCCCCTGTCCCTAAGGCTGTCGCCCACCATTTCCGTCACCAACACCGCTTTACAACTCGGCCCTCTTTTACTGAACGGTGAAAATTCGGCCAGCTTACTCGACCGCTCAAGCTCTTACATGCTCAGTTGGACAACTCCCTACATACACCATCTCCCTTTTATCCCGACACTAACTAGCAAATATCCGCCCAAAATGTCATTTTCACTATTCAACTCATGAAGAGACCCATTCGCCAGAACTCCCAGCAGCATTGCCTCCTTAGCGTACATTCCCTCATCCTATCTTTTTGCCTTAATGTTAGTTTCTACTAATTTTATCTTAATGTGAGCTTCCTTTTCCTCCACTTGTACATCGGCTCTTGCCATCATCTCCGTCACCCCCCGCGCCAGTCGCCATCGACGACCATTTCTCGTCACCACTGCCCCCAACCCAGCACCCAAGCCACCTGTCTGTACCGCTGTTGTCATCCACCTTCCGCCACCACTACCTCCATCATCACCGCCCCTATCACCACAATCCCGTCACCACCGCTCCATCCCCATTGACCCAGCCCCACCGCCCCGTCACCACTGCCCCCGACTCGGCGGCTTCCGTCACCATCGTCACTGACCTCTCTACCACCGCCTCCGCCCCCTGTCGGGGAGTACGCTGCCCAAGCTGGTCACAGGTCTCTAGACGCGGGTCGCTGCGCGCCAACTGACACCGGTGCCGTATAAAATCGGGGCCAGGCGCTCGCCGCTTCCGTCGCGCAGGCACCGCGCCGCGCCGGTCCAGGACGAGCGCCTAGCAACAACACCCGGAAACGGGGAGGCCAGGGCTCATTGAAATGAGATTACTCACCATGCACAAAAGCCCTCGGCACACTACGGTCCGCCTGCATCTATCTTTAATAATTGTACACGTGATTCCGGGTGCAATTTACAAGTACAAGTGTTTACATTATCACATCACACGCAAACAGCCGAACATCGACCACACGAAGGTCGACACCCCGTATTTCTTTGTATCACCAATTTTCATTTTCCCTTTCTTATTCCCCATTATATTCTCCGTTGAGGGACGTTTTAGACAACGAGGGCAAATATTCCTTTAATTCGATTGTTTTCCAGCGAAATCAGTGTAAGAGACAAATAATTTTCAATTCGGACACTTTGAATTGAATTGAATTTGCCTTATTTTACGTGGCGAGACATTTCAATCGTTTTGGTTTATAAGAATTAGAGCATGGTCGTTAAGAATAAAACCTCCAATATCTGACATACTTATAATTGCATTTCGTTAATATCAATACATTGAACTGGTTTTGTCTTATAAATTATTTTCTAGCTAAAACCAGTGATGGTACTACAGCGCGTACTTTCACTCATTATTTGTAACGGTTATGTAATATTAAAACACTTCTTGAACCCCTGATAGAGTTTCCAAACCGCAAAACTGTTTGCCCACGATTCTACGTACCGAGCATGTACTTATGTTTAGATAGTTTTAACGAAACTACTACACCAATCGCTAAAAGGGGCATAACAACCTTCCCGGCGATTTAAAACAAATTTGAACCTGTCGCAATTTTTGCAAATTCAGTAATTTTTTAATAAAAATCGGACGTGTTCGAATAAAAAAATTATCTTCTGTACGTAATTTTTCAAAAGTACCCAAAATTCCGCAAAACTACTCACATTTTCAAAATAGTTTGCATGACATTATTTGAAGATCTAATTTTGAGTAATATATTTTATTAAGAAATACTCGTATATCTATTTTCAAACTATAGTTCTAGGAAGATGCCGAAATTTTTTTAACTTTTGTATTTTACGAAAATTCAGTTTTCAATGAAAATGGGATCTGAACAATTTTTTTATGACTGAAGCATTCTTTGCTCTATTCGAGAAGAAATTTAAAAAATTATTTAGAGCAATTTTGAGAAAATTTTGAAAATTTCACTATCTTAATTTTCAGCAACCCCAATAGCTCAAAATATCCGTTTCAAAATCCCAAGGCCTTGAGGTCAGACAGATCAATCGGGGAACGGCAATTTTTGAGAATATAGTTTGGCGTTAGTTGTGAAGATAAATATTTTTTCCTAATGATTTTTTTTTTAAATCTTCAAATAATATCAATGAGAATCTCTGAGAGAATTTTTTAAAATAGTAAATTCAAATGTTCCACTTTGTTTTAAAGCGCCGAGAAGGTTGTTTTTATTTGAGGGGCTGATGGTGTGAGGGTAACGTGAACAGCCTGCTAAACGTAAGTGGATAAGTTCGAATTACAGCGTGGGTAAAGAACTAAAGCGTGGTTGGAAACACATCTGCAAATTCAAGTAGTGTTATAATATTGCGTACCAGTTACAAACAATTCGAGGGTTTATGTGCTCTTGTAGCACCATTAATCGTTAAAAATTATTAAGATTTTATGATTTGAGAAAAGTAACCAGAATAGTACATTCGTTGCGTGGTACTATTTAGTATATTCGACATAACTACGTATTAATACAACAATGCTGAACAATAGTTATAGAATAATAACTCATCTCGTAGTTTCCTTATCTGTTTACTTTCTGAACCACATTCTCGTGTTAATTTCTCAGTCTTTGGATCACAACGCCAATTCCAATTCACTGTCACGCACGAATCTCTCTAAATTGAAACTGAAGTAAAACAAATGTATTCGAAGTTTGAAGGTTTTGAAGTGTTTCAAACTAATAAGTAAAGGAAGAGTAACAAATTTCGAACAAGTTTTTATTATATGAGGTTTATTGCATTCATGTGTTGAGACGTAAAATGTATAATTTTAGGGTCATTAGGATTTATCATTTTTACCAATTATTTATTTTCGAAATAGAACTATTTTTTTCGTGAATTTTCAAATGAGAGGTGAATCGTTGTTTCAAATACTTCGCCACGAATGGATTTATTAACATACTGCAGCATTCTCAAAAGAAAACATGATATCAATTATAGAAGTTACTGAAATATCGAAGTACAAATTAACAAAATTGTACTCTAAATGCCCTGAGTTCATTCAGAGCTGTCAGTTAAGCTTTCGAATCATCTCCCCTTCCACCCACAATCCTTCTCAACATATCTCCTCCTACCTATATGTCCGCTGCGAAGCTCACCAATCCAATCGTCGATACTCGCCCGTCCAAACCCCTCGAAAGCCCAAATACCTGCACGATCACAGGGGTCCACCCACGCGGCCGGCCTTCGGGGCCGCCGCCGCCTCCGCTCTCCCGCCCGCCGCCGCCCGCGCTCGCGGCCTGGATTCCCGGCGGCGGCGGCGGCCGGGGGCGGGAGAGCGGCGACGGCGGGTCAATTCGCCGGCGTCAGCGGTGGCGAGCGTTACATAAAGAGTAGGCGGAGAGCGACGTCGGCGGCGGCGGCGGGAGTGGTGGCGGCAGACCTCGTGCCCCCGCGCTCGCAACCGCAAGGGCCTCCCCGACGCTGCCTTCACATTCTCACACGCTTCCTCTTGCCGGCCACCGCATCGCTGCCACGCCGCGCCGCGCCGCCCCGGTCGCCACCGCTCAGGCCGACAGCCTCCCACGCCTCCTTTGTTGCCCACGATTTCTGCTTCTGAGAGGTGGCTCAGGGCAACAACTACTGGCATTGCAGTGCCTTCGAACGGGAAGTCCTAGGGTTCCGCTCCCGACGGTGGCGGAATTTTCGACACTAGCTAGATAGCTAAGTCGAGTTCAGAATCTGTCAAGAGAAGAATTCTAACGGTCGGCTAAGCTCTTAATCAGTAGATTTCCGATCAATACTAGACAAATGCCGGAGCAGTACCCTAGCAAACGGGCCACGCACCGCACGCGATTTCTCCTTACCCTTCCTTGACCATTACACGCACTTGCAACAATATGCACTACACTACCACATGTGCCGTGAGACCGGTCGGGAACTTGGAGCTTGTCCCGACTAGGGCGGTGTCTAGCTGGTGGTACATACCTGGCTGGGGAAAACCCCGCTCGCTGACGGAAAGGTCGGCACCGGATCTCGCCATCCAATGGAGGAAGATCACAGCTACCGCCCACGAAACACATGCACTATACTTACGGCACTAATGACCTTAGCCGTTGACGCTCACGGAATCACTAATCCATCAATCAAATCAATCTCGTTCCCCTCACCTCATCCTCACCATACAGGTAACTCCCTGCCTCCACAACTGCCGGCCAACTGCCGTTACCGTCTTCGTCGCCCTCGCTACCCATACCTTCCACTTCACCCCTGGAGTCTTCACCTCCCTGGAGTTGAAGTGGAGTCTCCCGATCAAGGCGCCCAACGATTAAGGATACGACGTCGATGTCGATGATTTTCAAAGTATCGATGTTTTTATAGAAACATCGATGTTTTAAATTTCGTTATGTTAAAGCCGATGCATTATTAATATCGATGTTTTGGGCTCGATGTTTTTACGTTTTTATTTCAGGATGGAAAATTCCTGAATTGAAAATGTAAAAGTTTAAAAAACGAAATAACAAGTGATGTACACTGTGATGTCAACCAAACGAACGCTGTTTGTTCTACCGACATCGAAATTACTAGGGAGTTTGTGCACCCTCGAACGGTAAAGCATTATCGATCTTCTGCGCACGCGCAGTTCACGTTTCGCAACACTTTAGAGCATCTGCGCATGCGCAGAAGATCGATAGTGCTGTCCGCTATGGCGTGCACAAACTCGTTACTCTCTCTCTCGTCCGAGATGATCCTGATGCCCAGGTATTTCCTTTCTTTCTTCGCACTTCGCACATGGAGGGGCGGTCAACACCCCTCGCGCTTGTGCGTAGGGCCTCCCCCTTTTTCCTGTACCCTTCTTCGGCGATCTGACGACTGACCCTTAGAAATCACCCACGGACCTCAGGCTATCAGTCTGTTTTTTGTGTAATATTATTTTTTTAGCGTCTTCGGATAATTCTTGTTTAAAAAATTAATAAACACGGCCGATAAAAAATTAAATTTTGTTGCTCAAAAATATTAGAGGATACTTTATCCCACTTTAAAACAATTTAAAAACATCGATGATTTTTGGTCGATGTATTAACATCGATGTTTTATTTTAAACATCGATATTTGCTAACATCGTGGTTTTGTTATCGATGTCGCGTCCCTACCTCCGACATCGCCCCTGTCCTGCAATCACTCACGCCTCTCCGCCAGTCGCCATCGCCTTTTCTGATGTCGCTGCCATCCCCCCTCCGCTGTACATCACCGCAGCCACCGGCGTCCCTCGCCACCCTGCCAGCCAATCCGCGGTACCCCGATAATTTCATCGTTACCTTCATCGCCATTGTCAGCAGCGTCTCACCTGCCACATGATGTCCTGATCCACCTCAGCCGATTGCAAATCTGAATAATCCCGCCTCCCTCCAACTCGCCCCGCTCCGCTCCGCCCCGCCCCGCCCCGCCCCGCTCCGCCCCGCCCCGCTTCACCCCAAACTAAATCACAAGGACTGACGACTTATTTCGCGAATAAAGTCAGTGTGTTAGTGTAAATGTTACGGATAAAGTACGAATCTGTACAATACATAATTTCAATATTATGCTTGCTTGAGAACACGTCACACTCGTATTATCATCTCCAGTGCCCTGTGGCTATTGTTGGCATTATCTGGACGGAGTCTTATACGATCCGTAATAATACAACGTAATTCACAGAGCTTAAACCACACGTCTAACTACGATTTAACCCGTGACTCATATTAGCCATATTGCGTTTTTTGTTAGTAATATATTTACCGATTGTTTTGTCAACAATCTTTACGTAATTTTACTAGCAAATATCGACTATTTTTGGAATATTCTCCTTTTCTTTTTAAATGTGTCACATTTCTTCGGCACCTAAGATTTGTGCTTTCTGTCCACTGATTCCCACCCCGCGTGTATGATCTCTGTTCGCCCCCCACTCAGTCTCCATGCGCTTACGTCATTCGCGCGCACGCTCCCTTCCCGGGATTCGAACTCCGAGCGCAGCTCGCGGCGTCGCAACACCGCCACGTCTAGCGCCTTCGCCTCCGCCTCCGCTGCCCCGCGGCGATGCGCGAGATAAGGCAACACTGGGCGCTGGCGCTTGTTTGGGCATCATATTGTACGTAGAAGCTCTGCCGGGAGATTGGCGGCGTGGCAAAGGTCGCGATGTGACGTCAATATCCGTCCAAGGAAACGCATTGACAAGTTGTGCGGCTGCCGGCGGAATTAAGAGCAAAGGGGTCGGAGCGTTGGCGGAGACCCGCCGCCCCCGCTCCCCGCCATAGCCTTGCCCTCGTCACCGCACCCGCCTCCACCCCCGCCCCCCTCTCTGTCGTATGCTCGGTCGTTCTCGCTCCCCCTCCCAACCAACATCGCCATCGCGCATGTGCACGCGCACTTCACCCCCTCTGACAACTTTTTCCCCTGCAGACCGGCCCTCGTCCCCGCTGTCGCCACCGCCCATTCAACCCCCAGCCCCGTCATTATCCTCGCTCCTCGCCCACGGTCTCGCTTCTCCCGCGCTTTCCCTTCATCCTCTTTCGCCTCTTCCCAACTCCTCCTCCCAGCAACCTCACCACCACGACGTCCTCGCCTACCCCTGTGTCGCCCCCGCCACGTCACAGACTAGCTTCGGTCTCATCCCCTCCCCACGCCTTGCTCCCCACTCCTCATGACACAGTGTTGCCCCTGCCACATCCCCGCTCCTCGTTCCAGCCACCTCACTACCTTGTCTTCCCCGCCTCGCCCCACTTCTTCCTCGCCCCTGTGTCACCCCGCCTCGTCTCATACTTGCCTTCGCCCCTTTTCTGCCTTACTCTGCCTCGCCGTCACCTCCTGCCACAGCCTCCCCTCTCTTAGCACCCACCCCCGACTCGTCCCCACCTCCTCCAGCGACAGCCTCGCCCCCGTCTCGCCGAGACTCGTCCCCCCCTCCTCGTCCTCACTCACGCACATGCTACCGCACTCAACCGGCCTTGGTGCCACGTGACTATGAGAATGCTGCGCCAACCGAAACGTCGCCTTTACATGACCGTTTACATTTGTTGCTTCCTCGTGCAAATCGTTTCATGTTTTGGAGATGTAAATAAATGCACCCCTCATTACATTTGTCTCGGGGAAAAGGTATTTTTATTCTTTATGAAGTGATTATCTTCTTTTTTTCGATTTTCCTTATAGTGCATATATAAAACTTTCCTGATGTAATTTTTTTACAGCTCTTCTTTTTGTGCGATATAATCGCGAGGGTTCAGCTAGTTATCGTAATAGTGTTGGTTAATAGTTATTGTTAATGGCGAATTATTTATAATTTACAAAGATTGTTCTAAGAAAAGGGATCGAGAGGTTTAAGATTAAATCTGCCCGACTGAGATACCTCAAAACACCATTTCCTAGGGTTCGATTTCCGACCGAAGCGGATTTTCGATGCTAACTAGATAGCTAGAACGAATTCTGCTGCTGTCTGGAGAACAATTCTGGAGGTCGTCTGTTCCGGTTGGTAGTATCCTTAGATACTCCGATCAATACCAGGCAAATGCCGGAGCAGTATCTTAAAAAGGATAGTGCACGATCATTCCTTACTTATCCTTTTCCCGCCACTTCCACACACACAAATTTACACTTACATCTAAAACACTACTTCACATGTAAAGAGACCAGTCGGGAGCTTAGAGCTTGTCCCAGTTGGGGCGGTACCCTGCTTGCGGAGATACCCCTGGAGTAGGACCCCCTACCCCCAAACCGACGTGCCTGGAGAGGTGCCTCAGTGTATCAACTAATGTCACTGCTGTGCTTCTGTCCGGGAGATCTTAGAATCGAGTCCCGACGATGGCAGGATTTTCGATACTAGCTTGTCAGGTAGGTCGAGTTCACTTGCTTGTTTGGAGAAGAATTTTAACGGCCGGCTGCTGTAATCGGTAGTTTTGCGTGGTTTCTCTGATCAATACCAGGTGAATGCAGTAGTACCGTAACAAACGTGCCACGATCCGCGCGCGATCTTTCCTTCCTCTTCCTTGTCCTATACTCACCTCTTACTTACACACACTTACATACAATACACTACTACACATGCCTGGAGACATGTTGGGAGCTTGTCCCGACTGGGGCGGCTACTGGTGGGTTGGGAAAACCCTGCAACCTGAAGGCAGGTCGACGCCGGAACTCACCATACAGCGGGGAGGATCGGTGCCACCTCCAGAGGGGAAAGCATGCACTACATTTACGGGTCTAACGACCTTAGCAGTTCACGCGGCCGGAATTCCAATCAGTCAAAAGCCCAAACCGACGTGTAGATCGGCGCCGAATCTCACGTTCCAGCGGGGGAGGGAGACGGTCACCTCCGAAACACACTCGTATCATGCTCCACACGTACTGGGCTAATGACTATAGCCCCGGTCGTGTATAGTCGATGCACCCGGAACAAAATATTCCATCAATCCATTGATCATGAAAGTTCAAGAGAATTATTGATATCGAAGGAATTTCTACCGTCAAAATAAAGTAAATTTAGATAATTTCGCACCCGACATTGTTTTACCATCAATTGAACAACAATTACATTTTGATTTTTCTTTCGTTTGTGCATGTATGTGCCACCTAATATGTATATCATTGCCTGAAAGTGCAATAAATGTGTGCGATTCTTTGGTACTAACACTGATTTGAAATTATTTTGGGAACAAAACAGACGTAAAAATCAAAGTATTACTTTTCACTCTTGCAGAGATCGTGGTGATGATGAAGTGTCAGCTCACTAAAACGCGTCACTCCGCAGAAAACAAAAAACAAACAAAAAACAACAACAACAACAAACTATACCTGCTTAAAGTGAAATTTAGTTATAATGATGTTGGCAATAACGGTATAATATGTTTGTGATGAAATTGGTCGGTTTTCACTTAAATAAAAACTGATATTTTTTCGAAATATTTCAAGATATCGATAAAATTGAAATCATTAAAGTGATATGAAAAAAAACTTGTTTTGAGAAAGAGAACCATTCATCTTTACTACATTACTTGCCAGTGCCCATTACCCGCAACCACCCAAGGGATAACACCAACGGCAATTTTGCGCTCACAATTTGAAAGAAAAAAGAACGTGGCTATTCGAAACATCGAAACACATATTGTTAGTTTAACGATGTATTTAAAAATACTGAGAAAAAAAGAACGGATGCAATAAAGTCTAATAACGGACAAAAACACGCAAGTAGATAAAAGGAAAGACGCTTAACACTCAGAAGAAGAAAAAGGCAGCGTTTTGAATTAAAATTGTATTTACTATAGTACTCAGAATAGCTAATAATAGATCGAACACAACTTAATTAATACGGAGTTTCAAAATGTTACAAAATATCATTAAAAATTTACAAGAATGTATCGATGTGTTAAAATAAAATAAAATAAACCGATATTTACAATAAAGGATGTATGGCTGCCATTCGCAATGCCCGCGCTCCAAGACACACCCGGCGGAGAGAAAGCCCCGCAAGCCAATAAGGGAGGGCGCTCTCCGCTCCGTAGACGAGAAAAAGCCGAGCACGCGCCAGCTATTTCCGCGGGCACATTCGAGAGCGCACTGGCGCGCGGGGCCAAGTGAAGGGGGCGACTCGACTCGTCGCGTCCCAACGCAACGCAACGCAGCGCAACGCTACGCGGCGTCCAGCGAACGGCTAATGAAAGGTGTTTCTTGGAAACGGCACGGCGCGGCGCGGCGCTGTGCGAGAGCGGGCGCCCGAGCAATGGACCGCGACGCTGCCATTCCTCGCGATAAGTGGATGGGACAGCAGATAAGAGCCCCCACCCCCACCCCCCCGCAAGACGAGGAGCGCGCGTTTCCCGGAGGTATGTGGCGAGAAAGACGCGTTCCGCTTTGACAGACGCGCGGAGCGATAATGTACGTGCGTGAGCGACAGACGAGATTACCGGTGAGACGGAAGGCGTGTAAGCGTAATCCTGTAATCGGAATCGGCTGTGCGGTGTGGAAGTATTGCGCTCGTTAGATTTTGCGTCGTTAATCGCGCGAGTTCTTTTGACCGATCTGCGGTACTCCTCCGGTCGCCGTCTCTTCAGAAAAGGGGGGGGGGAGATGCGGGATTGAAATTGCGCAGTTCTGGTGACCCCCGGAGTGTGCAGGCGGCGAGTTTTTGCGGAGAGTAACAAAGTGCAAGGACGGGCCGTTATGGGGGAAGAGACGGATGTGGAGTGGGGAAGGTGGAGGCCGAGGGAGGAATCGATCGTTGCGTGCGTGGTCGTGCGCAGCCTAACTAAAGTGGGGGACGGCGGCAACTACATTTCTGAACTCCTCTAGGTCGAGTGATGACACATTTTAGCAAAATATCAACACGTCGATACTGCGATACATCACCAAAAGGTTTTAGATGTCCATAAAAACATCGATGAATCCCATACTGTTTTTATATTTATAATAATTAAATGAGTTATATTTTTTGTTTGGTTTCTCGCAAGAAATATGTTAATAATACTATGTACCGGATGTAAAGAAGAAAATACAAAATAAAGGACTTTATGTTTTGCTATTTTTCCCTTTATTCACTTTCATTCATAAATCATCCAAGTGAATTTTCTTGTTATTTCTGATGTGACACATAACACGTCAATATTAGTTTGAAGTATATTCTGCTTAAATTTGACTACCACCTTAAAATTCTAATCAATGTTCTATGAAGTAAAGTTTCAAAATGCAAAATGCAGACGGTACTACCACGTCCAAAATACTCAAATAAAGGTAACAACATTGGTTGCGAATAGCAAAGGGTTTCGTGCCGCCTGGAGATCGACAACAGTGACAGTGGTCAGTGGCTGTAGATTGAGAGCATTCGACAAAAAAATAGATATTGGAAATTTTATTTACATCATAAGACATTTTTTTTAAAACATCGATGCTTCTGGACAAATATATCAATCCAAAGAAAACATCCAAAGCAAAACATCTATGTTAATACATCAAGGTTTCCGTTCGAAAATGACGAAGTTTTGAAACCATCTATGTTTTTTGCCATCCCTGTCTAGGTCCCCATTTTCCATTAAATTTCTTTGTTTTCGTCTGCAAACAAAAGTAGTGCATAAATAAAACTACAACTAAATGGGAAATGATATTATAAATATAATGATACAAATACAATTTATTCTATGTTAAACCAATTAAAGGTTTGCCAGATGGTTTGGAGAGCTTCTATCTTATATATCCTCAATCAAATCCTCGAAATATCAGATTAAATTCCTGATATTACAAGAGCACGCACTTCTTCGAATTATTTCTAACTTTCCCAATTTTCGAAACTTCAGAAAGTTTAACAAAAATTAAACCTACTTCATATTTTTAGCGTCATTTACTCTGAGTGAGGAAGAAATTGAGCAGTATTTGAGAAAACTCTTTTTTAATAAATTGCTTTAACGTCAAGCAGAAATTACGCGAAAACAATTATATTAAAAAAAAAGTAGAACAAAACCTTACTAAAAGATCTTACTTTCCCAAACCGATTTCGTTTAAGCAAAAAACTGTATCATCACTATTCTATTTTTGCAAATACACATAGATCGCCGAAAATGGGTGCGACATCACTTTTTTTAACCGTCGTTTCCAACATACGAGAGAAAACTACTTTATCCGCAAATAAATGATCTAATAATATTACATCGAACCACGGTAACACCATGGCCCCACCCCAAAATTGAATGGGTAGTAGTCCCGCGCCTTGACCAGACGCCGATAGCAGGCCGGCTAGCGAATGAGGGGCAGAGAGAAGATGGGGGCGGTGGGCGCCGGGCAGAGCGGGGCGGGGCGCAGCAGCGCGTCGCGTTAATTCGCCGGCGATGCGCGGCGGGCAGAGTACCGCCGGCGGCGGGGCGTGACCTCGCGACCCCAGCGCCCACGCCCAGAGGGCGACGCAGCCCGCAGCAATGGCTGTCGCGCCTCCCACTCCCCGGTCACTGTCTCCATCTCCTTCACCCTCCCCCGCGGCCGCCGCCTCCACCTCCATCTCCGCCGCCCCCATCGCCACCTCCTCTGCCATACCGCCGCCATCGCTGCCCCAATCGCCGTCTTCTCTGCCGCCGCGACTCCCGCTACTCCATCCGACCCCGACCCTCGCCGCCCTCTTCGCCGCTGCCGACTCCGCCGCCGCCTACTCCCCCCCCCCCCCCACGCCACTCCCATCGCCGCTTCTTCAGCCACCACCACCACCTCCGCCGCCGCCCTTATCTCCGGCTCCACCATCGCCTACTCCTCTGCCGCCGCCGCTTCCTCCTCAGGCCACCCCCAACGCCACCTCCTCCACCACTGCCTTGTCCGCCTGCGCAAGTTCGGCCGCCGCCGCCACATCCTTCTCCACCACGGCATCGGCTCCGCCTACTCTACTGCCTCCTCCTCCATTTCTGCCGCCGCCGCCGCCTCCGTCTCCGTCGCCGAGTGGCGCCTTGGGAGGTCGCCGCCGCCGCCGCCGCCGCCACCGCCGCAGCTGCAGCTGGAAGCGCACGAGGCGAGACAAGGCGCGGAGGCGTCACCGGCGCCGTTCGCCATTTAGGGCAGCGAAATACGTCGGCCTCTGATATACTCGTGAGGGAAGAGAAGTAACTGGGAATAACGAGCTCTTCAATTACAAAAAAGTACAGAACATGCTAAAACAGAAAACTTTGTGAGTCATCTAGTGGTGGTATCGTATGTTGTCTAAGGGATATCAGAATATTGCGAAGAAAAAAATATCAGTACTCTCTTTTCGAGTACACCTTTAAAATTCATCAATACTTCATAAACAGTTCTTACCAGGGTGCGAGTTAACGGAGCGTATGTATCTGCTGGAAATGTACTAATTTCTCATTACCAGGCATGCAATTAATTTAATTAGGTGTCGTATTTGTGAGATCTATCCTCTAAAATCTTCAAATGCAGGTATCCAAATAGCATAAATTGGACACAAAAAATATTCTCGACAGCATTAATAGGATTCTATCAAATTGTGTTTTGTGAGCCAAGATGGGTTCGTTTTATTGTTACATTCTTTGACGGTCCGCCCCCCCCCCCCCACCTCAACCCCACCCGCTGAAGTTTTAAATGTACCCCTCTGCAACAAATTGTCAATTCGCCTTCTATTTCTAGTATTATTAAAAATATTTTGAAACAAAGTAGAATTAATATTTAAATAACACCCCAAGAGAAAAATTGGTATGCTCTACCATTGATCTAACGTTCTTCAATTTTCAACTCGATGTTAATTCAATTTCTAGAAAAGCAATGGCTATTAATTGAGTTATTCATTAAAATGTGATAATTGGTACGTAAGTATTCGTATTGTGTAGCATGGTGCGCTTATGCTACATGGAACATTGGCCATACTGCCAGTTGGAATGAACAAGGATAATTACAAATCCGTCAAAATATAGTTATTTTTAACCCTTAATTCATTGTCAGAATACTTAGCCAAACATAAGCAATTCTACATTGAGATGATGGGCAATTTGTTATACTTTTCGTTTCTTTACAAATGTAAAGTAAGGCATTATCTTTTATGAAACTGGGAGTGCAATATTTCCAGAAAGCTCAACAATATTTACTTTCGATTTTTGTAGGTGGGTAGTGCTCGCTTCAGAAAGGGTTCACAGGAGAGGGCTTCTCACTATTCGCACAAAGATCTTACGTACTGTAACCTGCATAACATTGGATGTTACTTATTAAATTTATTTTATCATGCCCTAAGCTAGGCATCCATTTGCAACGTTTTTATGAATCTTCTTCTTTAATCTGTCCTGTGTTCGTAAATTAATTTCTATAATAACTCATAATTTGGTTAGCTCTGTTTTTCTTTACAATCTGGCATGAGTTCGACGTACAGCATACGTCACCTTAACTTTTGCAAGTGGATTTGTGACTACAGAAATCACGATTCCTGGAACTTCTGTGGAACTTACTGCTTACTGAATTGATGACAATGAAATATCAGTCTTTTCTTTTGAAACAACAATTAACATTTCTTGTAAAATTCTAATAACATATCTCGAGCTCGATATTGATAAATGATTCTATGGCCTTTGAACATTGTTACCAGTAGGGCTTTGATAAAGTTCGTAAGCTTACGGAATGTCTTCTCGGTTGATTCGATGCCGCCATCTTCTCCAAAAGGGGATGTTCTGGGTCCTCCTGTGGTGAAATTTGTGAACCTCATGTCCGTGCAAACTATAAATGTTTCCAACTGTTGCTAATTATTTAGTCCGCTATTCAGAAATCACTAAATCTGCTTTATATAATCGCATCGCGACTTTCCCTCTCTAGGCTTCGGGTAAAACCTCTATTCGCGAATACTATTTCCTATAAATTAACAATTTAAAATTCTCACTACGGAACTAACGTCATGTAAACCCACGGACACGAAGTCTAAATATTTTTAAATGCAAAATTCCTACACGACAACAAATGTAACTATCATTAAAAATATGCAAACATTTACCCACTTAAAACTCAAATGAACAATACTGCTTAGCCTACACTATTAAGGACAGATCAAACAAATATTCACCCACAACGTAAATCTACTATGGCAAATTTAATATGTTATAATGTTTATTACCATCTGAACTGCTTAGCTGCTTCCGTGAAAATGAGAATTCGCTTCTTTTTTCTTTAGCTACATTTTCAACCCCATCCCCTAATCAGTCGCAAGCTAATTACACCAGGCGATTTCAGTTTAGCTCAGAGGCTTCTTTTACATGCAGTAAATCTACTAACATGGGACCGCCGGCTTTACTGTCCCTCCGAAGGAATGCGTACAAAGGATTTTTCAGCCTTAAAAACCCACGGCTACGATCTGGTTTGAAACCGCGAACTTGGATACAGTCCGATACGCTAACCATTTTATCATCGCCGCCGCAATTATTTGGATGTGCTGCTGCGGTCAACGTGCTGTAATGGGTTTGAATAAATTGAGTAAAATAATAAAAACATGTTGGCTGTGAGCATTCCCCCTACCCCACACCCGTATCCTCATCTGCATTGAACTCCCGAATGTGGAATTGGAAAGAGAGGGCACTAGGAAGCATGTCCTCTCCTCGTCGCTCCTTCTTTCACAGCTTGTTGTGGAGCGGTCCTGGTGGACACGGTCGCGTGAAGGACGTCACGCCGATTATGGAGATTCGCCCCACGGCTGCGTGTATTTTATTCCCGCGTCACGCTCATCGCCGCCCCCCTCCGTCCCCCTTCCTTCATCTTTTTATTTCGTTGGAGGGAGATATTTCGTGGAAGTGATGCTACATGTGTTTTCCTTTTATTGACTGTTCCATTATCTTGTGTACAAACAGTTGCTCTCGTCCACCAGATGTTTTGATGCGTGTATTATTGGCGGGCTTCGTTATGAATAACGGACGGGTGTGATTGAATTCAGCAAGTGAATTTTGGACCTGCTCCCCCTTTTAAATATCATCACGTGTAATCAGGTCATAAAAGCTGTACACAAGCCACAAGCTAGTTGCCAAAATAATTCTTTCGATGAAAAATTGCTGCATTAATTCTTGAGGAAACCAAGAACAAGTAATATTTCCCTGCTGGTTTATTATGATATTTATATTCACTTATTTGTTGGTGATAATCATTAACAGCATATTTGAATCGCGATTTTTTTGAAAAATGTTTGGATGTTGTGCGTGTTTAATTTCAGTACCTGCACGTTATTCAAAGCATTTTCGAGAATATAATTGTGGTGAATGTCCGCCTTTTGGAATGAAAAGAAAGATTTGTAAGAGATTGTTCCAGTACCAAATATTACATTCTCCATGAATCTTGAGCCTGATTGGATAAATAAAGATTTGTCTTTACAAAATTAAAACAACATATCACGTTATGTTAATAAGTAATTGCCCCAAATAACCAAAATCCTCTTGAGTATTCTTTGTGATCTTTGGAGGGGAATGTAATATGTTACAGAAGAAAAATATGTCAATTAATTTCGTGTACATATGTAATGGACTTATTAATTATTGAATCAGTCATATCTACAACTAAAAATAAAATATACCTTATTTCTTATCTCTACTTAGTGTCGTATTTTTGTTTTGAAAAGGAATAATTCCTGAAATCAAATAATTAGGAGCATATCAGACACATGACATTATACCATGTTCGGGTTAAATTACATTTCAATCTCTTTCTGAATTAATGCATGCATAAAATACGCATTCTTAGAAATATAGTGAGGTAATTTAGACTCATTCAATTTCTACTTGTAGAAATCCCTCCCATGATATTGTCAACCAACAAAATCATAATACGATGGCCAGTTGATTTCAGTGCAGTTATCTTATGTACATCAGTTAATACATTTTTCTTATTTTTTGTTCAAAGTGTGTTTCAATTCATTACTTATCGTGTTTCTATTCATTTCCACATTTTCTGGGGTAACATGTGAAGGAGATGAAGTGCATTAACGTTATTTCATTAATTCGCTGAAAGAATCTAATTTTCCACAAAATATTAAACGCTATTGTGTTTATAGACAATTCTAGGAGTCGTTTAAAGCAGTTTTAAGATATTAGATTTAATCTGAAGGTATTTTATGTGTCAGATATAATATTTAAATCAATAAAATTGAAACGACGATCCATTAAAATGGTCCATTATGAAATGGTATCAAATAGAACATCATAATACGATTTTTAATTCATCAAATTTGATATGATTTAAATTTTGTGGAATTTAACAAAACAAATTTCTGATATTCTTTAATTTTCAGTATAAACTGAAGTATAGATGTAAGGGATCTTTTCACATTTTGGGGCCTGAGGACATTTGACGAGCCCTGGGAGAGGCAGGTGAAGACAGACTCCAAAACCTATGAGAGACAGTAGGACCTATGATCCTTAAGGGCTCAATGGTGCCCAGCATTGGGCTCAATGATGTACAACTCGCCGTATTCTATTTTTTGTATTCTTTTCCAATTCTCCAATTCTGCAAGATTATCTATTTCCAAACTTTGTGTACACGCGGGTCAGTGTCGATTACGTAATTTGGGCTCTGACACACTGCGAATTCGGTAGAGACGGCCAAATGGATCGTTGGGAAGAGCTGAGTGCCGAAGAAAAATTGCTGAAACGGAAACGTGTCTTTGTCTCGAGGAGATGTCTTCGAAAGAAAAGGAAGGATTGAGGAATTTTCTGTTCAAGATCGCCTATTATTAGATTATAAAACTTTATCCACGCATCTCTGGGCTCGAAGTAATGGATTGGGCTACCGGCAAGAAGAAGCAATGTCAGAGGGGCACAATAGTAATTCAAAATGTAATTTTTATTACAGACAAACTTCCTTTAACAGTTTCTTGTTCAGGGTTAACTTGTAGGTATATTCTTTAATATCCTGTAATAATTATTTTTAAAATTTTAACTGCCATTTATTTACTATGTTCAAAAGCATCAGGAAGTCATCTAAAGAAATTTAAAGATGTCATACAATCATCTTTAACAAAATTTAAAGTGAACAAATGAATAAATTATTAAATCACAAGGTTTATAAAGGCTTTGACATTTAGACCGAAAAGAAACTAAAACCCTATAATTGACGTCTCTGCAGTACTGACAGAAACTTCGTATGCAGGTAGCATATCAGCAACTGAAATACATTGGGAAGTTGAAAGGCCAGTCGCCTCCGCCAACGCGTGCAGAGGTGGACCGCAAACAACACCCTCTCGATTAGTCCGTTGCACTCGCACGCAGACCGAATTCCCGAATCAGCATTCCATTGTTCGTTGGCCGAGCTCCGTCGCCAACTCGCCACCGCCGCCGCCCCCTCCTCCCCTTCCTCCTCCGCCACCGCGCGGGTCGGGTCCCGGACCGACCCGCGCCTCCGATCACCGAACGGTTCGTTGCTCGGTTGACAGTGGGCGGGCGGGAGACACCCTTTGTCCTCGTCCTTCCGGTCTTCCCCCACACCTCGCGAACCCTCCGCCTCCACCGCCGCCGACCCGCGACGGAATCCCATGAATTTTCGCTCGCTCGCAAGACGCGCAGGCCGTCTTACCGAGCAGGTCGTCGCTCCGCTGGATTACTTCTATCCAAACGAGCGATTTGTAGGTGAAGCCCCCGAAAAAAAAGGGGGAAACAAAAATCAGGAGGATAAGCCGGCGTGTCGGTTGGCCGCCCGCTACTTTGCGCCCCTGTCCGACGGCGCGGGAGCACTCTCAAAAAATAATTGAGCTCGCCTGCGCATTGTGTCGTCGTGTCCGCTGGTTTACCGTTATGACAATGCGCTAAACGACGTTTTTCCTCGGTTTGGCGGCGGGCGGGATGTCCGCGACTCTCGTTCCGAGCGCCCCCGGGGAACAATCCTCCCCCTCCTCCGCCTTGTTCCGGGCGCTTTGTCCCGGCCGTCGGGCTGCGTAACAAAGCCGTCCCGCGCCCTCCCTCTTTTCTCGCCGCCCCCAACGCCCTCCCTCCGCCGCTCTCAAGGCGGCGGCGGCGGCGGCGGCGCGGCGGCCTCCGCGGGCCCCGCGCTCGCGCGTGAAGTAATGAACATTTCTGGAAACAGTGCCCTGGCGGCGATGCCGGCGGGAGGGGGAGGGCAAAAACCAGCCGCAACCCCCGCCCCACGCCAACGCCTCCGCCCGAGAGGGTGAACTCGCCCGCTGACGCTTGGGGGTGGGCGGGTCCGGGCGGGTGCGCCGCCGCTGGCTTGTCTGCGCCGTGTTGCTCGTTTGCTGCGCTTGTCCTCCGGGGTGCAGGCGAGGTGCTTCACCTGAAACATAAATTGTCGAGGCACTTAAGGCCGAGTGGGAGACGTGTTGCTGCGTTCTCACAGGATCGTGGAGGATGTTCTGGCCCCCGCGATGTTCAGACAATCCACACCATTGTCTTCATTTCGATGTTGCACATTGCCTTCACCTGCAAAGTGAGCAGTTGAGTGTTCACTGCACAGATGGCTTATTCCAGTTTATGTATTATTTTCATAATTTATAAAATAAAAATTGTCGTAGAAAGTGAACAATTTTTTTATTTGGAATGTCAAAATATTTTGTAATGGTTTTCCCTTCCTACGTCATCTGGTCATTATTTTTCACATCTAACCAAAATTATTTGGCGGTGGGACGTAACATTTTCATTAAAGTCGACACATTCTACGAATGAAATTCCAATAACATTGAATGATTTAATACACAATCTTACTTGGAACGAAGGGACATGGGTCATAGAAAAATTCATATGAGAGATGGTTGGCAGCAGTTACAGTTTTTTACGCTGAAATTGGTCCACACATGTTACAATGAGTGAGACCCGTCTAACTTCGTGTAAGATAGTCAGTTGGGGCCAACGTAACAAAACAATCTAGAGGAAAGGCCGTATCATGCACATCATCTTGCACCTTGTCCTTTGACATCACTGATCTCGTGTTACGTTGAACGCTTTATAAACTATAATTACAGTTGTAGGGGATGTTTCGAATCAAAAGGCATACATGATACCAAATATTAAGGATCTGTGCTAACGCCTTTTGTTAGAACCGGTCCGAGTAATAGGTCTTAAGAGAGGGGACCAAAGGTATCATCTGAGAGCCAAAACCTTTCATGAGAGTCGATTGAAAAGAATCTCAACCCATACAAGAAATGTCTCACAAGATTGGATAAAAACAGAACCTTTATTCGTAGTTTTATAGAGTAACCCAATTTAAGACGTCAAATATCTGTTATAACTCTTTTACTATAAGTCGATATTCGTTGATGATAGGTTGTAAGGAAAATCCGTTTTGGGTTACTTTGTTTATTAATTGAAGACAATGTTTACATTCAATTTCTCAGATGAAATCTCTTAATCTCTGCGTTTCTTCATCTCAAATGAGTCATCAATTTCTTGGATAGGGTATCACAACTGGAATCTAATAATTTCTTACCGTCCTCAGGCGATAGATATAAAATAGTTGAATTAATCGTATCCAACAATGAGACCCAGATTTCTTATTCCCAATTCGTTTATTTCCTGGAACATGAGTTACTAAACATTGCTTTCTTCAGACATTTTTTCCAAGAAATATTTGTTTATATGAATTACAGGAAGTATTTTTCTACTTGTTCAATTCATACTTAATTATGAAGGCGGCAATTTGAGTGATATTGTTAAATATCAGTTTTTTTTTGGATAAGATATTATATAAAAATAGTTTGAAAAATAACTCGACGTAATTGGAACCTTTGAGTAAGGTTCTAGTATTCTAAAAGCGAAGTATAGCCTTGTAATCCACTACCACATAATATATATCTGTGTGTGTGTGTGTGTGTGTGTGTTGTCGCGCGCGCGCGTGTGCGTGCGTGCGTGCGTGTGTGTGTGTGTGTAAATATAACGCTTCTTTCAATCTGAAATGGAAAAGATGTTAAACATGTCAGCATTAACATCTATCGATTTTTTCTGAAAACCAGTGAAGGGTTACGACCTCTTCGCGACTTTGCCAGGAGACAGAGACACCGGAGTCGGTTTTGTTTATCGAGGCAGGTCCTGCGCGGACGAACAATAGGAGAAAAGATTCGCAGCACAATGGGACATAAACGTCAATGCGCAGGTATTCGCCTGACGTACCAATTAGAGTGCGCAATAGACGCCTGCCTGCCCGCCTGCACCCGCGAAGAACGCGTGTGCGTGTGCGAGTGCGTGCGTGTGCGCGGGGGCGGACCGGCCGATGGGACACGCGGCCTCCGGAGAAACGCGCGCGCGTGGTTGGCACGCCTCCAGACGCGCAACCGCTGGGGGGGGGGGGCTTCGAAACCGCTTCCTCTCCATCCCCGCTGCGTCCTGGGAAATAAAAGTCGATGATTTGTGGATTTTTCATTCATGCGCCACCAGGTGTTCATACGTGTCCATGCGTGTGAGCAATCCCCGTTGTGGCGAGGCTGCTCAATGTTATTCTCAAGAACGTTTGTGGCGGGTGGGTGAATCTATTTGATAAATGATGGATTCACGCCGTTCATTAGAATGCAGTCATTTGATCTAGCCTAGTTCATCACAGGTCACTGCGCCAAATTAGATCGCTCGAGCTGTGTTGTCTTTCGACCGTTTTGAATGATAAACCCGTTTGTTGCTAGAATACATTCATGTACACCTGTGCTAAGCAGCTGTATGATTTAATGAAGTTACTTTTATGGTCACATCTTCGACTCTCACTTTCTATTCTCTTCAAATATTTTGCTTTAAAATGTTCGCCGCAATATTATTCAAAATTCCAGAATGTTAAGAAAAGTGCTGAGCTATTTTTTTTCCTTCGCATTTAATTATGAAAGCATTTCTAACGTTAAGACTAACATTTACTGAACGTAGAATTGGAATAAGAAGAAAACCAATAGGAAGAAAACCAATGCAAAAATATGCAGCAAAATATTCTATTAAGTGATATAGGCGAGTTCTTCCCTGTATTATTTTCATTTTTGTTCAAAATCTGCCAAATTTTCTTAACTTATGTCTTTCCTTCCTCAAGGAAGTAAGCTCTGAGAACGTACCAGCTTCTTCGTTCTATTATTTTCATAGTCTTCCGAAAATGCTTCCTCCTTGATTTGATATAATGTAACAATTTGCGCAGAAGTTGAACAATATTTTACTACCCCTCAAGTTAATTTTTATGTAATACTTTCAGTAAATTGTTCAATAAGTTATGAAAGGTTCTGAGGTTATGAAAGGTATGAGTTCATCTCCGTGAGGTTGATTTAAGTTAGCTCAGTAGTTTCTAACCACCAGACATCATTACTTCCTCGCCCGTATCATCGATGTGCTTGCGTCGGCTGAGAGTGTTGCACAAGGGAAAATAACAAGTCTCAAACGATCAGTAATTTATTATTCAGTTTAGCTCCACACAGGTACTTTCAGACTTGGCACGTGCCAGTAATAAACTACTTGGTCTGAAAGTGAGAAACCGTGACTCATCTCCCTGTCACGATTTGCAAAATCGATTCCCATCGACTTCTCGACAATACCCTCGCCTCGTGGCGCAGGTTGGTACGCGCACGCGGGCCAACGCAGGACTTGGGAGCCCTCCTGTAGCGTATGACACATGTGAGACATTGGAGGTGGAATGTCATCAAGGTAGACCTCGCCCGACGTTTTCCTTGAGACAATGATAATGCCGAGGTGTGGCCCGTTCTCCTCCATGCCATTATTATTATTATATGCCGCTCGCACGCGTATTGTTAGCGGCAACAGCGGCTTCGCCGACGCCGGCACGGGCGGCGGAGGCGGGGGCGGAGTCAGGGGCTGCGGAGGAGGTTGGAGGAGGAGGAGGTGGCGGCGGCGGCGGAGGAGGTTGGAGAAGATGGTGGCGCAGGCGCGGGCAGCGGAGGAGGTTGGAGGAGAAGGCGACGCCGGGACGAGAGCTGCGGAGGACTTTGCAGAAGGCGGCGGCGGAGGTAGGGGCTGCGGAGGAGGTTAAGGTGGTTAGAGCGAGATATTCCCTAGTAGACAGAGAGTCCATATTATGTTCAAAAATAATCATTTGCGAGATAAGTGGGTATTGTGGGACCTACATAAACCAAATAGGGACTTTTCTGCTGAGTTTCATTTAATTATTCAAATAAATTTAGTTTAATAGATGTAAAATAAAAATATTTTAATACCACATAAAGAGCTACCGTTGACTAGTTTCTTCATTAGTACCAACATATCGCGTGGCCACGGACTGAAAAATTGAAGCACAAGGTTGAACATAAAAAAGACCTATTACACAATAAGTACGTGTGAAATCATAAAAAGTAACATTATAGACACATATCTATATATTTTGGTACAGTGATCGCTAATAATGGCAAACTTTTCCATGTGTGAGTGGGGCAAAAAGACTATAATAAATTCGGCAACACCGTAATGTCATTGAGATTGGCATGACTGCTCAGAGCTCATGCTTCTACAAAGTTTCGTTGTTTTGAATCACTATGAATACTGTTCGTTGCCTGGTCGACACGCGGTAAATATCACAATCTAAGCGAATTGGCGGAAAATTCATTTCCAAGGCGGAATTTGAGATAAAACGAAATAATTCCCCCATTATTACGAGAAAAATTACGTAATAAAATGTTTTCAAATATTTTTTCAATGTTTGTTTCTCTCTAATTTTTATTTCTTGAATTACCTGAACCAATGGTAGGTCAAACCTTAGATTATTCGATTGCTTGACAACAAGATCAACAGTGTGGATCTCTCCAGCATTGTATACAGCTTTATATTTAACTTGACAGACATCGTAATCATTGACTTCTGCTTCTCCTTATTATCCCTCTTTATCACAATATATTTTGTTCCCCCCCCTATTTCTGTTATTGCCCTATTTTATTTTTGCTTAGTTAATTAACTTCATGATCAATTTTTAATGTTTTAATAGTATTGATTGAAATTTTAGAACTATTTTAGCAATTGCAATAAGCCGTATTATTTACAGCAGTGCGGTTATATAATTCATAGAAACTATTTGCTGGTTTTCAGCATAATTTTATATCATGCTATGATATTGATTTAGATGCAGATTATTGTGTAAAGTACACACCAAGTTAAAGCTGATAATATGAAAATACTGCATCAGATAATTCTGAGATCTGTATTATTGAGACCTTCAATAATAAAATTATACCATTGTTGGAGAAAAACCTTCAAAAGAATTTTCTAAGTGGCATAGTCTTTTGTAATTGTTTGTCTTGATGTTGCACTCAAAATGAAAAAAAGGTTTAAATGTTTTGAAAATAAGATGAGAACCATTCAATATGCATTATTATTGTCCAGGAAATGCAAACAATTACATAAAATATAGTGCTGAAGAGAAAAGGAGTTTCTATTAAAATACTAAAACTACCAAAGGCTGGATATATCATTCCTCTTACAATTTCAATAAAATGAAATTATTAATTATAAATGTAATTATTAAATTTGCCCAAGCGGATTTAAATATTATAGGCCCTCAAGCACAAACCTATACTGGGCACTTATTCAGAAAAATCTTTAAAACGAATTATGTATAAATCTAAAAAAACACTAATTATGATAGAATAAATCATTCTCCAATACAGATTAACAAATTGCTTTCAAAGTAGAAATTGCTTTTAAATTTATCATTTACAAATACATGCATCCATTCAGTTTATTTTTAAAATCAAACATTGTTGTTCAGTAAACTATTTGATTAATGCTCCTTCAAATAAAAACATTTTATGAAGTTTTTAATATTGATTTTTAAAAAACGGGCACGAGGATGGGAGTCCCAAGCCTAATTTTGCTAGGAGGAAATCCAGCTCTGCATTCACCTATACATTGAATGGTTACCATAACATTTCATAAAATGTTTTTATTTAACCCCAGCAAAACCCTAGAATTTTATTAACACCAGCAAAACAGTATTTTATCATTGCAACACATTTGAAGCCACTGCAAAGTCTATTTCTTCTGAATTGAATGCCCACTCAGTAGCAATACCGTTTGAGGTGCTGATCTATGATAAAAATTGTTGCTTTGAGTTCTGTGTAAGCATCTGTGGTGCACAAGACAATGACAATCCACTGTGTAAGTCCACCATAAAAAACAGAATATGAATAATTGAATAAATAATTATTGATCAGGAGCAAGAATCTGACGTACGGCACAAAACAAAATAATAATACGAACTCGTACTGTACTGAATGTTTAAAAAATTCTATAAACTCTCAAAGTGAGTCATTGGGAATATTAATTGAATTAAAATTTCATTCAGATCGCACTAATCGTTATATCCATAAAATTCCAGTTTTCTGAATATCTGGTTACCATCAAACGCAATGTTCTCCAGGAGTGATGATATTATAATTGATCACAGAAGATCCAGAGGAATGTACGAACTCTTGCAAGGTCTTGTCACTCGATTTGAATGAAGCGCGTTGAGCGCGCGGTGTTGCCGAGATGCGTGTCAATGTCCCGACCCTCTAGAAAGCGCGCGAAGGTCTCCCTTTGGACTGATTTAGGCTTATAATTTTGCAAAATTCTCCCATTTGAAACGGTAGATTGCTTTCAAATTGCACATGTTGATTCTTCGAGATGTTAGGTACCAAAAGAAAAGTTTTTAAAAGCATGTTCAACAGTTCATTTTCTCACAATTTTAAAATTTCAGGTCAGATCTCTCAGGTCCCCATAAGAGCCCATGTTAAAACAGCAAACTTTACGGTCTCGTTACGCAAAAACTGGACGGTGAAATCGATTCAAACTCTACCAGAACATAGAAGAACCTCTCATCTTTCGATTAGTACAATAAAAAAGGCATGTTAAACATAACACTAATCTCGCTCTAACCACCTTAAAGGAGGAGGCGGCGGCGGAGGTGGAGGCTGCGTAGGAGGTTGGCGGAGGCGGCTGCGGAGACGGAGGATGTTGGAGGAGGAGACGGCGGCGGAGGAGGTGAAGGCTACGTAGGAGGTTGGAATAGGAGGCGGCGGCGGTGGAGGTGGAAACTACGGAGGAGTTTGGAGGAGGAGGCTTCGTAGGAGGTTGGAAGAGGAGGAGGAGGCGGCGGCGGCGGCGCCGGCGCCGGCGGCGAATGAGGTTGGAGGTGGTGGCGGGAGCTGCGAGGGAGGTTGTAGGAGAAGGTAGTGAAAGAGGAGGTTGGAAGAGGAGGCAGGGGCAGGGGAGGTGAGGTAATGAAGGCAGCGGTCCCAGTGGAGCTGATTTCGGTCAAAATATCGGACGGCCGACTTTGGATAGACAAACCCAAACGGAACTCATCTTCGTGAAAAGCCGATGCTTTCGAACGCCGACGGAAGAGGTCGTTTGGGTTTATTTTGGCCATTTCCGTTCATGATCACGTATTTGATCGAGTCCGGAAAGTCGGATAAAAACAGCCCACTGAAATTTCGGCAAAATCGACTACTTCGACTGCCGCCGAAGACGTTAGAAGTGGTTTTAACGGCGGAAGTGGGGACAGAGACAGAGACATAGGCAGTTGTTTTATTGAGTGATTGGTGTTTACGGCGCGTCAATGGTAAAGTCATTAGTTCGATGTGCATGTAGTGTGCACGTTTTATCGCAGGAAGTGGCGGTGATCTTCTCCCGCTGTATGGCAAGATCTGGTCCCGACTTACCAGTTAGCTTGCAGGGTTTTCCCCAAACAGGTATCTCCAATCAGTGGAGAACCTAAGCTCTAAGCTCCCGATTGTTCTTTCGACATGCATACGCATGTAAATCTGTGTGTAAGTAAGGGATGTGCGGTAGAGTAGTGCAAGTAAGTGCAAGAGTATGTGAGCAAGGGATGAAGATAGGATAAAGAAGAGGAAGGAAAGATCGCGTACGGTCTGTTTTCCTTTTGTAAAGGCACTGCTCCGGCATCCGCCTGATGGTAATTCAAGATTATGGTGCACAGCAGCCGGTCGCAAGAATTCTCCTCCAGATAGCGGTTGAATTCGACACAGCTTTATAGCTAGTGTCGGAAATCTGCTTACCGTCTGGAATCGAACCTTACAATCTTCTTGTTAGAGCCGCTACAGAGGCAGCGACAATGTTACAACTCTTAGATAACTCAGTCGGTGATTGATATAAAACCAAGATTAATGTTATGTACAGAAATTAATTATCATAATTTTTCAAATATTACTTTAAGCCTGGAGTAAGTTGTAGATAAATAAGGAGTTCATTGAGTACATCAAATAATGACGTTTGGTCAAAATTGCAACTTACAACAATGACCTTTGTTCATAGTTAATATGAATTCGCAATCATAAAGTGAAATACAAGAAAGAACTGGACTGGTAAATGTTTCGTGATTGTTAAAGCAAATTAAGTATACATGTGTTTTGGTGGATTGTCAGATAGGAGACAAGTAGCTGGCGAACAAACACACACAAACACAATGAAAGGATCAACGAAAAACAGGTGTGTGGACATGCGGATAAGATGGGGAACGAACAGGAGTCTTGCTAAGCAGTGCGTAGACAACGGCCGGAGGGTGGGGGGACAGGCAGGGTGCCAGTGAGGCGAGTGGTTTCGGACGTAAAGACTGACGAGAGTCCCTCCAATTCTTTCTCACACACTGTAAACAAATTTTAACACCTTGTTCTAATTTACATAACACTATGGACCCTGCAATGGCAGCGAGCTATTGTCGAAAACATGCGATTCTCTTTTCTACGTACTAGTCTTTAGTACAAAAGCAAGAAGTAGGATTATCTCTTCTTTAAACGATTTTTTTGCTATTATATCATTCGATGTTAAGTCTAACTATATAATGTGCAAGATCTTTTTCGAAACGTTAGAGGAATATCTTTAAACTTCCCAGGATCTTTAAGATTGGCTCAATTTCCTACGCTTTTCGGTTTCAAACTTTAATTGAAAATGAAGTCCATATTATTATGTTTTAAGGTTTAAAATATTAAACCTCTTAATATGACATTTCCTATTGCTTCGTCTTGGCAGTAAATGTTTTACTGTAAGTTTCCGAAGTGCTGTTCAAAACACGAGCAGTGGTCTTAAAAAATTGTAAATATAGTTCAGTACACGTCAGTATTCGAAAATTGTTCTTGGTAGTAGTTTTGGACTTTGAAGGGAAAACAAGTCTTAAATTTCCGTGACTTGAATAAAAAAGAAGTGTTGTGTATTGCCACCCCGTCGAAAAACGTCCCGAGCTCCTTTCAAGCGAACCATATAATTACACCAAGTTCCGTTCTCGTTCGCAAACCGTGTTTCCGTAATATTTTCTTAATTTCAATATCTTTAAATTCACCCTTTTCATATCATTTTTGAACTGTCGTGGAAAATGACGAGAATTTAACAACCATAAGCAGTGGTTTCATGTGTGTTTAATTGATGCTGGAGTTACATATGATCACCCATTAAGTACTGAAATTAGTCACTGATTAATTCCTTTGCACTGTATTGGTATGTAAATTCAATATTTTTATATCTCAATTTAGTTAAGAATCTCAGAAGTTGAGAATTGCTATAGCTCGTCAATGTTTGTGTGAATTAGTGAATAAATTAATATTTGAGAATGAATACATGTAAACAAGTTAATTTTTCATCCGCAAAACAATCCAAATGAATCATTCGATGATCCACCGATGAGTCGTTCGGACGCGAATGACATGTAGTCCACCATTCTTTCACAGTCAATTCGAGAATTTATGAAAACGCGAGTTTCACATTTTTTGACCTCTGAAATGCAAAGCAAATTCAATCTCTTGAAAGGAAGAAAAGTGATCATATATATGTATATATATATATATATATATATATATATATATATATAAACTTATCGAGGATTTAGTTATTCAAACCCATGAATATATACGAGATTGAAATAAACTGAAAATGCCAAATAAGTCGAGATAACGGTGTACACGTTATCGAACTTCCGTTGCAATAATATTCAGGGACCCACATGTATTCGAAACAGTAAAGGTGTGTACTTGTGTTTAACCGTATCCCAGAGGCTCCCTCAGACACCCAGTTTTGTCCTCCGGCGCGGTCGGTGACAGACTGACCCCCTCCCCTGGACCCGCCCGTCATTCGCCTTTGTCCAGCGAGGGTATGCCTTTGTATGGTCGCGAGCTAGTCGCTTCCTGCCGTCTAGAGGTCAATATCGGAAGAAGGTTACGCGCCATGACATTTAGGATATCGGCAACAGGAACAAAAAACCTGAAGAAAATGAGAAACCGGCGGTCACTATTTTTTTTATTTCACCAGTTGCGGCCAGGCAGTCGTATTTGCCCGTACACGTAAACTGGAACGGGTAAAATTGTCACATATTCTTGTGTGGCCCTTTCAAATGTTCGGCGTCGCTTTCTTCGTGTGACCGTCAAAGATGGCTCAGGGCATCAACTGATGTCTCTGAAGTGCCTCTAACCGGGAGGTAGACCTAGGGCTTGAGTCGCGACGTTGACAGGATTTTTGACGCTAGCTAGACTGCTAGGTCAAATTCAGCTACTGTATGGCGGAGAATTGTAGCGGCTGGCTGCTCTCATCAGTGTTTTTTTTTTTTTTTTTTTTTTTTTTTCGATCAATACGAGGTGAATGCCGGAGCAATACCCTTACAAAGAAGCCACGGACCGAGCGTGATCTCTCCTACATCTCCCTTGTCCTATTCTCTCCACTTATACACACTTACACATTTATTAACAACTCTACGCACTTCTCGGTAGAACAGTCGACAGCTTGTGCCGGCCGGGGAGGGGTACCTGCTGAATCTCCGCTAGTCAATGTAGAGTCGGCGCAAGATCTCGCCATCCAGAGGAGGATGATCACCGCCACCTCCCATGCACTACACTTACGGGTCTAATGACCTTAGCAGTTGACGCGCCCGGAATCAGTAGTCAATCAATCCTTCGTGCACGCCGGGGAGGCGAGCGTGGGTTTGCTCTGGCGCCCTTCGGTCGCGTGTCGCCCTGAGTGATGTGGATGGACGCCCGGCGAATTCCGAGTGGTGAGTGGTGAATGACGAACGGCCGCGAGGTGCGCTGGGAGCGTGGGCGGAGGCAGGGCGGCGCCGAATCCGCGGCGAGGCGCTCTGTCATTAGGGGAAATCGCCGACCCCCCACGCCGCCCACGTCGCCCACATCGCCCACATCGCCCACGCCGCCCACACCTCCAGCGCGTTCGTCGGAAGAACCTTTGAATTCGTACGCAGAAAGAACTTCAGGACGTTGGGTGGAAGGCTTCATAGACGCAACAGCTCGAACTGTGGTGCCCCGCTGTGGGGAGATACTTGGTTGAGGTAAAACTCACCAAGCTAATGTATAGATCAGCGCCGGATCTCACCATCCAGGGAGAGAAGATCGCCACCATCTGCAGTGATAAAAATATGCTCTACACTTATGGGACTAGTGATCTTAGCATTTGACCCCAAAACAAGAAATAATTTTCCAATTGAACTTGGATTTAACTAGGTTTATCATTGTCGGATAAAAACTTGCATGCATGCGGAGAAAGAAGTACTTTTGTTCATCATTTATTGATTGAGAAGTGTTAGAAAAATTATTGGTACACGTAAAGTGAAGAATATAAAACACAGGGTAAAACACAGTAAATAAACACAGAGGCGACATAAAAAAACTTCGCTGTCCTCTCGCGTATTATCTATGGACATTATATTTGTAACTTTCTACGCATTTCCTACGTTTTAATAACGTACGCATTTTCTACGAAGTTGTCTCAACGTTTCAGAATAAAATTCGGTTCCTGACACCCTCTCATCCACGAACATTTTATTCACTCCCCGAAGATTCACTTCCTGTACTAGTTTTGAATTTAAGAGTGAATTTTGTTTCGAAATCGCTTTCTTTTAGTAGCATTCAGTGAATCTTATCTAGAACAGCGACATGTTCGTCAAGAAATAGGTACGTGGTAATGATATTGCCCCTTGTACAAGATGTCTTGAAAATATTTAAAACAGAATCTCAATAAATATGAATTAATACTTACAGAGACGCTTAAAAATTTCGACTTCTTTTTTCAACAATTCGACTTAGATTAATTTTTAGTATTAAATCGTTTTCCATCACGTTCATTTAACAATAATTTATATTTGTTCTTCAGAAATTAAATTTTATTATTATTTTTCTGTATTTTTTCTCTCTTTTTTTCGCATACATTGCGGAATAGACTGACAATCGTTCAAAAGATATAATATTACTTGACAACTCTAATTATCAGAAGGCACGCTTTCTCTATCAACTGAGAAGAAATTAATGAGGCGGTTGAAGCAACACTTGAAAAAAAGTCTCATAACTGTTACATTTACTCGAGAGAGGCGTGGCCGCATTTTGATTTAGCCATGGCAACGAATTGGAAAATTAAAATATAAGCGTCTCCAGACTCGGTCTTTATACCAATCAGGTTTTATTTCATAATCTTCATGAACCATTCCCTCTCTCTTTCAACTAGCGCGCAACCCTATTGAGGGCTCAGAAGTTATTTGTGGGTGCGTCATAAAATGCTCATTACTGTAAGTAATGAGAACACCTTTCGGAATATTAGCTTCTGCATTTGCCTTTAATAAAAACAAGTTACCATATTTTTTTTACCCATTAAGCGCTTCCGGGCATTTAATGAAGATAATGCGAAAAGAATATCAGGTAATAAGAAATAGTCGAAATTTTCTTGCTGGTGAATATAAATAACTCGAATTCAAAACAGTAGATATTCATTTTGCCTCTGGCAATATGTGATTACGAGAAGTAATGTACATTCATTAAAAATTTGAGAGGTGAACAACGAGTGCTCTAAGAAATTGATGTATGGTTTTCGAATAGCTGAATAGGAGTTTTCTGGCGCCTAGATATGGGACACTAATTTATATGTCTACTACTTTTAGATTTTTGTGCAGTGACGACGTTTTGTGTTGCCTTCTTTGGGAGGGTGAAGCTCCTACTTCAGTTTCTACAATCCACCTATTTCTTGCAGTGATCTTGCAATATCAGACACTATTCCAGTGGCGGGTGAGAAGATGTTCTGTTGGGATGAATGCAACACACAAATCCTTAAATGGCATGAAGCATTGATGAAGGGGAATGAAGCAACAAATGCTTAACAATTTATGTCGCCGCCCCTTCCTTGGAAAAATTATTTTTTTGCCTTTACAAGGAGAGGAATACGCACACTTGACAAAGTACACTACACTTCCGTGATTAAATTACCTAACTGGCTGCCACATCATTACATAACAACTAATTCGAAAAGAAAAAATAATATTCCATAGGGAAGTGACGAATACATTAGTAGAATTCTCTTTTTTACTAAATATATTTGTATTGTAATTTTGCTGTAAAGATATGAATAGTTTTTTCGTTGGTAGATACCCCTTGCTGATTGCCAAATATAGCTTTCTAGAGGGATCTTAATTCTAACAATATTCTCTATCCTTTTCGTTTGTTTGCAATGTTCTCTTTTCTCTATCACTAGAATATTTATTGATAATACATGCAAACCAGAAATTGTCACCAAGATATGGGCGTTAAAATAGTAGCAAGTCAGCCCTCACGATGATAGCTATGTAATTGAAAACCACTTGGTTGTTAAAATAAAGGAAGCTAGACGAGACCAGTTTTTCATCTAATTGACGAATGCTATCTAACCAACCAACAACTTTTTCATTATATCTCTTCTGAACGTATCTATTCTTATTTGATTTAGACTTGATCAACATGAACGAGTTTGATAATAAATTATTATCACTTTAAAAGTAATCGTCAAAAAAAATATTGAAAAACTGGCCAAGTAAAACTAAGAACACAAATGTGTAGTTCTCATGCATATATTAAATTACTGTGGGGTTAAACAGCATCCATGGAAATGAAATACGTTTTGTAGTGTTTCGTATGGTATAGAATGTCGAGATAATTTTATTTCTAACGAGAACAGAGAATCGTTCAGCGAGAAGGGTGCGCGGGAAGGAACGGGGTCAGGCGGATGTGTAGACTCAGACGGGAGAAGGTAGGAGACAACGAGAGCGATGATTTTGTTTCCTTGATTGATTGATTGATTAGTGATTCCGGGCGCGTCAACTGTTTAGTTCATTAGTCTCGTAAGTGTGGTGCTTGTCTTTTGCTCGGAAGGTGGCGGTGTTCTTCCTCGCTGGATGGTGAGATCCGGCGCCGACCTATCGTCGGCTAGAGGGGGTTTCCCCAATCAGGAATCTCCCACCAGCAGGGCACCACCCCAGCCGGGAGAAGCTCGAAGGTTCCGACAGCTCGGCCGGCATGTGTGGTAGTGTAGTGCGGGTAAGAGTATAAGTTTGTAAATGTTTATAAGGGTAGGACAAGGAATGGGAAGGAAAGATCACCCGCGGTCCGTGGCCCTTTTGTTAGGGTACTGCTCCGGCATTCGCCTAGTGTTGATCGGAAAACTCTCGCTCACAGTAGCCGATCGCTAGAATTCTCCTCCATACAGTGACGTAGCTGTCTAGCTAGTGAGAGCGAGGAATTGAGAGGAGATGAGGTGGAAGCGACCAGGAACGGTCGAGAGCACAAGGGAGGGGAAAAGAACGGAAATCAGCGAGCGCAGAGCGAGCCGGTCGCACTTCGAACGGGATGCCGAATCGGGCGGCAGCACGTGGGAGGAGTGGAAATGGACTGAAACCAGGGGAAGTAAGTGTGACCCAGGAGTGAGCAGCAGCCAATAGGGGTACGTTGCAGATAACATGAATGAGACAAAACGGACGGATGTGTACATGAATGAGACAAAACGGACTGACGAGAGATGGCAGGTGTGCCAAGGAAAGCGAGCAACAGCGAGCCGGGCAAGTTGGGATCGAGCGAGAGAAGTCGGAAGCACGTGGGAGCGAGCGAGAAGGAGCAAAAACCATCAAAAGCAATGGTGTGGCGCAGGTGCGAGTGACAGCAGATTGGAGCAAGTTGGAGATGACACGAGCGGGATACGAATGGAGCAAAACGAACGGAGGTGAAGGTCAGTACAGACTGATAAAAAAGATGCCAGGCTTGCCAAGGAACGCGAGCTGTCGTGAGTGGCGCTGGGTGGGATCGAACGTGAAAGCTCGGAAGCATATGGGAACGAGCGGGACGAGAAGGAACCTACCGAAGTGATGGCAAATGCGACACACGAGACAGTGACAGCAGATAGGATGACGGAAGCGGGAAACAAATAGGGCGAACTGTCGGATTCTAGGAGAGTACAGACTGAAGAGAATGATTCTAGGAGTGTCAAAGAAAGCGAGCAACAGCGAACGATCCGTGTGGCAGAGGCCCAGAGCGAGAGAGAGAGAGTGAGTGAGAGTGAGAGAGAGTGTGTGTGAGGGCGAGAGTGTGTGTGAGAGCGAGAGAGTGTGTGTGAGAGCGAGAGAGTGTGTGTGAGAGCTAGAGAGTGTGTGAGAGCGAGAGAGTGTGTGTGAGAGCGAGAGAGTGTGTGTGAGAGCGAGAGAGTGTGTGAGAGCGAGAGAGTGTGTGAGAGCGAGAGAGTGTGTGAGAGCGAGAGAGTGTGTGTGAGAGCGAGAGAGTGTGTGTGAGAGCGAGAGAGTGTGTGTGAGAGCGAGAGAGTGTGTGTGAGAGCGAGAGAGTGTGTGTGAGAGCGAGAGAGTGTGTGTGAGAGTGAGAGAGTGTGTGTGAGAGCGAGAGAGTGTGTGTGTGAGAGCGAGCGAGAGAGAGTGAGAGTGGAAGAGAGTGTGTGTGTGAGAGAGCGAGCGAGAGCGTGTGTGTGTGAGAGCGAGAGCGTGTGTGTGAGAGAGCGAGAGCATGTGTGTGTGAGAGCGAGAGCGTGTGTGTGTGAGAGCGAGAGCGTGTGTGTGAGAGAGCGAGAGAGTGTGTGTGTGAGAGAGCGAGCGAGAGAGAGAGAGAGCGAGCGAGAGAGAGCGAGAGAGAGCAAGAGGAGCGAGAGCGAGCGAGAGAGAGAGCAAGAGGAGCGAGAGCAAGAGGAGCGAGAGCAAGAGGAGCGAGAGCAAGAGGAGCGAGAGCAAGAGAAGCGAGAGCGGGCGGCCGCTGCGAGTGTCGCGAGCGGGCAGGCAAGCCATCTCCCGCAGGCCTCACCGCGACGCGGTGCGGGGCGGCACGACGCGGGGCGGCGGTGGCGCAACAGGTTCGGCGACGTAAGGGCGGCGCGCCACAGCGCCCCCGTCGGCCGCTAACGCATTTCCATTGTGGCGCGCACACAATGCCCGCCCCACTTTGTCGGCCGGTGGAAGACGGTGGCGGCAATGCCGGGGGCGGGCGCGCTGCGCGCCCGGGGCGACGGAGGCAGTGGAGGCGGCGGAGGCGGCGATTGCGGAGGTGGTGGCTTTGTGGCGGTGGATCGCGTGGCCGGTAATGTTCCCTGGCTGCCATATCATTCAGCTCGAATCAAGCTTTTCCCAGATCAAACGATCATCGAAACGAATTCGTTACATTTTGCGGAACGTAATCTGGACATTTTACATTTGAAAACTAACTTCGATCAAAATCTATATATTAACATTTACGAATATTGAGAGACATCCATTGGCTGGTGTGGGTTATCTTGTTTCTGTGTCAAGCCAATCATGTAATAGATATACAGATACAATCTAAGAAATTGTTTTTGGAAATATATAGTACAAACTATAGGTCTATTAACTTCCTGGCAAGTTTTTGTCTTAAACTGAGATTTTAAAAATATATTTAAAATAGTTGACTGTGATCTCAAAAAGCGGTTGCCTTAGACACATTATTAAACACAATTGTTTTATCTATTTTCCATTATGATTCTGTTTATATGCCTAACTTGAACTTTGACGAAGACATGCCACACTCTTACGAAGAGAGAACAAACAGTAATGTGGAAACATTGAGTAGTGAAGCACCGTACTCGTATCAAAAATCTGGCTCTCCATTTCGTTGAGTTTCCTCTACTTCTCCAGGTGGGTGTTGCATCCAGTGAGAAATACAGCGATTCAATCGAATAGAACAAATTCTGCATCTCAAATAGCGTCAGTCTCTAGAAATTCAAAATGCCTTCCACTAACGGACAAATTGTATTTAAAAGTAATACTTTTTCATCAGAAGCGAAGATAAAATACGAGAATTATGATAGGAAAATGACGTTCCCACTGTTTCTTCATTGACACAAATCACCTCCAGAAGTCGAATCATATTTCTAGCCTGTGTCACAGCATGCATTTCTTGTGCATTGTAACTCGAGGGTTCGCAGATGTTTTCCGCAAGCCCAAACAGATTCTCGCCCAAACAGTATTTCCTTATCAATCTTATATTTTATCTAAGTTAACAGTCAAATTTCAATGTAGTATTTCGACAGTTAACACGGGCGAATACACAAACTCTATCGAAGATGTCACCTGATACACAGCACGGAAACAAAAACTTCATAATGGAAATGAAAGATGGTATGAATTATTACACATTCAGACTTGTCTTCGACGAATCACATCATCTGAAACTTATGTAGCAGCCTCTCATTCTCCGGTGGCGAAAATGAATCAAGGCTGATTGAGATGGCTTTATTACTTCACTCTTCCCATCCCGCCACTCCATCCCTCAAATGAAGTTGTGGGTGGGTGGGGGTAGAGAAGGGTGAGGGAAAAACAAACATTTTAAAGCCTTCTGGATAAAAAGTGTACATCAGTGAACCTCGGGTCATAATTGAACGTCAAAACTGTATCAAAGACTTGAAATAGGCAAGATATAATGTATTTTATAATGTTTACTGCCGGCGACTTCATGAAAATATAAGTGCCATTCATCATCCTACGAATTCCGCCATCTTTTCTTCGGTTATCATCCGGGCTCCATGCAGCACCTTCTGCTTCTCCAGTGGCCGTAGTGTCTGAGGCGTTGACTGCGGTGGCTTTGTCACCCCGCCCCCGCTCCGTCCGCCGTCTCCTCCATCGCCCGGAGGGGCGTCCAAGGAAGGGCGGGGCGAGGGGCGGACGTCGACGCCCGACGCCGGCGGCGTGGGACGCCCCCCTGTTTGGTCAGTTGCGTCGTAATTAGCGGCTGCGTGGGCGGACCGGCCGGCGCCTCCGCCTCTGCCGCCGGCAGCGCTCCTTGGAGGCGGCACCGCCCCCCTCCCAGACCTATTCGCCCCCTCCGCCCTCTCCACCCTAACCGCCTGCCGTTAGCCCAGTCCGCCATCAAACCGCCCCCACTGTTACCTCTCCGCTGCGCTCATTGTCGCACTCCCCTCCCCTCTCCTTCACTGCAGTTACCACCGTTATAGCCAACCCCGCCAATCTAGTCCCCGCCGTCCTAGTCGTTCCCATCCCTGCTGTCCATGCCGTCCCCGCCGCTCCGTCGAACCCGCTGTTTCCCGCGGTCCCCGCCGTCCCTACTGTCTCTACCGACCTTGCCATCCCGTCTTCATGAATCCCTGCGTCTCCTCTGATCATGCCGTCCACTCTGTCCTTTTCCCCGCCTTTCTCTGCGCCCCATTCCCGTATGTCCCCTCTACCCCCTCTGCGTACCCGCCTTTCTCTCTCACCTCGTCGTACCCGCAATTCTCGCTGTTTTCTCCGTCCCCTCTGCTCGCGTTGAGCTCTCTGTCCCCTCCGTCCCCTCAGCTCGCGTTGTCCCCTCTGCCCCTTCGTCCCCGCCGACCTCTCACTCGCCCTGCCTCTGTCTCCCCGACCGCCACCGGTCCTGGACCGAGGGCTAGGAGCAGCTGGAGCCTTGTGTCATGTGCTCCGCCCCGGTCGCTTCAGGCCGATTAAGCTTCTGTATACTCCGTCAATGAAAGAAAGTGATGCTATGTGGTTCACCCTGGGGAGGGGGGTCATTGTGTATCTCTTGCGGATTCACGCCATGCGCTTTATTGACGTGGTGTTGGCACTCCTGATTATGTTAGGGGAACATTATCCATTCATTCAGTTGCGTCTAGTAAATGGTGTACTCCTTATGTTTTGACTCGTATTTCCAAGACAAAGGGATTTTTCGATAACTAATTTTGAATATAATTAATTTCAAACTTCTAAGATGTACAGCTATCCCAAAATATTCCTACTTATCCCATCTTGATTGTACGAAATGTAAATGAATAAAAACGGAATAATTGTTTAATATTCATGGAAAAATTATTGAATTAGGTTAATCGTCAAACAACCCAAGAGAAAATAATTAGCTCTTTGGCAATTCAAAATTTTCATTGTGAACGCGTTTTAATAGAAACTCTCTTATTAATGTATGGAAGTCACATATTATTTTATAGTAGATACGATGATTTGCAGAAACTATTAAAGACGGATTATTTCTAATAATTTGTCTTTCTAAAGGCATAAATTATTAAGTATTAATGCTAAAGGCATTAATTTCGAGATTAATTATAATGAAAGTTCTTTACTGCACACGCACGTTGAATGAAAAAGTTATACAATCTCTCATCTGGTTTGCCATTGTTTCCGATTTGTTGCCTGTAGATGGTATCTGCCTGGGGATCAAGGGCGCTGAATCATGATTAGATAATAAGGTTTTAGGGAGGATGCTGGTTCGTATTTGGTACATAGTGCATACGTTCATAAATACAGTTATATGAGCCCCCTACGACACCACTACAACACCCACGCATTACGAAGACCTACTTAGCTTGCTCACGGACACCAACGCGCAGGCGCGGACACCAACGCGGACACCATCGCGGACACCAACACGCAGACCTACTTAGTTTGCTCAGGGCATCAAATGATTGCAGTGCCTCTAACCGGGAGGTACAGCGGTAGCATCTTTCGACACGCCCTAGATAGCTGGGTCAAATTTAGCCACTCTCTGGAGGAGAGGTCTAGCGGCGAACTGTTCTAATCAGTACTTTTCATGGTTTCTCTGGTCAGCGCCAGGTGAATGTCGAAGAAGTACCCTAACAAACGGTCCACCTCCCATTCAATTTTTCCTTCCTCTTTCTTGTTATATCCTCACCTCTTACTTACTCACACACACACACACACACTCTCGCTCTCTCACATGCACTACATTACCACACATGAGGGGAGACCTGTCGGGAGCTTGGAGCTTATCCCGGCTAGGAGTGTGCCCGGCTTATCCCGGCCAAGGGAAATACAAGGGTGGGGAAAACCCTGCAAGCCGACGTGTAGGTCCGCGCCAGTTCACACACCCAACGGAGGAAAATCACCGCCACCTCTCGCGATAAAAACATGCACTACTCTTATGGGACTAATGATCTTATCATTTGACCCGCCAGGAAACACTAATCAAACACGCAGCTCGCAACTCGACACCTCAGCTCCCTGCGCCTGGATCACCGCCGGCCGGCATATCAAGATTGCTTTGATTGGCAAGTTATAATACTCCAGAAATTTAATTAAATTCAATATTCGAATTAATAGAAAGAAATTAGAAAATTCGAATTAAGAAAATTGAGTGTACGTGCCACCTCAAGTAAAATCTCGTTGAATCTTCTACATCTAAGAATACCGAAATGAATGAATCAAAGAATGAAGGTACGTTTCTCAGAACCTGGATGTGTTGCGCCGACATCCTTACGAGCTGAACGTTTGCAACCTCTTTGACATTCTGCCGAACAAGGACGGATGTGCGCTTGCTTCAGGTTGAAAACCGCTGCCCTAACATATAGCAAGCAAATATTGTACCAACAGAACAACTTGACTGTTTGACTAACAAACGTATTGCCTGGTAACACTGACGAGTCAGCCTTTTTAGTGCCTCGAAGTAAGTACGCTCTTACCTCTTTCTCGCAAACACTGCTCAAGGTACTTAAGCCGGACTTCCCTCTGCACCTTGGCACGGGACACCTACACGAACTTCCAACGACTCGAGCACGCCCACACAGAAAGAGTAACGGACGAACATTAATGCTCCACGAGGAAATGAATTGCTGTGTTGTAAGGGGAAACGTTGACTGCGTCGTGATAAATGGCGAAGACGTTTGAAACGTAAAAGGAAAACGCAGAAGAGTCAAATAGAAATGTTACAGCGAGAAGAGGACCAATCCGAATGCGTACGTTGCTTTGTAATCTCGTGTATTTTCATTTTGATTTGGATATAGGTGCCTGTCCTGGAGCTGAAATTAAAGAATAAATCAAAATCAGTAATCATATAAATCACGCTAGAAAACAACTCATAAATAGAATGGGAAAAGTGTACTTATAATCAATCAAATTTGACATCAGTTCACTGTTTGACCTGCAATTCATTAGCAAAGCATTTAAGGAATACTTCCGTGGTTGAATTCATTTTTTTGTAAACATTTACTTATTTTAAACCCGAAGCACAGATTGAATTAGTAATAATAATATACTGAAAATATTTTTTTGTTTTACAACGGTACTTTGGAATGCTACTCTGGAAGTGGAAACATTCTAATTTAAAGCAGTTAAATTAGAGTAAATTGATTACATTTAAATTGATTAGATTTCATTTGATTACAAGAAAAAATGTTTGACCAACTGTCCCCATATTAAATGTAATATTTTTATATTAAATTAATACGCTCAAATGCATTAAATATAACCTGAAAAATGTAATATTTTGTCTTCATATATCTTCGTTTAAGATCACAAAGGATTATGTGAATTAATTGCAGCAAACCGATCCCAGATTTCGACCATTCTTTGAGAATAATTTATTCACAGCTGTTTTCTTCTTGAACTGTGTAATCTGAATTTATAATAATGATAATTGTAATACGAAATACTCTTTTCCGAAGAATATTCAAAAGATTTGTAATTCGAAAATTTCGTGTCAACTCTGTACACTGAGATTTTTAATTTTCGCAAGCGATCCCATAGGTTCTTATTTAGCAACCAAATGAGCGAGGTACATACTTATATCCATACATGAGTAAATATCCATACATAAATGTAGCTCAAAGTATTGTTTACTCCCGCTGGGAATCGAAGCGGACAGAGGGTTACTTGGCCACTGACCTACCGAAACGGCCCATGCTGCGAATGAATTCTTGGGCCCATATATTGCCCGCTAATTTGATACTCAGTGATATACAGTGATATTCATAATCAGATACCCTTACGCCTTTAGGGCTGTCTCAAATACGATGAAAGGTTAATAGCTCTCAGTAATTGATTTATTGATGTGACCGTTCTACCGTGTTTCTTGTAAACCTTACAATCAAATCTTTCAGCGTATTTGCCCCAACCACCGTCATTTTTATAGTCTTTGTATATTTTAATAAACTGAATTGTCAGAGTTAATTTTTTTCAAGCCAGCGGTTTTTTTTCCCCTTTCTACGAACATGAGGATATGCACTCTTTTTACACTTCTCATTTCCACGTTAATTTAAGCAAAAAATCTAGATGAAACACACTTGTACGCGTTGGCTGGGCTATCCGGGACGGCTCGTCCCGGATAGCCCAGCCAACATAAACTCCGGCCGCGGAAGCCTACGCAACCACACTTGTACGCTTTTACCAATAAGAGGTAATGTCTCAGACGCCACGCATCATGTATATTACTTGTTCTTGATAAATTCACCAAGTTCCAGTTGTAGTAGTTCCTCAGTTATATGGGCAAATGATTTTCTCTGTGATCCGCGTTTGCGATCTTTTATCTTCATCGAAGTTGAAAATTGTCAGCCACTTCCTGCAGATGGTCAAATGCTAGGGATCTACGTGAATCCGTCCTCAGGACAATGTCCATTAACACAAAGTCCACAGCAAAAATGCTCACACCATTATGTCCTCTGCGTAGTGTCCAATAAACGTACTATTCTCAACAAAATTGTCCACAGGAAGAATGTCCACAATAAAGTCCACTAAATAATGTCTACAAATCAAAATTTTTAACGAGAAGAAATGCACAAAAGAAGAAGTTTGGAGATTTTTAAAAAAAATGTTTAAAACGAACTACATGAAACTGAACAAATCAAGATACCCTAAAGCGGAAGCATTAATGTTCGACGTCTAATAAATAAAAAAAATATGCCACAAATTAAGAGAGAATTGAAGAAATAGTATGCAGGCACTAAGATTACAAATAAGCATATGAATAAATAATGTACGTGCTCCGTCATACTACATGAAACTGCATACTGATCCTGTGGTAGAAGAAAATTGAAATAAAATTACTTGTTTTCACATCTAATAGGATAAAGAGTCAATAAAGTTTCCGTATGTTTTTATCAATGAAACGTCATTTTCGTATCATTCCTCTGAACGTTATTTACAGGGTACATTGTACAATTACATATTGGTCATACAAATAACTTGGAAGAAACAAAACTGGACCTTTATGAAGTGGACATTTATACTAATGGACATTTCCACGAGTGGACATTTTTGCAGCGGACGTTTATCTGTGGACCAATATTATTTTAAATGACATTGAAAGAATCTACGTCACTCATCAAATTTATCTTTAACCACGAACCGCACTCACAGAAGTGACCCTTTCGAGGCATTATCAGATGGCGGAAGATAAAATGGTGTGGAGAGGTCCGGTCTTTGCCAATGCTCGACTGTTTTAGAACCTATCAAAGTAGTCGAAAGCCGCTGACCTGAACCAAGAATATAGATGTATTAAGGGATGGCAAGAAAACACCTATAATTTTTAAAACAACTGTATTTTCTACCAGAAACATCTAAATTTCTACCAGATATATTAACATCGATGTTTTGTTTTTAAGTTTTTTTGAGATCGATGTATTTTTCTTGCAACATCCATGTTTTAAAAATCTATTGTGTTATATATTCCGATGATTTTGTACGTGGTAATATCGTTAAACTGCATTTTGAACCTTGTCCGCATAGAATATTGATTAAAAAATTAAGATGACAGAATGCTTTAACGTAGAATATTCTTCAAAATAATATTTACGTATTGTTTATAATTGATGCATGACGTTTTACTTCGATGGTTTATGAATGATAGTAAATAAATGGTAATAAGAGCAAAACACGCTGTCCTTAATTTTTTACATTCGATTAACATTATTAACATATTACTTACGCGTGACCAAACAATAAAATATACCTGTATTTCATCTAAGCACTCTAATTAAGAACGGAAACAGGATGGGAAAATACCATCTGTTTTATCATATTTAAAACTTCGATGTTTTTGTCGACGTCTTCATCGACATCGTAAACCATTTGGTGATGACGTACCGAAATATCGATGTATCGGTGTTTTAATAAAATTTGCTACTAGACGTATTGTCTCGTCGCGCGTCGGCGCGCTTTAGGCGGCAGGACGCAGAGCCATCCGCCGCCGGGAGTGGGTGGGGGTGGGTGGGGGGAGAATCTCCGGCGCCCCCTTCTCCCTGCGGGCGTCGCGACGGTGCCGATTGCTATGCCCCAGGCGTCGGCGCCGGCGCAGGACAATCGACGGCGTCCGCGGCACGCGCCACGCTCGCACGCGCCACGCTCGCACGCGCCGAATACGTGCGTGCCGCGTGCGCGTTAATGAAACATTAATCACTCCTCACCCATCGGCTGCTCTTCAACACTGCAAGCCCGTTTCCAAAAATAATAGTTGGTCCTTTGCGACTCATTGATTAGTGATTCCGGTCGACTGTTCGAGGTCCTTATTCCCGTGAGTATAGTGTGTGTTTTCATCGCGTGAGATGGCGGTTATCTTCCCCCGCTGATCTCCGGCATCTCCCATCAGTGTGTCACCGCCCAAGTCTGGTCAAGCTCTTAGCTCGCATCTTGTCTCCCGACAAGTGTGGTGGTGTATGTGTGTGAATATGCGTGTATGTGTGTGTAAGTAAGGGATAGGAGAGAGAAGAGGAAGCAAAGATCGCGCGCAGTCCCTGGCCCGTTTGTTAGTGTCCTGCTCCAGCACTTGTCTGGTGTTCATTGGAGAAACCAGGGACAACTAAGGATCAGAATAGCCAGCCGCTAGAATTCACCTCAAGACAGCAGCTGAATTCAACCCAGCTATCTAGGTAGTGTCGAAAATCTTGCCACCGTCGAGATTTGAACCCTAAGGCCTCCTGGTCAGAGGCACAGCGGTGACGTCACTTGTCGACCATTCCGTACTTTGTACATTGTTTTGAAAGTCAAACTAGCTTGTACTGGAACTCAATTCAAATGTTTCCGGCAACCCTTGGCAATTTCCAAAAATCAAATAAAACGTCCAAAGAGATCTCATTTTGTAGATTATGACAATTATAACAAGTATTGTTTCTTTTCAGTGGCACGTAAACCTGATTTTAAGGTCCTAAGAATCATTGTTTCCATATTGATCGACGGTGAATTATCTTGCATTGTTATTTTGAATCTTGACTGTTTTGAATTGTCTTACTTCCAGACAAATAAGAAATGACAATGACTTTTGTTACTTTATAAGCAATGAGGATCAATACTTTTACAATAAGTTATAAGTGGATATATTCATACACACACACACATATATGGGAGGGGTGTTATGTATTTTTTATTTGTATATTTAATTAGTTGGTCTCAAAAACAAAACTTTAACACAACAGGTGGTCTGATCAATCACAAAGACTGGGAACCGTTGTACCCTTAAGTACACCTTAAAGTAAGTATTAAATATATTAACAGCAATGGTGTAGTCGCGAACGTATTATGTGCATCCACTGTTGTAAGTTTATATCATAATGCATTTCTTGAACTTATTGTTATATATTTCTCAGCTTATCTCGTAAATTCTAACTCTTGTTGAAGGATATCAAGCCAAATGAAAAAATAAAGAACTTTAAATACATATTCAATTCGGAGACAGGAGAAAAAGTGTCCTTCATGACTTCATTTCAACACACGTCTATTGTACCCCCTGACTATTTCCCCTTCTAAGTGGGAAGTGTCGTCACTAGGGAGTTCAACCTTGTAGATCCTTGGATCTATTCGCCAGTGTAACTTTCCAATTTCTTAAAAATGCCATCGGCTCAATTTTGTGATTAATTTCAATCACTGCCCCATGTGGACTTTCCACACTTCCTCTCTTTTTTAGTATTCCCTAAATATTATCATCACTTTTTTAAGAACTCATCTATGTGGGAATGTTCCATTCAACCCCTTTTTATTTTAAACATGCGGCTTCCTTATAATTGAATTTTTAGGCCCTTTTTATAGTTACATCCTCTAAGACTTATCTCTTCATTTTATCTACGATTGTTACGTTAGAGTTGATTTGTTTTGTTTTTCAATTACGGAAAAATGTGAAGCCTTTTTAACTTGTCAATGTATGAGAAATGTATTGGCCTTATTTCTTCAGTTATATTAAAACTGATTTTGTGTGGTGTAAAAACAAGTTTTACGGAATTACTTGTATATATGTAACGCATTTATTCAAGTAAACCTGTGATGAATGCAATACATAGTAAGTCAGCTGAATATTGCGTTAAACGGCTTATATCGTCAAGAAACAAGTGTGAAAGCGATATCAGAAATCATGCCACACCAGTGTCGTGTACCAGCCTTGTACATGTCCTTGCGAAGTGTAACGCATTGCGATAAAATGTTAAGTACGACATACAGAAAGTGACAATGATCTCAGAGTACTTTAAAGACACCTACGCGGTTGAGTTCACCAACATACGACTTGTGAAACAATGGAACTTGCTTACCATTGAAGACAAGTAGGCCACAGCTTGCAGATCGCAGCAATGATAAGCTGTGTCCTTGTTGCAACGTAACAAAATTTAATAAGCTGCATTCCGATTCAAGATTTGGAAGTAATACTTCGAACATAAAATAATTTGATTCAATGAAACTTTTTTGGCGTTACAATGTTGTTAATAATAAATCGTACATTTCTACGCACTTTTGTTGATTAAATGAACAGAAGAGAGATGTTGAATATTGAAAATTGGTAGCCTTACGCCGAAATTTGTTTGCATACATTTTTCAAAATTAGATGCTGAGGAAAGAAATCTAATAGAAATAATGTGCAACAAGTCTCTGAAATGAAGTCAATTAGGAAATCATGTTGCTTAAAAAATGTCGCCTGTTGAATGGGATTAAGATGATTTCCTATGTTCATTACCAAGATTTCGCCCAGAGGTTGACACGATTGAACGTAAAATCAGTTACGTGGGTTCTGACGGACAGTACTTTACATTAGATTAGAATTACATAAGACTAGGAAGTATAAAGTAAGTGTGAATAATCTGAAAACGCTAAAATTTTGACGAAAACATTCATTTTTATCAAATGTGGATTCCCAATCAAGTAAGTTATACGTGAATCTGCACTTGTCCAATAAGTTATCAATCCACACCAATAATATATTGTTAATAAGATCAACAGATTCGTACTTTCTACGCTTAAGAGAATGATGGCAATCTCGACATTCAGTGAAGAGTACTTCCATATGCTGCAGACGGCCTGTCATCGGAAGCAGCACTTGTCACTGTCTGTCGCTAGGTGCCTGGTCTGCGCAAAATAAATTCATTATTGATCCCGCGCGATGAGTTTCAATCGGCTCTTCCACGTCGCAAGCCAATCACGCCATGAACTGGAACTTGTCATTTGGAGTAAATTATTTACCAGATCCCATTACTGCCAACGTTCAGCGACAGCAGGGGGACGCCCTATTACACCGGGGGATTTCCACGTCAGAGTCGCTGTTGCTTTCACAGGACCTGGAGATTTTCCTGTTATTATTTATTGTCTGCGAATTCTCCACCTTTTCCATTGTGATCGGCCGTAATGCGTGACATTTGTGCAGTGAAAAGTTGCGGAAACGATATCTGACTGAAATAGAAATGGGAGGGATTACAAAGAAAATAATGTGGAAGAAAAGAATCTTTGAAAAAAAAACTAGTGGTGCTGCATCAGCACCTACTTTCTCCCTCGTATGTTCACGCAAAATTATGCGAAAAGTACTCAAATTTTGGAAAAATTGTACGTGAGCTTATCTCAAAATCTTTTCCTAAGGAATAGATTTCATTAGGGATACAACCTATATCTTTAATATTTTAGTTGTAGGAAGACGAAGAAAACATTTTAAACTTTCGCAATTTTCGAAAAATTAGGGATTTTAACGTTCGTGAGACCAATACCACTCTCTTAAAATCCTTCACTCTATCCAATAACATAATTTAATCAAAAACGTTGGAGCCATTTTTGTTTAATTTGGAAAATGTCCCATGGGCTTTATGTAAAGTACCCCCATAATTGAAATATCGATTTCAAATTCAAGGGTCCGCGACATAGCCAGATCGATTGGGAAATATCAATTTTCGAGAAAGTAGGCTCAACAATTTAGCCGCTAGCGTTGTTCACAGACGGACAGATGTTCTGCTGTCATTCGATTTTTTCGGTATCAAGGACCCACAAAGAAAATGGAATCTCAAATGGACCCACAAAGAAATGATAGATAATTTCCACCCCTAAATTTAGCAACTGGATTTATTCACTTTTTCATTACCAGAGCCCTGTAATAAGAGTTTTTCTGCCGAAAATTCGACGTTTTTCGTGCAGCATTACGTAACTTTCTCTCTACTCCGTAGGGAATGAGAACTTCATTCGCTTTCGAGAATTAAAAATGTAACTGTGTTACTAACATTTTGTGAAACTAATTACAAATAGCGCAAAGTTTTTGTACAAATATTAATATGTGTAACACATAGGCTATGAAGATCGAAGTTTTATTCATTAATTTAGTTTAATTTCTTTATTTTAATAGTAATACTTATTATAATAATTCAAATAACAATGATAATGCATAAAATCGTTTATAAACGAAAATAATCCTGACATCTGGTATTTTAGAGTAGATTCCGGTTCTAATATAGTGTAATTTCATTGGATTCCAACCGCCGTTGTGTTCTAACACTTTATGCAGTTTCCTTTAGTAGGTATAAATTGCATGTGAGATCCCAACGAAATGAATTATTTCTAATTGAAAAATTAAATTAGGATTAAAAAGAAAAATGTGTTACAACCGAGTAGCATGCCCATTCTTTTAAATGATCTCGTTATTCCAGTTGTATGCTGCTCGTCTGCGTTTGAATTACTGTCTTGTCCGGGAGTATAATGGAAAAGACGGAACGTAAAATTTCCGTACCGGTTCCCAGTGTCGAGGTCAGCAGATGAAGTAATTTCTCTTGGTGGCACGCGCGGGGTCACAGTGCAGTCATTCTCAACGCAGTGTGGTATATAACGGGTTAGTTTAATGACGTTCAATAATTGCACGTGAAAATCTTTCCTGCTGTGAAGATGATTACGAGAGCTCTTTTTTTAAATTATACCATCCTTTGTCAGAACTTACAATACACATAATGATTCCTGTAAGGGTCTGAAGAGATGTTTAATGCTGAATTTTACATTGTCACATACGTGCTTATGCTTATAAACGGAATAAAACAGGTAGTAGTCACGTAATGCTGCCCAAGATCGATTTCGATATTTCAATGAAAATATAAATTTTGGAGTCCTCTGAACCCGAAAAAATTGTTGTTTCTTTGTTTTGTTCTGCTTTTAAGACTGCTTGTCCATCTGTCCGTCCATCTCTCTATCTGCCCGTCAGTCCGTTTCTCTGTCTATCTGTGTAGTCATTCCGTCAGTAATACGAGTAGTTCCATCCGACCCTCCGTCCATTCATCTATCGATACGTCCGACCGTTTGTGAACAACACTAGCTCCTAAACTACTCGTAGGATTTTTGGCGCAATGAATATTTAATGCCCGAATCAAGGCACTACAATTTTGAAAAGAATTCTTTAAATTTAGAAGGTTCTTCATACGAAGCCCCTGAAACATTTTCAACAGTTTCTCAGAAACTTTTGGAGGAAGAATATGCGAATAGACTAAAATACATAATATGGACTAACTTATGAAGATGGCATTAGGTACAATTTTCACAGCCAACTCTGAATATTCAAAAACTACACAAGTTTGAAATTTTTTGGAGAACCCCTCCTACTACTACTTTATTGTAGGAAGAGATTTTTTTTCTTCAAGAGAAATGTTTTCTCTGCAATTGATTCTTTAATTAATGCCATGCACATTCTTTTAAAAATATTTGCACTCTTCGCGCAATTTGAGTTAAATATAAAAAATAAAAACTATTTTTGTCGAAAACGCCACCAATTCTTTTTTTTAAACGTTTTTCGGATAGGGATAAATGCATCGAAGAATATGACAAAAATGTCAATTTGATGAATTCTTTTGATTTGTCAAAAATTACATTTTTTATTATCTTTCACAAAGTTAATATTTACTTTACGTTTTTGTACATAATTACATTTGTGAGTACAAGCGCTTTGAATGATGCTTTATGAACCCTCTCTAAAACTGAATACATGTCTGATAAAAATGATTTGATATTTTACAAGACCCGCACCTGAGAGACACTGTACTGGTAACTTTTGTTGTCTTCAGATGTCAGTTGATAGAACAATGTAATGATGATAAATATATCTAGAAAAAATCACATTCTTTCTGTACATTTTTTATAACTAGCGTAATAATAATATTATAACTTTCATAACTGACAATTATATTGTAATTATAATTAATTTAATTTTAATTAAATGTGTTATTATGTATAACTAATATAATGTTTTTTAGCTTGTAAAATATATTGAGCTATATTAAGTGATCCATACATGGGATTTACATCCCAGTTTAACATTACTATATATACCATTATTTTAATACATTACTTAGAAAGTCAACTGATTCACGCAACTGTTATGTAGTCCGTAATATATTCTTAAGGAGCTGGGAAATCAACGTAATTTGTTACAAGCAATTAACAGAAGTAACACGCAAACGGTGAGCAACCTGGTATTGTTCCGTGTTGGGGACGAGCGAGCAGAAAGCAAAGGAATGATCAGTCACGTGCCCGTAGCATTCTCCGAATGTATTTTCTTCTTGAAGCTCCCAATCCTCCCTGAAGGCCGTGACGTTGGTGGTCGTGGGTCCCCGGCCAACTGCGACGCCCCGATCACTCTTTCTGCGTATCGGCGCATTCCCCTGTCGCCGGCCGCGCCAACCGCGCCTAAATCCGCCGACCCCGCCCCCCTGGCCGCGTGCGCTATTCATTAGCGGCTCTTCAACGAGCCAGGGCGCGCCGGGGCTCAATCGCGGACGCGCCTCAATGTAGAGCTATTTCAGGCGGCGCCGGCCCCCGCGCGCTACGTCGCCTCCTCCGCCCCGCCCCGCTCCTCCCCTCGTCTGACTTCCAGCCCCGCTCGCCCAGCCCCACTCCGCCACCCCTCACCCCACCACGCCTCAACCTGCCACGTCTCAACCCTCCACGCCTTACCCCGCTTCGCCGCACCTCCACGCCCGGCCGTGCTCCGTCGCCCGACGCTACTGCTCTGAAATAGTCGAAGTATCAGGCAGCGCCGTCAATCAGCATTGTCACCAGTACCCCATCATCCACACGCCATAGCAACCGATTCCGAACGACCTGCTTTCGTCTATAACCATCCTCCTTGGCGTTTTGCAATCACTATGAGCTTCGTCATTAGGGAGTTTAAGCGCCACGCGTAAGGTAGCGGCGTTTTGCTCACGTGATAGACCTTGAAGTCATAACGTCTTACCTTAGGCCTAAGGTACGACCTTATACCTTCATAAATAGTGCACGCCTGTGGGAGTCTCTACGGTCACCTTACATGCGGCAAAATGGCCGCCTACAAATATGAAAAGTTGGATTTTTCCAACTCTGGTAAACCGATTCTCGTATGTGAGGCAGTTACAATTATTCCTTACCAACTCCACAACGCTGGCAAGAATTAACGGGATATGTTGGAGAGGTGACAGGAAAGAAATTCTCGAAAAACGAGTTCAAATCATATATTCGCGATAGGTTATGTCTTACGCTCATAACGAACGCTGTTTTAAGGTATTTCCTATATTTTCAAGAAAAGCAGATTCAAAATTCCAGACTGCATACTCATAATGGAGGGCCACAAAATCTAAAACTTCATGCACAATGTGTATTTGTTGTTCTGTTGACTCGTAACGTGTTTTAAATGTCTCACCACTAGCCTACACTCTTTGATATATTATGAAATTTCTCTGTTCAACGCTTGAAATGCTTCCTTTGTTATAATGCATAACGCAATGTTGCAATTGCTAAAACTCTTCTGAACGTTGTTCATTACGACCGTATAAAGGCGTTAGTCATGTGATCAATAGAGTTTAAGGATATCTCCTTACGCCTGGCGCTAAAACTCCCTATTGCCTTTCCGCAACTACTTCCGCTAACGTCAGTCTAACAACCATTCCTGCTCGTGCACCTGTTGCCGCCACGCCCGCCGCCATCACGCCGCTACCCTGGCCGCCGTTCATCGCCATCCCTGCCGGCACCCCCGCCACCACCCCCGCTGCCGCACTCGTCGCCATCGCCACTGCAACTACTAGCAGCGTCACTGCCAGAACCTCCTCCTCCTCCTCCTCCTTCTCCTCTTCCTTCTTTCTGCTCCCGTTATCCCCACCATAGTTTTTACCTCTGCCGGACCACACCCACAGCTGTTCGCCATTGATGCAACACTCGTGAACACTACTACTACCACATCCAAACCCGGTCGTACTCCCACCACCCGTCTAAACACCTGCTGCTCCCTCTGTCATCACCACCACCACCACCCACACCACCGCCACCACCACCTCCTCATCACTCTAACTTCACCATCCGCTTCACCAACCCACAACCGGTACCCCAGCACCTTTTTCCTCAATCTGTAGTCCGTGTCGTCGTCACCACCACCCAGCCTCCTTCTTCTCCCCTTCCTCCTCCCTCCTCCTCTTTTCTCCTCCTCCTCCTCCTCCTCCTCTTCCCCCCCTCCGCCGCCGCCTTGTCCGAGGGCCGTCAGATAAGCGGCCGCACAAAGCACGCCCTCACGCCGCCCCGCGGACACACAATTATGTAGACAATACGCGCGTTTTTGTGGGCCGCAGGTTAATTGAGACGGCCACGGGCGCCCGACCGCCCGACCGCCGCCACCGCCACCGCCACCGCCCTGGGCGCGCGTTTAAAACAATTCCCGGGCCTGTTTACATATTAATCGAGTAGTTGTGCTAAGTCAGGCGGCGGCGGCGGTAGTGAAGGGGCAGCGGCGATGGCGGAGGAGGCGAAATAGGTAAAGGAGATGGAAGAGGCGGAGACGACGACAGAGATAGAGGGAAGAGACAATTGGAGCAGGATGTAGGTGACGGCGCAAGATGGGATGGCGGCAGATGCAAGAGAGATGGTGGTGCCAACGAGAATAGGAGTGCCAACGAGATGACGTGGTAGTGTAACTGTGGTGTTGGTCATGGTCGGATATTCGCACCAATTGCAGTGAGTGCGTACACGTATGGTGACAAACTCGCAATCAACGACAAATGGCTTTTGAGCTTACGGTGGCAGTGAATGGGCAATGCGAAAGGGACGTGGAAGAGGCGAAAGTGGCATAGATAGTAACATGGATAATGGTGAGCCACGCAAGAGCGCAAGAGAGCGGATAAAGTGGGGATGAGGTAAAATGGATTGACTGAGATGGTGATGGTGATTCGGAGAGTTCTGGGCGAATGGGAACGCTGGAGATGGCAGTACACGTTGGGCACAAGTGGGGTCAGACTGGACAGAGATCCAAACAATGACGATAGCCGCAGTGGCAAAGGCTGGAGCGGCGGCGTCGGCACTGACAACGAATTTGGTGGCTGGGGGGAGAACGACGTAGAGTACACACATACATTACTTTGCTTAACATTTTAAATTATTCATTAAATCAAGCAAGGGCATCGAAAACATAATTAATACAAATATGCAGTTTTCAGCAGTCGTTTTCCCCTCTCAGTCTCTGAATATTAAAAAAAATTCTCTCTTAAGCATCCCTATTTCAGTGATACCCTAAAATAGGAACATCAGAGGCAAGCGGGAATAGACGTTCGGGCGGCGCACGAGCAGCTACGGCCAGCGTTTGACAGCGATGGGCTGCGTGGGGGTTGCGGGGGGTGGCAGGGGGTGGCGGGAGGTGGCGAGGGGTGGCGAGGGGTGGCGGGGGTAGCATGGGGGTGGCGAGGGGATAGCATGGGGGTGGCGTGGGACGGCGCGGGGGTGGCGTGAGACGGCGCAGGAGTAGGGTGGGAGGAGTGTGATGCGATGTAGGGTGTCGTGAAGCGTCGTGCGGGCAGCGTGGAGCGTTATGGGTGCGAAGTGGAGGGGCGGCGTGGGTGTAGTGGAGCGGCGCGAAGAGGCGTGGGAGCGAATAACGAAGGCGAGGGGCGACGTGGGGCGTCGTGGGGGCGACGTGACTGCAACGTAGGTGCGCCACCGGGCTGCATGGGGCAGAGTGGCGTGAAGGTCGCGAAACGCCATGGGGTTATCGCAAGAAGGCATGGCGGCGGAGGCGGCGACTGCAGCGGCGGAGACTGTGGCGAGTGGGGTGGTGGAGGCGGGCAAGCGGCCGGGCGCGGTCCCGCATGACGGCGCACGTCCGGAGAATGCGGGGCAGACGCGTTTTTTCCTCGCGTGGTGCGGGAGGGGGAGGGGGAAGGGGGCGACCGCGCGGACGGCGCCCACGCGTTCATCTGAGGCCGCCTCCACCGCCACCGCCGCCACCGCTGGGACCAGCTTCGGCATGCGTCGCCGCACGCCCACTCACAGGCACAAAGCCAAGGAACGACGAACACAAGTGGATATGCACGCCTACTGGGTTTCATAATTATGCGTTGCACCAATGCTATGTTAAAAATTTCGAAAACACGTAGCACAACTGTAGAAACACTTGTTTTCATTGCCTAGCTGGGCCGTACCTTGCTGACAGAGATGCCTGGAGCGGGAAACCCATAAACCTTCGCATAGATCGACAACGGATCTCACGTTCCAGAAGGTAAAGAAAGGAACACCGCCACCTCCTGGGATGAAACATTAACTACATATGTGGGACTACGTAAGAAACTAAGAAGTTAACGCGCCGAGAATCAAAACTTACTCAATTACTTGGAGTTTGTAGCATTTATTCTTGATATTAGAGTAGCAGCGTAGCCACAGGGTTTCGGTCTTTGTAATACAATTTCACTATTTAGCCTAGATTCATTTCTTTTATCGTAAATTCAATCCCTTTGATGAATTACACAATATGATCTCCGAATCTAAACACTGAAAGAACCAAAAAATATTTAAATGTTACTGTAACCTCGTGCAGTTGTATTCAGGAAATCAAAATTGCTGGATGAAGAGCTTGTATTAACAGCTGTAGTGTACCTAACTCACATGTTTCTTTCACTTTAATGAAGAGTGTAGGGAACTCCTCGAAGTTCGGATCTAATACGCCTTTCTCTTCTCAGATCTCCCAGCCGTGTTTTAAAGTAGTTAAACGATGATTTCACAATCCTGTAATACTGCATTTCAGTGAAGCTGTTTTGACTAACCCATCGGCATTCATTAGTACTTGCGTGTTTTATTTGCGAGTTTAACCAGTGAGCAAACCTATTGCTTTACTGCGTGCGTTTTTTCTCGTTTTTCCCCTCGTCTTCTTCTATTAACTGTACTCGAGAGGGAGACCTTCAGAGGTTTCATTCATGTTCAGAGTCGTTGTTTTTAACTAAAAGTTTTTTATCTCCTCATTTTCTTCCGTTTCCTCCAACCAGTAAAGAACTCATCTTTTCCCTTCATAGATGGTTTAAAATTTTGTTTCGAAATCACTTGTAATCTCGAAAATAAATGAAATGAAAAATAACTGTAAAATCTGTTATATTCTCAATATGTATCATTCCAATGAAACGATTATAATTTTATTTCTAAACGAATTGAAAGTTGCTGAATTACAATAAAATTTAGGTTGTTACATATTCTTGGTAAACGAATCTTTAAAATATAAATGTTTTCATGAAATTTTTAAAAAAAATGATATTTCTTTCTACATTTATCGAAAGTAGTAGCTACCTCATTCATCTTCATACAGAACATTTCCCCACAACTACACACCTTATTAATTTACATTATTGGAGAAAACTCAACGATTAAATTATATTGAAAGCAAGTTTCACACTCTCGGTTTTAAGAAATATGCCTTGTCAAAAAACACACAAAAATACACTTTTATTACATTTTAATGCAAGAAGGAGAGATTTTAGGAAGCAATCAGCAATTCTACAAAGTTTAGAGCTCGACTACAAATTTGTAGAATAGCATGGATTAATTTCCACGAATCTAAATATGAATAAAATAAATTCAGATATCAAGGAAATCGAACTATTGAATTTCGAGAGAGCGAGATACATCTCCACAGTCCAATGATATGGAATAGTCCTTTACACTGGTGCAATTGGTAAGTGTAATATCACTAAAAGCCTATGAGTGAATGAATGAATTTGAGCGAGAAAATAGATAGAAATTGCAATATAACTTTGACTTTTCTAATGATGAACTACAAAAAAAATGTTTACGAAAAGAATTAGCCAGCGACTTAACGAGAGAGCTTTGAGATGACCGCTCGCACTTGCGTGGCGCGATGCGTGACGTTTCCACAGCGCTGTTTCCCTTCCACAAGCGAAGTTGCGCCCACGTGATCGGGAATTCCGAAGATTCGGACCAAGGTCACTTCCACAACTGTTGTGCCCTCCACCTCGCTTGTCATGGTGCCAGGCACCCTCCCCCGCTATGCCACTTCGTCAATGCCCATCTCACTGCCCCACTACTTCCGAAAGTGCACGCCTTCTCTCTCCTCCGGAGCCGAATTTGACCCTCCCAGCAGCATTCTCATCCATCACCCATGTTTCTGACAATGTTAATCCACGAAACGCTTAATGAAAATCTTTCTGGTTGAAGAAACCCGCCCATATCAACTGTTAGCTGTACTGATTACAGACGTTAAGTGAATTATTTTTTTCTAACATCCATATAATAATAATAATAATAATAATAATAATAATATAATAATATTAATTAACAGTAAGTTAGGAAATATAAAAAGAAGGATTTGAAAATTTTATAATTGTAATTAATTATGTGTAATTCATGAAAAATGTATAGAAATCTACAAATAATTTTTGGTTGTGTGCGAAGAGAAAGGATTTGATGTTTCAAAGCATTTTTAAAAAACGGAGATTCTGAAACCAGTGAAATTTATTTTCGCATAATTATTTTCTGAAATGTGGATTTGTTGGTAAAATTTTATGTTTTTCACGCCTCTGATTACAGGTGTCACGGAGTGTGATGTTCAGAAGTGTCACACCCAAAAAAATTAAATAGTTGGTTCTGAAAGATCGCATTTTGAAGGTTATGTCGTGGGAAACATAACTTAAAAAAAACAACAGTTTTTGTGGGGCTCGGGACTCACCGTCTCCGAGGCATGCACAATCGATGTGCCGGGAAACAGATGCATAATCTATGTTAGGTTCTGTTAGGCGCTTTCAAAAAGATAAAAGTTTTAAATTCCATTTCTTACGAAAAGAGAAATTGTGAAATAAAAATTCACACAATTGTAATTACACTTGTCACTTCACTTCTCAATGATATGAAATTTGGATATGTTACATTATTCCGTTACACAAAAAAGGTTTACAAAAATCGGGTAGCTTTGAGTGATAATATAACTGGATAATTTCCGATGTAGCTGGTTAAATATCATTTCACAAAGAAAATGCATACAGTCCAAAGTAGGAAGAGTTTCGAAATATACTTCGGAGTAGCTCTGGATGAAGTTGACATTAGCCAACACCAAATGGCTAGGCTAGTTGCAGTCGTTATGGCGACGAGAAATGCTGCTGAGATGTTTCGAAGGATCATTAAAGCAAGGGATACAGTTTCGAGTTGCACTTTGTGATACGTAAATTTTCTTCGTTAAAATCACACAATACCGCCTAACATCAATATTCACAATATCGCCTAATCTTCTGCTGTCGTTTTGCTACGCATTTCGAAGTTTGTTGTAGAACGTGGCGAGATGCTCTAATCCTTAGTTTTCTGAGGTTTCTATGATCAATAGCTAGAGAATGCCGGAGCAGTATCCTAACAAAGCGCCACAGGTCGCGCGCGATCTTTCCTCCGTTTTCCTTTCCTATTATCATCCTTTCCTTACAAACACACTTACATGCATTACACTACCATACATGACAGGAGTCCAGTCGTGAGCTTAGTGAGCTGATGCGGTGTCTCGCGGGTGGAAGATACCTCGGTGGGGAACCCCTTGCATGCCGACGTGTGTGTCGGTGCCGGATCTCGCCATCCAGCTAGAGAGGAACACCACCACTTCCCGTGATTGACCATGTATTACGCTTTCATAGTAGTGACCGTAGTGGCTGACGCACCCGGAAACGAAATAATCAATCAACTACTCGCTTACAACGAAGCAGCCAGAACTAGCTGGACGATGTTCGAAATGATCGGTCCATCGTTTGAATCCATCGAAATCATCAGTCCATTCGCAAAGCTTAATCACGCATTATTACGCTTGTCTTTGCTGCTTTAACTGGCCTTCCTAACATTAACCATAATTCGGTCTTTAAATGCAACAAACAATTGCACCGACTGTCCAGATCCGCGCCGCCTGGCTGGGCGCGTCCTCCGCCGCTATCGCTGCGAACGTGTCCGTGAGCGTCGCGTGGCCTCCGCGGCGCGAGATGAGCGCGCTTCGGCTTCGGGTCACCGGCGACGGCGCCACAACTCTCGCGGGGCCCCGCGCCGCCGCGCCGCCGCGCCGCCGCGCCGCGCGTCACGGCCGCCAGCGCTCGCGGTCGCGCGCGGGGGCCGTCCGCGTGTCTCTCTCTCCGATACACAGCGCCGCCACCCACGCACTGTGGCCGCGCGGGGGATCTGCGCGGGCAAAATTGAATTAATGCCTTATTTTACGTGGCGAGACTCAGGCCATTAGGCCTGCTCTTCCGTCTGACCACGCAAATTTCGCTACGCTTCTTTCACCAACTAGCAGAGAAAGGAGGTATTTCTTGGACGAAAAACAGGCGATTTTGAATTTAGCTCAGAGGCGTCATTTAGGCTTGAGTATCTTTTACATGCAAGTAAATCTACTAAAATGGGACAGCCGGCTTTACTTCCCCTTCGAAGGAAGGCGCACGAAGGATTTTTTCGCCCTTAAAACTCCCCGCGAACTTGGGTTCAACAGTCCGAAACGCTAATCGTTACACCATCGCCGCGCGCAACTCTGCTGTCCTGTCACCGCAGTGGAGATGCGACAACAAACCGTCGATACTGACAAAGACGGCTCCGTGCACCAACTGATACTAGCGAGACAGCTAGGTCGAATTCTAGCGGCCGGTCGCTGTGAGCGGTAGTTTTCCGGGGTTCCTCCGTTCAGCACCGGGTGAATGCCGGAACAGTACTCTAACAAACGGGTCAAGGACCGCGCGCGATCTTTCCTTCCTCTTCCTTATCCTATCCTCACCCCTTTCTTACATTTACACTCACATACATGTTGAGGAAATCGAAGACCGGTCGGGAGCGGAAGAGCTTGCTCGGGCTAGGACGGTGCCCCGCCGGTGAGAGATACCTAGCTAGGAAAACCCCGCAAGCAGGTAGGTGCCGAATCCCACCACACAGCGGGGGAAGATCACCGCCGCCTCAGACGATAAAAAACATGCACTCAATTTACGGGACCCCTGACCTTTGAAGTTGATTAGTTGACGGAATCATTAATCAGTCATTCAAATTAAAACATCGATGTTTGGGAACTTCGATTTTTGGAAACATCGAATCTCAAAATTAAAACGTCGATATTAATAAAACATCGACCCAAAACCATTGATCTTTTTAAATATCAATGTTCTTAAAACTGGATTAGCAACAACTCTCAGGGGGGGATATTATGATAACTTCTTTAAAATATCATGATGATGATTTCATAATTCAAAAATAATATAAGGCTCTTTATGGACGAAAATTGTCGACTTTATTGAAGATCTTTATTTATTTTCGTGAGTGAGTGACGCACAGACGCTGATTACTCGAGCCTGCGGTTACTCGGATTCTGCGAGCCTGTTGTATAATACATTTCAATGTACTTCATTGCAGCCGATTGCGTTTCAAACGCACCATGTCTTCGTAATCAGAAGCCATGTCGAAAAACTCCGTCGAAAGGAAAAGTTTGGATGCTGCTGGTGGAAAAGAAAACACCTCACCGATTGAAGGAAATATTATCGAATGTAATAAAGGCCGTTTAAGAATGATACCGTTGCATTGAAATCGATAATGCGCGTCCGAGAAGCTAATGGAACAAAAATTAAATGATTTCGGAGAAGTAAAATAATTAAAAATCAGATCGATTGGCTCAACTATATGTGAACGTCGTTGGATAATCAGTCCATCAGTCATATCTGATATATCCCTAAAAGGTGACGCCCTTCCACTTTGGATGTTTGTCAGGAAACCCCTGGATGATAGAAGGCGGTAGACAGACGAGACTATTGTGCCTCTGATTAACGCATTAAACAATAATAAATGTTAATAATTTTTTATGCATCGGTATATTTTTTAATGGATCATTTCAGCGCAGAGCGAATGTGGAAGCCTAGAGCGGATCGACGGAAACTGGTCCGTTGCTACATCGCAACCCATCAGAGGAATTTGAAAAGTCCCTGAAAGATGTTGCCCTTCGACTCCGTGCTTAATAAGTCGCCTTTGATTTGTACGTCTGACAGAGAACACGCTGACAACGATGACATATGCAACTAGAGAAACAGACGAGATCCTTGTGACCGTCATTACACATAAAAGTAATAAACAGTAATTAAGTGTATTTAAATCATAATGTACTCATGAATAATGAAGTGTTTTGAAGCTCGCCCTCTTCTTCTGCAGATACATGATGACTTGAAAGATATCAAATTCAGACCATTCCTTCGCCTCGGATTAGGGTATCGGTCAAATTGAAAATAGCCTCTAAAAAGAGGTTGCCCTTGCACTCCGAACTTAATGAGCCTCCTCCTATTTGTTCGATTGGCAGGCGGCTCTCCGTTAACAGGGCAGTGACGGAAAGACATTGCTATAGAATTCCCAGTGTGTGCCGTGATATAATCAAGGCAAACATTTTCTTGAAAAGCATTTAGAGCATCTTTGTTACGTACAGAAATTAAACTACTTCCTCGAAAAGAGACATCGCTTAAGTAGCATCACCCTGAAGAAAATCGAGTCCTCTTTAGGTATATCGGCGGTGGCAGCAGCGACTATTGGAGCCAAACGATGCAATTGAACACATGGGATGTGTGATGTTTGAGAGGTGAAATTTGAAAATCCTAAATATTTTAATTGATATAAGCCGCAAACAAAGAGTTCTCGAAAAAATTTCGAAAAATTTTCTGCAAAAATAAAAAAAAATAATTTGCAAGTAAAAAACGAGCTGCGGGCTAAACAAAAAATCTTCGAGCTTCGAAAAATTGAAATATTTTTCGAAGTTCTCAATGGCGCCCAAAAAATTCTAAAGTTGTGAAAAAAATCAGAAAACTCACAAAATAAAAGAATTATTGGTTAAATTTATTTTCATTTTCCCAACACAGCAAAAAATTCTAACAAACATACATCACGCTTATCAAAGCAACAACAAACATTCTCAAAAGCAAAAATCGAGTTCTGACAAAACTTCAAATGAACATTTGTCAATCAAAGTAAAATAGAGAAGATATTACACAATTAGGAAATTGCATTTTTTATTGCAAAGCAAAATGTAGAAACAATAAAAATTGCGTTCTGGTTCGGAAACGTTCTAAAATCTAAAGGAAGTTCCAATACACTTTTCTTGTCAAATCCGGTGATTTTTAAATATTTCTTGTTCTTTTGTTGACTTCCTTATTAATGTGAATGATGAATGATTAAATACACAATCACAAACAAGGGAATAATCTTCTAAAATGTAAGTTGCCAAACCAAGACTTTCCTCTTTCGAGGTCCTGTAAGTGTAGGGTCCAGCCGAATCGAGGTTTTATTATAAATAATTTTTTATTATACTCGGATTAAATGTATATTTGATACTTTAAATACACCGTATGCAAATGAAATATTCCGTGGTTTTGGTTTCTAATGAAAGTTAATACGATCCGCAATTGCAAACGGACATCTTCTCGTAGGGGATGCCTAACGCGCCATGAGCTCCTCCCAATTCTGGCGATGTGCCACAATATATAAAGGCATATGCGCTATTCATATGTGCCACGGTATAAAAGGATTGAATACGATGAAATTCAAGAATTATGATACATCGAATAGTATACTCCACGCCTCATAATTGGTTGATTGATACCGTACTTCATCTGGTATGGTATGTAGCCCCAATAGTGTACTGAATGTTTTTGTCCCGGGAGAAGGCGGTGATATTTTTGCCGTTGGATGATGATATTGGGTGACGAAGGGGCCTTGGCATTCAGGGGATCCGGCGGCATCAGCTTGCAGGGGATTCCCCTCCAGTTATCTCCTCCTAGAGGGGCACCGCCCCCAGCCGGGATTGGCTCCAAGCGTTCGAGTGGCCTCTCGACGTGTGCGGTAGTGTACTGCACTGAAGCATAAGTGTGTGCAATGGGAGTGAATAGGACGAATAGAGGAAGGAAAGACGGCACGCGCTCTTTAGCCCGTTGGTTAGGTTCAGGTCTAGCATTCGCCTGGTGGTGATCAGAGAAAGCACGGAAAATTATCCATCAAAGAAGGTTGTATCTAGAATTTTTTAGACATTTTTTTTTAATTCTCAACAAATAAAAGAGTGAGTAACTATTTTTAGCTACACTAATTTTGTTTTAAGGAATAATATTCAGTTATATTACAGTCTCGAACTTTTACCCAAGTTCTAATACTTCTTGTACAAATTCTTTGATTATTTTCTAACTTTTCCAAAGCAAAGATTTTTCCTTATTTTTCCCGGTTTTCAATGTTTTCCAGGAAGTAGAATGCCGAGCGTAGAAGTAGAAGAGCGTGGGTTTCCACGGTCGGAGTCAGTAACTACTTCGATGTCCAGGAGAGACCGCATCCCAGGCATAAGTGCCAACGTTTCGGCCGCCATTTTGAGACCTTCCTCATGCATCGCATATTTCTCATTTCGCACAGAAGAAGGTCTCAGAATATCGGCCGAGACGTTGGCAACTGGGTCTAGATCGCGGGCTTTTCCCGGACAGCGAAGTAATCACCATGTTCGTATGTCGCCTTATAATTGTGCATCTGTGAGGCGGCCCACTGTCCGAGCGGCGCGGGGGACGGGCGAGGCGGGCAGGCGCTGCACTTGCGTAAGCGGTCGCGCGCGGCGGGGGCGGCAGCGTTGACCCGCGACCGGCGGGCGGCCGGGGGCGGGGGCGGCGGCGGCGGCGGCGGCGGCGGCGCCGCCGGCGGCGGCGGCGGCGGCGAGGGCGCAGCGCGTGCGACGTGCGCACGGGTGCGCTGTGGCCGGTGGCGCTTTCGCAGCCCTCACCCCTCGCCCCCGCCCCCTCCGCCGCCGGCACCACCGCCTCCGCGGCAGCCGCCGTGTTTACAGATAATTACCGCGGCGCGACACAGCTGTCCGGCAGCCCCGCGTGGCGTCACACCGTCCGCCCCCACTTTCGCCCCCCCTTCTCCCACCCCGCCGCTGCACCACTCGCCGCCTAAGAGGCGCTCACGGGGTTCGGGCACCGCCCCTCAGGGCGCGCGCCGCTGCGGGAGGTGCAGGAGGCTGCCGCCGGCGTGTTGCGCATCCCGCAGACAAAACATTGACGTTGATTACTCCTGTTTAGGATTTGCGAGATGCTAAACTATTTGTGTATGCATTGCTATTAATGGCATGGGCTTATTATGTTACGTCACGCCGGTCATCTGCTAAGACTGGCCATCTTGAGAAAATATCACTTATTTTTGGTGTTTTTTAAGAATTGTACGAGTGTGTAGGAAGAATTGTTCGAAGAGTGTACTTAGCAAACTTGAATTGTTCATATATTAGCAGGGATTGGACTTGGAAGTTCATCTAGAGACAAGAACCGTGTAATTTGCAATGGGTCTGATAGATAGAGAGATAGAGAGATAGATAGATAGAGAGATGAGAGAGAGAGAGAGGGGGGGAGAGAGAAATCGAGATGACCTGTGGTGTCCCACAAGGTTCGAAACTTGGTCCTGTCTTATGGAATGTTATGTACGACAGTCTACTGAGCATGAAACTCCCGCAAAATGTCTCCATAGTGGGCTTCGCAGACGATGCAGTAATAGTGGCAACGGCGGAAACATCGGCCCTACTAAAAGTCATCGTGAACAACGCCCTGAGAAAAGTGATGAGATGGCTGACGCCCAAAGGGCTGGAAGTGGCAGTCCATAAAACGAAAGCATTGCTTATCACGGACAGACGATTCAACTCCAACCCAACATTCATAATAGGCAAGGAAAAAATACAATGTCGCAAAAGCCTTCGCTACCCAGGAATGACGACGGAAAAAAACCCTAGGAATAGCTGCATCGTTTTCAATATTGATGCCGAACACCAGGGGCCTAAGTGACAAGACGAGACGACTTCTTATGAGTGTGATGCACTCGAAAATACTCTATGCAGCACCGATCTGGGAAGAATCTCTTCAAAACAAGAATTTGAGAAGGAAAATGCAGTCTGCCCAGAGGAAAGGAGCTCTACGCATAACATAGGCGTATAGAACTGTATCCGGAAGTACTGTTCTGCTGGCGAACGTCCCTCCTATTGATTTGCTTGCTCTAGAAAGGAAAGAAGTCTACGACTACTCCCATAAGCAAGAAGGCAACGGAAGGCGAAAGCACCAAGACACGGACAGCGCAATTAAAAAAGCTAAAGAAAACGTGATGCACCGCGGGCAGAAACGCTGAGACAGAGATGAACTAATAGGCGCATCCCGAATATATTCAAATGGTTAAGCCGCAAACACGGGTCCGTGACATACCATTTAACTCAGGCATTGACAGGGCATGGATGTTTTAAGGCATACCTTAAAAGATTCAGAAAGACAGAAGATTCAGCGGTATGCTTGTACTGCAGCCATGAAGTGAACGACGCCGAACATACGCTGTTCCATTGCCCGAGATGGGACACGCTAAGCCATCGTATGATATGGGAGGTCGGGTGTAATGTCCGACCAGAAAACATGGTTACACTAATGATCTGTAACAAGGAGAAGTGGACAGCAATAGAGAAATATATCACCACCATTCTCACGAAGAAGGGAAAAGACGAAAGAAACCAGTCATAGCTGAACCTGAATACCACCTCGAAGTAATACAGGTGGCACGATCCTGAAGTAATGCATAACTGCGGTTCCAGAGTGGATAACGCCAGAAACATAAAGGGTTTGTGGGTTTAGTGGGTAAAAATCTCACCCTGTTGGGGAGTGCGGGCTCCTCTTCGTCTTTTGAAGATTTCGATAATTGTATTTATAATTATTACTTTAAACATTGTATTTTCTATTTGTGAACACTAATGAAAGCAACAGAGTGGTCGAACGGTATTTTTCCCAATGAATATCACCGATAAGACCTCGAGAATGAGCAGGGGTGATCGATTTATTGATTAATGATTCTGTGCGCGTCAACTGCTAATTAGTCACGCAAATGTGATGCGTGTGCTACTGAGGGAAGTGGGGTGATCTTCACCTAGATAGGGAGATCCGGTCCAGACCCTTGCCGCATCTGTACCTTAAGTGTAGTGCATGTTTTTTGTCGCATGAGAATAGTCTCCCGTTCGATGACGAGATTTGGCGCTTGCGGTATCCAAGCCTCTCCCACGTACGGGAAAAGCTCTAAACTACATCCTCCCCACAGTGGAGGCAAATAAACACTTCCTTTGATGAAATGCCCAAGAAAGTGGTGGACATAGAGTTCCAAGTATCCACCCACGCCTACGCTAAATAATGATAACAGATCTTTATGACAAAAATAACCATAATTCTATCTCCAGTTCCCTTAACTGCAGACCTTTTGTAATCCAGAAGCGTAGCAGAGTGATGATTGAGTGGTAATTTTCCATCTCTGAATACAGGGATTGCAAACCCAAACACCCCATGTAGAAGTTGGTGTGGAGAAAGTGTATTTCTTTCCGTTCTCGCGTTTCTTTTACACATCATTCCACGATCGTCATTGGTATCGAATCAATTGTCATTGACATCAATAAATCACTTATTCATTCAGGTCTGACCTTAAACCCCCAAGTACCCAAGTACTTGTATTTTAAAAAAACGAAATGTATCTTAGCGTGAACAAAGTGTGGCGGCGGTTGAGAAACATGTAAATCGGGTCGCGGGGGCGGCGTGGCACGACTCGGCGGGGGCGGCACCGCTGCGCGTGAGTTCCGCCGCCGCCGCCGCCCACGGAAGCCCGTCTGTCACCGCCAGCCAGCCCTTGGCCTTGCCGCGCACCGTAGATGGCTCTCGGCCTTGGTCCGGGTTCGCTTTCCGCCGCGGCCAACGCCGACCCCCTCCGCCCCGCCGCCCCCGCCGCCTCCGCCGCCCCCGCGCGCGCTTTCGTCCGCAGGTGACGCGACCGCCGCGCTCCTTTTTCGGTCCCGTGCAACTGGGGCTGCGGCCGCCTAGCACCTAGGCGTTACATTCTTCCGTACGGTAATGGGCATAACTGCTTCTTTTAATTTTCTCTGGGACTGTTTACAATGCCTGAACACGTATTGTTTTGCAGTTTAATCCACAATCATTTGCATGACTGTTGTTCCTTTTCAGTTCAGTATAATTGGGTCGCAGGCCGTTCCCTGCTGTACTGCATTCAATCCTCTCAAATACTAATATTAAACGTTTATCTGTTTCTTTTTATTTTGAATAGCAGTACACGTTCTCAGATTATTTATTATTCCCAATTTTTGCTAGTACACATATTCATAGTGGTCTTGATTTGTGCTCGTTTTTTAGATCCACGAGTTGGGTAATGAATTTGCTTATTGAACGAGGCAAAAAAAGAAGAAATGAATTTTATATTAGAATAATCTAGTTCTACATAAAATCTCGAAAACAGATATCTCGACTACCTGAATACGTCGAATTTGTTTTTAGGAGGGACTTGTAGCACAGCTTAGCGTACAGAAATTGAGAGCAAATTGCTGTGCATAGTATTTCGACCTCTCTATAACATTTGTACACCCGCGTATATGCAACTCGAACTACGCTGGCATAGAATTGTCGAGATTGCTGTCGATTGTTATTGTGCTCTACTCTGCTTGAAATCCATATTCTCATATTCTCTATGTGCAAACAGTGAGGTATGCTCAAACATCGATAACGATTGACATATTCGATGTTTTCTAATTCTACCATCACTCTGCAGATGCACCCATCCCTATGAAAAACGTACCTCCTATTTCTTCTCGATGTGGTCTATTTTGCTAACACTGTGTACTCCTGCTCATAAACACCCTCAAGAACCTATTATAGTACCAGTCATATTGTTACCATTATGGCTCCTTACACCGGAGATGATGATAGCGTAGATATCGATAAAAGTTTTTCTAAGGCGATGATAAATATAATGTTTATTTTCTACCACAGACATTTAAAAACGAATGTCCCATGCTATATATATTTACGACACAGAAAATAATGTTACAGCCACTGCATTAGAATAACTAAATTTCTCGGATATTCCTAACATCCGCGAATTTGAATTGAGAGATGCAATACAAGGAAGAATATGATTCATTACCTCAATTTAAAGGCGGCTCCACACATGCGGTGTTCGTCGAATCCAGAGCAACCGCACGCCGAATCTCAAGTAGTGTGGACGGGGTGCTCTGAGCACCGAACATTCGGTATTCGCCCTATCCACCGCACGTCGATCTACAGCGAACATTCGCCCAACACATCAGCTGTTCGGGATTGGGCGAGTAGTAGCTCGCTGCTCGGCGAATGCCGAATGTGTGGAGCCGCCTTAAGATGAAGGATACGACTCAAATCAGTTCATACCATTCTATCTCTATCTTTCATCTCTTCTACTCACCTCATTCGCACACCGTACTTTCCAGTCACTCTCATTTTCTGGGTGCGCTATTTCTCGATTTACTTTTCATAACGATTCCGTTCACACCAGTTTCTTCGCCGCAGCTTCTTCCACCATTCTCAAGTCGCCCCTCCCGCCCTCCCGGCCACCCGGCCGGCCCCACTGCCCGGCAGCTAGTCGAGTTGCGAGCGCCTTCGATGCTTTTATTATCGTATTAAAGGATCCATTAATGGCATTCCGGCGGCGCCGTCCTCTTTTTTGCCAGCGGTCTGCTCGCGTAAACAGCGGCGGAGGCGGGGCAAGGCGCTGGGCGCGCGGGGGCGGCGGCGGCGACCGCCGGCTCGCGCGCCCACACGCACCCACCGCCGCCGCCGCCGCCGTCGCCCGCGCTCGCCAGAAACCGCGAACCGGTTAGCGACGCCGGCGTGGGCGGGCAGACGCGCGCGCGCTCATGGAAAAGATTTGGCCACTTGGCGACAGAAGAAGCCACTGGGGCATCAACTCATGTCACTTCACTATCTCTGAACGGGAGGTCCTAGGTTCGAGTCACGACGATTTTCCACACTGGCCAGCTAGCTAGTTCGAACTCAGTCGCTGCCTGAAGGGAATTTCTAGCGGCCGGCTGCTCTGATCGGTAGTTTTCCATTGTTTTCTCCGATCAACGCCAGACGCATGCCGGAGTAGTACCCAAACACACGGGTCACGGACCGAGCTCGATCTTTCCTTCCCATTCCTTGTCCTATCCTATCCTTCACACACACTTACATACACTACACTACCACACATTACGACACCGGTCAGGGGTTTAGAGCTTGACCCGTCTGGGGCGGTGCCCCGCCAGTGGGAGATATCTAGGGAAAACCCCGCCTGCGGACAGGTAGATCGGCGTCGAATCTGACCATCCAGCGGGGGAAGATCACCGTCACATTCTGCTATAAAAATGCACTACACTTATGGAACTAATGATATTAGCAGTTCACGCACCCGAAATCATCAATCAATCAAACAGACGAAGACGTTGATGCAGCGGAGATGGCAGTGGACACGTTGTTGGCCAGGCCTGCCTGTGGTGCTGGATTCAGAAATCGTCTCCCGGAAAATGCAGGGAGAATCGACAGGCCTACTTGCCCCCTCGGAGTGAGGGAGATGAGGTCTGTTTCTTTTTGCACTTCTGCGGGTGGCCTACCGTGCAACACGCAATTACTAATTAGTACTAAATGTTGGTACGTGTTGCGTTGTTGTCTGCTATGAGAGGCTAGCCATTATTGGGGATGTAAATCACAATAGCAATGTGCGCACTGTGATCCTAATAGAAAGTCTCAAGCCTGAAAATCCTACAAACGAAACCAACACAGAAAAAAAATGTGTAGGAACATTTAATCTTCTTCCGCACATCATCTGCTAATTGGTAACACGAAAACGTAAAGTTGGTTTTGTTTTATTCGCCCCGACTTCTGAGAGACGTGTTTTCCACAAGAGGTGGACGAGCATTGGCGGCTATCGTCTCTACGAATCTAGAGTTCCTAAAACTCGTGAAGTATTGCGCGTGGCCCGGCTGTTATAAGCGACCGGGCCGTATAGCAAGCCGTGTCTCAGCGACTGTCCTCAGCGGTGGCACTAACGCCTGTTGAAAGCGGGGGAAACAGTGTCGGAGGTAGCAACAAGCCACAACAGAGAAGTGATTGTGATGTGATTGCAGTGAAGGTGTGGCAAGAGAGGAAGAAATGGTGATGCAGAATCACGTGCGACGGCCTGGTGTGCCAGGCGCGTTGGTTGTCTGTGGATAGCTGAGCCCGAAGGAGGTAATTGGGATGTGTAATGAGATGGGAGGCCAAAGCGGTTACTAACTTTCGTGGCCGAGGTGTTTGTTGGAAGCGTCGGCGGTGATAGGGACCGGAGGGTGCGGGGTGAATTGGTGAAATAGCTGAGTAGGAGACATCGTAGGTGGTGAGACGGGAACATCCCGAGAGCCAGAATTTAGAGAGGAATTCTAGCGGCCTCCGCAAGCCGCCGTATAGGTCGTCTCAGAGTCACACTCGCGGAAACGAATCACTATCACCCCGGGGCAAACATATGCACTACACGAAGGGGACTAATGACGGTTGACGTGCTCGGATACAATAAATCTCTCAATTACGAGGCACGGAACACATTCGATGTGACAATTCATAAATTTCAACGATTTCTACCCTTATACAGAGCGCGATTGGTAGTACAGCCCTGGAGAGGAAAACCCGCAACTGGCCACGTGTTCTAGAGAGAGGAACACCGCCAAATCTCTGGATATGAGAGCACAAATCTCGCCGAATAATGAGTGACGTTAATAATTGACTCGCCCGTTGACAATACGTACTCACTCGAGTTACCGCCGGGGGCGGCGGTTGAATCTGGGCGGCGATGGCGACAGCAGCAGCGGGTGTGGGTGGCGAGGCAGCAGAGGCGTCAAAGGGTGCGGTGACGGAGGCGACGGCCGCCCCCAACGGAGATAGTGCGAAGATCCAACGAGTCATCGCAGCCTTTCGCCGAAGACAATGGGCTATCGCCATTGTGTGTATCTCGGCGCTGGGCATTGCCACACCGAGGCCACACGTTATCGGGTTCGCGCGCGGCTGGCTGCGTAGGGGCGGGGTCAGCCGCCGAGCAGAGTTACTGTGCCACCCAGAGAGAGAGACGCTCTCGCCCATCGTTTGTCCACATTACCAGTGTTTATTCTTGGAATGAACGGTATTTGCGGAGGGAAGTATTGTTTCGCTTCCTTGGAAATAGTCAACCCCTAGAGTTCTCAGCATTGTCTCTTGATTTTACTTAAATACGCGAACGGAATACTGCCGAGAGCAGAATATTACTTGGCAACGATTGCTCAACCGATGTTATTTAGAGTTTCAAACTAATAAACTGTGCTAATAAAATAACTATAGAAATGTTTTTAGATATGTTGATTCCCATTGCTTGTAGCTGAACAGCATATGGAAAAGGAAGATTTTTCACAATGAGATATCAGCTCAAATGTTCAAAGTGGACAATGTACGAAGTACCAGGAGAATAAAATATCCTGTGAAGTCTTTAGTGAGTTTATCAGATTTGTTGAATTTTGTCTAGAATGTTTGTTTCCGAATGAAAGCTCAATTAAGTCTAAATTCATTTTATATTTTTTGTTTATTCATTCTTCTGTACTGTTGACGAAAATAACCAGAAGCCTAAGTGAGCTCATCGGGTAATAATTTTTAAGAGACTATGTAACCAGTCCACTTAGGTTTGCTAACAGCCATTGAAGAGCCCAAGATCCACATCAAACTTCAAAAGGCGGTACTTAAATTTGTATATTTTAAACGTACGAGCACCCTCTAACCTCAATTGATCCCTTTTAATTCAGGTCGGCACTATAAATCTGGAACACAGTCTGGAAAAAAGAATGCCGAATAATGTTATAATATCTAAAATGGCCAAAAAGGCAATGTAAAAATTTTTAGTTTGCATGAAACTTCAGAAGATAGCATTTGAAGCACTTGTATTCGCAAATGCAGTAATGTATAAAAACGTTCATACATTAGTATTAACGACGAAAGAAATGTGTTTAAAAAATGTCATTCGTGATTTTTTAATTCAAAAGAATGCTTCAGAATGTTGTTTATGTCAAGTAATTCAATGCATTTACCTCTCACCATTCAAAAATTTGAACTTTTGCAATTTTCCAAAAAATTGGGGTTTTTAGCGAAAATGAGACCAGCGCCATTCTCTTAAACTTCATTCACACTATTCAACAAAAAAATACAATAAAAAACGATGGATCCATTCTTTTTGAAAATGTCCCACAGAGCTTCGTGTCAAGAATCCTCCAAAATTAAAATGCCAGCTTTAAATTCAAGTAGCCGCGACATCGTATAGATTAGGGATCATCAATTTTGGAGAAAACCAGCTGAACAGTTTAGCAGCGTTCTTCAAAGACGCATAGAGGGAGGGAGGGACGGACGGTCGGACGAACAGACAGACCGACCGACCGACCGACAGACAGGCACACAGGCAAACAGACAGACAGACGTATTGCCGTTATTCGATTTTTCACAATCAAGGACCCCCAAACGTAGATTCCTGCTGAACCACGTGTTAGTTTTTTTTCCTAAATTTATCAACTACATTTATCAACTTTTTTACCAGGGCCCTGTAATAAGAGTTTCTGCGGAAAATTCGTCGGTTTCTTCCACAGCATTACATAACTTTCTCTACTCCGCACGAGAAATTAAAAACTGTGCATGAGATTAATGAAAGAGCTAATTGTCTAATAAGAACAAATGTTGATTTCAAGAAAAAATCCCTATCTCTAATGTTGAACGTGTTGAACGGGGGTCTCCAAAAAGTTTCCAGCTTTTGCCATTTTCGGCAATTTACTGTCATTAGTGAATATTAAAATTGCCATCTCTTCAACTGTATTTTACTGTATTCTTACAAGAATCTTAAAGACAAAGACGCCATTTTTGAGAACAATTTTAATATGTCCCGAAGCTTCATGTGAAGTTCCAAAAAATTGAATGAATCCCTCCCAAAATCGCAGGGCTCTGAGTCGAGACAGATCGATAGACGCGACCGATTGGCCAGATCGAATAGTTAAAAGCTTGTGTTGTTCACAGACTACCAACAGATTGATGATCGAACGAGCAGACGGACAAACAAACTGACGAGCAGACGGACGAACAGACGGTCGTTTAAAAAAAAAACCTCTGTGTTGGTTTCAGGAAACTCCAAAATATGTATTTTCGTTGAAATCTCGAAACTGATTTCCCGCTGCATTGCGCAACTTCCTCTACAATACGTGTATTTATCCGTATGTACGACATCTAAGTAAAAGTAAAATTAGTTGACATGCGTTTGTATATCCTACCGTCTGCCGTCCGTCAATTCGTCCGTTCGTCCGTCTCTCCTTCCGTCCTCCCGTCTCTCCGTGGTCAACGCTAGCGCATAAACCGCACATGCTATTTTCTCCAAAATGGATATTTCCCTAACGTTGTAGCTGAACTGAATTTGAAAGAGAAATTTTGATTTTTGTGCTTTACATGAATGAATTTTCTTAAAAATGTCTCCAAACCTTTTGATTATTTTTCCCTCGAATAGAGCAAAGGACGCTCAAAATGGTGGAAGCCCATTTTCGTTGAACTTTAAATTTTGAGGAATAGAAAAACTAAAAAAAAAATTGCTGTCTTCCTTCAATTACAATATTGATGATTGATATTTTTTCCTTACCAAAATCCGTTCTAAAGAAATAGATTTGAATTCTTTTTCTAATCAAAGTACAGTTATAAAAACGGCGCGGGTCCCATTTTGAGTAAACTCTCTGTTTCTTCAAAATTGCAAAAAATTAACATACATTTATAATATATCATATTAGTATAATGTTTGCTATCTTTTCTGTTCCAATTTCCAAATATTCACAGACACTTAGTGTCTGGAATAGTTTTAAGTGATGGCATGCTGTGCCTTCGTGCGGAACTCGTCCTGTCTACAGTATGTGCCTTATTTGACATTATCCACACGATTGTTCCACTACATTCAATCCGTATGCGTTGACTGATACACATTAAAGGCCCAAGCCCTCGACTCCTAACGAAAAGCTGTTGAGGACCTCTCTCCCCCCCCTGCTTTATAGTAATTATTACCACAGTTTTATTTGTGCATTATGTTTTTCTATAAACAGTACACGGGTTTCTTGAAAAAACCTTTGTTAATTAAACATATCAATATGCCTGTCTTATCACGTTAATCAGTGAATATCATAGTGTTTTACGCAAAAGAACTAATAAAAAATACACTAATTTGTGTTCTGAAATTGTCATTTATATGGGGAACTTTATTCACTCATTGAGATGTGGACAAAGTGTAAGTCCTTAAACATGAATCTACTGCCCGCCCAGTATCGCTAATTAAATCTTTGCCAGATGAATTGAGAGTTGTAAATATCTGGACAGAAAATTCGTCAAGCGCCCAGTCTCTTGAATATGCACAATGAATATATTATTGGAAACTCGCACCTAACCAAACCGGTTTCGAATTCTCCAGTTTGGCCACCATGCGTACGGACCGCCTTCAAATGCAAATATTAAACTTCACTCCTGTGTTTTCATACCTTTCTAATCGAAGAAAATCGAAAGCTCTTTAAAGAAATCTTAGATCAGAAATGGCATTTAGAACGAGACCAATTTGTGTATTATTTATTGTAATTACTGCTTCTTCGTTTTTAGGTTTACTCCTGCAATAGTATTTATCTGATATCACAATGATGAGAAAAAGTATTGTTTCATTTATCTGAAATTAATAAAAAAAGTTCCTCTTCAATTTTTTAGATTTATTTAATAATATTGTAACATAATTGTGATTTTATTAATCTACATTAACACACTTCACAACAGTGGATTACATAGAGAATTACTTGAAGTTAGAATAAACTATCAATCAAACGTCATAAACTTAAGGTTGTAGGTTACGAAACGTAAGGTTATAATTTGAAATATATCAAGTTGACATAATCTTACGTTAGTTTAAATAGATTTGGAATGTGAGTTATAACCATTCTAATAACTAGCCTACACTATTTAAATTATTTACAAAACTGTATAAACACTTCGAGAGAGCGCATTTCACTGCTCACTTCTATTAACGATCTGTGTGAGAAGTGGTGGCGTTTACGAGCAAGTATTGTATTTTAACCATCCACCATCACCCCCCCATCAAGGAAGGGGGGGGGGACCAATTGGGAAGAAGGAATGAATTTTTATTTTTTTAAATGTAAAAGCAAGTTGTCGTAAATTCCAGTGAATGAATTGGATTCTGTCATGGTATTTAACGTTTCATTTAGTTTTATATGTAACGTCTCTGACACAATTCTCGCGAGAAACATTACTTGTTTTGAAAAATGTGCACATTTTTTCTTTAAATCTGATGTCTGAAGATGGCTACAAGGTAGCCGAAACGTCACGGCCCTCCTAAAATGAAGTTCAATAAAATCACAATTATGTACAAATCTAAACAAATCAAAATGTCTAATATGAGGAGGAACAGTTTTTTATTAATAAAACCGTAGACATTCATCAAGAGAAGAAGTGACAAGTTTGTAAATAATCTGAAATTACTATACCGAAAATAAAATGTGCCGCGAACGGGAGGTCCTAGGGTTCGAATCCTGACAGAGGAAGGATTTTAGAGACTTGCTGCGTCGTATAAGTCGAGTTCAGTCGCTATCTGGTGGAGAATTCTAGTGGCCGGCTGCTCTGATCGGTAGTTTTCCGTTATTTCTCTGATCAACACAATTCGAATGTCGGGGCAGGACGGACAAACGGACAAACGGACCACGGACGTCGCGCGATTTCTCCTTTCCTCTTCTTTGTCCTATTCCCAAGCCTTACTTATACGCTTATATTCTTAAATGCATATCACTACTACATTCTATATCGGGAGAGCAATCGGGAGATCAGGGCTTGTTTCAGCTGGGACGGTGGGAGATACCTTGCTGAGGAAAGCCCCGCAAGCCGACGTGTAGGTCGGCGTCGGAACTCTCTACCCAGTGGGGGAAGATCACCGCAGCCTCCCACCATAAAACATGCAGTACGCTTACATGACCTACGTAGTTGTCGCGATCGGCAACTCCAATCAATCAATGAATCGACATTTTTCAGTTGCACAACTTCAGATCTAAATGGAAATGACAGAGAAAATTTATCTTCAGCACTCCCTGTTTTTACTTTGTCGAAAAGTTCGGAGAAAGACACACAAAGTGGATTTGAAGGAAAAAAATAGCGGTATACCCATAATTTTGAGCCAAATTGCCGAAGTTTTTCAAAAACATGTAAAGACGTTTTCTCAAAAATATCTGTACAAAGCTTCTGAAAACTATGAATTTAGGGTACATCATAGTCAGTTACGTGGTTATATACAAAACGTAAAGAAACGTACGTTTGCCGTTTAAATAAAAACATTCCTGTCAATCCACCATTATTATTCTGGAGCGCTCTCCACGTACTATTCTTGGAACTGCTAGCAATTGTGTGAGCATTGTGCTCGTAGATTTCCTCCGACATCGTTCACATACCTACCTCATTACTCGCCGTAGACGCTCGTCGTCAACTCTTTTCATTATGTCAGCGTGGGCACCGTCGCTCTGCGGACCGACCCAGGATTAGCACAACTCCCCGCACGGAAGCCGTCGATTGGCTGCTCCACCAGCGCCGAACGCGAGTTCCCATCGGCGCGCGGGGCGAAATTGATCCAGAACAGACGACGCTGCCTTGTCTTGTCAGGCCGTTCGCGCCGCGTCACAGACGCGCCGGGGGTAGGTAGTGGGCAATTGGCGGCGGTGGCGAAGTAGAGCACGCCCTTAGCGACAATGACGGGCACATCGGCGCCGCGCGGCGCACGGCCTTTCTGCGTGATCGTGCGATGCAGCACTTAGTTATAAAGGGCATCTCGGACGATCGGCGGCGGAAGCTGCGGAGGCGGGGCGGAGGCGGAGGAGCAGCAGGAGGCGGCGGCGGCGGCGATACGAGGACGCGGCGGGGGAAGAGGTAGCGGAGCGATGGCGGGAGCGAGGCGGCGACGGAGAGGTGAAGGCTGAGACGGCAGAGGCGGCGGCGGCGGCGGCGGCGGCGGGGACTGCGGCAGCGGGGGCGGCGCGCTGCTGGTAGTGGAGGCGGAGGAGCCGGACGTGGCGAAACAAGAGGGAGCGTGTGCGGCTGTGCGGCGGGGACGATGGTGCCGAGTCGGCGCTTGCGGAGGCGGAGGAGCAGGAGACGGCCGCTATGATGCGGAGGCCGCGGCGGGGGAGGAGGTATCGGAGACTGTAACGGGCAGAGGCGATGGCGAGAGCGGGACGGAGACGAGGCGACGACGGCGGAGACGGAGGGGTGAAGGCGGCGGAGGCGGGGAGGGACCGGGACCCAGAGGGAGGGCGGCACAATATAAGACCAGTGACCGGGTATCGCCTGGCGCCACTCCGCCCACGTAACGCTGGCATGACACTCGGGGGGGGGGAAGGGGCGGTGGGTACTCTGTGGCACGTAGCGCCGCTGCGCTGACGTCCGCGCCGCCGCCGATACGGACGCCAGGGGGCGCTATCACACCGCCTACAACGCGAAACGCCGACGCTCGCGGGCACAAACAGAGCTATTTTGAGCGGGCGGCGGGGGCTTCGCCAAGATCGCCTGGAGTCTGGGGTAGGAATTGACAGAGCGGAGATAATGGAAATTCGAAACTCGGCCAAAGAGCTTAGCGGTTGCGGCAGAGCTTTCATAACACGAATTTTTCACGAACTTCATGTTCTCGGATTGGAGATACCGTAATCCATTTTTCAGGAAGGGCACCCTCGCTTACGAAAGTACCCTCTTTGAGAAACTAAACAGAAATACTCGAAGTACATCTGAAGTATGAAATAAAGTAATGTGATTTAAAATCTCATAAGTGATTAGAGCGTTTAAATATAAGATCTAAAAAATTTCGCTTAAGGTTGACTTCAGTATCACATAATATTCATATACAGGTACAAAAAGTTAGAGACAGAAAATATCTAAATATATTAGAACAAATAGTACTTCATCCTTACTCAACTCATAGGATTCATGTAAGATTTTAAACATTCGATGAAGATATACGGATTTACACGAACATGGTGCAATGTTTTAAGAGAAAAATATACTTTTGAGATCGATAGTATCCCCAAAATGCAACTGCACCAAGATGTCTATCGTATAAAATATCGCACTATCACTACAATATGGTTAAATATCGTAAAATATCAAGGAAGTCAAAATGACTGAATCCACGAAACAATTAGGAGATAGAAATTCCTATGTTGACTGCGCCGACGACGTGCGAGTAAAATACACGATGTATATGCCGTAAGTGTCAATATGTGGGTAATCAACCGAACAAACTGGCCTCAAGATCTAGCAGGTGCTCCTCTAAGAAGAGAAACCAACAAAACCGAAAGCGCAGCAGAAAGAGACGGCCAAGACGATGAAGTGAGATACTGGAACACCTGCGCAAGGAATGCGTAAGGAGATGATATTATCGCAGTAGAATATTACAGGAGTTGAAATACAACCTCCAGTTTTTCCCGGATAATGATGATGATCACCATCAATCATCATCAGCGCGGCGCCGCAAAATGAAATGCCGAGGGGCGTGACGTGGGCGCGCGGGGAGCGGGTCACGTGCGCGGTGGCGTGTGCGACGAAGCGTGCGGTGATGCGGGACGCGCTTACGCAACGCGCGTCTTAAGCGCGGGCGGTGGCGGCGGCGGCGGCGGTGGCGTTGGCGGCGGACGCTCAGATAACCGGCCGGGGGGCGGGGGAGGGGGCCACTCGGCGCGGCGCGGGTGGCTGTGGCTCGCCTTCCTGCCTATCGCTGCCCTCTCCATCCTTCCCTCCTCACCAAGCCCACCCATCCCTTCTGATGGTCCGTTCACATATCCCTCCCCATCCTTCCCTCCCTCGTGCACGCCGCTCTTCCCTTCCCTTCCCTTCCCCCGCAAGCCCTCACCAGCTGCCACCCCTCTCCGTCCTCTCTCCCTCCATTCTCCCCTCGCTCTCCTCCTTCCCGCCCGCCCTCACTGTCCATCCCTCTCTCCATCCCCAATATTCCCAACCTCCCGCACGTACTCTCTCTCCATCCTGCCCTCCTTCTGCAACCTCCTCCCATTCCTCCAGCCAGTCTTGTCCACCCTTCCCTCCTCCTCAATCTCCCAACCCTCTCCGTGTTCCCTCCATCCATTCCTCCCGCCTGCTCTTTCCACACCTCTCTCCCGCTTCACTCTTCCTTCCTTTCCGCACGCCTTCTGCTCCTTTCCACACCCCGCCCTACCCCACCCCACCCCACCCCACCCCGCCCCGCCCCGCCCCGCCCCGCCCGGCCCTGCCCGTTCCGCCATGCCCGCCCGGTCGCCCTACCCGCTGCGTCGGCTCTACCCGCCCCGTCGGGCTCTGTTCACCTGCTCGCTCCGACTGTCTGCTCCTCCCGCCCTGACCACCTCTCCTTGCCAGCCCCGCTTTCTTTCACACTCCCGCTCTGCCCCATCCGCTTGTCCCCCTTACCCCAACTGCTCGTCCCTCCCACGTTGCCAAACCTGACTGTCGGAACCCGCTCCGAATATTGTGTTTCTATTCTACTTACCAATCTACCAGGTTTCCCTCCTATAAATGTTTAATATTTTGCGTTAGGAGGTATTAGCTAAAACTATACTTCTTCAGAGTATCACTAGGGGTAATTAATTACTCCCCTCCCCAACACAAGTTTTTCTAAAAGTGCGAAAAGACGTTGATATTGTTTTAAAGAGAAGTATAACATATTTTGTTCTTTCAGAACGTTTTCTTTGTATTTGCGAAAAATCACTTACATACTCTTCAGGTGTACACGAAAGAAGACAACTCAGCCTAATATCTTTGTAACTTACAATATCATCGAAATTCAGAAATACCGGAAAGGAACACCAGGATATGATCACTTGTTAGACAGGCTAGTTTTAATATTAACTTATTTTAATTGAAATGTTGAGATTCTGCTCGAAATGTATGTTAACCACCCGTGCTATGAGATCGCTTGAGCAAGGTCCCATTTTATAAATTACGACATAAGAAACATAACTGGCGTCCAAATGGGGACATGAAAATCTACATTTACAGCTCAAGGATCCATTTTTTTCCCCACAAGATAACGTGTGTTGTATGTCACCAGCTGCAGGAGATACCAGGAGCGGGAACCACGTGAGTCGACGTGTAGGTCTGTGTCGTATCTCACGTTCCATCGACGGTGGAACAGAGCCACCATCCGCCATAAAATGCATACTCTTAGGGGATTAATGATCATTAATGAGCAGCGCCCGCAAACACAAACCTTTCATCAGTTAGTGCCGCGCGTACTCCCAGAAGTCGAAAGGCAATTTTGTTTCACTGTTCACGCATGTGCATGGTGCATGTTCACTGTTCACGCATGGTGTAGGTCAACCGGCCGTCGCTCTCTCGCTTCTTTCCTCAGCGGCGAAACGCCCCCCCCCCCCCATGCCCCCACGCCACCCCTCAGCGCCCCACGCAGGGCGGCGCTTGCGTCGACGTCACACATTACGTGCTGCGTGACATAACTCTCTCCCCGAGGTCGAGTAATGACGTGAAATCTCGGTAAGAAGGAACAACGAACGTAACGTAGAATAAAACCGTATGGTATAACAGGGGCAACTACGTAACCTGTATGGTACGATGTCTTATATGAGTTTTGTATTGTTCGTTCTAATACTACGACAATGGGAGTCGGACGCTCATATTCGGGCAAAAGGAGAATCAAGAAGAGTGGAGCTGGGGCAACCTCTCTCCTGTCTGAAACCCACACAAATCGCAGACGGGGAGAACTTTCAAACTTCATCTTCAACGTGATATTCTCATAATTCCACATCGTCTTCACTTGTTTGACGAGAGCTTTCTACCAATATCATCTTGTGCAATGGGAATATATAGTCATCAATATAATTTGACGTCACAGATGGGAATACATTGCATTTATCGTGATCATATAATTTGTATCGTACCAAAACTCACGTGAATACATTCGATTATTCTGGCGGAGTTAATTTTCCAATTAAGCTCTACCGTAACGTTAAGAGTTAGCGCATGCGCCGAGGCTCAAAGTGAATTGTTATCGTACACGATATTGTTATAGTGCATCACAATGCAAAACTCCCTAATAACTAGGGCCCGAATGTGTATGACGTCATATTTTTTCTTTGTGTTATTTCCACGGAAAGAATAAGTAAAGCATGATTTTATCTACGGTGACTCAAATTATGCAATTTTCACTTGTCGTATACTGCCATATTTAGTCTTTTTTAAACCCATTCGTAATTTTCAGGTAATATTTCATATTGTGGCAATATTTTCTCAAGAATATTCATATTTTTGTCATATTTTTATCTTTTTTTCCATTTTCGCATTATTGCTTAAAAATAAAAATATTTTTCACATCTCCTAATTGTTATCTGTAATTTCTTAGTTTAATCTACTTGTTATCTACCTTTCTATAAATATGTATGTAATATTTATGTGTAGGCAGAGCTATAAAGAAAGTGAAAAGGAAGGTGTAGAAAGTACCAAATGCGAAGGAAGCCTTGATTTAGTTTTGTCAGGTTTTGTGCCAAATTCAACCCCTTCTTTGAATAACTTTAGCAGGTAAAATTGTCATCATGAGCCGCCAAAGGATAAGGGATGAATTAGGAATGGTTTACATTTTAAAAATACATATATTTTCAATACAATGGTTATTTAAATAGCAACAAGATGTTTAAGATTTCGAAATTGCAACCAAAAAAAATTTAATGTCATATTTATGGTCATATTTTCATATTTTCAGATCATAAATTCATACATATTTCTGAAATTTTGGGGTCATAAACATCAGGACCCTACTATTTACGATACCTTTATACTAATAATGAGTACTTCTCTGCCCTTCTCATCCCGTCAGGAACGGGGGAATGTGATATGCGTACATGGGATATCTTTTAACTTGACGTTTCATGCTTGAGAAGATCTCAGACGTAATATAATTTTTAATCGATTTACTGATTATTTTTTAATTGTTTATTATTAATATATGTCTACTATATTTAACGATAATTTATTTTTAATATATGTCTATTATATTTCCCTATATCACCAACGGTGTCGACGATCGTCGACGGCAATGCCTTACAACTCGAGCGTAGTGGTTATTAAGAGGACACGGGTTCAATCATCGTGCCGGCAATTTGCGTGTTGGGTTAAGCATCGGTGAGTTTGTGACCTGTCGGAATCGAATTAGGCCGACTGTGATCAGTGGTTTCTGTGTTGTTGTTTTTTCTGATCACTACAGGCGAATTCCGGAGCAACATCCTACAATATGGTCTTCGGATTGCATGCTTCCTTCCCTACCCAACCGGTCTCCAATCCCTATCCTTAGGCACGCCCTATTATGCAAGACGCGCCCCAACCTCTACCGATCTAGAAAAAATATCCGTTCAGTAACTGAGATAGGCCAAGGTAAAACTGTACGTGCAGTTGAGCCATAAAAAGAGGAAGAATATTCCCAATACAACTTTTAAAATAATTCCCCGTCATTTTCTTTACGTGTCTCGTCCCCTCAAAGTATATCACTTTCAAATACTATCTACAAAATACACTGTTATTACTTATCAGGGATATTAATTTTTAAAATTCTCATAGCGACACTCATATTTGTATGTTAATATTGTACGCTTCTTCGGCTACCCTGGAACGTTGTGTCCATTCCTTGCATACAACTTTTACGTGGTAGACAATTTGCATGTGATGACTGCGTACTGCACACAGAATTGTTTATATTCATATTTCTGTTAAATTAGTCAATTTTTACTGGATGCCATGCTCGTGATGAACGTGATGACTGCGATCTGCACAGTTGTGGAATTATTTCTTTTCATATTTGTGATAAATTAGCGCATTATTACTGGAATAATAAGCATGCTCTTAACATAATATGATACAGATGTACAATTTTAAATATTGTCACCTCTATTGTGATCTCTCTCACCACGCTCTTTATAAACCCGAATCTCGTCAAATCAGTACAAGAGTGGAAGTTTTTAATGTTCTCCATCTGAAGGCTTCCTCGGTGCGGCTCAGGTTTGAAACAGGGGCCCAGAATCGAGAGTCGAAATCGGCTAGATCGAGTCCCGTATAAGGCATGATGTGAGGTCGCCATGTGGTGTGCTTTTCGTACAAATTGTAAGTTACAGTCACGGTTCACTACTACAAATCTGTACTCTAGCCTCGATATAAGGGGAAATAGTTTAATATTGTTGACATCTTTAAACCAAAATTTTGTTATGCTGTTAAAAATAATTCTTGTTTATGTAAAAGAATGCTACGTATGATCTAATTTGTGTTGATGTAATTGAAGTCGCTAATTACCAACAAGTTGAAAAGTAAATAAATTCAAATAAATAAAATTTAAAAAATCATAATCATCATACGACTCATGTCTCCACATTCACCCCATATGTTCATTCATCTTTCGATCATCATTCAACTAACCTCCTCTTTCATCCAGAGGAAGGCAATGGCACAATACCAGTGTGATCACTTGTCCAGGAAAAGTGAGAGTGAAAAGGTAGAAACCTCCTCCGTCATCTGCGAACAGCAACCGATTATGGGTTATAACACCTCATTCAAATTTTTAAGTTGTTCTGTTTTCCTCCTCAAAATACTCCTCTGAGTTATTTAATATTCTCGAAAAGTGAGATAAGAGAAAGAGACAAAATTAGAAATATTGTCGAAACTAGTGCAATTTCATTATGTTCACGCTCTCCAGCTGTAAATATTAAGACTGAGATTAGCTCAAAGCTAGCATTGCCGCTGACCCTGAAGCGACTGTCAGGAAGGCTGCACAAAATTCGTATCTGGTTCGAATTTAGCATCTCGCTATCTGGAGGAGAATTCTAGCGGCCGGGTCCTAGCTTTTCCGTGGTTTCTTCGATCAACATCAAGCGAATGCTGGAGCAGTAACATAACAAACGGACAATGGACCGCGCGCGATCTTTCCTCTCTCCTTGATCTCTCCTCTCCCTTTCACACGCACGTACACTTACAGGCACTATAAACATATTAGAGGCCTCTCAGGAGCATAAGCTTGTACCAACTGGGGCGGTGCCACGATGGGGCGAGGGAGATTCCTGGAGAGGGAAATCCCCTGCCAGCTGTCGTGTAGGTCGGCGCCAGATCTTACCATCCAGTGAAGGAGGAACACCGCCACCTGCCGACATAAAAAAAGTACGCCACACTATCGAGACTAATAGCCAGAGCAGTTGTCATACCCGGCAACATCAATCAATCCACCTGCTTGTGATCGTAGTCACTGTGTGCTTCATGTTTTCAGAACGTTATATATACATTTAAAGTTCTCTCCATCTTTCTTCATTTTTTTTGCAACGTATTGGCGTTTCTTATCTATATTTTTTTTTTATTTTCATCACACCACTCCATTAATGGTTCTTTATATTGCATGACCTTGACCTTCTTGCAGAATGGAAGGCTGTCTTTTGATATCTCCGATTTACTTCCTCCATTTGGGTCATTTAGAGAAAATACATTGCTCATGTTTCGTGAATGAGAGATTTCAACATCTAATATTGAATGAAAATAAGAAACAACTCGGGATATTGTGTTATTGAAATGAAAATGCTCAAAATATTTGAATCTATAATCACGTTTTTCATAAATAATATTTCTGAACGTGTATGGGTAGTTGATTGGTAAATTGATGGCTCCAAAATTGTAAGTTATGCAGTACTTGTGATGTTTTTTTATCAAAGTTTGTCATATACTCCATAACAGTTTAATGCAAAATTCAAAACAAATTATCAATTAGAATATAACATCATTCTATCAGATTCTGTCATATATACTTAATATGATTAAATACTGGCAAAGAACTTAAGACTGTAAATGATGCAAGAGGAACAATGTTTAAAAAATTAGACATCTCTAAAAGCTAAAAATTAAAAAGAGTTTTATATAGAATTTTATTGCTACTGTTGAGAATAACAAATTGATCTGGTACCCGATTTCAAAAATTATATAATTTAATTATTCATCAAAGGGGGTGTTTTCATATCATCGTGGCGCAAAGAGTCAACGCGCTACGTTGTTTGAGCTCTGTAACAGCCGTCATTGGTGAAGGTACTGAAACGCAAATTAATTTGATTGTGGAAATATAAAAACTCACATTAATCACAAGTCTTTTCACAAATAGCGAATTCATATAATTGACTCGAGTATTCTGAAACCGGGTAAATAGCAGAAGAGATCGAGAACAGAGTTGTTTTTATGGTTTCACACAAGCAGATCATAAGAGGACACGATAGAACAAATAGTAAGTACCTTGGAAATTTTCTTCTGCTATTTTAAGAGACACGTCCTTGTAATGTTTTAGAACAGAAACCTTACCTCCTCCACTACATTGCAAGTAGAAAATGTGGTACATTTCAAAGTGTAAAACGCCCAGATATCCAAGATATTCTGTCCATAATACAGTTTTTTTTATGGAAATCTGCATCTTCATCAAACTTCTCATACAAATATAATTATTATTTTTAAGTCTTCATTGAAGTTAAAAATACATTAATAATAAACTTAGATTTAAAGACTTGTCGTTTAAGCCAAACGAATGTTATTTTTTTATAACGTGGCTCACTTTTGTTTTACTCAAAACTTCAGAAACAGTTTCACTGTGCTTGCTCTCTCAGATTTTAGAAATGGACAGCTTCAGATCCTGTTAGGAAGAGATTCCCTTGCCACACGAGCACAAGAGCGAGGGAAGCAGTGCGTGGGAACGGGACCCGGGAAGTGCGGGAGTTCATTGTGATCGAAAGTCTCGGCAGGGGGTGCACCGCACGGGGGTGGTCAAGAGCTCCTGTCCGAGGTCAAGAGATTTATACGAGGGGACGGAAACAACTCCTGCGATGACCACCTGGCGAACGAAGCGAACTCCTGCCTATCTTGCTTTGGAATGGTTTCTGCTTTCACAGGCTACGGAAATTGATGTTTAGAAATCCTCAGTTGATTTTTAAAAGTATTTTAAGCATTTCGCCCTTTAATTAGATTTAACTTTAATTGTAGTTTTCTCGGGTTCATGGGAAAATTATTCGAATAATGAACCAATGCCACCCGAGTGATCCCTGCAAATCTCTCTTCATTGAGCCTGTAATCTTACCACTGCCTCGCCTATATATTTACGAATCTGTAATATTTGTCAAAAGTGACTGACTTAATGGTGGGAACATATTTTCATGTAATACTGATATTTATAATTACAACACACATCATAAAAATCACGTTTGTCATGTGTCAATATCAACAGCGCACTATCAGAAATACACATACAATATATGTACGTTACTTTACAACACATTGCCAGATAACATTAAAAATTGTAGTCGGTTCACAAATTGAAGTTAAAAGTAAAATATTTTCTGCTGCATGACTGTTTCAATACAATTTGAGACTATACTGATTATCAAAAAGAAAACTAATGTTTATTTTAAAAAATAATATAATGTTTATTTTCAATATATATATATATATATATATATATATATATATATATATATATATATATATATATATAATATCTAACCGTCTTACCTACACACAACTGTATACCTTCTGCACACACAGCCTGCACTGTAAGCAAGTCGTTAAGACATCATGCTCGTGAAGCGAGCTTAGGATCGCAGGAAGCAGGATCTTTGGGGTACGAGAAAGGTCTGAACCCTTGACACAATAAAAGTCACACAAATCACACATAAACGAGCATATAATTCACTCAAAATTCTGTGGCATGAATTGATAACAACGAAAAACAAATCACACATAGAATTACACTTCCAAAAATGATTAAATAAACACAAATAAGCAACTTTGACAGCCTATTCAACAAATGAACACTTAATTTTGTTCAGAACTAATTTTCTGAAGCAATTTCTTTGACCAGTACTGGGAATTCCCTTTGAAAATTCACTACGTCTAAATTTAAATTATTCTAATTACAATTGCATGTGAAACTAAACCTAATTTACAATCTCTTGCCTTTTCAAAATTTTACATACAATAATTAACCTGTGGGCAAGCGCACTACTCTCAATTTATCTTGAATTATAAGTGCTGGTAACAGAATAATGACTGCTACAATAGAATGGTTAAAGGCAAGCAATTACGCATTAAATCTCCCACTCCCAAGCTACAAATTATTAACATCCGTGTCCTCAATTTTTAACACTTCTGAAACTGTTCTTTCCCTGCCGACGTGAACTTGACCTAATTTCGTAGTTCTACAGGTTACCTCGAAACTGTCCGTCTTTCAACCTTGAAACAGCGTGCTGCGTTCCGCACCGCGTTGCTCGATTCCGAAGTTCTGCGTTGCCTTCGATGTCCTCTTGCGTCCTTTCCTCGGTCGTCGTCTTTTCCCGGTCGACCCGCGTATTCTTCCGTCTCCGCTAATCGGTTTCTTCTCCTCCCACGGCTGCTACCGTCTTCGGTTACGCCCAATTTGCAGAAAATGTCCCTTGCACTTCCCTAACTGCCAGTGCAAGTACTTCGCTCGTTCCTAACTTTTATTCTGTTAATCAAGAACTTTCAGAGCTTTCCTGAGAACGGGCACACTTTTACTTCCCGCATTAGTTAAAAGAAGAATATTTCTCTAATTCCTGACTACTGCGCGGACGACTAGCTAGACGTTTCGCAACGCCGTACACTCCTATTCTAAACAGTCGTTGCGGCAATTTCTAACTAATCTAACGCTCTGATAAAATCTGCACGCTTGCCAAGCGGTGCCTTACATGAAGAACTGCTGACCCGACGCGTGCTAGCAGAAGAGATGTTGACTCCAGGCGAGATGGCGACAAAAGAGAGCTCTCGCTTCCGCGTTTGCGTATTTATTGGCGTTCGCCTGGGGAAATTCGACGTGGTGGGGATTATTTCTCCTACTTGTGCCTTCCACCAGCAAAAACGTGGCTTGATAGTTCGCGGCGACTAGTGCGAGCAACGGATACCAGGCTGCGCGTTTTGCTACTATTGTTTTCGGCCGCTCTTCTCGCTGCTTGTAAACGTTTATGCCGGCGAAACTGTGGTGTTATGGGGTTGTATAATCCCATTTCGCCACAATATATATATATATATATATATATATATATATATATATATATATATATATATATATAGATAGATAGATAGATAGATAGATAGATAGATAGATAGATAGATAGATAGATAGATAGATAGATAGATAGATAGATAGATAGATAGATAGATAGATAGATAGATAGAGATAGAGAGAGAGAGAGAGAGAGAGAATTCACATTTGTATTGTATAATTTTTTTTTAAATACTTAATATGTTTGTAACAAATAATGTGCTTCAGCTTCCGGGTCAATGACCCCATCTCGATCAAGTTTTTGTCCAGTTTCCCTGATCCATTGAGCAAATGCTGAGATAGCCCCTTGTTTTACGTCAAGTTAAATGTAGCTTCACTATGCGCATGTTTTGCTTGTAATGGTAGAAGTAGAGGTAAGGGCGAGTTACTATTTTGTTAACAATGCAGAACAATCATGCTTGCAATTCGCTCACCGATGCAACTAAGTTTTCTATAACTCGGAAACGAAAATGTCAAAAAATTTTCAAATATTGCTAAACTCGCTAATTGTTTTAAATTTATTTCATTTATTTATTTTAAACTTTTACTCATCTTTCAACTATTTATAGTTAAAATGACAGGAAGGGATCCTGGAACTCAAGAAAACGTGCGCAGATAATCTTCTCTCCATACGTCACCTACAGTTTTTACTGCTTCTTTAACTAAATAAATCTAAATCTAAGTCAAACTGGCTTTTATCCCCCCCCACCTCTTTGTATATTGATATATTTTCTTCAAATATGTGTGGGGTCCTTTTATTTTAACAGGAGAGAGAAAACCTAATTTCAAGATCAACCATGAATGCACTTTAAAGACTTCATTTTGTTCCCTGGGAAGCGCTCATGGACTTTCTGATAGCAACATCACGATCGATGGTTTTTTAGTGTGCTAGAGACAATTTATGTATTGAAATAGTCGCATCAATTTTAAGCTAGTAGGCTGTAAAATAAGTTAATGAATTGAAGATGTTTAATTGGCATTTAAGTTACGCAATGTGAAACCTCACTCTTCTCATACGTTACAGTTTTCTTAATATACATTGAATAATTGCCTTAGGCTGTTAAAACATACCACTCGATTAATTGGATTTGATTTGTTAGTCGTCATCATAGACGTTAGATCAGTTGAAAATAGGTTGAGCTAGCCTTATGTTTGTTTTAAAGAGAAAGGTAATCGTCGTTTTTACCATTCTTTACATTTCAAATACCCATAATCTTGTGCACACACAAATTCAGTAGGGCATGTGGAGTGCGGTATAACTACTTCGATGAAGTGTAAGTAAGTACTCCGCTCTATAAAGTTCACAGTGACAAAGACATAACTTACTTATGTACAGCTAGAGACAAATATGACGAATAAAATCCCTGAACGATTTACCCTATATCAATTATATTTCTGATAACTTTTCATAATTATTCTTATGGTCGTTCAACAAATATGATGTTTGTTATTAGTTAAGTTTATAAAATTGTACAAAAATATAGGAATATGCAATTTGAGTTTGTAATGATGGCGGTATTCAGATTTTCAGCCTGTTCGTTCTACTATAAATAAATAAATAAATCATTTTAAAAATTTATTTATTTATTATTTTTCAATTAATTAATTTAAAAAATAATAAATTTGAAATAAATAAATGCAAATAAATTTAAAGAATAAATAAATTTAAAAACAAATTTAAAAAATTAATAAATTTAAAAAATAAATAAATTTAAAATATATTGTCTTTGATATTACAATGAGTTGTAATTAAATCTTTGTTTAGTCAAAACTTTTCTGTGTTCGAACGCTTCATTCATTTGACATCGAAATGGAAAGACAATTGTACTCGCGTTGAGAGGCAAGTTCTAGAAAATTCATTAAAAACCAAACAACTATGGCGTTCAAAAATTATAATTATTACAAAATTTGATATAAAAAAAGTAAGATAATGAACCATTAAACTCCAGTTCAAATGGAATTTACAAAATTCCTTCAATGCCACACCATTTGTGCAAACGCCCTAATAATTACCTCCACTTAATTTGTTCGGAAAACTCGTGGTGAGTTTTCCTCTCAGCTTCTCCTTAAACCCAGACTTTGCATTCGCCCACCCGCTGCACGAAGCGCCCCTGGCGGAGGGCGAGCGAAACGCGGTCGCGGGCGCGTGGCGCCACTTGTGCATCGGGTGCAGTAGGCCGAGAACTCAATTAGTTCCCCGCCCACCCGCCGGGCGCTGGCCGATGGCGGCGGTGGTGCAGGGACCCGCGGGCGTGTTTGGTTTCGATCCTGTACCGCTAACAAAACGCGAGCGACGCGTGGCGCCCCGCGAATTAAAAGCGGAGCTCGCGACTGTTAACTACCTCTCGCAGCCCACGCCCGTCGCGCGGTTTGTAGGTGGAATGCGCCGATCGAGGAAAAAGAGATGTTAGTGAGTGTCGTGAAGACCTCGCGAAATAGTTATTTATTATTACTAGAGCCCGCAAGTTCAGGCATTTATTTTACCTAAAACACAGACAAAAGGGCATTTATTTTTACTGAAATAGGCATGAAAAAAGACATTGATTCTAGCTAAAGTACAGGTGCAAAAGACTTGTAAACATTGAAAAATCACATTTAAAAGGAATTATTGCAAAACATTAATAATTCAAATGATTATAAATTTAACATTACCACCTATTATCTTCGTAATCTTGATTCATATGTCCATCCTGTATGATGCCTATGAATTTGTTTAACTCTTTACGCTGTCTCTTCATAATGATATTGTGGACACCCTTTTGAATTTTAAAATGTAGTAAGTGAAATTGTAATTTTGTTTTTAGTTCTTTACACTTGTGGAATCGTAAGCACTAAGAACGGTGTATCATACACAAGGACCTGTCTTCAAGAAAGGTCGAAGACCAGACTAAAAGAGTAGGATGAGATTCCTCAAATCCATTCTTCATCCATTACTCGAAAGTGATATGAGCGAGCAAAACGTTTTGACATAAATGGGGGTAACAAAAATCTTGACTTCCTTTTTTTATTTACTTTTGTAGCGCAGACTCTGCTTCCACAGAAGAATGAAACATGATCGTGTTGCACAGTTTTGCAGGGATATACACACACACATTCAATGAAAACACAAATCTTTCATTGAATTATTTTCTATCAAGATTTGTGTTTTCAGTAAATATAATAAAGGTACCAAAGAGGGCCATGAGAAAATAGGAGGCTATTATTTATATTAGAAAGGAGAGAATAGGGCTAAGAAAAAATAAGATAAATATTGTAATGCTGCATAAATCAAAGTAAATTTAGATGAAAAGTTATACAAAACACCATCATAAATTTGTGTGAATTTAATAGATTTCACCTGAATAATTAAACACTTGCTTGTTTTAATATATAATGTTTCTGCAATTAACTTTGGATAAGAATTCATTTCCCTTTCGAAAATTTGAATATCCTCCAAATCAATTTCATGTCCCATTGAAACTCTGTGTTCTGTTCTTGAATTATGTATTCTTTTAAGTAATTTATATTTCTTTTATGTTCAGATATTCTATTTTATATTTTTACTTTTGTCTCTTCTGTGTATGCCTTTTGACAAAATATTATATTTCAAAACGAAATACAAGACAAATATAAATAAAACAAATGTTTGTGTAATTCGCAGTTATTTTTTTCTTAATTGGCGTCCGTCCTATTTATTATAGAACACATTTCTCAGATCTGGATCGATTTCACTAGAAACGCTGTATTTTCGGCTCTCTGTGGTAAGAAAAAAACATTTAAAGAAAGCGTGATTTAATTTCCTGGCAACTTCATTTGCTTCTCATTAATCGACGATAAGTAATATCTCGTGGCAAGTTATATCAAACAATTGTTTATGTTACTTAGTTTTCTTAACATATGAAAACGGAGTTTAATGAACTCGTAATATTTTAGCAAAATTATTCCATAAAAATTAATGATGATCTTCGACCATGAAATCCGCAGCGATGCATTTGGTATTAGCAATTGGTAATGTCAGAGATACAACTTATTCCACATAAAAATAAGTTTTTTGGACTAACAAGCGACGATGTGTGGTAATCTAAAGTACACACACACACACACACATGTATACATATGTGTGTGTGTGTGTGTGAAGGGTAGACGATAGGTCAAGGAAGAGGAAGGAAAGATCGCGCGCAATCCAGTGCCCGTTTGTTAGGGTACTTCTCCAGCATTCGCCTGTTATTGATCGAAGAAATCACCGATGAGAACCGACGACCGCTAGAATTCTCCTCCAGCCGATGACAATGGATATGAAACACGTTACGTTATCCTTACAAGTTACTAATTATTTACTACTTTAAATTCAGCTTATAAGGACTAATTACATTTTGTTCCGATATATTTACAAATCCCACAATAATTTGTAATGGTCGACTTCCCTATATCTCGATCACTGTGCAGCGGCGGCCGGGCGTGAGGCGGCGCGGCATGGCGCGTGGATCAGCTGCTCCAGATCTGCCGGCGGCCGGTGGACACCCCTGGGCAGGCGGGCGGCTACCGAAGCGCGGGACGGGGAGTCGTGACTGCCGAAGCCCAGTTCCCGGCCGGGCTGGTCCCGGCAGCGGCAGCGGGCTGGGGTGTGGGGTGGGCTGCTCGGCCGGCCGTCGGTTCGACCTTGCCGTGGTGGACTCGGCGTGGGTGTCCCCGCAGCGCTGGGACGAGGCGGCCCTGCTGATGAACACGCAGTTACGGGCGGCGCGTGGCACGCTACGCTCCGCTCCGCCCCGCCGCACCGCCGGGGTCAGGCGCGCGCTCCGTGAGCTCTCGCTTTGGCCACAGGCATTCGGTGTGGAAGTGCGACGAGTGATTAGACGAAACAGAGGTCTTGCGATCTGATCCCCCCACCCCCCGGTCGCAAATTGGCCGTTTTGGGCCACTCGCACATTCACCTGCACTTACCGAGCCTCAGATAAATTTATCCCGGGGTAAGTGTATGTGACTCCTCTCTGGAGGGATCAGCATTTTGCTAATCCAATTTTTATTCCCCAGGGTTGCTAGACCTGCGGAAATGGAAGATAGAATGATATTGAAGGATGAATGAACGACACTCACTCACATACAAACATATATAGTATATATATATATATATATATACTATAGTATATATATATACATACTATTATTATGCGTATTTGCGTATTATTATGTGCGTATCGGCCATTTATGACCTAGCAACCGTCTGCGCCACGGGGCCGGCGTTTTTTTCGCGACTCGACCATAATGGGGCCACGCGTTACATGCATCCCACCGGGGCTCAGACTTGATGATCGGGGTAGGTGCATGTTACTTTTGTATACGGGGGAGTCAGTTTTTCAATACTGATACCTTTTTATACCCCAGGATTGTTAGCCCGGGAGGATGGGAAGAAATTATGATGATGCGTGATGAAATAGACACACAAGCATACAGAGACATTCACAACACAACCATGCACGAGGCGGGACTCGAACGAGACCGCTATGGCACTACTGACATCTGACCGGCATTCTTCTTCTTTTTCTTCTTCTTCTTCTTCTTCTTCTTCTTCTTCTTCATAATCATAATCATAATAATAATAATAATAATAATAATATTTTAATTTATTTGAACTACATATCTGAAAGTTTGTATTTGGGATTAGAGAGAGACTTCTCTGGTCGATTTTTTTTTCATGTTTTCCTGCAATCGATTCCAGGAATCAGGCTTCGAAGGGAGAGAGGGAGGGATATATATATATATATATATATATATATATATATATATATATATATATGTATATATATATATATTGTGCCGAGACGGGATTATACAACCCCATCACACCACAGTTTCGTCGGCGTAAACGCTCATAGACGGCGAGAAGAGCAGTCGAATACCTGAGTAGCAAAACGCGCAGCCTGGTATCCGTTGCTCGCACTAGCAGCCACAAACTATCGAGTCACGTTTTTCCTGAAAGGAGTGAAGTAGGAGAAATTACCCCCCCTTCTCAGTATCTGCTCAGAATTTCCCCAGCGCGGCGCTAATAAATAGGCTGACGCGCATACAGAAAGCCTCTTTTGTCGCCATCTCGCCTTCTAGCACGCGTCAGGTCAGCAGTTCTTCACGTAAGGCACCGCTTGGCAAGTGTGCAGATTTATCAGAGCGTTAGATTAGTTAGAAATTGCCGCAACGACTGTTTAGAATAGGAGTGTACGGCGTTGCAGAAAAACGTCTAGCTAGTCATCCGCGCAGTAGTCAGGAAGTAGAGAAATATTCTTCTATTAACTAGTGCGGGAAGTAAAAGTGTGCCCGTTCTCAGGAAAGCTCTGAAAGTTCTTAATTAACAGAATAAAAGTTAGGAACGAGCGAAGTACTTGCACTGGCAGTTAGGGAAGTGCAAGGGACATTTTCTGCAAATTGGGCGTAATCGAAGGCGATAGCAGCCGTGGGAGGAGAAGAAATCGGTTAGTGGAGACGGAAGAATACGCGAGGCAACCGAGAAGACGACGACTGAGCAAAAGGACGGCGAGAGCAGCGCAGAACTTCGGAGTCGAGCAACGCAGTGCGGAGCGCAGCACGCTGTTTCAAGGTTGAAAGGCGGACAGTGTCGAGGTAACCCGTAAAACTGAATTTAGGTCAAGTTCACGTCGGCGGGAAAGAACAATTTCAGAAGTGTTAAAATTTGAGGACACGGATGTTAATAATTTGTAGCTTAGGGAGTGGGAGATTTAATGCGTAATTGCTTGCCTTTAACCATTCTATTGTAGCAGCTATTATTCTGTTACCAGCACTTAGAATTTAAGGAGAAATTGAGAGTAGTGCGCTTGCCCACAAGTTGATTATTGTATGTAAAATTTTGAAAAGGCAAAAAATTGTAAATTAGATTAGTTTCACGTGCAATTGTAATTAGAATAAGTTAAATTTAGACGTAGTGAATTTTCGAAGGGAATCCCAGTACTGGTTTAAAGAAATTGATTCAGAAAGTCAGTTCTAAACAATATTAAGTGTTCATTTGAATAGGGTGTCAAAGTTTCTTATTTGTGTTATTCAATCATTTTTTTTTTGAAGTGTAATTCTATGTGTGATTTGCTTTTCGTTATTATCAATTCATGCCAAAGAATTTTGAGTGAATTATATGCTCGTTTATGTGTGATTTGTGTGACTTTTATTGTGTCAAGGGTTCAGACCTTTCTCGTACCCCAAAGATCCTGCTTCCTGAGATTCTAAGCGCGCTTCACGAGCATAATATCTTGACGACTTGCTTACAGTGCATGCTGAGTGTGCTGAAGAAGGTACGAGTGTGTACGATAGGTAAGACGGTTAGATATTATATATATATATATATATATATATATATATATATATATATATATATATAGTGTAGCATTATGAAGGAAGGTCACCGTGAACGCTACACCTCGTCAATCTAGCAATCAATCCATCAGCAAGCCTAAATAACCAAATGGAATCATAGAATTAGAACCGAATCCAGAAAAGTGAATGACATGGGCGGTGTCGTTGGAAACGCAGGAGGGTGAAGCGACTGCGGAAGAGGCGGAGGGGTTTGGCATGTGGTGCGGGCGTGCGGAGGCGTGGGAGGCGTGGGCGGCGTGGGCGGGCAGGGGGAGGGCGTGGGGGCCACGTGCCGCGGGGCGTGGCGCGGGGCCACGACCTCGGCTGCCCGCCACCGCCTCGGCCTCGCGCCTTCTCGAAACTTCTGCTGTTGCGCGAACTGCGACCCACACCTCGCGCGTTTTGCGTCGCTCAGGTTGCTCGCGGTGCCAGGGTCAACATCGTGTTAGAGGCTGTCTTCGGGCATCTCATTTGACCGGACGTTTCTTGAGGTAAATATTTGATAATGACTACATGTTAGTGAAGAGGATGTTTTAGTCTTTGTGTGAATAAAATTACATAATAAGTTTTAGTGAATAAAATGGCAAAAGTGGAAAGATTATTCATTTACAGCAATTATTGTTCAGAGCAGAGATGACTTACCTCGTTTTGTCTGTTTTCTTCCATTTCTTTTCCCTAATAGAAATATGGAAATTGGAATTCCATTTTACTTCTTTTTGGAAAATGCTCAATTTTGTAATTCTAGATTAGTTTGTGAGTGAAGCGTGAACAATTAAAGGAAAAACGCATAATGATGCAAAATAATATTTGTTGCAACGACTTTGTAAAACGTGTTAAATTTGACCTAGTAGTCAGTTATCAAAACAATATTTATATTAAAAACCTGTACCAAATTAGTATTTCTTTTCTGTGAGCTATTCTTACAATGAATTGGAAATAGCGTTAATAATAGTCCAGAATATCATTTATTGCAATCTATATTTCTTGCGTGACACAGCGAACTGACGAAGCGATGAACGTGTACTGCAGGAGTGTAATTAAAGCATGTGTGCATAATAAAGCGTGTAATAAAGAACATACAGCTGAAAAGAAAAAAATAGTGCATAACGTAGTAAAAGATCTTTAATTGATTACAAATCAATTGATTTTCAATCAGCTTGCTTACTCTTTCCAATCTGAAACATCATTTGTGTAAGGAATTAACTAGTGTCACAAGAACGTTACGAAAGTCTCAGTGATGGAGTTAACAGAATCATCAAAACCTTCCTTTCACTTCTCCCTTTTTACAGCCCGAAAAGCCCCTCTCCACGTGTCCAGCGCGTCCCATGGAGCCATCACTGACCAGGCCCTCAGTCAATGCTACGTAATAACACTTCTCGCGTGACACGGCGATCTGAGGGCGGAGCAAAAAAACGTCGGCTTTGGAAGTGGGTGGGCTGGTGGAGGCGTGGCGGGGAGGAGTAGTGCGTGGCAGGGGGTGCGGGGCGGGGCGGGGCGGGGCGGGGCGGGGCGGGGCGGGCGACCCGGGGCGGGTGGGGAGGGGAGGGGAGGTGCGGGGCTAAACGGAGCGAGCGCGCGCAGGATGTCGTGCGCGGCGATGGAAGCCGCGTTGCTCTTTTGATGGGCAACGTGCTACACAAATCCTCCGATGAGGGCGTCGTCGATCTCGCCAAACCAGTCGCAGCGCGCGATGGTTCGTTTTTCGCGTGGGGCCTGCCAAACAAAAACACCGCCGACGCTCCATAGATTCCAGCGCGATACACATCTCGACGGGCCGTGGGGTCCCGAGGACCTAGCGGCGCCTAGCACCTTCACTCGCGGGACTGAGGCAATGACACCGCGCGATTCGGAACCGAGCACTTTCGTTGAATTTGTATTATTGGATTATTTAAAAATGCTGAAGAATGAGTTCTGGAGACTAGTGGCGGACATATCGTGTAAATTAGTCTTATTTGCGCTCTCTTACGGTCTATGACAATTTGGTAAGGTTCAGCTGCAGTAGACCTGCAAAGACTGCAGATATCGCCCACATTTTACCTGCGATTCGATTGAAGGAGTAACTTTAACCTCGGAGGGAGCACTTTCCTAAAGTGCTTGATAAAAGAAAAACTATGAACTGAAGGTGTTATAAATATCGTTTACGTCGCGTTCTTCCTGTGTTAGTGAACTTCTGCTAATTTCTATTTATTGCGGTATGTTAAATCCCAGTGAAGTTTTTGTAGTTTTTCGGAGATATTCAGCAGTAACCATCACACGCGTTTTGCCGGAGGTCGATTTTGATTTTGGTCGAGTTTGCACAGACCTGTTTCATGTATTTACAGGCTATTTATGGGCTAATACAATTACGGGCATCATGGCTAATCAAAACAACTACTTTTTACATTACTTTAGTTATTTAGACTGGATGTTGAAGATCTTTTATTAATTTTAATGTTTCAAAATGTTCTATGGTATTTAATATTTTTATTAAGTGTTTACCATTGCTTTCTAAATGTAATACTTTAAAATTGGTTTTGAAATCAAAAAATTGTTGATGTTCAAGGAGATGAGAGGTAAAAGTAGATTTATACTTTGTAATCTCCATGATCTAATGTGTTCTTTAATTCTGTAAGAACAATTCCTACCAGTCCGTCCAATACATGTAGAATTGTAACTCACCTGGTACAACTCAATCTTTCTTTCATTTGGAATCGGATCTATATTGCTAAAAAAAATGGCTTTTTATTTTATTTATACTATTGTAGGAATCTTAAACATTTCCCTTTTTGAGGCAACGCCCGATTCGTTGGAATGCAGCACAAAAATAAGGAATGTAACAAATATTTTGCTTTTCTTCGGGTGAACGTTGAGGAAATATAATTTCCTTCCTTTTTTTCTTTCTTTTTAGTACCTTTATCAGTAAATAGAGGATTGTAGTCATTTTTAACTAAAACAAAACAAACAAACGTTAATGTCATTTTTGATGTATGAATTACATTTGAAGTCTGTTCTCCTTCTCCAATATGGATATCTACATTTCTTACGTAGATATAGATTTTAATATCGCTATATTGTTCTATTTCTTCGAATAAAATTAATTACTGTTTCGAAATTATTATTTCTGAAAGAATCTAGAAGATACAACTAACTCACATTGCAAAGCTCAAGAAAATACGTTGTCAAATCCATACACGTACGTTTCCACTACTACCCTCTGGAGCTAACCTTCGCTTCTCCATTCCTCAATTATTCCCTCTGCCTTCACATTTGTTTTTCCAGTGTCCTTCTCGAGCTTTTCGCAATTAATATTCCCATAATTATTGCTCCCGCTTCCTGTATTCGACGTGTCAACCATCAATTCGTTATTATCTGGGAAATAACAAGAGAATATCAGAACACTAAAACGTGTCTGAGTATTCTGATAATATTCCCAGTCTGAGTATTTCCAGTAATACTTTTTAAAATTAAATAATTAAAAGAGTGTCGATGTTTTCTAATGCACCTTCTGCACGCCCAAAAATATAGAAGACAGCACGTGTTGTCAGTATTCTAACCACTTACATTCTTACTTCTTCCCTCATAAACAGTCTGTCTAAAGCACTTGCGAGAATTACAAAACCACACTTCTCAATAGGTGCTTACGTCTTCCTGGTATTGGGCGATACTACCTCCTCCCTGACCTCCTCTAATGCGAGTGTTGGAGTGTTGTGGGTGAGGATTCTGTGGAATTGCGTCATATAGTGCGTCATAGCGTTATCATAGCTGAGGCAGTTGCAGGTTCGCTGACCCCTGCGTCATGCACTAGATGCACTTCGTTTGTACACCCGCGCTCATTTACTACTCAGAGAATAAGAGACGTTAGAAGCTGCGCATGTTATTTTTTTCTTTTCTGCACGCTACGCAGATTTTGATATGACGTATGTTTGGAGACAAAAAAATTCCATCGTATGTTCGTGACTGGCTATTTACGTACGTGTCAATAAAAAGAACTTAGTAGGGCTGTTATCATTTTACACCGTTACCCCTCCCTGGCAATCAAGTGTCCATTATAGTCTGCCACTGCAGTCTTCAACAGTTAATTCCTCTTCTTTTACCCAGAGAGATGGCTCAAGGGCATCAACTGATGTCACGGCAGTGCCTCTAGCCGGGAGGTCCTCGGCTCCCGGTGTCCCGACAGTAGGAGGATTTCCGACACTAGCTAGGCGAATTCAGTTGCTGCCTGAAGGAGAATTCTAGCGGCCGGCTGCTCTGATCGGTAGTTTTCCTTGGTTTCTCCGATCAACACCAGGCGAATGCCGGAGCAGTTCCCTAACAGGTCACGGACCACGCGCGATCTTCCCTTCCTCTTCCTTGTCCTATCCTCATCCCTTACTTACACACACACACACACACACACACAGTTACATGGACTACACTACCGACCATGTCGGAATACAGGTCGGGAGCTCAAAGCTTATCGCTTTTCACAGTACGTATGATATGGCTAAAGTCGAATCCGACTAATCGATTGAGCTGGTTAATGTTTGCATTCTTCAAAATGGGTGGATAATCTTGGAAGTAGGAACAGCTTCGAAGCATACTTCGTCCTAAAGTAGATAAAGTTGACATTAGCCAACATGAAATGCCCAGCTTAGGTGAAGTACCTACGGTCGAAAGGAATACCATGTAACTAAGGATAAGACTAAGGATGTTTCTAAGATTTTTGAGAGACAATGTATGTAGTCTTCAATCCATTGTCAGTAGTACATATCTGTTTACACGATACCACTTAAAGTAAACTCACTGCATAGTGGGCGTACCCCAGTTTACCCATCGAGATGGCTCATGGCTCCGGCCTTAGGTCTTTTTGATTTACACCAACTAGTTTTGAGTCTGTGCTACACATAATTTCCAAGGTTTTCCCAAATATTTCTTGCGAAGACGCTGCGGACTCCGATCATTTTCAGTTAGTCTTTTACTTCACCGCTCTTTGACTAATACTAACTTTAACATACAAAATTCAAAATGATACGTTCGTTGTAACGCATACAGCATATCCACATTATCTAGATAATGTGCGTATTAACCGGCTACTATGAACATTTTCCATGGTTCGGACTTAACGGTAACACATACATTCACAAAGGTAAAATGCTGTGCATCTCGGTGAGCGATTGGTTAACTTATTGGGCTCCCAAATATCAATAATTAGGGCGCTGATTCTATACCAACCTAGGGTATGTGTTCTTTCCGCCCTTTCTTCCGAAATACAAAAGAAGTCTAGTTACTTGCCCAGTAAAATTAAATCCTCCGGTAACTACCGTTCTAATTACATTCGGAAACGCCTCTAGGAATGTGTGAACATTTTCGATTGATTTCGATGATTGTTGTGGCATTCCCGACCACTAAATAGAAGTCAAGATCTACAAGCACCTTTGGGAGCATTGTATTCTATGCCAAATAGGAAATTCCCAGCAATTTTAACCCATGCTGGGGTGGACCAATATGTATCTCCGAGTGCTCGAGCCTTAGAAACAAACAAAAGATAAAATATTATGGTGATTCATGATACTCTGAATTCGACTTGCCTCCCACAGTGCCAACCTGAACCCTGATCCCTTGAATTTATATCGCCAGCCCTTTGACTTTGGCCTCCTCTCCCTTCTCTCGTTTCAAGAGCCCTTTGAACCCATTTACTTACCACATTCTTTGTACCCTCTAAGCATATTATTTCCTTTTCATGCCCGATATAGGTGATTTTACAGTATGTAACTCCCATCTTCCTGGCGGCTTAGCTCATTAGTCAGCGTGCTTGACTTCCATGAAGCGACCCTGGGTGCGATTCCCGGTCAGCCAAGATTATAGCGTGCATTTTCCTTGCAATGTCCCATTATATGTTGCTGTGTAACGATGAGAAAATTTACTTCTCAGGTTGAGAAGACCGGAACACGGCGTAAGGGATGTCTTCGTGCTAACCACACGGACACCATAGCCGAGAGGCCAGGACGTCGTGGGTAGGCCATGACCCGTACATGTACCGACGCGCCAATCACAAACTAACTTCCATCTCTATCATTGATAGAGGGGGTGAAATAATTGTTAACATTTGAAATTTTCGGAATTTCAGATGGGATGAAAATCAGACCTGCATCACTTTTAAGCATGCATTGCTCTCTGTTCAAGTAAATAAATTAAACAAACTGAAGGCATTTTTTAGAGAATTTCGAAAATGTTTTTTGGGCTTTTTGAAATATATTGCGAAAAAATAAAATACTGCTTTAAAATTCCAGGAATCTCGAATCAACTAGATCGAGGCGGAAATATCAATGAAAATCCTTTGTTCGGTTTATAGCAGGGTTTCCCCACAGGGATGGTATCAACTCTGAGGCTCGATTAAGTTATGAAGAGGGTCAGTGACGATCAAGAGGTCAAATGGGTTCTATGAACAAGCGATTGATAGATATAATCAAGCTCCGATTGATTACAAAAAAATTAAATGATCTTTATAATTAATTATTTTCTGATATATAGCAACAAAAAATGCAATAATAAATTACAAATTCGCTTCTCTGCTTTCGTTTCTGTTGTTCCTCCTTAGGGCCAGGGTCGTAACTAGGCTGCTGCAAGCTGTGCACCGCATCGGTCTCCGGAAGTAAGGGGCCGTTAACAAGGACACCCTCGGACGGATATCGGCAAAGAATAAGACAGCCCTCCTGCTTACTTTCTTCATTGCGCCAGCCATATTATTACTCCAATTAGATTTAAAACTCTTAAGGTCAGGTTTATTGTCGATAGGTACCCCATTTCTATTTTCTGCACCGAGGCATCCCAGAACCTGATTACGCAATTGTTTAAGATATTTAGAAAAATAAATATATCGACTATGTGTTGACCCAGGATGTCCTATTACGGGAGAAAGTACTCCTTGAAATACGCCCAGGAGAAACGCTGAACATTTTGTAACCGTTACACAAAAACGAAAATTAGAAATTCAGACATTCAGAAGAGGATGAGTCTTTAATTATTATAAATATACATATTTACGAGATATTGGTCTTTAAGATATATATATATATATATATATATATATATATATATATATATATATATGGCCAATTGTTTGTGTGATTAGGTATGGTATAGGGTAAAACGTAAGGGGGTCGATGGAACAATTCTTTTAAAACGGGTCGATGATCGAAGAAGTTTCGGGATCCCTAGTTTAGAAGCTGGTCCTGTTCACAGACAGACCGACGTGCAGACAGGCAGACAGATTGCCTTAATCCACTTTTTCGGTATTTAATAGCCACAACTCTTGGATTCTTCGTACAGTACGTATTTGAGAAAGTAATTTATTTCGTAGTGGAGAAAGAATAATCCACTTTTTCCGTATCATAGAAAAAGGTTTTTTCTCAAAAAATCTACCCTTTTTCCTGGGGTATTACAATAGTACTTTCTCGGTATTACGTAGTACAAGAAAGTAAAAATACATGCTTTATTGTTTTTTATAATTCAGCTAAAAAAAATTCACACAATTCAAAGTCACCATTCCATATTTGGCGTCTTCCTCTATATATTTCTTTCTTATATATTTCTTTATCATTTACTCAATCATGTTTTCTAGTGATTTACATGTGGTATTACACATACATTGTTCCTAGTTACTTCCTCTTTATCAATTAAAAATTATTAATCACATTCAATTTTCTGTTCTGAAACAGTCCTGAAGGGCGTTTTCGCCCCTGAAATGTTTCAGCAAGAACTAAAGTACTAAAAACTTCAAGACCATTTGCATTTCATCACCGTTGATTTCATTTTATAAAGATTTAACGTACTCACTACCCTGTGTATCCCTGCGCTTCGCTGCCCTTGTGTACAAGGTTGTATCAGCATGTATTCATGCATTTTTAAGATATGTACCAATTAACATCCGAATTTAAAACGTGCATCTGTAAAATAGTACTTTAATAGCTTAACACTCCTAAAATCCATTTTTCCAGTCTAAATGTTCCCTCACATTCCCTCACAGTTTTGCACTTGTTCAACTTTTTTTTTATTTCCGTAATTCAGAGAGCATTCCTTGGAAGTTCTACTGAAATAAAACCTTAAACTTCCCAAAGAAAACCTACAACTCGACAAAACGTGTTGATCTCGCAACTTCAGCTTCCCACCACAGCGAGTACGTTGGACTAGACCTTGGACACTGCGTTACACCGCCACCCATCACGCAGCGCGTGCCACGCTATACGCCTTTTTCTCCCGACCGCTTGAGCTCGACGCCAACTCCCTTTCACTCTCACCGCCACCGCCACCGCCACCGCCACTACCGCCACCGCCACCGCCACCACCGCCACCGCCACCGCCACCGCCACCGCCACCGCCACCGCCACCGCCACCGCCACAGCCACAGCCACAGCCACAGCCACAGCCACAGCCACCGCCACCGCACACGATCCAGCCCCCATCCCCGCTCAGCTCCCGCAACCACCTCTAGCTTTCCCCGTTTCCGCCCCCGCCGTCCCCACCGGCCAACGCTACCGCCACCGCCTCCGCTCACTGTTACGCTGCAGCCGTTTCGACCGCAGGCAGCAAAGTTTGCAGTGCAGTTAGCAGGGTAAACCATCGCCGAAACCCACTCCGCAGTCGTTATTGTCATCGTTACCACCGCCACCATCACCGTAGCTACCACTGATGCTCCCGCCCCGCCCCTCTGAACGTCATCGCCCCCCTCCCTACCACCCTTATTCGTATCGCACCACCATCAATCCCACCGCCACCGCCTCTACCATCCCCGCCCCTGCCACCGACGCGACGCCACATTTGCTTTTGTCTCCTCCTAACGCCCCGCTCCAAGCCGTCCCCGTCGCCGTCGTTTCTCCCTCTTCCGCCCCATCTCATGCCGCCGCCGTCACCACCACCATCACCACTTCTTCCACCGCCATCTCCGCTCCCTTCTATCTCTTTTCTCCGATTCGTTCCAGCCATTTCCGCAGCAACCGAACTCACACTCTGGTGCGAATCCCGACTGCATCCCTCGGCCAATTTTTCCTAAACCGTTTATCTATTCCCCAACTGCATTCCGTTCCGTTTTCCTCCTTAGTATGAGGATGGATTTCTACGTTTATCGTGGTCTACTTGGTAATATATAGATCGATTTTTATTAATCCACTACTCTACTTTCAAGACACATTTTCACGTCCTGCCAACTAGAACCCACACATAACCCACAAGTTTGTGAAAAGAAGACATGAAATCTTATCACGAGTATATTCTTACCACGCTGACAACATACACAATTCCGAAGACTTTTCCATGTTCCTCTGTGTTCGAGTTTTTCTCTGGACTGGTGCGAGAGCATTTATTATTGCGCCACTTATTAATGCAAACTTAACAATCATTTTAAATGTTTCTTTACTTCCGAAATCCCGGAAGAACGATCGGGACAGAGTCGGGCTATGCCTTCTCACGTAAAGAAAAGTGAAAAGGGGATTAACGGGGAAGAGAAGGTGAGGGAAAACTGAAAGCGGGCTGCAGTCGGGCGATTCAACCGCTATGACCCACGCCTCTACTGCAATCATCACCCACACAACTATCCCTTGCATCCTTCTCCTCCACCATTTCACACTTGGCGCCGCGCCGCCCACGCCGCAAACCCACGCCGCCATCGCTTGTCGCGCCGGGCGCCGCCGCCCCGCTCTCCCCCCCCCCATTTCCCCCGCCAGCGCCGCCTCCGCGCGACGCCTACGTCCGTCCGCGCGAGGCTTATAAAGGCCGTAGTTTTTTAACGGCAGCTGCGCGGGCGGCGACGAGAGCGGCGCGGCGGCGGGGCGGCCGCTGGCACAATGGAGCGGAGCGCGCGTGCGGGCGCGGAGACCGGGGCAGATTACCGCCTCCGCCGCCGCCGCAGCTGTCGCGCGCGGCAGACGCCGCAGGACCGGTCGCGAATCCTCGCGGCCCCCGCCGCCCCCACCGCCGCGCCACGCCCTCGACGCATCACCGCTGCGGCCAAATGGCGGTTCTCCTTCACTGCGGGGCGGTTGTCGTTGCAGACATCGATACGGGTTTTGCAGCACCGCTTGTAATTCCCTTCTATGGACCATCACCCATTACTACAATAACAACCACCTCTGCCGCAAATCGTCGTTACTTTTCTTATTAATATTTTTCAATTATTTTGTATTCACAAGTCATCAAATTGCAGGCATATGTGCAAAAAGGATCACAATTATTACTACCTTTAAAAATGTTCACTTTTTACCTACTATTTAATCCTTCCTGGAATCCACAATTAACCACTTTACATTATCAGCAAATTTATATTTTTAGTCGAAAAAATTTTTCAATTTCACCATCTCCGTTAATCACTTGCTTACATAGAGCAACTGTCTCAGTCATCATTTTGCACGTCACTAACCAAACTACCAACCACTCTCCGCAGCAAACAAAATTCCATTTCCCCGTCTTGCATTGGCATCGTCAACAGCCTGGCTGCCAGCGCCACCGCCCCCGTCGCCAGGGACGCCGCTTCCTCCCCCACCGCCGCCTCCCTCGCCCCGCTTTTTAGCGCGCGCGCGCGCGGCGTCGGGGGCGGGGTCGCATTGACGCGCGCGACCCCGCGCTGCCCCCGCGCCGCGCCGCGTACGTAGACACTGTATCCGCGCCCCCTCCCGCCGGCACTGTTCTTTTCTGCGCTTTGTGAGGGGGGCGCGCCGCCCCGCGCCGCACCGCGCCGAGCCGCGCTCCCGGTATGAAAATCGCCCATGTGCGCGCTTTGTCTAATCGACGCGCGGGCGGGGGGGGGGGGGCAGGCGTCCCCGCCCGCCGCAGCGGTGGGTGACGATCGCTCCCGGGGTGGGCGCGGGGCCACGGCGAACGCTGCGCGACGGTTTCACTAGGTAGAAAACTGAAGTTAAACAAGTACAAAAATTTCCATTCCCTGCATGTCTCGGCAGTCCGGTTTTCACACAGTCTGGCATTCACAGTATATGCACTTCTTCGCAAAATACAACTGAACTTGTGAATTAACCTCGCTCAATAGTGCAAACAATAATTGACAAGTATTGTATTCATAAAACAGAAATAGACACCGAACCAGGAGAGAAATTAAAAATGACTTCAAAATTAGTGCAGTGAAATTGAGTGAAGATTTGAGAAAAAAGTGATCAGCTAATACAGTGCGCGAAAGTATTTGTAGCGAAAATGTATCATTTCCAGGAACAGTGTGGACGGGTAAAGCAAATCGCACAAAGCAATTACATTTACAAAAGAATGCCGAAATAAAGGATCAGACCTTTAGAATTCAGTCATATTTTCAGACAAAAGCAAAAGTAGTGACAGAGGATATGGCGCAACCTTAACGTTCGATCCCTGGAAATCTTTTGCCTATAGTGAAACATAAAGACGGTTTTGTGCTAGTTTGGGAGTGTGTGAGTGCCTTAAGAGTGAGATATCAACATATCTCAATGGTGTGATAGAATACAAAATGTACATTAACATCTTACAGGAAGTTTTTCGTGCTTCTGCCTTGTCATGGACTTCCATATTATTTTGAGTTTCAGTGCAACAATGAACTGCAACATACTGCGATACCCAGCTAAAAATTCACTCAACCCAATTTCGTGATATTAATCTTAGAGCATCTGAGGACTGATCTTGAAAAAAAATTAACAAACAAAAAAGAACAATTTGCATAATATACAAGATTTTAAGGAGGCTCACCTAAACGTATGGAATTGAATTGACCCCGCGTCTACACCAGCTGGTGAAATCAATACCGGGAAGATTGGAGGAAATAAAGTAAATGGAAGCTCTACACGGTATTAAACTACTTTGAAATTTTGTTCAACATGCGTACGCTGCCATTTTTGTGTTCAAAAATGTGTACTTTCTTTTGCTTGGAAAAATCAGGTGTTTTTAAAAATATTTTTAGCATTTGTTAAATGAGGGAATAAAAGCTTTTTCTGTGGCCTTAATTCTGATATCTATATAATTCCCTAAAACTCTGTTCAAATTCCATGGATGTTTAACATATTTTCCCATTAGTATGTTGTTATCATGTTTCCTAGAAATTCTCACAGTAATACAGTTGCCTCTCCTTGTCGCCTCCGCGCTTCCATATCGCCGAGAGGGGAAATCTCAACGGCCGCAGGGTGGCTGCTGAGACTTCACGAAAGGAACGTCCGCCATGATTTTATTTTTAATATTTTATTTTTTTGTTTGTTTTTTTATTTTTTTGCGAGCGGTACAGCGAGCATTGTACAGCGAGTACAGTTTTTTGCGAGCGGTAAGTTTAGTATGCCCTGTATCTATCTGTCCGACTGACCGTTTGTCCGTCCTCCCGCTCGGCCCCGACGTTGAGGCGTGGGCGACCTCTGAGGCTAAAGGGGCGCTATCAGTCGATGAGTCGCGAATGATTTCCGCGAACCGCCGCCGTTGCCACAGCCCGCCCGCGCTCGCCCCCGCCCCTTCCGCCCCCACTGACGGATGCAGCGATTGGCCTTATCGCCACCCTTATCGCTCGCGGACGCGCCCTTCCCGGACCTGGCAGATCGTCACCCGACGACGGAATAGGTTTCGAATATTTTAGACCAGGGTTGTCCAACTGGCAGCCCACGGTGTTATTTCCTGTGGCCCGCGAAAGGTTAGTATTAATAGGGTGCGAATCATGTGCACTAAAAATCCTGACAATATGCTTGCAAATATGCTTTAAAAATAGGAAAATTTGCTCTTAAAAAGAAAAATATGTACAGACAATATTGTAAAAGATTATAATATATTTTTCCAAATTTTCAGGGGTAAATCATTTTTTGTTATCCGCAAGAACGTTCTTATACACAGAAAAGTTCTTTCAACTTCGCAAGAGTTTAGGAGGCAACATCTAAAAGCTGCCATTTCTTAAGCCGTGTAGTTTTCAACACCATGCGTTTTACCCTGTAAAATACCACTTATCTTTTTCAACGTTCTCAAACCGGGATTTCTTACTTCAATTTTTCTCCTAACTTTAAGACTTGCCCTACTAGTTCTGCCCAACTGTTGAATGACGTTTCTACAGAGTGCAATAAGTTTATTGCAGTAGTTAGTTCTAGATCACGTTCTTCGCGCTTGGTAATGGATTTAGGCAAAGTTATGAAGTGTAGATTAATGAAGGAATCAAAGTTAGTTCACTTTTGATTCCTTCATTTGCAGCCACATTATTGAATTAATATACATTGCATCTGCGTTCAATAAAAAAGTATCTTAATAAATTTAATGTGTGACCAGTAACAAAGTGCAGCATTGAGCCATGTTGCCCATCTCTGGTGGAAGGGGAATTTCTTTTTGGGTAGGGTAGTTCCTCTTTGAATATGTGTTCTCTACGGAGCTTTGACGAAAACTCTCGTACCTGAAGTTATCTAATTATTAATTTGAGGGTGCTGCAAACGAATCTATTCGGCAGCATGATGAAAGCCATGAACAATGCAAGTTATATGGAGCATTTTGAAGTAGAACACTAGAGGATCTACTGCTGCTTTCAGCATGTATAGTGTACTATCTGTCAAAAATACCAAGAATCTCTCTCCGTGCAAAACTCAATGTATATCTTACAGTCCTTGCAATGGTGACACTCTTTTCTCTAAGACTCTGCACATAAGTAAATGAGACGATTCTAGATCTTTAGAATCCAATTTACACACACCTACATTAGCTGCATATCTTCCACATGAATAAGTTGTTTCATCAATTAAAAACCAAATGAATTTTCTACTACACTACTTACATCTAATTTCTTTGGGTTCTTATTGATAAGAGTGGATCAATGTAGTTGTTCGTAAAGTGGACTCGTCGGGAATTGTTCTGATGGTGTATTTCTTCAAAAAACCGGTAAAAACATGATTAACCTGCTTCCTGCATTGAATATTAGATTCACATAACTCCTCCCTGAACTTATCAGTTTCGTTTTCCTTGGGCCTCAAATCTCGAAGAGGTTGAATTGTGTTTTTCGATGCATTTTCTTTTTTATGAGATGCAGTTCAAGAATATTGATGCACTTAATTTTTTTGGTACAGGTCAAATGCTTTGAACAAATTTGGCGCAATTTTTTTTTCTACGTATTTTTTTTTTTTAGCCTCCAATCCAACTTTACAAAGGGGAATGCTATAATTATTTAATTCACACCCGACAGAAGTTAACGAGATCGGCAAAGGAACTGAACCAACACTCCAAAACAGAAAACCGGATCGAGTTAAAGCAGATTTCGAACTGGCAGTAATGGATATCGTAATTTCAGAGCCACGAGTACTAATTTCATCTTTCCACTCTCTGGCACTCCTGCTGTCGTGGCCTCCTCCTTCACATAAGATTGTGACACCGACCACGAAACAGTTCACTCAACACAAGCAGAAGGGATCAGGGGATGAGGCATTCCACGGCGCAGCGCTGCTTGTTTTCCACGGATGCAAGGACTACTCGACTTCCTGATGAACTGCACCGCTCTATGCGCACAGATGTTGCAAATTCGATAGGAATCTCAATGTTTGCATTTTACGAAGAAACAAAAAATCAATCAATAAATAAAATAAAAATTTAAAATATGTAAATATATGCTCTTAAATACTCAGTCATCACGAATATGCAAAAATATGCACCATAAGAACTGATATATCGGTCCCAAACAACAAGAAATTAATTTGTGTGCTTTATGCATATCATTGTGTTTTTGTTTAAGGAAATAACATGCAAATATGCAAAATCCGCAGCCTAGTAATAATACCATGTAAGAATTGTTAATTTAAGATGACTAACTGACCGGGAGAGATTACTCAGGGCATGAACTGATGTGACTGCAGTGCTCCTGGGTTCGAATCCCGACGATGGCAGGATTTTCGATACTGGCTTGTCAGCTACTTCGAGTTCAGTCGCTGTCTGGAGGAGAATTCTAGCGGCCGGCTGCTCTGATCAGTAGTTTTCCGTGGTTTCTGCGATCAATGCTAGGTGAGCAGTACCCTAACAAACGAGCTACGGACCGCGCACTTTCCTACCTCTTCCTTATCCTATCCTCATCCTTTACACACTAGCATGCACTACAATTACCACACATGCTGGGAGACCAGTCGGGAGCTTAGTGCTTGTCCCGTCTGGAGCGGTTCCCCGCTGGTGGGAGATACCTGGTTGGGGAAATCCCTGCTATCCGACGGTAGGTCGGCGCCGGATTTCGCCAAACAGGGGGGAAGACCATCGCCACCTCCCGAGAAAAACATGCACTACACTTACTGAACTAATGATCCTAGTAGTTGACGCGCCCGGAATCACTAATAATCAATCAAGAACAGTGACTGAATTTTAAAAAGGTCCTTATATTTTAGTTTATTTGTTTGGTTTATTTGTTTTTATTATTTAGTTACATTCCTGTTCCTGTGGTTTTTGTTTTATTTTATACATGCTTTTCTATAATAATAAACTTTTGTTTGGGACATAAATTGTAATTCTTTGACCTTACTGTCATGAGAATACAATGGGAACATTCAAGTTGGTAGTGTGAGCGCCTATATTTATATTTGCAATTTAATCTCCAGACAATTTACTCGGAAATCCATTTTCGCACTGCTACGGATGAAGAATTGTGCAAGCAGCGACCTCTCCCGATTCGTCTACTTATTCGACATTGTAAAATTTCGTTCCCGTCGGAGTTCGATCACATGACCTCGCAAGCCACAGCCTTCAGGCGAGGACCGGCTACTACATAAGCTAATGCGGCAATTATTACGCAGCATAAAAATTAGGTGGCGAAGTTCCTTTAAATGATAATGTGGCTCTCTTCACATTATAATAAAACTCTCCACCGCACCTTAATTTACACTCCGGAACTTCACATAAAGTAAAAATAAAAAGTCCAAGTTGTATGATGCAACAGCAAAGTTAGTTCATGCGTATTGTCCTGTTTCCAGAATTTCTAGAATCGAACTCGCACGCGTACCTTTCATATTCCCTCAAAGGCCAAAGGGCGAGCTACCTGCATTTGCTGGTTTGTGACGGGTTAAATGTGTGAGGTGAGATTGCACAGTTTTAATTATTAAATTTAAGAGTTAGCAATAACTGGCAATGAACGCGGCCTTTTAACACTGAAGACTATATGGACACATATCTAAAAATTATTGATATAAATTAAATTAATATATAATATAATTCGTACTACCTATATTTGTAACTATAACTCCGGTTTGGAACAAGCGATCTCGATGCGTCTTGGGGGAAGAACTATTTTTCGTATCCTTCCAATCTAATTCAAAACATTAATAAATTTAAAATAATGTTAAAACCACTTTAAAGCATCGAAGAAGACACACCAAGTATGTATACACGTCGAGGCCGTTTGCTTGTATGTTGCGCGGTTCTGATGGTGATGGACCAGCGTTCGGCATTCATAGTTTTTGCATCAAGAGGAAAAATGGGAAAAAAATATAAAGAAGAAACAGAATAGTAAATTACTTAATATTAATAGTATTGATGTTGGTAAATTATTTTAAAATTGCCTTGAGAGTAATGTAAAACACACCTTCATCTCTAACTAACTAGTATTTCTATGTATTTCCGAATGGTTATTGCCGCAGCTATTTCTAAAAATTCGGTTGTACAACTCTCTGTAGTATCAATGACAAGGTTTGCATTAATTTGCTATAGGATACCCGAAATGTTTGCTTATTAATAAAGCAAAGAGTTGTCACTCCAGGGTTATCAAGAACAGGAGCGAAAAATAGGATAATCCACGAGGAAGGACGTAAAATTAACATTTTGTGCCTTCATAGATTAAAGACATTTCCGAATTTTTGGCTACATCCACTTTCCACGCTTTGCCTGCGTCATAGGTCGATTTCAAAGTACAGAGAAAACAATACGTAACACGTTACGCAACGCTTCACTTCATGGCTGGAGGTGGTCGATGATGATGATGATGATGAAGAAGAAGAAGAAGAAGAAGAAGAAGAAGAAGAAGAAGAAGAAGAAGACGATGACGATGACGATGACGATGATGACGCCGAAAAAGCAGGTGAATAACAATTGAGAGTATCAGAGCGAAGAACAGGAGGACGAGATGACAAAGACTGTGGAAAAGGAGGTGAAAAGGAAAAGACGTTGATAGACGAGAAGAGCAGGAGGAAAGATTAGAAGAGGAAGCCTGAGAAGGAGGTGGTGAAAAGTAAAACGAACCTCGTGAAACACGAGGAGTCGAAAAATGGGGGAAAAGAGGAAGGCGGAGTAGTAGGTGAAAAGATCACATTTGGTTTTGATCACATTTTGTACGTCATTTTTCTTTGCTTTAGGGCATTTTTAAAGCGTTGTAAGAACATTTTATTCGCGATGTTTTAGGTCATCAATATCTGCCCCCTAGTTAATAATATCGATATTTTGAACCTCGATGTTTGGTGATCGATGTCGCATCACTATCTTCCAGGTGCATGGCAACTCGCGTGGGCACCGCACCGTTGCGCATGGGCACCGCTGCGAGGGCGAGGGCGAGGGCGCGAATGCCCGCGCGTTCGCGTGACGCGGTCAGGGACAAGGGTCGCGCGCGTCACGCAGGATCGATGACCCGCGCGTCGCGTCGCGTCGTCCGGGAGACGTTTAGGCGTCCCTCGCTGACGCGCGCGTCACCATGGTGACGGGAGCTCATCACGCGGGATGCGCGACCGCGAATTCTTTGGATGTCTGCCAACTGCGGGACGCGGGAGGGGGGGTTCGCATGCGTATTACCTTTGGTGGTTGCGCAACGTTTATAATATTAACCGAAGCCCGCCGACGGGATTGCAGCCACAGGCTTGTGCTGTGGTCCCACGCAGAAGTCACGGTGAGGAATCTGAATCATCCGACCGGGAGTCCAAATGCCCGATGATGACGGACTGAGGAGATGGCTTGGCGCTCCATGCCCCCCGGGTGGTCCCAGTTTGGGCTCTTAGCTTCGTGGCATGCTCCGATCCTCATGGGTAAACGAATATACAGGGCTGTCCAACTGGCTGCCTGCAGTGCCATTTGTTGTGGCCCCTTTGAAAGGTAATTAGACAAACGCGAAAGTCCCTTACATCCATGTGAGGCGAGAATATTGTGTCGTGCGCACGCACACTCTCGGGGTCAACACCCTCCTAGATTAAAAATAGGATAAGTTTAGATATAAGGACTTTTTTCTTGTAAATACAGATTTTCAGATACGTGTTTCACTGCTTTATGCGTGGTAAGGCCTGATTTCACACATTGTTCCTCCCCCTCGCTTCAGAGCACACGGGGAAACTGCTGAGACCAGCCATACGGAGTCACGTGTGGATCGACCGAGTAATGAAAATATGACCCGGAATTACATTAAAGGTTTTAGCTGTAGCCCTTGAGTCCCAAGTCCTTCTTTTAACCCAGAGTATCGAGCTTCTGCCACGGCGAAGCCGAGAGCCCAACAGGGGACCACCCGAACGAAGGTCCAGGCGCCTCGGGGACCCATTCTCGCTGCCTACACCTTTAGGCTATCGACGTGAGTATCGCCAGGACCTAGGCTACCCAAAGGAGAGGTCCATCTTCCACTTCTGCACTTCTATATGTGGGACGGCGCTACGCAACGTTCTCTTACCGCAGTTTTTTTGCAGATTTAGATCCCAAGTAAGGACCCCTTAACGGGAATTCCTCCCCCCTTGTAATAGTATGTAAGTTCACATTTAAGTATAGTAAGTCTTTTAACACATACGTACAGTTATATTTACTGAGCTATGTACTTCTGCAAATATAAAAAATTTAAAAAAAAAATTTAAAAAAACGCGGTCGCGGAGAAAGTAGACTAAAAACTAAGAATGAAAACCGATTTTTCGAATTCCGAGGTTCTTTGTCCTTTTTTTTTTTTTTTGGTTTGGTTTTTTGTCCTTTGTATCTCATTTACAAGAAAGGCGTAATAAATCAATAATTATATATGTTGGAAAATGTTGAAAGTGATATGCTGCACCTCAATATCTCAATTGTGAACGAATTGCAAACGAAAAAGAACAGATTTTACATTTATATTTGTGATGCAAGATTAGGGAACATCCCGGCATACGCCTTAAGCGACTGAGTAATCCTAAGAAAACCTCAAACAGAATGGGGGTTTAATAGAAAATTTGGTGGAAGAAAATAGAAAGATGAAAAGAAAAGTGTAAAGGCAGATGGAAAGTAGAGGATGATAGTATGAATGTTTCGGATCCGAGGAATTTTAGGAGAAAGTCGGTGTGAATAAAATCACCGAAAATACCTCCGATCAGAGTGTTGTTACGTGTGGCGCGTGGTTCTGTCGCACGTTCTCTCCTACGCCACTCCCTTTTCGCGTGCACCTGCCCCTGTTGGAGCTTGTCTCCTCCGCGGCGCTCGGCACACTGACATGCAGGGCTGCTTAACGAAACCTGTTGGCGCTTCTCGGAAGGTGGCCCACCCACCAGGCCCACGTACCCCGTTAACCACCCCCACCGCCCCGCCTCCTCGCCCGCTCGCCGCCTAACGCTGTCCTCACCCCCTTTTCTTCATCGCTGCCATCGCCACCCTTACCACCCCGCCGATCTTGCCGCCCCCACTACCCTTGCCCCACTCACCGCCCCAGCCGTACCTGCCGCCCCCGCCATCGCACTGCGTCCGCCGGCCCAGCCTCCCTCGTTACCCCCGCTGCCTCATTGTTGTCGCCACCGCCATCGCTGCCCACCCCCATTGCCCACCGCAACCCTCCTCACCCCCGCTGCTGCGGCCGCCAGTGCCGTCCCATTCCGTCCCGCTCCGCTCCACTCAGTCCCACGCCAGTCGCCACCTCAGGACACCGCAAGCTATCCCACGCCGCCCCCCATCTTTCCCCTGTATACCGCCCTACACTTCAAGCCGCCTCCGCGTTGCCCCCACCGCCACGCAACGCCCGCGCGCCGCCCCCGCCCCCGCGCGACCTTGCTCAAACCTTGCTTCGGAAGCGGATCTGTCTCGCCCCGCCTCGCCTGCTGCTTTTTTTCGCTTCTGATGTAATTGATTGCCCCAAATGCTCTCGGCCGCTGTAAACACGCACGTGTGGCTAATAATGTGGGCGAGATGGCAGTAGCGACTTCTCAAGGTTTATGGTTCTGTGGGGGAGGCGCGAAGCGATTCGAGCCTCGGCTGAAGAGAAACGGCGCTGGGAGACACACTTCTAAAGCGTGTCTGGGTGCGTATGACACGCATGACATGATCCCAAAGATGTTGGGAGTTGTTTTTGCTGAATTTTAGCACAAAATGTACATTTGAGTGTGAATATCACGGTAGATTCTCATGGAACATTTGATCTAGTTCGTTTACACAAATAAGAGGGAACCTTACAAGCGGGAAACAGTAAAACAGAAAATGAAAAGAGTAAAAAAAAGACATTAAGGTGTTGCAAAGCAGGGTAAATCTCTCAAGGAAAAATATTTTGAAATGCAAGAACAAAGAAAATACCTTTTGACCAAACACTAAAGTGAATACGGAACATGTAATTGATATCACTGCTTAAGATTCCTCAAATCTTATGTAGTTATGTTTTAGATTGTTGTTTCAAGAAAATAGTCAAAAATAGTATGAAGACTATTAGTTAGTGCTATCCTCAATATCTGTGAAGTTACGAAAGAAATGAAGAATTCAATTCTGTTCTCATGTTACTAATGTCGATGTTAATGTGATACGATATTTTAAATACTTGCGCGTGTAGTCTCTGTTTTTTCTAGAGAATTAATATATTTCTAGAAATATAATCCCAAAACAGAATAAAATCATTGTTTCCCCATGATTTCACGACAAAACATTCGTGAGATGCAATAGTGGTACAACTCAAAAAAAATCACGTGTTGAGATAAATGACTTTGAAGTTTCACCTTGTATTGAAGTGCATCATATTTGCATTCACACTTCTGCCATTTGTTGGAGGAACACTGTACTATTAGATTCTTGCTGTTCCCGCTGGCGGATAGACAAATCTGCAGTTCTGGAGAGTGCTTTAACTCAAAATTCGATTTTTTTAAAATGTGCCACTATTGCAGCACATGAGCAAAACTTGCTTTTTACTTTCTCGCCCTTACGAATGTGCTTCGTAAGAAAAGAAAGTTACGTAATTGTGCGCTGGGCAACGGCGGATTTTCGGCAGAATTTTAGACAGGTGGTGTAGTCAGAATACATGTTTTGAAGGCCCTTTATACCGAAAAATCGATTGACGGCAAAACGTACGTGTGTATGTGTCTCTGTCAGTCTGTCTGTCTGTCTCTCTGTCTCTCTCTCTCTCGCATCTCTATTCTCCATATCTCTCTCTATCTGTGTGTGTGTGTATGTGTGTCTCAGTGGTCAACGCTAGCATCTAAATCGTTGAGCCGAATTTCTTCAAAACTGATATCCACGTTCGATCCGAATGAACTCAGAATGGCTTTGGTAGTTTCAAACGGATATTTTGATTTTTGACGGTACTTCACATGAAGCCACAAAAACATTTTCAATATTTTCTCGAAAGTGGCAACAAATATTTTGGTCAAACAAATAAATTGATCAAACTTTGTCCTTGGATAGGGTAAACAACGCTGAAGAGAATGGGACAGGTTTCATGTTCGTTAAAATCCCACATTTTTAAAAATTGCAAATGCGCAATTTTTTGGGGGTGTCTTTCAACAAATGGAATATTGAAGATAAATATTTTTTCTTAATGAAATCTATTTATTAAAGATGAATCTTTAAATAAGTTCATGTTCAATTTTTCGAAACTATTAGTCGTTTTTGTGTAAGTTGGCGCATAATAGGCAATTAATTATTTTTCTTAAAAACAGCTTCAATTTTCTTTCTTTAACCCTTTCCCACGGATAGAAGAAAGAATGACAATGATCTCATTTTCATCGAACTCTCTGAATTTTCGAAAATTGTGAATTAAGCAATAATGCCAGAAAGTATGTGCTGTTTTCGCTCCTATTTTCTTGTTTTTCTTGGTGTAGTAGTGGTTGCTTGCGAAGAAGGCTCGTATGCTGCAGTGTCCTAGATCCAGCCTCTGATGCCCTATCCCTACTTCCGCAGCGGTCGCCAAAAGCCCTCGTTTCGTCACGGGAGTCGGCGTACCCCTCGACTCCCCCCCCCCCCCGCTCGACAGGCGCGACCCTTTCTCCCCCCCCCCTCACACACACACCGCTTCTGTGGGCCACCCCTCACCGGCCGCGTCCCCTTCACCCAAATCCCCGACGCCAAACGGGTTTAAGCGGCGTCACTCAGGAGTGAAAGTGTTGAGAGGGTCGGGTATCCACCGCCGCCGTCGCCGCCGCCACCGCGTGCGCCGCACGCGAAAACACTCGTTTCCTCCCCAAAAGCTCGAGGTAGGCGGTAGCTGTGATCAGCCTGCTGGTCTGCAGGCAGACACTTGTCAGGGTCTCCGACCCCGAGCTGTCGGCGCACCCGGCTGTTCGCCTCCTCTTTGAGTTCGCTTGACACGACTGCTGACAAAGCTTTTCTGCGGTCGCAAGAGGGTTTAAGGGTGACCCATTGCTGGTCAATTGAGTGGGCAGTCTGCTTGACCCTTGACTTGGAAACCAAAGACCTTGTCGAGGAAAAAATAAATTGTTGTAAAGTATTTACCACGGCTAATTGGAACTTGGAAGAGAAAAATAATTAATCCGTGCGTTGCGGTCCTTGGTTCAAGAATTTGTTGTTCCTTTCAAGATAATTGCCAACTGTACCTAGTAATGAGCAGGGGAGACTGTTGTTCCACTGACTCAGTGTACCTTGAACATTTAATCTTTAAGCGTCTAGCGTTTTTACATTAACTTAATAAGAAGCCATTTGAGCCAGCCAAGTTCTTCCTTTTCGCCACCGAAATTATATTGTGTAGCGTACACCTTTTCAACTAGTTGGCCTGCACAAGACAAGGAAGACAGACATTTGATCTGCTTAAAATATATTTAATTGGAATGTGCTTTTGAACTTACTTGTTTTCAATCATTGAACATAGTTTGTTCATTGTTCGAACAAAAATAAGTTAAAAGAAATCAACTGCAATTATTTTAAAATAAAGCTAGAATATAATGAACACTAATATTAGTATTCAAACTCTACGCATTTCTTTGAATCATTAATATATGCAGAATACCAGCTTATCATTCACATCACGGCTTCCGGGTCATATTCCCATCAGCCTAAAAGCCTCTTTGAATACAAGAAAATGTTTCCATCTATGAAAAATGTTATTGTTTATTGTCACAATTTTCGTATAAGTAAGGCAGACCCGTAAAGTCTGTTCATCTGTAGACGTAACGGTTCATAAAAACAACAAATGAGGAGAAGACAATACTATTTTTGTAAATCAGCGTCCAACTATATTTACTCATTGTATAGTACGTACACATATGTTTCAAGTAGGTCCCTTTCTTTATCAAATTTTGCTCACTTTGTGCCTCAAGAACAACTGATATCGCACCTGAATTAGTATACGGTTCAATCATCTTTATCCGAGCACTGTTCGGAGCCATTGCAACTGGTTAGTTTTATGCTCATTCTCGTGCTTTAATACAATAAATAATTCGAGAGCAAACACAATGACGAGGCATCGTATGATAAGCAGACCGGTACGCTGCATACAGTGGCAACTGGCAGCAATGTGGAGAGAATGGCATTTTCCTAGCGCAAGCATGCCATCCTCAACAGCTCTCCACCAGTCACCGGCTTGGGGTTCGACATCTACCGCCTCCACCAGAAAACATCACGAGCAACTATTCGTATTCATGCAAAGCTAAGACGGCGTCCTTTGTTTAGGTTGTATGTCTGAGAAAAACTAACAGGCTTACTCTATCCTTTTGAATTTTACCTAAAAGTTCGTTGATACATAAGGGTTAATTAACGAAAATACTGGTATTACAAAGGTTACGCACAGTATTTTATTTTCACGGAGTAAAAAGCATTTATGTAAAATTTTGGGAAGTATTCTGTCTACCGAAAAACAAAATTGTGAATTTTCCAGACCTGCACCATTCACCACGAATAGACGTCAGGAATAGAAAGAATCTCGATAAATGTGTACACTGGCGCTAGAAGTGTTTTAAGTAATTCTATAATTAAATTGCATTTATTTCCTTGCTACATTAAATTACTAGTTCGGCGTTGTGCTGCGAATTGCAAGAGGTCAACACCAAAGAAATGAATATTCTGGGACAAACGAGTGTGACAAAATCAGCTTTTTAGAACGAATAAGCTTTTCTTGCGTACCACATTATTGCTGCTTGGATACAATCTCAACTGTCCGCGGACTTCGTGGAATTAGAAATGCCTAAGAGCAGAATCTAATTATGTTTCTCGAAAAGAATACGATAATTTAATTTATAGCCCGTCGCTGCCCGTTACTTCCTTTCCATCCTTTCCCACTCTTTCGCGGAACTGCGAGATGCCGCAGACCAATTCAACCAGTCAAACGAAGGAACGGTTCGCGATTCCCGCGAACCGATTCTCAACCGCCCCCGCCGCGGGGCCTCTCACTAAATAGGGCAGACGGAGCCGGCTCTCTTGCGGTGGCCGCCCCCGCCCTACTGACTGCGCCATTCCAAGGATCCCACTGAGAAAGAACTCTCACCGCCTCCACCACAACTGCGTAATAAGTACAATACAGTGTGACAACGAAATTTGCTACAGAACTAGCAGTTAATGCAATTACTTTATAATGTCAAGCTTTATTGCATAAGTACATGTTTTGAAAACGAGTGACTTTAGGAACGAGTTTTCAAATTTGTACGAATTTAATAAACCAACATTATAAACAAGTTGCATACTATATTTTTTTGTATAACAGCATTATATAAGAGAATCAAACTTAATTTTGCGAAACAACTTACCTGTGACGACTCGGGTACTTAACATCGTGCAAGTAAATGGTAATCGGCTAGCTCTACCTCCCCCGATTCTCTCGCCACGATTGGCTGAATGTGTAATAACCCAATCATTCTTGACATAAAATCTAATACGTCATCATTTGGTCCATAAAATGCCCGATTATCAACGATTTCTTGCAACAGGGAAGGTTCTTTTATACTGCTAGAATACAAAAAATATGATTGTTGTGTAGTTCAGTGCCCTGATGGCAATAGAGAAAATTCGCTATAATCTAAACTTTCTTCAAAAAACGCAATTTTATCTGCGCTCTGTTGCGACATTTATGTTGTCGCGGTGCTTATCACTTTCTTTTATTTCAGGAATATTATTACCTAGTCTTGGCAGTAGAGATAAGAGGGGGAGATGGGCCCTTAGGGTAGGTAAAGGGAAGTTCCATTTGCATGAGTCAGTCGATGGTGAGATCACACGTATCTATTCTTGAAGTGTGTAAATCCGGTAATGTGAAGAATATTTGTGAATGTTCTTGTTTCTTATACTAAACGATGTCTAGGAAGTCGACGAGTAAGTCTCAGTGACATCCCATTTCTTCGATCGCCAAAAAGGCTTACGAATTGTATTTTGAATCAAAGATAGACGAGGGTAACTGTTGGTCATCACAGAACTCATGTTCATATTGCTCTCACTATACGAATTGTATTTTGAATCAAAGGTACACGAGGGTAACTGTTGGACACCACAGAACTCATGTTCATATTGCTCTCACTATTTAAGAGGCTGGTTGTAGTGAACCCACCCATCTATGCCATTTGCCGTGCCAAAGTTGTGGAGGGAAACTAGAGACCACATCACAGATTGCTACTTTTGTTTAACGAAAGTAACCGGAATCTCAAGTAAATCAAAACTCAGAATTCCTTATCAAAATTTGGAATCTGCAATGAGCTCGGTTCCGCAGTGTAATTGTCTCCAGTTCCAAAACCACCAACGGAATTTGCAATGAAAGATGTAACAGACGATGGTTGTGACAAACTAACAGCTCAAAAAGATCATGAAGATCTTGAAAACTAGCCATCTGCAGCACGGTACAAGTAAAGCTATTGTCGCAGTCAGAATTGAACGATCTTGTATAAGATCTAAATCTTTCAAACAGGCAAGCTGATAACTCTCCCTCTATCGCCATCGTTAGAGTTACTTCGATTGTGACGATGGCCAATTACTCTCGCTATTTATTTTGATATCCGAACTTCCATTAGCGGGCGCGATCATAGTGAATTCACAAGTCCCTTACACTTCTACACAGGCGCGTCTGGAGTTCCCAGCCTCCAAATCACCTCCACCCCAACCTTCCTGCCGCCACCACCCACCCCTGTCTCCTCCCATGCCGCTCACCCCCCTAACTCTGCCGCCGGCAATCCCTCAGTCCTCCACCCTGGCGGGTCTGAGGCGCCAACCCCAACCCCTGTCCGCCCCCGCCGCTGCCTGTCTCGTCGGCGCCGACGCGCCGCGGGCGCCGACCTCAGCACACGTTGCAGTTTCAGCTGCGAGGGCGGTGCGGTCGCAATTCTGCCTGCTCTCCGCTCTTAATTGCGGGGGAGAGAACAGGTCGGCGAGCGAGTGGAGGCCGGCGGCGGCGGCGGCGGGCAGTGGTGGCGCCTTGATGTCGGGGGCGGGGGAGTCGCCGCGGGCGGCGGGGTGGGGGTGGGGGCGGGGGCGCCGGCGCAACCTGTGATGTTTTAGCGTGCCGCTCTGCGGGAACGGGATGGAGGGCGCCTTACCTGGGCGCTGAAGATTCAGGCCACTCGCCCGGCTTTCTGGCATTCCCATGCCGAGGCTTTGTCGATATATCATGGGGATGATGTTAGTTGTCAAGAGCACCCCGAAAAAAATAACGTAGTTATTTTAAATATCGATAAAATCGTCGAATTGTGTAATTATCGCAATGGAAATGCGAAGATTCAGCCGTAAAATTTTGTTGTTCTAGAACGTTTTTATTATAAGTGTAATTGAACTGTTTTATATTTGCCGAGCTCTGTATATGTATTATGTTGTCGTTGTCTGTTGTAGAATATCTGCTACCCACGTGTGTGCACAGCTTGCTTTCAATTTGGAGCGAACTCTACACTGAAGTCAACTATTCAGCGAAGCAATATTTGTTCCACCAAACAGCTACCCGACGGAGCGAGTCTGGGCCAGCAGCGGCGACGTGTAATATAACGTGCGGCCTAGCGCCTGGAAAAGTAGATCAGACTTGGACTCTGCTTGAGTGCGTGTAAGTTATTGTTGTAGATTCCGTTACGCTATCCAAGTGCTCTGTTTTATGCTGTTGGAATTGTTGGCGTATAGTCTCCGCACTTGTACTACATATACTACAACGGCAAACGGCTACGCACATGGTATTTTCTCTTCTGGCGAACTGTTTACTGTATAACCGAAGTGTTTACTGTATGATTCGTATTGTGGCAGTTTGTAAAGCTGAAAGCTCAATTAACTGTTATTATTTTTATTCCAGTCTTCCTACTGTTTTCATACATCTTAACTATCTTATCTTTAAAACGTAATGCATCACATGTAATCACTGTAATTTTTTACATCAAGTCACACGTGTCAGACAATTGCTGTACTTGTATTTATGAACTTATATGTATCTTTGAGTTTAGAAACATTCTTCGTAGTTTAAAAAAATTGCTATCTTCGCATTGTTATCTATAACCTCTTACTCGCATGCTTGCACACGACGCACTCGCATGCTCGCTGCTAGACGACGAATCTTAACAATTATTTCCTTTTCTTATCAATTCTTATCAAAAACGCCCGTTCCCACCTGCATTCATAATTCAACTTAGTATGTATAGGTAGAGATCCCAGAGCTCAAGGAAATGCGTAAGGTTTACTTCTTCCCATAGTACGTCACATACAGTTTTTTAACTGTAACGTTTAAATAAATGAAATAAATTAAAATTAAATACATGTCGGCTGCATTTAATAAGAATGATTGCAAATCCTACAATGAAATATTGAAAAAATGTCGGTTTATAAGCGTTCATGCTATTAAGTTTAAGATATTATTAAATTTTGTGTTTACACAACAAACTCTGTTAAAATGAGATGATGATAACGCATCTAAGGTCCATTATCATTTAATTTTTAAAAAATCATGAAATTTAGTTGAGAAAAAAGCTCAAACTTCTATCTAAATGAAAACGCTTACTTTTAATTACAAAGATTAGTAAGGAAGTTTGATTTCGTCTCGCCTTTTTTGACAGATACTGATAACGGAAAAGTAAAAAAAGGATATGAGAATGTACAGTAAAGTTTTTGAAAGTACAGTTTTTGTTCATTTTCTTTTTCGGCTGCAGCAACGCTTGCGAAGTGAAGAAAATTCCACAAATGATGTACCACACTACCCCACACATTGCGAACCAGAGCTTGTTGAGGGCTAGAGCGGTGCCCTGCTGGATGAGATACCTGAAGAGGGAAACTCCGCAAACTAACGTCTAGGTCGGCAATGGATCTCACCATCCAGCGAGGAGAACCTTCAGACAAAAAAACATTGACTGCACCAACGGGACCAATGACTTGTCACGCACGGAAACATTAATCAATCAATGAATCGATCATCATAAATCCTTGGACGAGTTTCCAGATGAAAGGCCGCGCGTGCGCGAAGGGCTCGGCTGCCGAATCGATCTGCGCGGAGGCGTCGCGTGGCTACAGCCGCCACCTCCTCGGACGCGCGACCGGAAGCAGCGAAGGCCGGGAAACGGAAACACGACGCGAGCGCGCCGCATGGGCGATGAGCTGCATTGAAATGGACGTGCCAAATGAATGGCCGGCCACTATTTATCCGCGCCCGCGCCTGCGCCCGCGCCCGCGCCGGACATTGGTCAGAAAGAGGAGCTTTCATTATTATTATTATTACTATTAATATTATTATTATTATTATTATTATTATTATTATTATTATTATTATTATTATTATTATTATTATTATTATTTGCGTATTGGATTCCTCCCTGGGACGTGACGACCAGCCATGATGGAAAGACACCTCTTTCCACCATGGCAACCAGCAGCAACAATTGTAAATACCCCAAAATTTCACTTTGCGACCCCTTCAGCATCGTTGTCATCGCCACATCTATTGAAGCAATTCATAATATCAGCAATGGTAGTTCGAGTGCAACAGTGATAGTCAACATTCAGGAACTGTACTATGGCATACAATCTAACAAGACGTCGCTTAGTAATGGCCTGACTCCCAAATTACAGTTGTCTGAAAATGATATAATGAGCCTTGAGGAAGAGATGACAACTCTAGAAATAGGTGGAGTTTTAGAAACGTCACACACATGGACGGATAAATGGTCACACTCCAGCAGGGAGAATGCAAAAGAGATGGACAAGCACTGAAGAACTTAAATCTGCACCAAAAAATTGTAAATTTTTACTGCTTAAAAACTTGTGAAGGCTTTTCTAAAAAAAACAAAAAAAACAAATGATAATATCACGAATTTGAACTGTAATTTTAGTCACAAGTACCTTCTATTCAATTTTGTAACACTGCCTGTATAGTTTTTTTAATGGCTTTTATCCGGCAAACAACCGGTTACCCTGTAGGTCCGATGGGACGCATATTCGACCGTACACAAGACGCCAACACATTTGCGGGCTCCTCTGAGCTGGGGCAGTAGAACGCGACGCCCTCCGGCATCAAGAGCACGTAAAATTAGGCAATTCAATTCAATCAATTCAGTTGGGTTCGGTTCGGTTTGATTCCCTTCACTTCCGTTCCGTTCTGTTCGGTACGGTTCGGTTCGGATAGGTTCGGTTTGATTCAATTCCTACGCGACAACATACATGAGAGACAGGGGACAAACCAACATGCCCAAGGCAGAACTCGAATCCGCTACCCTTCGGACCGAAGCGCTGAATCGGTTCACTTCCTTAGCCCTCTCTGCCATCGAGGTCGGCACCTACGTAGTAATAATGTAAGTATCTGTTCCATAGCCCACACGAGGCAACAGTAAAGTTCCGAAACGTTGGCAAACTAGGATTTTATTAACCCGTGACCATCACACATGAACTACACCCATGAACAACTCTTTAAGTCTTGGTTCTGATTGAATAGCCTCTCCTGCTCGCCGCAAACATCCAGTGCGGTCCTGGCGTCATTTCGACCCACTGTGCGCTTAGACGTCCGATCCGCTCCGCGATGCAGCAGCGTGGCGGCGGCGGCAGGCTGCTTCGGGTAAGGGCCGCTTCCCACGGCGCGGCAGCCGCGCGCTTCGTTCAAGGAGCATAGATAGCTCTTCCGACGCAGCCACCGCCGGAGCCACCGCCGGAGTCACGGCCGCACCGCCGCCCGCCGTGGAAGGGGGTGGGGTCTGGAGGGGTAGGTTTCGCCGGCCCTCCGGCGACGACCAACAAAGGGACCGGAGCAGGTAGAACGGTGCGGCCGCGGCGCAGTGGGAACGCGCCCATTTAAAGCTGTGTTCTGCTAGCGGTGGCGCGTGGCCCCTCCTCGGCGTCTGGTGGCAGGAGTTCGGCGTCGGCTGCCGCAGCAGCCGCCACCCGCTGCACGTGGGAAGGCCTCCATTCAAACCAATGCTCTGCTACGCGGCCCGCTGCTGCGTGGCGCGCCACCCGCTGCACGTGGGAAGGGGCCCTAAGGGAAGGTCACGTGCGGAGAGGAGCGGAGCGGCCGGCAGGAAATGCGCCATGCCTGGCGATTCTCTTGACCCAGTGCCGCCAGCCCGTCCCTCGTCCCACCACGCTCCGATCAGGAGGCACGGGTTTCCTCATTGGTCGGAAGGGAACCTCTACACAAGCAAGCCAGGCTCGGCGAGGCCTTGCTTGCACCAGTTGTGTAACTATCGCCGTTGCATTGTTTCCCTGTGCGCGGACAATGAAGCAAATTTACAATTGTCCCGAGATTTGCTCTTCATTTATGTCTGAAACCTGTAGGTGTATATATTATGTAATAAGAGTAAGTAGTAAGATAATAAGTGGACAAAATTACAATTTTACTTCTTCGTAGAAACGCTTCATTATGAACATATATCACTATTTTATTACATCAGTAAAACATTTATAGTGCTTAACAGGACTATTTCACCATTAGAACCTAATATTCGTTCTTTTATGACCTCATCATTGAATATTGTAGTTTTCTTATATATTTACAAGCGTGCTTCGTACAGAGTTCTTCGGAAAGACATATCATGTGGAGATCGTTTTTATTGAAATCCTCGTAAGAAAGTCGCAAGCAATCACGCAGATTCTTATACCCAACGATTTTCTCTATTTTCAAGCCAGATTGCTTCGACAAAAATACGAGGGCTCCTCAAGTATTTACAATAACTCCTACATGAGTAACCAGATAATTTGATCAACCATTCCACCAAATCCAATCCAGTTCGTATGTTCCCGCCATCAGTCCGTGAGTGCGAGCAGCGAATGGGTAGAATATGTAGAAAAGAATAGAAATACTGCAGCGGCAAACTGCGATTTTCCAAAAGAAAACCTCGCACTGTGGATCCCTGACACCCCGAAAATATATAATTCTTGCTTCGAATATGTAGTACATAGCTTTCTCTAATTCGTTCTGTAGTCGGAACTAGGGTTGCCAACAGTCCTTCATTTACATCATATTATTGTCTTCTCTTCTTTTCTATTTTAAATGTTCTTGTAGTAAATTTTTAACATTTGTAGCCATTTATTTTCTCATATGACGTACATCTGCTATGTCGTATTTTTTGTTGTTTAATTTAGAATAGAAAACATGAATATCCCTTTTGTGAACACGTACATTCTACATCCCTAGACAGAACCCATGTTTTGTGAGTCCTTAAAGCCGAAATCTGGTTTACGACCATCCGTCTGTCTGTAAACAAATGTAGTGGCTAAACAATAATTTCATCAAAATTGATATTTCCCGATCGATCTAACTGATGTCACGGCCCCTTGAATTTGAAATTGATATTGGGATTTTTGGGGATACTTTAGCAGAAGTGCTTCGTTGTGTTTTTTCAAAATTGTATCAATAAATCCTTTATTTTCCTCATCGAATAGAGCAAGTGAAACTATCGAAAATTGAAAAGTTTTTGCCGTCTTCTTGTTACTTGTAAATTGAATACAGAGTACTTGCTCAAAATAAAATTTGCTCTGCAAAAATCGATCTTTGAATATAGTCACAAACATTTTTTTCAAAATATGACTAGTTTTTTGCGAAATTTGCTTGTACGTGCAACAAAAGACAATTTACAAAAGGTTTTTTTTAAACTGCTCCAAATTTTTTGTTTAAATTTTTCTCGAATAGTACGAACTACGCATACAAAAAATGGCGCAGGCCCCATTTTCGTTGAAATCTCTGTATTTCGAAAATTGCTTAAGTTACAAACAATGCGAGAAAGTATGCGCTGTTCAGCATAACCAGTTTTTAAAATCTTCATTATGTAAAACACTATCATCAATTTTGTAGTATTGCTTTGTAAAGTTTGTGGAAGTTTTAAAAATAATGGAATACTTTGTTCAATAGAAAGAATAAATCAAAACATGTGGGATCTTTTTTTAACAACTTTGAAACAGTTAAAAATGAAAATATCCCTTGCAGGGCCTTAAGTTTGGTCAGATCGATCAGGGAATATCTACGTATTTTGAAAAAAATCAGATTAACTGATGTCTAGTGTTGTCCGTTGAAGAACGGAGAGGCGGGCGAACCTTTTTTTTTTTACCATAAACCAATTATTCGACATCAGGATCCCAGAAACCGTAAATTCTGAGAACACAACATTTTAGAGGAAGTTACTTTCTATATTTAGGAATAAGATTTTTCCAGTTTTTCTATATCAAATTCTCACAATATCAGTTGTCTGCCGAAAAATCCCAGGTTCCCCCCCCCCCCTGCCCCAGCAACATTACAATGCGTACTATTACATACTATACTACGCACATAGTATTTGAAAAGTAAAAGAATGTAAAGACAGTTCTTCAAGAATACATTATAACCGTACATTTAAAAACAAAAGGACCAAGATTGGGCGAGGGATTATAGAAATAATGGTGTCTATATTGTTATCACACCCACCATCTTTAATAGCATCTGAAGATAAACCGACTACAAACTTGGTGGCATTCTGCCTGTTTACGTATACTAGTGTCATTATTAAGAGTCAAAAAGAGACAACGTCCGTAGTACGGGCATACTTGTGCGCTAATACAGCCTTCGCTATGTATTTGCTTGTTGAAGAAATAAAAAAAATTCGTCTTCGTACATGGTATTTCAGAAATATTCGGATTAAAATACCCGATCTTTTGTCTTTGTTGTCGTACACTTTAACCTTTCGGCACACGCGGTCGATCTATCAGATGACTGAATTGTTCTTCCGTTGATAGAGTCTCATAGAATTTTTTGAGAACACCGTCCTTCTCAGAACCTCTTTATTATTGTTCTTAAATGTTATAGCTTCTATTTCATATCAATAGGATTTACGATGTCATCGGAATATTCTCAATCAAGCCGTCTGCCGCGCAGTATATTGCAATCCGGAACGTGTAGTACAATTGACAACTGTTACAACTTTTTAGAGTAAAACTTGTTCTTCTTATTGATAAATACTGTAGGTTAATGAAGTGTTATAATTTCGATGTTAGTAAATATGTTAATGTATTTTTTTGGTTGAAACAACCAATAGTTAGTTTGAGAAGCAAGAGAGGCTAAAATTCAAATGATGTATCTAAGAAAGATCACCGCGTGTGCTCGAATAATTTGTACTCGAGCGTGTACCGCCGGGATAAGAAATGTAATTACGTGAGTTTCACACTAAACTCTTGATGTAAAACATTTTTGCACAAATACTATTGGGTATCGGATCTATTGATATAATATTCGCACCTCCAATAGAAAATTGACACAAGTGCGAAATCGTCATTTTTCAGCTAAAAGCTGAAAAGAGGTTACCAAGAGGTACTGCTACTTTTCTGAAGTTGATTTTGAGTTAGTTCAATTACTGTCCGCCAGAAGGTGAATATTTGGTACAATCTATAACGAGTATTATAGAACTACGAAACTTAAAATGGCAATTTCTGAGAAATCAGAAATTCGCACTTTTGTCACTTTTCTATTAGAGGTGCGATATATTACATAAAGATAGATATGGAATCGTATTGCTACGCAACTGCTCGTAGACTTTAGAAAATTCGAATTACTTCTGGAACGCAGTGGACCTAATCTTTGATGCAATGGATTCCGAGAACGGGGTGCACACGTTGGATTCCTAGAAAGCAGTGCTTCTAAATGAATACAATAAATATAAAAGGAACTAAATTTTTGGATTCCTCCCTGGGACGTGGCAGCCAGCCATGACGGAATGACATTTCCACTTCACTTTCCACCATGACAACCAGCAGCTACAATTGCAAATATCCCACAAATTTCATCATGTGCCCCCTTCGACATCTCTCTAAGATAGCCTCGCGTTCCCCTAGAAAAACCGCGTACCCCAATTTGAGAGCTTATTACTGATGATAACGGAAATTTTGAGTAAAAAAGCAACACAAATTGAGTAGTAAATAAATTAAATTGCATTCTACTATTCATTATAATGCATTATTGATATCGGAGTTAAATTTAATCTCTTCCTTTTTGGCGGGTTATCCGCTAGGGAACTCTGCACAAATACTTCCTAGTATATATGTCCACTAGGATGACGCAAACTGATGTGTGGATTAAAATCATATGTTTCAAGGGAAAGCTAAATGATTGTAGTTGAAAACAAATAGCCAAATAGGCTAATCCATCTGTAATCCCATCAGGATAAGATACCAGAATGAGTAAATGTTATAATAAAGTAATGTAATGAGATTAGGTCAGATTAAACGAAGTAAGTAACTACATTTTTTAAATGTGTTAGATTAATTTTAAGTTCAAAAGTAATAAGGAATTAAAATCCGCGAAAGCTTACAGACGAGTAAGAGAATATTAATGTGTTGGGTGCGATGGATACGTTAAAATTAGAATTGCGGGAATACATATATATATATATATATATATATATATATATATATATATATATATATATATATATAATAACAAATCTGTTTTAGGTAAATCATCGCTCGAGAAAGTTTTCAGTTCATATGCGTAACGTCTATCCCACTATTGTACGTGTTATTTTCTCACTAATACGAAAGAAATTAAGGAAATTCAACAAATAACGTTTTACATAAGCAAGTGAGAGAGAAATGGTGCAAAATTGCTTTTGCACAGAAAGCGCGACTCAGCATTGCCCGCGACCACGTCATGTGGTTCAAGAAGAAGTGTTGCCAGAACTTAAAGAGGCCCATTACCAGCCCATTTGTTCACAATATTACCTCAACTGCCTTCGCCGCATAAATTCTCTTTTTCGCTGCATCCGTGAACACGTTCCTTTCTCCCGCCTACATTCATGATCCTGAATATCATCAAAGAACAAACACAACAATAAAAATGTTGTAAGATACATGCTGTACGAAATTTAGAAGGAGTCTTGACCACATTGACATTTGTATTAATTTCCTCATTCTATTAAAACAACTCAGAAACTGAATTTGCAAAGCGAAATCAGCTGTGAGGATATGGGCAGCTGAATGGAAAAAAATTGTTAATTTTATTTTATAGGTGGTTGATTGTAGATGAACCCATCGGGTGACACAGGGGTAGAATGGTAGCTTTCCGTGTTGTTATCTCGGGTTCGATTCCTGGTCGGAGCATAAATAAAGCGTAGCTTTCAATTACAATCATCTTTGTTTCTATAGCTGTTTGATGAAAGAAAAATTCAGGTTGGTTAAGTAAGCTAGATATGGTGAAGGTCATGCTGGCATATCAGTCTTATACCCCAGGCGTGGATAATAAAGCAGGGCCCACGCCTGGAAACGCCACTAGCTCGCAAAGGCAAATTAATCCATCCTTAAAATGCAAGTACCTATTTGTATACGTATGTCCATTTATTCTTACTTTAATTATGAAACCTGTAAAGTAAGCACTTAGAAGATGACAAAGATAGAATTTATCATTTTTTATATATCGATAGAAATTCGTGTTCAATTCATCAAGTCATCAATGATCAATTCATGAATTAAGAATGAAAGTGAATAAACGAAATAATAGCAAAACACTATGTCCTTTATTTTTTACATTCGATAAACATTGTTATTAATAACACTCCTTAAACGAGACCAAACAATAAAATATACCGGTATTTCATTGAAGTACTCTAAATAAAAATGAAAACAGGGTGGGGAAATTCCAACTGTTTTATCATATTTTTAACATCGATGACATTTTGAAGCTTGAAACATCGAAAACCTAGATGTATCGATGTTTTACTAAAATGCCACGACTAGACTCGACGCCCGTGCGGTGGCGGCGGAGGCACCGGGCGGGGCGCGCGAGCCGTCGCCGGGCGTCGCGACGCCGTCCCTCGAGGCGTCGGTGGCGCCGCCCGCCCGTCCGCCCGCACGCGACGCCGCCGAGGCCTGCGCCGGAATATAGCCACCTCAGCGCCGGAAATAGCGCCGCCCGCTCGACCGACGCCCGCCACGCCCACAAGCGCCGCGACGCCCGCCGCCGCCGACGACGACAACATCGCTACCTGGCGCAGTAGAGGTGCATCCGTGCCCCGAGGCCACGTTTCATGCGTGTGCATGCCGCCTTTAACTACTGCACGTTCCCCGTACAATTGTAAGAAATTCAGAGTTAGAAAGCACTATTTTTTTAAAAGTAAGTAGTGCCCAAAGTATTGCTATACTACAACATTGTCTATAAGCACATCAGGAACATATGAACCTTCAAGTTTCTTATGCATTTGAGAAGAGCCAATTATGATGGTTTGTGATTTTGTAGGATTTAAATTGAGTCCGTTTCTCATTGACCATTTGACTACAGATGGGAGTTCATTATTTAATTTATTTATTAGCATTTCTACATGTGATGGTTTTCCGGAGATATAAATTTGCAGGTCATCCGCGTACATATGATGACTTCATTCCGTAAGTTCGCTTGATAGGTCATTCATGTAAATTAAGAAGAACAGTGGCCCTAACATGGATCCCTGAGGTACTCCTCGGTGGAGAGGTTTTGGATTGGAGTGCAGATCGTCAACTACTACAATTTGTTGCCTATTGTAGAGATAGCTTGCAATCCAAGAGATGGTGGAATCAGAAAAACTTAGATTTTTGCACTTCGCTATTAGGATGTCGTATCTATAGAGTCGAATGCTTTACTAAAATCTAAAAGAGTTAATACAGTTACGAGGCCATCATCTAGCGCTTTTCGTATTCTTCAGTTACTTTCAATAAAGCGGTTTGTGTGCTTATACCTCCTCTAAAGCCGGATTGAAAGTTATCGAACAGATCTGAGTCGGATACGTGTTTTACAATCTGTTTTCGAACAATTTTTTCCAGAACTTTAGACACTGTCGGCAATATGCTAATTGGGCGATAATTGCAAGACGCCGAGGTCAGTTCAGATTTTGGCAGGGGGCGAACATGTGCAAGCTTCCACGCTTGAGGAAAGGTTCCCGTTGTTAATGAGAAATTAATTAAATGCGTGAGTGCCGGAAGGGCAAATGGTAAAACAAATTTCAATTGCTTGGCTGTGATACCATCGGAGCCATTTGCATTTGATTTTAGTGAAAGAACAATTTTACTAAATTCTTGATGATCAACGTTATGGAAATAAAATTTATCCCTGATAGCAGGTGAGTTGCTTGAAAGTCTCTGTAATGTATTACGCTTGACAGAAGGTGGTATTGGTTTTGAAACATTTACAAAGTAGTTATTAATATCATTCAAGGGCATATCGATAGAAATTTCAGAAGAGTTTGCTTTCGTGATTCCTAGGTCTCTCAGTTTGTTCCAAACGTCTTTTGTGTTTGTATTTACTTTAAAGACTTCATGATAATATCGAATTTTTGCGTTTCTAATTTTTTGTTTTACGGAATTTCGTAACTTTTTGTATTCTCTTTCATTTTGAGAGGTTTTATTACACTTGAAGCGATGGTAAGCTGAGTCGCGTTCCTGCATGAATTGCTTTAATGTATTTGTAAGCCATGGGGCCGCGGGACGTGACACACGTCGCGTTTTCCATGGTGCATGTTTATCGAAAAGGTTAGATATAATTTCGTTGAAGACTTCTACTTTACTATTAAGAGATGTTTTACTATAAACGTCATGCCAAGGAGCTTTGGCACTGTCGTCGAACATAGCCTCAGAATTAATATTTTTGTAGTCACGGTAGCGGATAATTTTTTGCTTATATTTAGGACATTTTATAGAGTACACCATCAAATCATGCAAATCATGCTTTGATACTCCCGAAATAGATATCTGACCGTACATTAATACTTTCGAAGTGTCTGACACAATCGCGTGATCTATCCATGTTTCAGCTCCTAATGCTAAGTGAGTCGGGCCAAATTCTAATATTTGTAAATTGTATGAATTAAAAGTATCAATAAACTTTTCGGCTGAGTTTGTGAGCGGTACCTTCAGATCGCAATTGAAATCACCCATGATTATGATATCCTGATATTTACTTGCGAACAGCGAAAGGGGAATCTCTGATTCGGATAAAACTCCCGTTTTCGGGGGCCAGTAAACAACAGGAACAAGTAAATGTTTCATTCCAACTTAGATTTCTGCAAACATATATTCCATGCCAGGTAAAGAGGATGTGGAGTGAGCGACTACTTTAACCTTAATGTCATTGCGAACAAACAATGCGACCCCTCCACCCGTCTTTTCTTTTAAATTGCTTTTAATTACCGACCTATCATTCCGAAGGAGTTTATAATTAGATACCGATACGAGTCCTGATTTTATTGTAGATTTTAGCCATGTTTCGCTTATTAATAACAGGTCTGGTTTCGTTTCAGTTATAATATTTGAAATTTCAGAGTAATGTTGCTTAAGTGATTGGGCATTTACGTGGAAAACAGACAAGCCACGAGGGAACTGAGACAAAGAAATTTGTAAATCCTGGAGGGTAGCAGGGCTACTTCGAGCAGGTATGGGACTTTCCACGGGGCTGGGGTGAGCCAGTATCCTCTCCACTTCCGGATTAACACTAAACACAGGTACAGAATTCCTGGAACGCGTGTACTGAGGAAAAGACGGTGTTAAGCTTCGTTGCCACATTTATGAAGATATCTGCGTTGGAAAAAAAAATCAAAAGCAATAAGCAGAAAGGAATTGGAGTTAAATAAGTTGCTTACAATCACACGTGGGGCACTAACTACTTAGAATTAGTCTAATTATTATAAATTTCTTATAACTAATAAATATTCTAGGATAATAGTTAACTATAATTATAAGAATAAGGACACTAGTGAAACAAATAGTATAATTAAAATGTAATATAAAATAATATAATTCTAATATTAGTAATAATAAATTAGAAGTAAAAGTGTTAATAGCAAATATTATGATAATATTAATAATAGTAATAGTAATTCAATAGCACTATAAAAATTAGCAAAAGACGAAAAAAAATAAATTTATTGGTCATCATTTGTCATTTTTGTGTCTATCTTCTTTTACTTGTTCACAATTTTCTAGATATAATGATTGGCCACTTCTTTTCGGCATGTTCGTTACTGAGTCACTAGCCCACTACCTTCGGTGTTGAAAACGAAGTTTACATTATACCAATGTCAAAAATTCGGTCTAAACAATTAAGAATCCAATAGAAGAAAATAAATACAAAATTCCGTTTTAACAATAATGTCACAGATCTATCTCCAAATTTGTGTCTCCTATTTCTACATCCCATATTACTGAATGCAAGTACATTTTTTTTACAAGGACGTAATAACGAAGAAATGGTTTACATCATGAAAAAACATTTTAATATGAAGTTTTCCTACCGGGAGAGATGGCTCAGTGCATCAACTGATGTCACTGTAGTCCTTATGATCGGAAGGTCCTAGGTTCGAGTCCCGACGGTGGCAGGATTTTCGGCACTAGCTTGTCAGCTAGGTCGAATTCAGTCGCTGGCTGGAGAATTCTATCGGCCGGCTGCTCTGGTTGATGGTTTTCCGTGGTTTCTCCGATCATCACCAGGTGAATGCCGGAGCAGTACCCTATCAAACGGGCCAGGGAGCGCGCCGTCTTTCCTACCTCTTCCTTGTCCTATACTTTCCCCTTACACACACACACACACACACACACACTTACACTAACAAGCACTCAAGCAGACCGGTCGAGAGCTTAGAGCTTGTCCGGGCTGGGGCGGTGCCTCGCTGGTGGGAAATACCAGGTTGGGGAAAAACCCGCTAGTCGGCGGTAGGTCGGCGCCGGAGGTCGCCATACAGCGTTGGAAAGATCACCGCCACCTCCAGGCCAAAAACATGCTCTACACTTGCGGGACTAACGACCCTGGTAGTTGACGTGCCCGGAATCACTAAAACAATCGATGAAGGTTTCCTCTGAAACATGATGCAAAACATCTGAATTTTGTTATATCATATGAAGGGGTCGGAGCAACATAATACACAATGTACACACACAAAATTAAGACCTTAGAATGACTCCCAAAATAAACTTTATAATTCATATCTGAACAAAAGTGTTCAAAGAACAACAAATGTAGTACACTTAAAATAAGCAGGAATATAAGAAAATCTCTGTACATACTCGAAGTTCTTTCTCTAGGTGATAGCAGATTCAGAAAAGACGGTTAGTAGTATGTTGCTCTAACATGGCATGGAGATGTATTTCCGAAACGTTATATTCCTTTGCCGAGGACGTTTTTTCCTGTGAACTTCGTAGAGGTTTTTATACTTACGTATGCTCACCGAACGACTCACATTTAATACCAAAATGCCCATTCACTCATCTTATCCCTGACAGATTTACGTATTACAGCATTCAATTCGACATTTTATTTATAATATCCCACATTTATCTCGAACTGGGCAAATACTTCTCAACCAGTTGTACTTATCTTCAAATATTCAACTTACAAATATAGTTTTCCTTATTGTTAAATTCACAGTAGTTTTCCTCCTAGATTGCTTGTACTTCCGCGTCGGCGATGTGTCGCATCGCCCACTCTCAAAAATTTCTGTGCCACTGAATTCATCCATACAATTCGCATTGACGTTCGAACTGCCTGCATAACTGATACCCCTCTCATGAGGAAGTTCTTGTTTTCTCGTGACAATCTCGCAAGTCTGAATGCTTGCAATACTGTTACATTTTCAAATAGTACACACGCACGTACGGCATTAACTGTTATCCTGACGTTGCCCGGGTGTTCAGCTCTACCCTTCCGCTTCGGTCGCCCCGCCCACCGCTCCAGCCGGCCACGCCCCACAACGATGCCACCTTGATGCTTTGCGAATTGCATTTAAACAATTTTATTATTCCGCTTTTTTCCCATCACTCGTCACATTTGATGCCTTTCGAGACTCATCGTTCTTATTGCTTTCCTTTATATATATATATATATATATATATATATATATATATATATATATATATATAACCGAGCGAAGTGGCTCAGTGCGTAGCGCACTCCTGACCGGGGTTTTCGTGGTTTCCCTCGGTCATAAAAAAGGCGAATGCTGGGATGGTTCCAAAAAGTCCACGATCACCTATCGCCTCCTAATCCATTTCTATCATCTTTCATCTTCCATACCCCCCGGGCTAACAACCACGGGGGATAAAAATCGGATCCAGCTAAATGCTGGTCCCCCCTAAGAATTGTTGCAAGCACCTGCCACCGCGATAATAAATAAAAACTGAGCCACGGTAAATGCAGGATGCTTGCTTGCGTGGTCCTAGTCGGCCGATTAACGAAATATATATATATATATATATATATATATATATATATATATATTAAAACCCGCCTCCCCTCGGATCGAGGCGCTGCGTCAGTACACTTTCTTAACCACCTCGACCATGCAGGACGGCAGGGTTAACCAGCAAATCTTGTCTCTCCCTTTTTCTTTCTTTTTTAAAAAAAAAAATATCTGATCAATTTGTAAATTCATATTAAAACACAAGCTCGCGAGCAATTAAAACTGGTATTTACTTGGGAACGGATACGTATTTCTACAGGTATAAGATACTTGCACTGGAAAATATATTTGAGTTTTCAAGATATTCCCAATGAATTATAACCATTTTTATTTTACACATTTGAATGTAATTGCACAGTATATTTATATGTATACCTATTGTTATATGTTTCGATCCATTTTAATATATTTACAAGTGATCGGAATAATTACTAACAATATGAGTTTGCCAATAAATATTCCTAGAACCAGTCTTTCTGTAAAACAAACCAATGCAGAACTGCACTCGCCGACCCATTGAACTGCGAGCGGGACCCGTGAGAAAGGAGATTTACACTCACCTTAAACTTCGCTTGGCACTCTATAAAACGGGTTGCCGGTCTGTTGTCACCTACGCTGCGGCAACGTGGTGAACCACAGCACAGAAGTACAAGGATACACTTGAGCTAGTACAGAACATAGTTCTACGGCTCATAACACGCCCTCTGTTTCGGAAACGGTTGAAAGTACTGAGGAAGGAACTTGATATCGAGTCCTTCACTCAATTCTTTCGTTTAACGAAGACTATCAAACCTTTCAAGCCAACGAAGCTCCGGCAACGCTAAAACAGTTAGCCCGACACGTCCTCACTATGGGACAAAGAAGACAAGCACTCCCCTCGGTTATTTTGAGGGCGTAGTGCAACACAAACGCCGATTTCGTTAATGACTAAGGTCCGAAGAGAACCCACACCAGCCACATACTCATAGCAGTAAAGCGCGAAATGTGTCCGAACTGCAACACCAAAATGACAAAGTTCTTCGGCTAAGCCGAAAAAAAGCAGCTCAGTAGAGCCATCTCCGCATACTACTCCTTTTCAGAAAACATCAATCTTCAAGGAGGCCATCATCTGATAACCTTCTAAACTTTCCTCCGCTACTCAAAGTATTAATGCCTTTGCCTACTCAAAATTACGAAAATCCTAATTCAAATTGAAGAACGCAAGGCCCCAATAATGCAAACAAATCCAATATAACTTATTTTTTATTTCTCGGAAATAAGTTATAGTGAATGTTTGTGAACCAGAAGTAATCGCAACCAAGTGTTTGGTCATATTTCACAACATAACCTATGCATAACACCAGCGAAATGCTTACAGAACGTATCATGCTGGAAGGAAACTCATATCGTAGAGACGGTGCTTAAACTGAAACAATTTTAAACTGAAATCTTGTGATGTTTCATTTTTAGAAGGCAACATCATCGTTTCCATTTTACATACTCCGATGTCTTTCCAAATTCGTTCAACCGAGTCAAACGACACTTCTCTGTACCCTATTTCTTAATTCAGTGACCGCAGGAGGCTTTTGCCGGGATAGGACAAGGTGACCAGACGTCTCAAATTAGCCGGGACAGTCTTTTTTTTTTTTTTTTGAGTCCATGTCCTATATTTTTTGAAAAGAAAACGGGCCGCCAAAGTGTCCCGTTTTTGTGTCAATGACTAATCTGCATAAAGTGCCGGCAACAATTGTTTAAATTTATCATAATGTATTCCATTCAGTTTGCAATAGTTTTTAAAAAAGTAACCGCGAGTAGATCATACGTTCATGTACCATGTAACAAGAGAGTTTCACAGACTATTGACATCAAGAGGGAGAGATTCAGTGGGGGTTCTGGGAAGGAAAAATGAGCTAACGCGTCATTTAAGCTTGCATATGCTTTATCCCTATTGATATCTTTACCGAGAAATTCAATAATCTAAACCTTCTGCTTCTGTATTTCTGTGCGACAGCGACAATCTGTATTGAGGAATATGAACCAACTTTATAAAGAATAAAAGTGCAAATCAAACGAATTAATTTTTTTCAATTTCCATTTTTTTTTGTGGTTCCCTTTAGAGACAAAATTTTGTAATGTGCATGTGTCCAGTTTTTTAGACAAGAAAAAGTCAAAATGTCCCTTTATTTGCTTATTAAGATCGTCACCTTAGGGTAGAATCCATAATTTTACCCGTTCTTATGTCAAATGTTAAAAAAATTAATACCTAAAGAATAAGTTTTCTAGGGAATTTAATACCGAGTGTCAGGCAATATCTCTCCCGATGTCAAATGGCTAAACTGTCATGGTTAGAAAGACGTATATTCCATGAACATTTTCATACTTTTGATAAAATATCTATTGTTCATATGAATATTGGTGTACATTAGAGTAACTGAATTTACATATTATACTTTTGTTTACTTTCCCTAAGCAATGTGGTCCCACATATCATTTCTCATTAGTTTCTCCAAAATCTTTCATTCTATTCTCGCGTTTAAACATAAAACGTGGATAAAATTTTAAATGATGATGAGATCGCCTTAGAATAATTAGACTTTAAAAAGTTCAAAGATGACAAGAGAAATAAGACAATGGCAAAATTTACTCATCATTTTGAGTAGAACTGTCCAAGCGAAAAAAAATTTATAAAGGATTTGAATTCATTAATAAGATACTTTTAGAGATTAAAAGATGCGACAAATTTAAAGAATAAAAAAAGTTATGTCTGGAAATGGAAAATTCATTACGTAAATATTTAATATACTGTTCCTGAAAGTTTTGAGAAGTGCTTTAGCATAATGTACAGGACAAATTGTACTTGTCAACATGTAGTATTCATAAGTAAATAACCGCATGTAAATTGCACGAGAAGACTAAATGTAAATTATATGAATAAAAACAATACGAATGATCAAATAATTAATAAATAAAGAATAAATTTTCTTGGGAACTTCATACAGAAAAGTTGTGTCAGATAGACCATCTGTCCCGATATCAATGTGACGTAATAATTGATTACGTTGTCGCTATTGGGTGTCGCTGACTTAGTTCGAAAATAGACTATTGTTGAATATCAGATTCGATCATGACCGGTATAGTGAATACTGAGAAAATCGTATGAATCATATCATATCAAGAATATATACGATGATTAGCGTTTTAGCCCAGATAATGAATTGCCTTTCGTAATGTGGAAATAGTACATACATATTGCATTTATATACAAAGAAACGGTGTAAATGACCGTTGTTCGTAATGCAATTCTTCGCCCCCCAATTATATATTCCAATGTCACTAGCCTGTAGACTTACTACGCACTGACGATTACTCACCCCGTTATTAGAACACGATTGTTCGCACCCCATTTACCTTACGCGTTCGCAATATGGTTCACGGAATGCCATACTTACCTAAATAGACTTCAAACATTTCAAAATAAATTTCTCCATTACTTCAAAAACGCCCCCTCGTTTGTAAAAAATAACCAACTTTACTGCAATTGTGGCATTCAGCTCTGACATAATTTTTAAAATTTAACACCAACATCTAGGTACCTAGTACGTCTACTTTCACCCCCAAATATAACCATCATTTCACTTGGAAAACATCGTCACGCTTGGCAAGAATTACGAAATCATATTCCCTTTTTATAAAATAATAATTCATTTCTCTTGTAACTCCACTCAACCATGACCAACCAAAATACTGTATTGCCTAAATTTAATAAATTGAAACATTGCAGGTACCCAAAGTTTTACCTTAACATTATTTGATTAATTGTAAAATGAATGATGTGTAAATTTTTGTAATTCTGAAGCCAACATATGTAAAACCTTTGAGCAGATAGTGAATACAAGTAAATGTTGGGAAAAAACAAAAACAAAACAAAAAAAAACAACCATATTTCTTGTGAAAATAATGGAATGTGTCTGTGACGTGTTTGGGTATTATGCGTCAAGATAAAATATCTTACTATATTACAACGAAATACGCATGTTTACCAAAGTGAATCTTTCAAGTTATTTGTAACACGATAACAGGATCATAAGATAAATGAACAAGATTCAGGGAAGTTTCTATTCTGGCAACTGGATACGACAATCGAAATTATCAGATTAACACATCTTTATGGCTAAAAAAGGCAATGTTTCTTGTGAAGGTGCTTAAAATTCTCATTAGAAAAAGCTGCTGTATTGATCGAAATACTATATTAATTTGAAAGTAATTAACATTCTCTCTTGTGCAGTAAATAAGATATCAATGAAATAAAATAAATGAGAAATAACCAGAGTTCAGTTAATCATACATTAAAGTAGAATTTGACTTTTTTGAAAAAGTTCCCTCTCCGACAAGCTTCCCCAAATTCGTTCTTGTTATGGAATAGGAAATTATTATCTAGGAAAGTCATTGAATGAAATTACTCATAATAATGAAAATAAATCATTATTAAACAATGAAAATTACATTAAACAAAAACTTGCACTAAGATGAATTACAAGGGAGTGACTTGCATGTTAAACAGGTAAGTTATAATCAGGAATGACCAATATTGTCAGGTATAATGGAGTGAGTCACAAAAATGCGCTTATAGTACGCAAATAGAGAAAATTACCTTCAGCGATTGTCTTTTACATTGTCTCGACACATTCTTTCTCGTCTTCAATATAACATATGTAATCCGACTCTCAAACTTCATATTTTTCCCCTATTTCATAACCGCAAAGGATTCACAATCTTCAATGCTGATCTCTATCTCAATATCTGGCATTAAATAGTACGGCAAAGGATTTGACCACAAATCATCCTTAATTACGTCAGCAATATCATCATCCGTTGGATTACTATGGTCAGTAAACCACATGAAAAATGATTTCTGGTTAGTATTTTTCATTTTTCGATTAATTGCGTTATTGTTCTTTGAACTCTTTATCAAATTATTTCCTTCTTTCCATAATATATTTGTACTGTGTGAAGATGGATTTCTTGATGAACTGAAATGGAATTCCTTGATCAATATTTCATTGAAAAAATATGGGTTTTCGTGAAAATGGAAAGTGATTCTGTACACTGATTCACTATCATAAAATTCTTCAACTTCCAACTTCGAAAGATACTGTAAGCACTGCTTTTCGTCTTCTTTCAAAATAGCCGAAATTTGAGGATGGTACATAAAAGCCTTGACCCAAAAATTGGGTATTGACATCATGATTTCATTTCTTCTGGTAAATTGCTGTTTTCTTACTATTTCATAGTTTCGATCAATGTTCAGAATTTCTTCAGCAGCTTTGGCGTTGATAGCGTCAATTTCATTTTGACAAGCGGCAAATTGTTCTAGAATGTATTGAGTCTCCGCATCGTAATCCCGGCAATAACCATTTCCAGCTTCACTGAACTGTTCACCTATCATTTTTAAGAAGAGAGCAGCAACACTGTTAAGATAGAAGCAAATTATTCCTCTCACACTCCACAGTCTACTACAGAATTACGAATGAAAATAAAATTTTACGTACCCAAATGCTTCCAGAAAAGGGATTAAATTGAAGAGACGAAGCAAGTATCTTCTATCAAATATATTCTTGTGAATTAAGATTTTCCCCCCGATAATTTAAGATGTCTTTCTCAATTTGTTTTACAATAAAGAGTAGGTATTTTATTCAGTTTTCTACTAATTACTTGGATATTGAATCCCAATATGAAATGAATGTTTGAATACCAGGAACAGTAAGAAATTCTTACTAAGGATCGTTGTAACAATAGTTCCTTTTCCAATATGTATCATTTTACCAACTGATCTGATTAAAAGCGATAATCGCAACACTAGGAAACAATAGTTTCTTAAATGGAATTATCAACATTTTGAAAGATTTTGTAAGACGATATCCATCGTACAAGGGAGCGATTGCTACTGTAAGAACTCTGGCAGGGGTTTTGAGGAACAGCGTCGAAATTGAACCACATGTCATTTCTACTTCTTTTCTGCATATTTATGTTAATGCAATCTACGATCATTCGCGTCTGCAACATTGTCGCAACTCATAAAATGTAAATTTTGAATGAAGACATTTATTTTATAACATTTATGATAATTATTAATAATAACTCCTTAGAGGGTTGTTAATAATCCCTTTGGGAAGCGAGCCTATTTCACTTAAGTGCACTTAAGCGATCAGTCCTGCGATGTACATTTTTTTAAGTATTTTTATTATATTTTTTATTGTTCTTATAAACTTGATTCTTATTTTTGATCTTTGAATGTTTGTTGTATTATATAATGTGTTTTATTACAACAAAAATTAAACTCTTGATGAGGAGGAGCCTTTTGCAAAAAGTACAATGCGTGCGCATTCAATTCAACCTGTGTTGCCACTAACTATACGTTCAACAATCGCTTTGAACAAGTGGCAGTGGTGGGGAAGAATCAGACGAAGAAATACACGTCAGAACCAGATTTCGAGCTCGTACAGGGTCTTCGCTAGAGAACAAATAACCGCGCTGTTGTAAACTTTACAATGGAGGGCTTTCTGAAGAGTTAACCAATAAATAATCAGTAAGTTTGTAAATCTGCGTTTCTACCATCAGCGAAAATTATTTTTGCTTTCATAAGGATTACCCGATGGTAATACGTATAACACATGAAAATAGATTGTATTATATGAATACGTAATATATTTGTCTTTATCTCCAAAGAATAGTAGGTAATTATTCCGCCCTGTATATAAATTAATTTTTCAAGACAATTATTGTAGCCGCAATGTACAATTAACCTTCAAATCTTAAACAAAGGCGTTAGTTTATTCCGGACACATTTGAATTAACTTGAGTAAACATTAACCATAAAGTTCCTGCCATACATTGTTACCAAGGATATTGTATTTTTCAGTATTTCCAGGCTTATTGTGTATTTGAGTCGAATTCCTGTTTAGTGGTGACGGCGAAAACTATGCGAAGTGCAAGCTTTGAACAGATTTGTCATAGAAGACAAAGCAGGAAGAATGACGGGCCCCGTCGACATGACGACGAAGAAAAGGGTACTTTCACCGGCGTGGGTGCGTACCTGCGACAGATAACATTGTCCACCCGGTTTAACTACTGCTACCCGTCCTTAGGCAGGCTGGACACGTCATCGCTCCCGGCGACGAAACCAACGCCGACGCCGCCAACGCCACCGCCCCTCCGACAGCCTTCGAAATACCCACACCTACAACTGTCCAAGGTCCGGGTAAAAATAGAACTGCCCTTTTGTTCGTACTGCACGTCGTCTTACTTACAGAACCCTTCTTAAATTCTCAAGTACACGACTATCTGTTGGAATGTTCATCCTAAAATATTCCACCTTTCTGAGAACGAGTCAGTTTGAAATTGTTTTCTGAAGCTAAAAGGTTTATTTGAAAAATTGTAGGAAGATCGTGATTGTCCAGTGAACATTTCTATAAAAATTAGTTCAAAATTTTCTAGATATAATTTCTTCCCTTCATCGCTCGTAAATACGAGTGTACATTATTTAATATTAAATGAAGTTTTAGATAAATACTTATATTTCATCTTGCCATAATGTAACTTTCCGAATCTTTCCCCCCCTTACGTCACAAACAGTTTTTACTGCTTTTTGACTGTACAAATCTAAATCTAAACTAGTTGTATGTATGTACTTTGGCACAATAGCTCTTTACGAGTTAAGGTCTACCAGCAGTGTCCCGGCCTTGCGACCTTGGGTTAAAGAATACGTGTGGTTAGCACACAGCCGTCTCTACACTGTATTCTGGTCTTCCGAACGTGAGAAGTGAGTTTTCTCATCTTCACACAGCAACAGATACAAGGACATTGTAAGAAAAACGCAGTTAAATTTTGCCCCGACCGGGAATCGAGCCCGGGGTTACACCGTGGAAGGGGAGCACGCTAACCAATGAGGATTTCCGAAACTAGTTACAGAATTCAAAATATTTTTGAAGCTACAGTCATTATATCAAAATCGTTTATGGTTGGAAAAATATCATGATTATGCAGTTAACATTTCAATTAAAACTAGTTCAAAGAAACGAAGGTGTCAGTTATTAAGGAAGTATGAAGATATTTTTGAGTTTTGTACGTTAATGATTGAGCAAATTACATAAAATGTTAGAATATCATGTTCATTAGCTTAAAAGAACTTTTTCGGAATTTAATAATACTCTCTGAATTCGAAATTATATAGCTCGCGACAAAATGTCAGCGACAGTCAAGAGTACATATTTCGCAAAAAATTGCACTTGACATGCATTGAGAAATGTCCTCTCAACAAATTACAGACTTTAAAGTTCGATCTGTGTCGGAAACAAAATAATTATAAATAACTTCGAGAACTACTTTCTCGACCCCATTGTTGGTCGACACGATGTGGAAGTAGGAATATGCTCTCGCTCTCCTTAAACTCAGTATTGAGTCGCAAACTATTTTGAAATCAATGTGCACACGACAGTATGCATGTCGAATCAATGAAAACAGAGTACTGCGTAGAATGGATCGTGTGCATGTGCAAATTGTGTCATTTTATTATACATTTAATAAAATTTGTGTTCTTTTGCTTATGTATAGCATTGGCCAAATATCGGGATGAAACTACAGAAAAATAGAATATTAGAAAATGGAAAACAATTAAGGATTTATCAAGATGTTTTGATCAATGATACCGCATCACGTAGTTCAGTTCCGATTAATAAGTTAATCAAGATACGTACCGAAAAACAAGACAGTTTAAATGTAGTGAACTTAATGTATTAATTCATCACGCTTGCCTTTAAGATATATAATTTATAACCGATATTTTGCATACTACTCATAAATCGGTGAAGTACGGAAGAAACACTTTTGTTACTTCGACTACTTCAGAGAGCGAGGGAAAGAGGGGTCTACTTCAGAGTGACGTCACACCCTCATTGTTTAAAGTTGTCTCTTCCTGGAACCTAGTTCCACATCAGATCCATAACAAGAAGGTAGATCTAGTTTGTAACTTATTGCCTCCTTCACCATTTTCATAGAACTAATCTGCTCTGAAATTTCGTTGTACGAGTAAATATGGTCTTTAATTACTACACGTCGATTGAAGACGAAGGTATTTCAAACAACAAATCAAAAGAAGAATTTCGTCATTATTCTCCGATTGTTTGTTCGCCCGTAACTTCATACATACACTTTGCCTCAGAGAAAAGGTGAAATGCGCCTTAAATGAAACAAACGCATATAGTTTTCAAATAACGTGTTATTTTTTCTTTTTCTTTTAAGAAATCGACAAACATGTACATGTGTATTGTACATAAAAGTACTATCTTTATCAAAAAGTTGTGCGTACGTTCGCAAAAATTTCATTGGTCTTCAACAAGATGCTGACATTTTATTTCCGGTGTTCGTCCAGCCATTCGCACCCACCGCCAACTCGGCTTCACGCTTGCCAGCCGCTTGTCGGGCGCGCCTGTCAGGGTCGCGGGGTCCCACGGTCGCAGACAGGGAGTCCGGCGGGCGGCAGCGGACCATCCCCGCCTTGTCACCCCCACCAACCCCAATTGATTGTGCCCCGCCCCGCGTCTCCTGCGGGCAGTTGGCCCTTTTCGCGACTCGGGGCGCTTCGGTCGCGCATGCGTGTTCCTCTCATCCCCCGCTCGCCGCCCGCCGCCGCCACCACCTCCACTCGGCAATGAATTTCCTCGGCCGCAAACATATTTCCTTGATTATTGCTATTCTCGGATCTCTGTTACCGCTCTCAATTACAGTAATCGGCGCACAGATTGCAAATTTTCGCCCCTCTTTAAAAAAGAATTTAAAGTGCGACGATTCTTATAATTTGGGTACGACTCTACCACGCGCCACGCCCGGGGGTTCGAATCTTTCTTCCATTTTTTTGCCGCGCCCCGCCTTTTTCTTTCTGTGTGTATGCGGGGGTGAGGCCGTGCGGTCCGTCATTATCATCAGCACCGTCATCATCCCCTCACGGGCCGGGCGGGAGGAGCCCTAAACTAAACCTGGCCACGGACGGGCGGCGTCGGCGGTGGCGGCCGCCCCCTCCTCCCCTCCCGACCAGTGGAGAACCCCCACCACCGCTACCCCCAGGGCGCGTGGCTGCCGCCGCCGCCGCCGCCGCCGCCGATGCCGCCACCGCCGCCCCCTTCTCACCCGCTGGCGAATTCTGGCGGCGACGGTGGCAGCGGAGGCGGCGGCGGAGGGTTCGGCGCGGGCGCGGGCGCGGCGGCAGTCGAAGCCGACGCGTCAGGCAGGCAACAGCCGGTCAGTCGACTTGCGTGTGGAGCCGAGAGCGCGCTGTGAGTGAACGAACGTACGAGCGAGTGCAGCCCGAGGACGAGTGGTGGGGACACCTGTTGCGAGTGGCAGAGTTCAGCCGCGATCCGTGGGGGCCTGCCTGTGTCAGCCAGGCGTGTTTCACGCGTGTGCTCAACGCCTACCATCGGCGTTTTTTTAAAATAAATATTTTTATGACTCCTACGTTGTGACAACTGTTCCGAATTGACGCGAGGACACTGACGATCGGCGCCTACGAGGACAGTGCGTGTGTGCGCCGCGCGAGACTAGGAAGAAGACGCGCGTGCGTGTTGCGGCCTGCGAGGGAGCGCCCCAGAAGGCTGGCAGCGTGCGTCGCGACGCCCACCCGGCGCGCGTGCGCCACGCGCTGCGATCCCGGGTCCCCGGCCGGCTCGCCAGCGAGACGACCAGACGGCGCGCGACTCTCCAAGGACAGTGGCTTTTTTTGCGAGGTGAGTGCCTGGGCTCCGCGGTTGCGTCGTCGTCGGCGGCGCTGCGCGGCGCCGCAGCAGCCGACGCCGTCCACGCGGCCACTTCCGCGTCCCCGACGCTAATTGGCGGTCGCGGCGACGCCACCCGCTGCCGCGTATCGGCTCCGGCGGTGGCGGCCGCCTCCGCCCTTATCAGCGATGCTATCGCCGCCGGTCGGCGTTGCGAACAGTGGGCACGATCGCCGCCCGAGATCTCGTGCAGCCGGCAGCTTCATTGTTGCTGCCGACGCCCTGACGTTTCCCGTGTGCTTCGGCGACTGTGTTTGTGGGTGTCTTACGATCTGCGATTGCCTTCTGCGGCGCTGCTGGAACAGTCCGATTTAATGGGACGTGGTAACGACGAGCGATAAAGCAGTTCCACAGAAGTTAACGATACCTCCGGAAGCAGTGGGTGGAACGAGTGGACTGTGTATTAATGCGTACGTCGGGCCGCGTGGCGAGCAACTGACTTGAGTGCGCGAGTGTAAAGCGGGTTCGTGCCGTTAAGGAGTCGGTGATTTACCGAGGCCTAGGCAAGCTGGAGCTCACGTGGACCCCGTTCGCGCCGTGGGTGCCGATGTCCCTCGCCGGCGGCGGGCTGTGGCGCCTGGCGCCCCCGCTGCCGTGGGCGGACGTCGGAGGCTCGAGCGTGAGTGACATTCGCTTGCTCTTGCATGTGAGGTTTCCAATTTCCCTAGCTCCGAAAATTCTTGTCTGTAATCACTACGGTGTACTTTGAAACAATTATGCAACGTTTTGTACGAATCTCTGAACATTTTGCTGTGTGGGACGCTGATACATGGTATAAACCGGACTAAAGCAATATTTTTTTTCTTATTTTTCCCCCTCATTGTACCATTGTTGTCTTCCCTCCCAGTAGTTGCATGAATATCAAACAATGCGATAAAAGGTAGCAACTTAATTCTCCAGAATTATCAATGCAAAAAATTAAACTTTCAAGTTTTTCAATTAAATTGTGTCATAAATCAGAATAACAATTCATTTTAGACTTTTAGTTTCCCAGTTTTCACATGACTTTCCATCGCCATTTATTTAAGTTGTTACTAAGTTCTTGCGAATTGTTGCTTGGATGCTGATTTTGAAATGGGCATTTAGTCGTCTGTTATCTCGTATCTGGTTAATTATTATTTATCGCGTTAAAATAGTCTCAACTTATTCGTGTAGAATTTCTTCGTAATTGGCAATGCACGCGGATGGCCAACAGCACTCCACTACCACCACCCATTGTTTGCAGTTGGCGGCGGCGTGGGCGGGCTGCGTTCCGCTTAACCGCTCCGAACTTGAAAAAAAAAAAAAACAAAAAAAAAAAAAAACAACAACTGATTCAACAATGCGATTCGAATCGCGCAATTAATCAACAATACTGTCTTAACATTTACGCAATGAATATCCGGGTACTATGTGGATTTTTTTAAACGCTCAATTTGCTAGTGTTTGTAATGAAGTTCCGCATGTTTCGATACACTGTTGTATGCGATACCGTTCTCTTCCGCAAGTCAAGATAGGATTGCAAACAGATCTTTGGAAATAACGGTCGGTGACAGCGTCCATTTCGTGGGTGGCCGACGTCTCGCATAATTGCTTGGTACTTAAAACGCGGGCGGGCGCGTTGCGATAGTCTTGACCTCTTGATACCGCGCCTCCCACGCCGGCCTCGTCTCGCCGCCGCGTTTATGCGTTTCGAGCGACCTCCAAGTCACTCGACGCTCTCGCCCCCGCAATATTGAATGACGTGCGGTGGCGGGGGAGGCAGCGTGGCGGTGGGTCGGATGGTTGTGACTCATTGGCAACGCTGCCCGGCAGCGACGATCGTCTTGCGAAGGACAAACGGACTGCTTCGCACTCCGATTTCGGAAAATCTTCCATGGAAACAGAGTTGCCAGATTCGTTCGGTGAAAACTCGCCAACGCAGGGATTACAAATCCGCCCAATTCCGCCAAGTGAATTGTGAAATCTGGTGAGTGGATAAAAAAGAGAACTCTCATATTGGGGCTGGTAATATCAAAATAGCTGCATTTTCACAAGATGTTGGCAACTAAATATCCCTGTGCATGAAACGCACGAATCTTAAACTATCAATATTTGTACAATTTTTAGGAAAGTGTGGGCCGCCCAATATGACATCCCTGCTTGGAGATGGTCTCGCGGGTGCGTTTTTCCTCATATTGTGGGGATATTCACGAGGGAGAATGCTGTAACAAAGAGGAAAGATGTACCTCTTTAGTTGTAGTTGAACTAAAATGCGCTCAATTGGCTGTAATTATTACTTCATAACACGTTCCGGTTTTATTATCCTTTGATGACCAAAACTCAATACCGAAGGTATATTTTTTAGAATACTCGTTTCTTTGAGGATTGCCACTTTCGAAAGCGTAACTAGTACAGTTTGAGGATTAATTTAATTACGACATATTCCGAATCTTTAGTCCAAGGTTTCCTGGAAGCGCTTACGAATGTACAGATTTAAATTAAGTTAAATGAAGTTACTTGAAATTATACGTGTGAAGTAGCTATGGCGAAGAAAATCGCTGTTCATTTCGATTTTGAAGTTTGAAACGAACACGTAATTAACAATGTACTATTAGTCTTCAAAATGGAATGCATGCGTACACACATTCATTAAAAACGCACATTTCTCGACTACCAATTCTGTATTTGTGGTTTGCATGTATGAATGGCATAATAGCGTTCGTTCTAGAAATCGTCATCGCTGCAATGGAGCACGAGATCCACGCCGCGGTCTTTACGATCAGGTCCTCTTTTCTCTCTCAAGAAGGGAACAGCTCGGTATCTCCCTTTCCCACTCGAATCCAGAGCGAGGTCGGCTTGCAGCGATCCGTTTGGATTCAAACCGACCTGCTCTTCAGTTGCAACTGCTTTTGCTAGTCAGCGAGCGGGCGGGTGGACGGGAGGGCGGGAGGACGGTCTCCCGGACCCCGGGATCGCAAACCGGCGCGCGGAACGAGCGGCGTGGTGCAGCGCGGGCGGAGGCGTGGATAGGGGAAGGCGTGTCACGGCGTGGCAACCCCCGGCGGGAAGAGGCCGACTTTCCAGTTTGAAGGCGCGCGCCATTGTCAGGCCGCAACGCCACCGCGGCCCCTCCGGGCGCTTCCGTTATCGGCGTGCGCGGCGGCGCTCGGGGGGCGGCCGCGACCGGTATGGACGAGTCTCCCCCGACGCGCCTTTGCGAACTTCGCTTTCGCGCGCGTTTGAAAATGGCGAAACGCGGGCAGTTACAAATCCCCAGGTCGTGGGATCGCATCGTTCGAAATGGTTGGGTTGATGTAGCAGCATTGGTTTGTTGTTGGTTGGGGGTTAGTTTGTTTGATGGTGAGGTTGGTGAGTACGAGGCAATTACGTACAGGAAGTAAAACCGTAAATATTACTTACTGTTACATTTGCCAGTAAACGACATAAAACTAACGCCAGTACTTCATTTGATGTCCCAATTGAATGATTCTAAGTGGCTTTGTCATGTTCTGTTAGTGCCACAGTCTATTTAAGGGATAATAATCTACACATTTTGTATAGAGACCGTGGATATATTTGAATCACTATGAAATCGATGGAAATAGTTTATCTTTAGAAGAAAATTATTCGAAATGATTGCCGAATTTAAAGTAACTGTAATCTTTGGACAAAATCAAACTAGTGCTTTCCGTTTTGTTGTAGATGCTTTCTACTTCACGTTCCATATGCATATGAACTTTCATCGCGTCTCTCAAAGTTTTATTTCTTGATGGAATTAGCAGATACAGCACCGCTGAAATTAACAGATACAGTCCCATTGAAACCGTGTAGTAATTGAAATTTCCATGACAACAGGGGGCGAGAAAGGGACGGCAGATGATTTAGTATTGTTTTGAAACGTGGCAATAAACCTGTTTGAAGCCGCGGAAACAACTCGGGCGCGAAGTTGGGGTTAATTTAAATTCACGACTTTATGATCTGATACACGGTTGTTTGTTCGTCTGGTATCTGATAAGCACCTGTGTCGTTGGCGGCGGGCTTGTAACTTGCAAGGCGGCCGGCAGCTTTGGACTACGGGGTGGCATACGGTGTGGTTGGATTTGGCAAACGAGCTGGAGCAATCAGGGTGGCTTATCTACGAGCCTCATTTTCACAAATTTGTGTGCACGGTGCATTAGGAAATAAGTCAGGCAAGAAAATTCCACTATGTTCAAACTTGCTGAATAGATAGCACGCAAGGTATTTTCGCTTTCCCGCAGTTCCAGTGATGTAGGAAGTACTATTTTTGTAGATACTGATCTTACGGGCTCTAACGAAATAATTGTAACATATGGTTCTAATGATTTCGGGAGAAAACTTTTCCGCAAAGATATTTCACTTAGTTAACGCTTTCACACTTCATGTCCCCCAAAACCAATAAAATGTGAACGAATAATTCTTACATAAATGTACTTCCAACGAAAATACTATCTCCAGAAAATTAGGCTAGTAAATGTTGTATTATTGTAATAATTATGTTTTAAATGTTTAATTGCAAACCAATTTATACATAAAATATTTGCATATCATTAAATAATACCCGAATAAAATAAATATAGGATGGCAGTTTTAATATCCATTAATGTCATTAAATATTTTTAAAAAACAACAGAACTGAAGGGAATTGGTTGATGGAGAGTTCGATTTCTACAGTCCCAGTAAATAAGAGGCGATTGTGTCAATATTATTTTAGTCGATTCGTTATCGAAAATTGACTCTGTGATTCATTTGTTAATAGAATACAACCATAATCTTAATAACATCACTGACTATCCTGCAAGCCCACTCGAAATAATCTAAATTAAATAAACCATTCAATAATGGGTTACGCTAATTTTGTAGTTCCTGAAACTGTAGGACAGGCCTGTCCCTAGAATGTCACTCGACCTCGTAGTAAGGTGTTTCGTGGGGAAAGAAGTCCTATGATGTTATGTCTAGAATCCTCATTTACATTAAATATATTTTTAAAAAAATGAACCTGGAGGTATTACATTTTGCAAACGCTAGTCGTTTGAGTCAGCGCAGTGAGTCCTTCCGCCGCTATTTCGGAGCTCTGAATCACAGGGCGGCGCGGGGGCGGGGGCGGCGCGGGGTTCTTAATTCGACGTGAAGCGGTCTGCGGGCGGGCGTGAGCGTTGGCGTCGGGGCGGCGCGGCGGGCGGGCCAGCGAGCGAGCGGGCGGGCGGGCGGGCGGGCGGGCGGGCGGGCGGCCGGCAGGCACGTAAACAAATTCCGGGCATCCCTCATTAGCGCGGGAGCGACCGTGAAACGAAGGCGGTGGCGATGGGAGCGCCCCACGCCGCGGCGCGGCAGCCAGAGGCAGCAATTTGCCGGCGGACGCGGATTTCGCCCGCCGCGCCCCTAAATCTACCCGCGTTGCCGCTCCACTGCAGCTCTGCCCGCCCGGCTGCGGCCGTCGCCGCCCAGCCGTGGCGGCCCGTGCGATCGTCGTTGGCGAGCGAGAGCGCCCGTCGTGTCTCCTTTTGGAAACTCCTTCACGATTCTTTTTCTTTTTTTTCTGTTTTCTGCTGTTGATTTGAAACCAAAAATGTGAAGAAAAATTTGACTACTATTTACTGCATTAAATTATTTAAGGTGGCGGTGGAGTCTTGAATCATTTGTACTGTTAGTGTCTGCCATTTAGTAATTAATTTTAAAGCAACTTAATGCAGCCTAGGCAGCCTTTCACTAAGCTGAAATAAATTGTTTGGTTCTTGAATCATCAAAATTTGTTGACCTGCACCTTAATCTCGTTGCTACTCCGTTGTGCTGTTGTCGCTGGTCAACCGTGTGGTTGCCCGCGCGGACTCTTCTGTGAAGTAGCTGAGATTCACACTACACAAATTTGTTGTTCAATTGAATAACAAAACATCTAATTGCTGTATCCGATTATATGAACGAATTACTGATGGACTTTCCGTTATTGCTTTTTGAATAGTGTTTACTCTAATGATTTTTTAAGCAACTTTTCGAGTGTTACTCTAAAAATGCGTTTTTTTTCTCGGATCAAAGTATTGTACGATTATAAAGATAATTGAGTTTTTAAAAAGCAATCAGCACGCTGAATGTCGGATGACTTCCGTAGTTGGTATTTTTTTATTTATTGTTAATTTATTTATTTAAAAAAGTCAGCCAATACCATTCAGAAAACGTTTATATGAAGTTTTGTGTGCCTTAGAAATGCACACTCATGCGTTGTGTGCTCTTGTGCGTCTTGGAGGGTTAGTTACATAACTGTTTTCATCCGACTATAAATTTGTCCGCACGTCATACAAAATGTCTGTTCGTACACATGTAGGTATTCTATTTATGTTAAATCTATACAGGTTTTGCTACTCTCTATAAACATTTCAACAAATCAGCTATCGAAAATGACATTTTACGAGAAATAAATGTTGTAGATCGGTCGTAGACTGATATGAATAGTATAAAAATTAGTGTTATTCAGTCGTCCTATGCCATTTTAATTATATTTTCACGACCTGTTTTCACAAAAATTCGGCGATTCCTTTAGTTCCTCTTCCTAGTCGTTTAATGTGTTCATCGTGAAAGCCAGGAAGTGAATTTGGGATTCCGCCAATGAGGAAGGTTGAATGCACATCACCTCTCACGGGAGTGTCGAAGGAACGCTTCCTGGTTGCCTTTCTGACGTGATTGGTGTGACATATGGCACCGACGGACTGGAACTCAAACGCCTAGTATTGAGTAGTAAAAGTAAGAAGACATCTCTTTGGGGTTCAAGTAGAAAATTAAATTCTTTTGAAACACTATGGAGATGTGTATGCCTTACGTTAAATTACTGATGTCGACTACGAATGTCAGAAACAGAACGTTTGAAATACATTCCTGGAAAATATGCCAGGAAATGTCGACTCAGTTCAGTAACTAGTCGTCTTCATTTAATGAAGCACGTTTCGCGGTAGCTGTCTACCTTGTACGCGCGTTTCAGGAGTAGCCAATTCTGTCCATTCTTCACCAAACTGAAGAACTGGTCGTCTCTTTAAAAGTTAAACCGCACCCCTTCCGCTTTCGCAAACCCATCTTCCTTCCGCGGCCACTTTGTCGCGCGCGGGACGTCGAGAAAGGGAAAATATAAAGTGCGGCCATAATGCCCCGACGGCGTGTTGTGGTCTGGCAGACACCGCCGGCTGCCCCGTGCTGTTGTCTGGCTGTCGCGGGCCGCTGCGGCGGTGGCCGGGGTCTTAAGGAACCCCGCGGCGCGCCCCCACCTTCTTAGACGTTTAAAAGGACTGGCTTGAGACGCCGAGGGCACGCGCCCGCGGCCACGCATCTGCACAGCCGCGGCTCGTGCCCGCCGCCCCCGCCCGCGCCGCCGTTGCCGCCCCTTCCGCCGCCGCCGCCAACGCGACGGTTACGCACTCGCCCGCCGCCGCCGCCCCTGCCTCCTCCGCGGCTATTCAGCTCTCTTTCTCGGGTCCCCACGACGTTGCCACCTGGCCTCCGCAGCAGCCGCCGCCACCGCCGTCGCGGCGTCGCAGTCTTTTTAAAAAAGAAGTTCCCCGTGGGGTCTCGCAGGGTCTCCTCTCTAAACCAATAAGACGTCAATAGCGCGCCGATCGCCGAGACACGGAAGTGGGTTGGGGGCGTCAATGGGCTCGAGGAGGGTGAAAGAAGCCGCGTCCGATCGACGCACAATGCGTGCGAGATGCGCCCTCGCACGCGTGCGCCGCGTCGCGGGCGTGCGTTACGCATGAGGCGGCGTTGGTGGGGGCGGCGAGAGATGACAGCTTTCGGGGATGTGTTTTCGCTGAATCGTCCGATCTGCCGTACGCTTCGTAGAAATGTATGAATAGCTCCGATTCGAACCAGTATCACCTAACGTTTTTCTGGAAGTAATTTTCGAAATTGGATCTTTGTCGTGTGGGAGTTGCATGTGGAATGGGCATTTCCTTTCTTGGAGGCAAAGAAACTGATATTTTGCTAAGAAAGTTAACGATTCACATTTCCGTACTCGGTATTGTGTAGATTGCCGTTATAAATTACAGCTAATATACGAGTTTCTTTGAAATAACATTCGTTCGGGCGGCGTGCAGCGATGTAGTACCGCGAGTCTGTATCAATTCACATTAAGACCGGCAGGTTTCGCGCGGAGTGACCGCTTAGCTTCTCTGCAGATACTAAACCACGCCTCCGCGCAGTCAACATTTCACCGCCGTTTGCCATCGAAGGCGTATCTAGTAATACTTAATTGAAACAAATGTCCGTACCAGCAACAGTGTGTTGTCCGTGAAGGCTACCTGCCGTCCGTTTGTTGCCGGCGCGTATCTCCTCATCGAAATTGGCCGATCCGCGTCCCACGGCGAGCATTCGCGCACGCGAGGCGACCTCGGGTGACACGCCTCACGCGAGAAGCGGGAAATATCGCACGGCTGCATCCGGGACGGGAACTCACGCGGGTGGCGGTCGACGTACGGACAGGGACGCCTCCGTTTCTTGATCTCATATTTATCTTTCTCATCTGTTATTTTTTCTCTTCTTACTTCTCATTTCCTGCGTTTTTCATACGATTTTTTTTTTCATATTGTACTTTTCTCCTCCTTTTCCCCTTGTTTTATTCCTCTTCCTACTCTTCTTTCTACTTTTCTTCTGATGGGAGACGGCATCTCCAAAATGACCCGTTCTTTCCCCCTTTGACTGCTGTAGTTTCTGCAGTTAAGTTTACCTATCGGCCTTTTTATGGATTTTATTTCGTCCAGTCCCTCCTTGAGATCTCAGAAGCTAGTTATTTTCTTCAGAAATGTTTCTAAGAGCTCCGGTTTTTTCCCCCACTCAGTGCTTCCAGACCATTATTCGGGATTCAACGTGCCTTTGAAAGTTTACCTTCATTTGTATATCTATCTAGGAATTGGTTTTCCTTGCTTAGGCAACTTCCAGAAGGAACCAAAGACATTTCGCACTAATTCTAATTTTCTTGTAATTGTAATACAGATGTACCGTACAAAAATTTTGAGGGCAGGGCTTGTTTCACGTTGTATTGGGCAAGCGTTCACTACCAGTTTTCTATGTTCTCTCAGACTGACGAGTTGTGGGCGGATGCTAGAGCGAATGAATTATGCAAAGGTCAACTGAAGCACGGCCGTCTCTCAATTGAGGGCCAAGAGCATTAACTCTCATCGATAGTGAACGCGTGTCGACTCCACATTAGAACGACGGAGGACACATAAGAGCTGCCTGCTCTGCGGCAGCCGATGGTTATGGAGAAGGGCACATCTGTCAATCAACATGTTAGCGCATGCGCAGTGGATTTTTTTTTGTGGGGGGGGGGGAGGGTTCGCAGTTCAGCTCTAGTTTCTCCACTCCACCGCTGTATGGTAAGATGGTGCTTGAATCGAACCTCGCCCGTGTTGGCGGGTCTCGGAACACTTTGTCGGTCTCGTCTATGAAATACGCATGCGGTAAACCGTAGGTGGCCGGCGGCTTGCACGATGTGGAACTAATTACATGCAGGTTGACGGAACGTTTTGCCCCGCCCGTCCTTGGAAGCGCTGCGCTAGCCGCGAGACAATTTGCAGAGAGGTTTCCGGTGAAATGCGATTTGGAGAAATGCTGTTGTGACGCCGTATCGCTCCACTACTTAATATGTTCAAGTTAACATTTTTTAACAATTTGAATGTTATCCTGAGTAAATGGAAAACATGTTAAGTTAATCGTTCGTTCGAGTGTTGTCGGCTAAACTTACGCCAAGATCTTCGCATGGTGAAAGCTGTTCTTCTAATTACGATTTTAGGTGTTCGATGTGTAAGTGGAATGGAATGGTTGAAAATACCTCTCTGAGATTGATGGTGCGCCGATATTTATGGAACATTTTGTAAAACAAATGTGAACTTTGGGGAAGAGTCCACTATCAACTTTTGGTGTTTTCTCTGCCTGCTTACTCCTGGAAAAGCACGAACGCGATCGTGATATAACCAATAACTAGAGAAAATACAAATATAAATAAAAGTTCACATAATTTGAATAGTAATTTCATCTGAATCAATCTTCCTTTTCAACAAAACCTCTGCCACCATGTTAAGAAGCGTAGGCATAATGTTAGTTGTGTAAAATTCAACATGTTAAATGTTAAGTGGTGGAGACGTGGCTTACCGGCTGAATGGAATGTGAAAGCCCTGCTGCTTGCGGGTGGACTACAGAGGCCTTGCTAGCGTCTCGGCGACCGTGTTGTTCTTGGGAGTCGCAAGAGCAAAATAAATGAAGGGTAGCGTACGTAATTGCGAGTCCGTGACCCAAGCTTTGTAGATGGAGAGGTTTAGATTCTATTTCCGTCAATGGTAGATTTTCCACACAAACTGAGAGCAGTACCAGCGTATTGGAGTGTTGGACAATTGAAGTCATGACAAAATCGTGTTAACTCATACTTTATTAAATGTTCGAAAAATGGAGGTAAATTTGTAATGGTTCTAGTGGGTAATGAATAACAGGTTTTAAACTTATGAAATTCATGTGATTAGTACTAAAAAGGTTAACTCAATTTTGATAATTTGTGAGTTAACATCGTCTTGAAATGAATCTTACAATTGCTAGTGTATAATCGTATTCTCAGTTCACTTTAGTTACTACTACATAATAGTTAATAGATGAGCATGCGATATAGTTGTGAGTTCACTAGTGAAACTTGGTAGATTTGGGAGCTTGTAGGTTAGGGCCGAGCTGCAAGTTGTAGGTTCAGAATGACTAATTTTCGACACCAGTTAAGACTGGGCGTCAAGGCCAAGCACTCTTGTCTGGTAGAGAATTCTACATGTTGGCTACCCTGAACAGTCACCTCCGTGGTTCCTTCCAAATAAAATATGGAGGAGAATTCTAGGGGCCGGCTGCTCTGTTCGTTAATTTTGCGTCATTTCTTCCCTTCCAAAACAAAATTCAAGTGGCTACTGGAGCAGGCGTACCTTAAACAGCAGACAGCCAACGATTTGTTTTCCGATCTGTACCCACGCAAATGCTTGCAGCTGGGTGCTGGGCCAGTTCACATGTGGCGCAACCTCCATTGCCATGGTAAAGGTATTAGTACATACGACGGATTCCAAGTTCGCGTGTGACAGTCCTGAAAGCGACGTGGGCTGAAAGTGCCCACCGACTGTCATTAAGACACGTCAGGTGACGAAGGGGATGGTAACACGAGGTTTCTCCTCGATGTTCAAATAAGTAGCAGCTAACTGCAGTAATGTTGGAACATGCGTTCTTGATTTAAACGACTGTCCAATTCGTATCTTGTTTCGTATTTTTTCGGTGAGTTTAATTACCAGTAGTGACAAATGGTGGAGGTCTTGTTCTGCATCTAGTTCGGTAATGAAAGTAATTCAAGTTTTTGTGCGCCTTCGCAGAGGAACGGATGTATCGCAGTTGTTCGACAATGTTCTTGCAGTGAATCTATCTCGCACCACATTTTAAGATAGAGTTGCACGAATGTTAACTATCCATTAATGGCAAAGAGAAAAGTTTCTTTCGACGAAACTGAGCACACATGTTGGTACACCAACCTGCCGTCTCGCATACACACGAGCATTTAAACCATACATCTCAATCCGCTTGACTGTTTAACATTTCCTATGCGACATGTGTCGTTCATTCGTGTTCTTAGCACGTGTGGGAGTAAGGGTAGTTATTTGTAAAGGAGGATCGCAAATGAATTTATTTCTCATTGTGTAAGATAGCACGCTGAGGTACAATCAGCCATGATGCAAAGAACAAGATACAATACCGTGCATCTAACAGAAACGCTGCCAATTGAACACTTACTGACTATAATATAATGAGTGAACGTTTTGGCACAATATTTAACGGAGGTCGGCGTGAGTGGTATATTTTGATATGATTTTAATATTAAAGTACAAATGAAGGGACGGCGAATGGAGTGATTTCAAAGAAAATCAATTGTTTTCTATTCAGACAATAACACTCCGACATTAATCGAATTTTCATACACGTAACCTTTAACTCACCGGGGATTTTACGTTCCAATGAAGACTTAATTTCTGACACGTGACTAACGTTATCTGTTCGCCCACCAGGCGAAATCTCGTTCACCATACCATTAGAATACTTCGTCCATAGGAAGCAGTTAGTGTTGTGCTCAGAGCCACCAACTACGTCTGTCGAAACGTTCACTTCCCTTCCATTCGGTCTTGGACTCGAAAAGGCGTGGAGGTGTCGAAACGACAAGATTTTGTGGCGGGTCATAAATCTCTCCCATTTTTCTGACGTCTCGGTCCGCGTGGACACTCGCCACCGCTGCCTCGGCCATCCCAATCCCCGGCTCCGTTTCGTCGTGTGCGAGGTCGGCCTCCGCCCTCGCACGCGCGCGCGCGCCGAAAGGTCACCGTGGAGAGCGTCTGGTCGGCGCGGCGGGGCCGTCAACTTCCTGCGACGCCGCGTCGTCGAGCGCCGCCTGTGACTTGCGGGAGGTCGTGGGGCGACCGAAGCGTCTTTGTGGGGCGGCCTCGAAAACGAGACGTCGCCGGACCCGATGCGACGTGGTATTTCGCCCACTCGCGCCGGGGAAGATGGCGGCTGATTTGTTGTATTTGGGGAACTTGTCACAGGAGTTTCGACATTTATTGATTTTTTTTCTTCTTCTTCTCCATGAATATGAATTTCTGACTGCGTTGTGCGAGGGTTTTGCCAGTTGTATTTGAAATGTGATGTACTCTGTGTTTAGGAATCTAGATTGATTGTAGATGGGAAAATATGTAACGAATGAAGGAAGATGTACATAATTGTTAGAAAATGTATTCTTTTATATAAAAAAGTGTAGTTAATGTTACAGAATTAAGATATTTCTATCCTTGTACATAATTAAATAAGCTGTAATGCCTTTCCGACTTAACGTTTTGATTGTACATTTCGAAGTGTTTCCGACGAAGTATATATTCTGTTGACCAAGTTAGTTAATATTGAAAGAATGCAAATATTTACTAGTGGGTGGGAAACTTGGACAAGGAATTACTTTGAGATCTATTATTTTACATTTTATTAGATATGTTCACGAACGTCACACGCTTCACGGTAGAATCTTGACATTTAATGCGATATTTAAGCAATGCTGTTTATTACCTTTAATTTTTATTAAAATATGTGTTAATCTACACATTCATTAAGCTATGTCAAATAATCGATATATTGATTTCGTTTTGTACGTTACTAGCCTGCACATGCCTATCATTTTGGCGTCGGAATGTCAAATTTGGTGACAATTCAGAAGCACTTGTGAAACCTCGACAGTTTGCTGAGGGACCTAGTAGGATAACACGCTCTTAAAAGTGTTTACTCTTCAGGTTTATGGACCTGCTGAAATGTGGGTTCGGTCCGGTCTGTTGGAAGGGGGAGAGGACCTGCAGTCCGTTCTTGGCCGACCGTTTCGTGTTTTGTTCCAGGGAAGATATAAGTTAGGGTGAAAGCAATCTTATAAAGCGGAGAGGGAGAGTCGAAATAAACGGGAATTCTACTTCTCCTTTCTTTTATTGCAGTAACAAGCTGATTTTTAGTAGAATGTGTTTCATCGCCAAAGACGTGACGGTTCCTTTTTGTATTTTTTTAAAATTATTAAAATACATTCCTTTTCTAATTCTGTAATGTTATGCGTACAATTATTACTTTCATTAATTTATCGTGAAAAAGGGGTCACTTCCAGTTAGGGTGAGCCTTTTAAACAGTGTTTACAGTTTCAGGCGCACAGAAGATAGCCAGGGTGGATAAAAATAACCAGGAAACATATGTCCTGTTGGGCATTATCGCTCACATTTAGTTTTGTTTTCTGTTTTATTTTTAACTCCAGATGAAACATTTCGAACCTTTTCCGTGCGAATCTAAACCAACACTTTGAAAAGAGCAAGTTAAAAATATCTGTAAATTTTTAACAATGACCTTTCACTAATTGAGGGTCTTTCGAAAGGCGATACGAGAGAAAAAAATCTAAATGTTTTCGGGTGCGGTGGGTCGTGTTTACTTTATTTAGCTATTATTTCCGCTGAGCGCTGTTTCCACACCCACGCGCTGGGCTGCGTCGCGATCGAAAACAAGAGCAGTGGCGGGGCAAAACATGCCCAACGCGCCCGTCCTGCCGGCTCGCACAGTGGGCCGCGAGTCGCGCATTGCAAAGAACGGAAGAAGAAGAAGAGGAAATGAAATCACGTGGTGTAGCGGTCCGCTTGCTTAGACCGCCTCAGATCGCTTGGAGGGAGCGAGGTTCAATGCCGACCCATTTGGGATTTGTAGTGGGCGAAGCAGATTTGTGTCGGCTTTTCTGTCAGCGGTTCCGTTTCTCCTGCATCTCATTCGACAATTACTTCAACATTTAATCGTAAAGACCTGAATACGAATCAATCCTTATCTGTCCCGAGGTACTCTGAAAGGCGTTCTTATAGGAATCACCCTAGTAGTTACCGCAGCAATGTGATTGTGGATTATAATAATTAAGATGATACCGATATTTTTGCAAATAAAGACAAGACAAGAAATGAAACAAGGAACATGAAAGGATAAGTTAAATAAAAAAGAATGAAAAGAAAAAAAAAAATATGTATAGAACATTTTACATAATGTTTCGGAAATTATTAATATTCTTCCAAACTATTCCAAATATAACATTTCACATAATGATTAGAGTTGCTAAGATTATGCGCACTGCGAAAAGTCTGTGGACGCAGTCAGATGTCAAACAGTTGTGTTGTTGATTAATTGAAATACATTTGGAATCGTTTGGAACACAAGGTATTAGAAAGTTGTGGAACAATTTTTTACGTTTTTGGCAAATTTAGCAAAACGGTAAATTATGACAAGAAAATAATTAATGATTTTATAAAGGAAACTGAAGTTCACGTGAAGATGGATTTAACTGTTGAAATCCAAAACGTCAAGTAAAATAAAAGGAATGGCAAATTCACTTCTTTAAAATCTTTATGCAATAACAGTAAGTTTCATGAGCCGATTTCTTTAATTGACAGTATCAGTGCCCAGTTTGGGCGGCGTTTGGGTTCACTGCGGGGGCGGCACAAAACCCGTCCCACGCGCTCGCCTCTCGCGTCGGCTGCAGCGCTGTGCTGCGCGGGGCGCGACAAACAGGCTTCCTGGAACGCACACGCGAGGTTAACAAACACCCACTACCCTCTCTCTCTTCCCCCTCGTCCTCCGACCGACCTACTCATTGGTCGCGAGCTCATCTTTTCTGATTCGCTTGTGTTTGTTTGCAACAATGTTTTGTGTTAAAATTAGGAGGTTTTGTAGATATTAATAGATTCGTTCAGAATGTGCAGTGTTGTTGAAAAACAAAATGAGCTGCGACTGTGGATATTTAAGAACTCAACTAGTATGAAGTGTACTGATTGAAATATCTGAGAACTTTTTTAAAATTTAGTAGCCTATTTTTTTTTAAGGAGATTCTTCTAGTTTGTTTTCCAGTTATTTTCTCTTCCCTTGACGTTTCTATTAGAATGCCACGATGTTTTATTTTATTCTGGAACACAAGTTATATTTCAATCGCAGAATCACACTTTTATTTCCTTGTGTGGATATGTCATTTCAATAATAAGTTCGATAATATTTTAGTACATACTGTGAATATGCTGAATACTCTCGGCTTGAATGCTTCTACGATCGCTACGCGACCAACGTAGTTTATTGATTGAATATCAATGTGGTCAAACCCTGGAATCCTTTTCCAGAATTTGGTTGCATTGAGGTTTTGCAGACAGTAGTACCAATCCATGGTATCTATTGGTAAGTATTATTTCCTCGTTCGTTAAACTACATTTGTGGATTTCTACTATTGTTTGGCGGCATTATCTCCCAGGTTTTTAATACGACACAACACTGGTTGATTGTTTTGTGTTCTTAGTAGTGGAACAAAAAGCGATCATGGGATATTGGTATTTTGAAAATACGATGTTTTTGAATTGAATAGTTGAATATGCCAACTAAGGGGTGAGGATGTTGAAAGATTGGAGCTTCTACCTGTATTGATGTAATTGGAATGATTTAATATTTTGTGGCCACGTGACTCCGTAATCTAATTTATATTTTAACTGTAGGACACTATTAAGTGCCTATTTAATGGTAAACTCCTTAGAGTACTCCAATTTTTATTGATTCAAACGCGAAACAAAAAGTTCATTGCCCCCATGTTCTGAGCAAAACCATCTAAATATATACCGGGAATATCGTCCTAAAAATATCTTAAACAACTGTCAGTAAACGATGTGGGAAGAAGAAGTCTTGAGATTCTTGGTCTGTAAGACACTACTTGAAACAGACAGCCACATCTCGTGCTTCTTCTTTTTGACGAATCCCATTTGGGACGTTGTGTGTTCATTGGGAAACGCGATTAAAGGACAGCGAAGCCTGGAGGCGTGCGTTGTGGGGGCTTAGATGGCAGCATCGCAAAGGCTCGCCCCAAATGGCGCCGGCGACGTTCGTCACCCGTCACCCACCTCTGTATTTGCCCGTCCCCAACACGCCGAAGCCACCCACTGTCGACCCTCCAACCTTCCAGCCAACTCCCCGCTGTCGCTCACCGACTTCTCGCTGCTATAGTCTTCTTACCCTCACTGCCGCTTGAGACTTTCGCAGCCACCGTCGCCACTGCTCTCCACCTCCAGCTATGAGCCGTCCATTGCCCCTACCTCCCCCTCACCTTTCTCCGTGCCGTACACTACCTCTTCTCTCTCTGTCGCCACCCCCCCCCTTTTTCTCCCCGCGACGCACCACGCCCCCTTTATTCTCCCATCGACTTCTCATAGGAGTGCCACCGTCGCCTTTGCCAGCCATCACCCACTACTCGCTGCCCACTGCCCCTACGCCTCCCCCCGTCACCGTCGCCGTTCTCCACCTCTTCGCCCTCGCCACCCGCCGCGTCGCGGCGCGGCGCGCTACTATTTCGGCGCGTTGTCGCCCGCGGCTAAACATAAGCGCCACCTGAGTCCGCTCGCTGGCCACTTCCGGTGCCTCTTTGCGGCGGCGGCCGTATTTGCTTTGGCCCTGCGGCGCCCGCCAACTCGCGCCCGTGTGTCCGGGTTTGATCTCCGCGCGGACCTTTCCTTTTGATCGTCGCGACGGTGGTGGGGGAGGGGGAGGGGGGAGAAGGAGCCTCTGAGAAACTCGCGCGGAGGTGGCGTTGCTTCAGTGGTCCTCGATTTAACTCGGCGCGAGAGCCCTGTGTGACACGGAAAGCGGGCCGGAACACAGGTGTTCTCCGCAAAGCGGCCTTTTCGAGGGAGTAGTGGTGAGACATTACTCTCGCATTTTCGTATCTTCATTCGTGAGGTAGGCATCACGTAAATCTATTCTCTTGATGCTACAGCTGCTAATTGTCCAACTGGTAGCAAACTAGCGGCCTGGGTACGAACGATTAGCGGCTTATTCCAATGAGCTAATTTGATAATCGCTAGTAAATACAAACTGCGTATTCCAGCAAAGCCGCTCAGTTACTGCCGCTGCGTGTTTTGCAAGGTAATTTTGCACCTCTTAGTGAACTGCCGTGAAGCACATATTAGAAGAAACCAATAAAATATGTTCTGAAGTTTTGAAATATGACGTTGAAGTCTAGTCCAGTTTTGAAATCCATATCAACACGAGTGCTTTTCGTTGTTTTTTTTAAGGTATCTCCTCACTTGAAACGTGACGTAGCTTGCGAGCGTTGAGTACATATGGCGAGAGTCGATACCGCAGCTTCCGACAAGTGGTGCTCATTCCGTCCTTCGATTCGGAGCCACTTGGCGGATGGGCTAGTATTGATGTCGAGTGTTCTCCAGCTTGGGTTTTTCTCGTACGATACAGTGTCGATATTCTGAAAGTTTCAATCTTCCAGAGAAAATGGTCTGGAGTTTTATGTGATCTAAAGACTGTTCTGTCTTGTTCTTTTCGAAACGGAGAACGAACGAACGTGGAAGGAATCGTGGACTTTGTGAAACTTCTGCGCGTTCATATGCTAAAAATGTGAAACTCCTTGTAAATCATTCTCACCATTTTGTCGTAAAACTTGTTCATCCTGTAGAAATAGTTTCTTCCTTTTCTCAGTATCGTCGTTGCTGGCTTCTTTGGCGACTGAATAAATATTACCAATCACTGCCTGGAATGCGGTTTCAGTTCTCCTGATCTGAATGACCACAGTTCTAGATTGAATTTAACGGGGCAGACGTTGCGAGCGTTCGATTGAGGCTCCACAATGAAACACACCAAACCAATTTTCGAATACATTGATATTGCATTATTTTGATGTACGTAATTTTAATGCAGTATAATGTACAGGCGATGTGTTGGGAAGCTTTTTTTTCCAAGCCAAGTCCACGAATTTATGGACGATGAACAGAATTTTTCTTTATGATTGTAGAATGACTTATTGCATATATGCTGCTTTCTGCAAATATTTATGAAGTGTTTCGTATCCTTTCGGTCACTCCTTTTGTTTGATATGCGTGATTCCAAATGTGAACTCTTCACAGTTCAACATATAGTGATATACTTCAAGGGACCCATAATAGCGTGCTGTTTTTGATGGTTAGTGTGAACGAAATCCTGTATCTGAGCCTAAGATGTCAAACAGCGTTGTTAAAACATCCATCGACCAAAAACCATCGATGTTTTAAAACTGATTTAGTAACCTCAAATCCGGGGGCAACAAAATTTAACAGTGGCTTAATAATAATTTAACAGTTAATTTTACAGTAGCTTTGAATATTTATTTATAACTATAGTTTAACTGAAAACTAAGTTAAACTCCTCTTTCTGTGCCAAATACGAAGGAAATACCTGGTCATCAGGATAATCTGGTCTTGATGGAGGAATAGTCTGCTTGATGAAGGTAGTACAAACTGCGTTCATATAGTTCGAACTCAGACAGTGGTACCAACAGTCATTATTTCATATTTCATCTTTTACACAATTCTAGTTATGCGAATTTTGCATCCACTACCACAACATCGAAAACGTAAGAACATAGAGCTCAAATTTCCATGTTAAAAATATTCGTCTCCAATGCATCAATGTTTAAAACATTGATAGGAATTTTTAGGAACATGGATGTTTTGGAAACATCGGCTCCGATGTCGCATCCGTGCCTAGAAGGCGCGCCAGCGCGCAGCACAGGATGGTCGCCTCCGACTCGGTGCGCGGCGCGATCGAAAAATGTCGCCTCGCAATCCAGCGCGACATGCTGTACTCGGGTTGTTTGCTCTCCTTAGTTGGAAACCTGGCATTTTGTCTGCTCCGGCGGCGGCGGCGGCGGCGGCGACTCGCTCACGTCCACCGCAGCGGCGACGCAGGCGTTTTTGCCTCTCCCCCGAGTCGACGACAACGAGGGTGATCGGCACGCCACACGCATGTACGCTCCGCTCGCGCACGTTCGTGCTCGCTGCTTGAGATGCTAGGGGCGGGGGAGGGAGTCGGAGATAATAAACGCCGCCGCGACTGCGTAACGCGGTTGTTGAGATTTATTCCGCCGTAAAGCAAGGATGACGAGGAGGATGACGAGGAGGTGGTGGAGGAGGAAGAGGAGGAAAAGGCGGGAGGTATCTTCTACGTCAGCTCTTTGTTCGGAGTGGCGGCGACCAGAGGCAAACGCAGGCGATCAGCGTACGACGCCCGATTCGTGCGCAACGAAACTGCGCACCCGCGGATCTGCAACTTTCCCAAGGGGGTGGCTCTCGCAAGGGCAGAGTTTCATTGGCGTTGGTTTTAAATTTGTACTTGTGTTACACATTGGTACATCACAATATAAGTATTTTGGATTAAATTAAGTTCTTTGTGAGCTTAATTTTAAGAGGAATTAGAGTTTTTATTCAATTAAAATAGGTAGAGGCACATGCAAGTCTGTTTTTCGAGTTTTTCAAAGTTAATTTAACCTAACTAGGATGAAATTATGCATAATTTTATCTTCAGGGAATGAAATATCAAGTATGTTGGTCGAAACGAATACATTTGTATTATTTGAAGGTACGTTCTTTATTTATTTTATTGGTTTGTTAATGTAATTCTGCAAACAGTGATTCTTTCGTTGAAAATCTCATCTCATCTCATATCTATTGCAAAAGAAGTTCTATATTCTTATGAATTGATTCTCAAGCGGTAATCGAATAAAACATAATGATTTTCTTACATAAGTTTGTTTGTTATTCACTCATCTGTTATTTTACGTACTGAATTGCGTTTCTTAAAAGCAATTTTTTGTTGAGATATACGCGTATCCCTCAAAATTTAAATTATGCAGATTACGGACGTTAGAAATATGACACATATTCAAAATTTACGAGTTGGCTGAAACGTCTCTTGAAACTGTTACAGCCCAGCGTCGTTGCATCAACGTCCCAGTCGGCTACTGCATGTACTGGTTGCGTCATGTAGAGCTCTTTATAAGATTACCCCCGCCCCCATTTTAACGGACACCGAAATGTTCGTCGTACATGACCGCTCCTTGTCCTCTCCCCGCTCGCCTTTCACGCGAGTGGACGCTGCGGCGCGTCGCTGTCCGGCGCCGCTTTCTCACCCGTGGACCGCCGTGCTTCGCCCGGGCGCGAAAGGGGTCCGCCGCGATCAGGGGGCGGGTCGCCCGTGATAAAGACGAAACGGCCAAACCGTCGCTGCGCGGACCCGTCGCTCAACGCCCGGTAACCGAAATCGCCCGCCTCTCCCGGTCCTATAGCAGCGCGAGGTGCGCCCGCGGGAGAAATTCGGGCCGGTGACGGGCGGTGGTGGTGCTTTCGTGGGACGGAAGCGGGGCGCGGAAGGAACCGGGTGGTGCAGGGGGGGGGGGAGCTGGGTGCCACTTGCACCCGCCCGGTTCCGCTCGTTCCCGGGGGAAAGTCCGGCCTGGCCACTGTCTCCCGCGGGAACTTCCCCTGGCGCCCGGGCGAGGTAGTACCGGTCCCCACCCTCTCGCGGGAGGAGGGGGCGCCGGTCGAGGGGGGGGAGAGGGGGGGGCTGAAAGCGGCGCGCGCGGGAGCAAGTCTTTCATCGGAAGGAAACCGTTTCGAAGCGAGTGCGTCTCCCCAGCGCAGCCGCCTTTCTCCGCGGCCTGGGCGGCGGCGGCGGCGACGGCGGACAGCGAGGTGGAGGTCGCGGCGACCGATGCGTCTTCCAACCGCCCCGCGGCTGGTGGAGGAGATGTACCGCGGATTAAAGCGCGCTTTGTGCGGGTCGCGGGTGGGATGGGGTGGGGGGAGGGAGGTGAGCCCGTGCGCGGGGCACGCGCGCGGGCCTCCACAAAGCCCCAGGTGCAGCGTTGCTCTGGAGCAGGAGAAGGGGGAGGCAGCGCGACCGTTGTAGGTGCCTCTCAGGGTTACCATATTTCCCATAGTAAAAAAGGACTTCGTCAGGATCGGAGAGATTTTATATATATATATATATATATATATATATATATATATATGCTGTCAACATATGATATTACTATTACTTACGTTGCTTCCGATATTACAAAACTAAATAGGTTCTTAGTCTGTAAAAAAACGCCGCCCGACAGGATACCTGTTAGTCTTACAAAAAAAGGAGACATCCTGGTACGTGAGGAGATATCATAATGTAACCCTGTGCCATAGGAAGGATGGAGACAGGCAGGAGATAGAAGCTGGCTTAAGCAATAGGAGGGGTTTGAATTGAGTGATTGCTTGGCAGCTGATCTACGTACATAGTAGCTGCACTTCATTGGGTTTCTTTTCGAACATAATATACTTCTGAAGTTACACCTCCGTAAGCAACTTTTATGAATTTTTTTTCATATTTCGAACAACGGAAACTAACCATTTTTATTTAACTGTGCTTGTGCTCATTTCAATAATATTTAGCTTTTTTTCTACTGGTAGTCTCGCAACGGCTATTGACATTCATTTCTATGAACTCGCATTCAAATTTGCTGCCGTTAAAGATAACTATATATTATTACTTATCGTAATTTTAGTTTTCAGAAAAGAAAACTGTTTTAAGATAACATTATATTTTTGCTCTTTTTTTTCTTTTTTGTGCTTCAAATGTTGTTTACATTAATATTCTATGAAATCTAAGAATAGGTTTTTTTATTTTAAATCGTTCAGAACATTTGCTAAGTATTAAATCGTATTGATGAATTTGAAAAAAATATCTATTGTGTTAAAATAATATTGAACAGCCGTTCTTTCATTATAGTAGTTAACGAAACGAGTATATGAATAGGCGTATAATTGCACGATGTGGTATGATTAAACAAACGAGCGACGATAGGAGCGGGTTTCTTTATTTACCACGAGTGCAATTATACGCATTTATACATGTGTTACGTTCAATATTTTTTCGTTTCTATTCAAAAATATTTTTATTTTGAATAATAAAAATATATCTTTTGCATTCCATATTTACTTTGATGTCATTTTCATTCCGAAGAAGACCAATTTTAATAGGCCTTGCCTGTGTATTTACGATCACCATAGTGACTTAATGAATTTAGAAAGCATGGAGGATTACAATAATATTCCGGACGAAATATTAGAAGAAGCTGAAAACGCAATGAATGCATTGCTCCCTACAAAAAGTAAAGATGTCTATGAAAAAGAATATAATCTATACAAGTCGTGGAAAATCGCTAAGGGAGTCACACATAGTAGTAAGTAAGCTTAGATGTGTTCATAAATGTTTGTTTTTCATGTTACACGGAACCTTTGAATTTCAACGTTTTGTTTATTTATTTGTGTTTCCATAGAGACTTAATCAAGCGATTTTGATCCTTTTGCCTAGTTCTCATTGGTAGTTGCGTGGTTTTAATTGCACACGTGCCATTAAAGTAGTGATAATTAACGATTTTTCATGTAATTAAATAGCATAATTCATGTAGAAAACGAAAAACTTTGTTAATAGAAGTAACGGGAATTCGCAGATTTACAATAGTAGAACAATCAACAAAAATAATACCAGCCCTTGCATTTACAACATTTGTGCTGCATTCTCTTAAAAATACTTCAAGCCTAGAGGTCCGAATCCCTAAGTGTCATTTTGCATAATTCTAAAAATGGTACGTTGCTCTCTGTTTACATTTGTGGCCACGTCTTATTTTCCCGTCTTCCTTGTTCGCTTTCAACAGATTTGCCTTTTACAATTGACTGGTCAGGAAAAGGGATTTTGAAGAACTACTATCGGAAAGGACTTTTTTGCCCATTTAAAAAAAGGGGGCGTTTTTTCTCGCAAACACATTCCTTGATAGGTTTACACACGTTAGCTTACGTCGCAAGTACTTTCTAATTACGAGCTCCCTAATCTTCTAGTTCCTCAGCATTGTGTCATCTGTCATTCCGAAGATTTCTTCCTTGTATAGTGCCGTTTGTCTTTTGTTCTGGGATGTGATCTCTACTGTATAAACAGTATTGAAGGAATTTTCGAGATGCACTTTTCAGGCTCCATAGTAACATTACGGTATAATCTGAACGTTTTAAATAAAAAAAATCTACATGATACGAGATAATAATGTAAAATAAAGTGTAATTAAACTATTGATTTGTAGTATGACCATTCTAAAATACTAATATGGAAACCTTATCATTAACCGAACACCATCGACTTCCAATTTATTATCATTAACTGTTAGAAAATTGAACATATATCGAAAATCATTTGAAGTTTTAATTTTGTCATCTATCCTGTTATGAAATGAAAACTATTAATAATTCTGATTACTTTGCAATGGACTACCACATCGCTTCAGCGTTATTCAGTGGGAGAATGTTAGAAAACGAGTAACCAGTATTCTTACGTTCTGTCGATACAAGATTCTTTGCGCGTATACAGTAGCCTAACCCTTGCACGGTAGTCGGTAACACCGCGACCTGGTGTAATCGAAGGCGCTCCCTGTCCTCTCCCCATCCACCGGGGCCCCTGCACCATTCACCTGTGGGCGGATGGCGCGTTCCTGCGTCCCGGCCCCCGCCCCCGCCCCCGCCCCGCGCCGCGCCGCATCGCCCGCGGCGGGCGGGCGGGCGAGCGGCGGCGCCACCGAGGCGGCGGCGCAGATAATCAGGCGAGGCCTCTTTCGGCCTCGGCCCTCATTTTCGGCCGAGGAGCCTCCTTTGTCTCCTCCTCCTCCCCCGCCGCCGCCGCCACCGCCACCGCCGCCCGGGGCTGTGGCGCGCTCTCGCTATGTAACTACTTAATTGCTCCCCTGCGCGCCGCCGCCGCCGCTGGTGGAGGCGGCGGACTTACCTGCCCCCGCGCAGGTAGCCATCGCGTCTCGCGCCGCACCGCGCCGCCCCCTCCCAGGCCGCGGGCCGACGCCCCGTAGGCCAACGCTGCGGCTCCCCCTGCTCTCCGCTCCGGGAAAAAAGCGCCCCCTGGCCCCGCCGGCCGCGTCTTCTCCGGGCGACGGGCGCGATAATTAGAAGAGAGGATTTGCATCGGGCGCAGGGTAATTTCACTAATTGCCTTAAGTAATCCGCCCCGGCCTACAGCGACGCCGGAGGCTGCGGCGGTGGAGACAGAAGCGTCCCCGCCACGCCCCCACCCGCCGGCTGCCCCACCCGCCGGCTGAAAGTGTTGCTCCGCGCTGCTGCCCCGCCCCCGAGGTCGCCCTCGCCGACGGACCCGCCCCCACGCCACGGCATGGCACTCTCCGCCTCGCGGAGTGTTGGCGTCATCCGTTTTAAGTGTCGGTGCACCTCAGAGATTTCCCTGATGGGAGAGGGGTGAATGTTCTGCGAGAAGAACCGAGCGCTCGGTGCCAATTTATTAACTGCTGTTTAAACCTCCTCATCGATGACCGAGCCCAGCTCTCAAGCCTGGCTTCCGTTGGCTGTAAATTTGTCGCCCCCACATTGGTTCTACAACCTGCTCAATTGAGGGAACAATGCGGTAGTGACAGTTTTACAAACTGGGCTAGCCCCATTCCCCAGCGGTATTTGGCTTGCTGGAAGGAGGAATACACGTGCCAAGGCTTGAGGGTTGCGACGGTTGTTGATTTGTCACTGTGAAATTGTTTTAACGACACGCTCCATTGAGGAAACAATGCGTTGGCAAGCGGAGCTAGCTAGGTTCCCAAGAACTACTCGATCATATATAAAAACATTGTGGAATAAAGTTGTGATGATTTCTAAAAGGCTCAGTCGCTGTAGGTCTCTTCTCAGATTTAGATCGATTAATATAGTCAAAACAGTAAAAACTGTATGTGACATATAAGGGAGAAGATAATCTGCCCACGTTTCGTGAGTTCCAGAATCCCTCAGGAATCATTAATCCCTCGACATTTTCATTAATTATGCACTTACGGGTCTAATGACCTTAGCAGTTGACGCGCCCGAAATCATCATTTATGCAACCGAAGGCATCGTGTGAGGCATCGTGTGCAGGGTGTGCGTGGCAGATTGCTAAATTCCTGCCGCATGTCCGAGGGGAGCGGGGCTCTCCCACGACAATATCTCGCCCCCGCCCCCGCCGCCGCCGCCCCACCCCCACCACGACACTCCACTCCCGCCCCCGCCCGAGATGTACTCGGCTTTGTCCGCGATAGCAACACAATGGCAGCGGTCGCGTTGGCTCGCAGCGTCGCTGCAAGCGCTGCCTAGTGCCTCCGGGCCCGTTCGTTTCACGGTCGGATTCCTTATCGCCGGCGATGGCACGGATTCGGTTTCTCTTTGATTTGATTCGTTGTCTCGCCAAGCCGCGTGATTTATTTAATAACTAGTTCGTTCCGGTCGCGCTGTCGGGAAGGCTGAGTAAAGTATCAGATGGACTATATTCAAGAAACGAATAATTGATTGCACGGTGAAACAGTGTTTCTTGAAATTTGATAGTGCAGATTTGGGGCTGGTGTCTATAGTGTGCGCTTGTGTATACGCTATCTTCGCTCTGGTATTGTGACATTATTGTTTCATTTTGCAACTTTACATCTAGGCGAACTTTTAATTTTTTTCAACAAATGTAGATTAAATATTAATACATGGTTGCCGCCGCTTGTTTCGTTTGCAAAATGTGTAGTGTCTGTAGGATCATCTACAGACCTACTATCGGTAGTGGAATTTACAGACTGTCTGGCGTCGTGTGGTAATGAAACATTCTATTGTGTTGTTTGTTCACGTGAGCGTATTCAAATAATTACATGAACCTAATTACGCTCTACATTTCGCCATTTAATGTAGAAAATTCATCGTTCTTCCAAATAGTACACACAGCAGAAGCAAATGCAATATATTACACGTTGATGCTACTTGATGGATTTAGGAATGTTGACAAATGGAAGCGTATCTTTAGTGACGAATTTCATGGAAGCGAAGTGAACGGTAGAAGTTTCCGACCACGTGTTGCCGCCATCTTTGCCCCTCTTCTACACACCCTACCTGCGCAGTACGCACTCTCCCACGACTTTCGTATCCGCATTATTGACAATGACGTTTTATGCCCGGAAAGCAACGGAACTACTCACCGATATTTTGTTTATAGACCACACATACTTCCCAACATTTACCACTAGTAGTTATGGCTAGCTGACTCAACGACTGTCACAATTTTCGCCATGAGATCAGACGACCGATTTGTAATTTCATTGTAGAGTAGGAATGAGCACTTTTAACCCACCCCAAAATCCGAACAAACCCATTTTTGAAAATAGTACGCAGCGCCAGACGCAGTTATAGGTTTCTGTTCTCATATCCCGTCAACCCAGAAAAATCTGGAATTACAATAATTGAAGCGTAACACAATAAGTAAAACTTGTAAGCACCTGCTGTGCTTTATTTTATTGCGGTTCCCACCGGTTGCGTGAAAGCCCATTTCGGGTGCATCTCATTCAATTGTCGACGTCATTCCCGGCCGGCGCGAGGACCGAGGTTCGGAGCGAAGGTGCGGGCGAGGGCGAAGGCGAGGGCGGTGGTGGCGTGGGCCGCTGCGACCGCAAGGGCGGGCGGGAGTTTTTGTGAGCCGCTCGCGAGAGGTTGGAGCGAGTGGAGGCGGCGAGCGAGGCGCCGGCGGCGGCTCGCGGGGGCGGCGCTCCGTTCCGATTTGGAGCCCGACGCGCGGGGGTGGCGTGGGCGCCACGAAAGGAGACGCGGAGGGCGAACGTTTTGTGCTAGTTCATCCGAATGGCGAGGCGAGAAGCAGAAGTTACGATGGCACGCACGCCGTGTGTTGTGGGGTGGTAGAGAGACTCGGCGGCGGTTTGCGACGAGAGCAGATTGAGATAGGGGACTACGAGGTGCTGTTTGGTGTGACGGGGATGGTGTTTGGTGTGACGGGGATGGTGTTTGGGGTGACAGGGATGGTGTTTGGGGTGACGGGGATGGTGTTTGGGACGACGGGGATGGTGTTTGGGGTGACGGGGATGGTGTTTGGGGTGACGGGGATGGTGTTTGGGGTGACGGGGATGGTGTTTGGGACGACGGGGATGGTGTTTGGGACGACGGGGATGGTGTTTGGGACGACGGGGATGGTGTTTGGGACGACGGGGATGGTGTTTGGGACGTCGGGGATGGTGTTTGGGACGACGGGGATGGTGTTTGGGACGACGGGGATGGTGTTTGGGACGACGGGGATGGTGTTTGGGACGACGGGGATGGTGTTTGGGACGACGGGGATGGTGTTTGGGACGACGGGGATGGTGTTTGGGACGACGGGGATGGTGTTTGGGACGACGGGGATGGTGTTTGGGGTGACGGGGATGGTGTTTGGGGTGACGGGGATGGTGTTTGGGGTGACGGGGATGGTGTTTGGGACGACGGGGATGGTGTTTGGGACGACGGGGATGGTGTTTGGGACGACGGGGATGGTGTTTGGGACGACGGGGATGGTGTTTGGGACGTCGGGGATGGTGTTTGGGACGACGGGGATGGTGTTTGGGACGACGGGGATGGTGTTTGGGACGACGGGGATGGTGTTTGGGACGACGGGGATGGTGTTTGGGACGACGGGGATGGTGTTTGGGACGACGGGGATGGTGTTTGGGACGACGGGGATGGTGTTTGGGACGACGGGGATGGTGTTTGGGACGACGGGGATGGTGTTTGGGACGACGGGGATGGCGTTTGGGACGACGGGGATGGCGTTTGGGACGACGGGGATGGCGTTTGGGACGACGGGGATGGCGTTTGGGACGACGGGGATGGTGTTTGGGACGACGGGGATGGTGTTTGGGACGACGGGGATGGTGTTTGGGACGACGGGGATGGTGTTTGGGGTGACGGGGATGGTGTTTGGGGTGACGGGGATGGTGTTTGGGGTGATGGGGATGGTGTTTGGGGTGACGGGGATGGTGTTTGGGGCGACGGGGATGGTGTTTGGGGCGACGGGGATGGTGTTTGGGGCGACGGGGATGGAATATGGGACGACGGGCGACATTCGGGCATATGCGGGAAGGGCCGCTTGGTCACCAGGCCTTGGGGAGTGCGAAGTTCGTTCTTGCGCAGCGGGGCGACGGAGGTTGAACCAGCAGGGAGGCTGCGGGGGCGGCGAGTGTGCCGGAGCCTCGCCCCCGCGGGCGCGCGACCTCAGGGGTTGTTTCGCTCGAGCGGAGGCGGCCAGGTAGGGCGGGGGCGGGGGCGGAGGCGGCTGCCGGCTCGAGTTGCCGGGGCGTTTCCGGGCCTCTCCGCCCACGCGGCTCGACCCAGCTGCCGCAGAATGCGGGCTTTGCGCATTCACCTGGGGCTTTGCTAGTTCCTGCGCGTGGGAGAGACGAAACTTGTTGCAGCCTGCGAACACGCCCAGGGCTTTGACAAATGAATTATGAGGACGAATAATGCATCTAACAATTGTAAAGAGAAGGGTATTTCTATTTGGAAAGAGAAGTGTTCTGCGTGTCACAGTGACACTTTCTTTTTTTTATGTTCAGTTTGTACAGTTAGAAGTATAGGTACAAACGTACAGTCGTGTACGTTTCTAATTTTTAAATGTGCAAATGCACCAACTGTCTGTTCCGTACCCTTTTTTTTTACAATATGATAAATCGATGATGTTTCAGTTCCCGATCCACTATACTAAATTATTATTAAGTTTTCGGAAACCTAGTACATTACATTAACAATTTAATTTTCTCCAATTTGCCTGTTTGGTAATCTTGTTTCGAAGACTCACCAAGTTAAAACGTTATCATATCACAAATAACATATAATTCCTTAAATTGTAAGGCAAACGAGAGCCAAAGAGAGTCGAAGCTTGTAAAACGGAACTGTAGGTACTCCACGAAAAGTTCGGTTTCTGTGTCGATCGCCTTCGTATATTGAAGTATCATTTACACTCTCCCTTGAGAGCAACTGCTCCAGGAAAAAAAGATACGGGAACGCAGCTGCAGTTCGTAAACACAGGCGGGTGGAGAGCTCTTAAGGTTTACACGGTTGGACGCGCGCCACGCGGGCGCTGGCGGTTTGGCCGCCGGCGCCTGCGCCGCAGATGCTGCTGTTGCTGCTGCCCGCTGAAACCCCGCGCCGAGCGATACACTTGCGGTCTGGTTCGCCGTGCACCGCTCCCGGCCTTTGCGATCCGTTCACCTTGCGACTGCCTGCTCGCTCACGCGCCGACTCGCTGTCGGTCGTTCGCGTGCTGGCTTGCACCCTCTTACGCGGTGTCGCTTTCATTCCCTTGCTTCCTTCCTCATTTGCTTTCCAATGCTGCCTCGCATTGACTTTCCGTCACTCACTCGTTCGCTCAGTCGTTTATTTGCTTGTTGGCCTATTCATTAACTCACCCGTTCCTTATCCCGTTCTCTCGCTCGTTCACTTGTTCATTCCCTCGTTCATCACTCCATCCGCTCGCTAACTCTCGTCTCGTCGTGTTCTTGCCGCTCCCCTTTCCGCTCTCCCTACATCACCCGCGTTTGCACGTCACGCATTTCGTCTCCGCTGCCTCTGTGAGCTTTGCAATTTTCCCCGCTCTGCTCCTTCCATCTTCTTTCTCGACGACGCCCCCGCGCCCCCACCCCTGCCAACCCCGCCCCGCCGCCCGCACCCCCGCGCGGAGCGCCGCGGGCGCCCGAGTGTCGAGTTGCCGGCCCGCTAATGATATTGTTTTGTTTGCTGACCTTCGAAGGCGCGCGCGCGCGCGGCGGCGGGCGAGCCGGAGCAGTGAACCGACCGCTTTTTAACTGCGGGGCCGGCAGCGAAGCGCCCTCCACCCGCCGCGCCGCCCTGGAGGAGGCGGAGGAGGCGAAGAGGACCCGGCGGCAGCCGCGCAGGCCGCCCCCCTCCCCCTTCCCCATGCCGCTGCTCTTCGTCGCCGCGGGTGCGTGCGCCACGCACAGAAAAATCCGCCCGCGGAAATTCTTCGCGTGATGACGCCGCGCGGCAAGGTCCCGCGAGCTGGGGCCCGGCGAACATTAAAACCGTGTTTTATGAGTTGTTGCGGGCGGCGCGGTTCGGTCGGAGTGTGGGCGGGGAGGGGCAGAGGGGCGGCGAGGAGATCTCTCTGGCGGCCGCTGCGCGCGCTCTCGGCGCGGGCCGATTCGCGCGCTCCCGTCTTTTTTTCCTGCGGCGCTAGGGAAGACAAGAAAGCATAATGTTTTCAAAATATCCCGATATTCGAGCAGAAACATCGATGTTTTGCTTTTTATGTTTTCTTCTGATCAATATGTTCGTTCAGAAATACCGATGTTGTTAAAAATTCTCGTGATGTAAGTAAAGTTTCATAATTATCTATTTTTTTTTTTTGTGAATTGTTCGCAATCAACAGCCATTCACAACTGTCACTGTTGTCGATCCACAGACGGAACGAATCCGTTCGCTACATTTGTTATTACATTTGTTTTTACGTGCTAATATTGTTAAACTACATTTTGGTCCTTGACTACATAGAATGTTGATTAGAAAATTAAGACGACTGTCAACGTTTAGGCAGATTATACATTAAGTTAAGAGTGACGTGTTATGTTTCACACAAGAAACAGGACATTTAACTTCGATGTGTTGTATCGCATTAAAAACATCGACGTTTTTTGCCGATGTTTTGATTGACATCGAAAACCTGTTGTTGACGTATCGATGTTTTGCTAAAATATGCCATTACTACGTGGAACGCGCGTTTTTGTACCTATTGCGCTAATTGTTACTTTTGTGTTCAGTTTTCGTTCGTTTGGGTCTGTGAAATTATATTTTTCTTCTAACCGCACTCTGGAAGAATTTGGTACGTTTCATTACTTAGTTTTTTTACTTTACTACGCTTGGTTGCGGAATGTTTGCGCCAGCTGTCCTCCCACCCCATCCCCAGCCGAATTCCGGGGTATCGCATTGTCACATTTTGCATTTAACCTTTGAGACAATCTAGAATTGTGATGGGAAATATGATTCATTAGTTTGTTTTGTAACATTTATTTGTGTCGTTTCCTTTGTGAGCTGTTATGATGGTAAAATAAATTACGCTGAGACAACGATTTATTGCTATTTACTTAAGATTTTCTATATGTTTCTACATTCCCTCTTTCTCATATTTCCGAACAATGAATTGAATTTGCGATAGTGAGTAATCTCAATGTTGTATCTTCTAGTATGTCAGGTACCTGGAGTGAACAAGCACATACATTAACAGATTGACTGCTTTCCCTACTAGCGCTTTGCTCAAGGTTCTTCCTGCTCTGATCTCTAACCTATGACAACTTATCTTGGCGTCGGTCTTCTTGCTCGTTTGATGCCCGTCGCTTTTCACGAACCGTTTCTTTAAACCTTTTGTTTTCGTTATTGAATCTCTCTCTTTCGTTTCCTCGTTCGGTTTCGTGTGGCGGCGGCAGCGTCGCACAGCCTGCAGCTCGTTAAACACTCGGCGGCAGCGGCGACCGCCTCGTCCTCGCGATCTCAGCAGACTCTGGTTGTTTTTCTGACCGCCCGCCCGCCCCCTCGCTCGTCCACCGCTCGCCGCTGTCCTTGCCCCGCACCTGCGCCGCGCCGCGACGCCAGTCGGGTCGCGTCCCCGGTGCGGTGCGGTGCGGTGCGGCACGGCGCGGCGCGGCAGGGCGCACGCGGAGCAATTAAGAGCGTAATTAGCGTGCGCGTACTCTGCGCCGCGCCGCCTGGCCTCGCGCTCTCGTCTCCATTCACGCGCCGCTCCGCGCGGGGGAGTGAGGGGGAGATTGTGAGCCCGATCTCGAAACGCGGGGTTCGCTGGCGGAAAATGTTACGAGTGCGGTTGGGTGCTCGTATGAGACGTCGGCTGTAGTGATGCAGTGGATGGGTGTAGTTTAGCATTTCTTCTCCGTATCCTCCTTCCTGTCTTCTCCGCGCTTGCTCGCCATCTCCTTTACTTTGCCTTTCTGTCGCCTCCTTCCCTCTCTCGGTCTTTGCTTCTTCGCCCTCCTCCTTGTCAATCTTCTTCAGCTTCTCCTTTTCCTTTACCTTCTCATCTTCCTCCTCATTATCTTTTTCTTCTCGCACATTCCATTGCAATTTCTCGTCTACCTTTTTTTTTCTCCTGCTTCTTTAGAGCCGTATCATAGTGAAAGGAGGTCATCCTTACGAATGTCTTGCACGAAATTGGCGAAAAAGTTAAGAGAAATAAAGCCCGTAATTCCTTGGATTTACGTGATTTTTTTGTTCTTCATTATATTCGCAATTTGGTAGTTTCTTTTCTTAAATGATTCGTGATATCAAGGAATTATTAATTATTAATAAAGTTACTTTCAGATCAGTATTCACTATAATGCGTACAAGAGCGTCCGTTCTAAAATGTTCGATTTGGATGTTTATCAGCCCATGGAACCAGTGTGAACGAAAACGCAGGATGAATTATTGTGAAATTAATTTAAATAAGAATGTTAATGATTTCAGGTAAATGATTATATTGATATTGATTGAGTGGTTGGAGATAGCTATGGGTTTTGTTCAACCACAAGAAACAGAGACATTAATATTGTAAATTATTTTAAATACGTTTTGAAAGCACTATTTCTTTATGTTCCGTCTCGTTTAATTGGTATCCTTATGCTCATTCCTTTCATTATAATTAAACTATTGGCTGTGTGCACGCCCTTCAGCTCTTTGCGGACGAGCAGCAAATGAGAGGTAATTGCTCAGGGCTTCAGTTTCTACGGTAATGTTTGCGAGTTCTTTGCTTCTTGGTGGTAGAACTGTACGTAAAAGAAAGAGGGAGGTAATTGCGTATTACAGCAATTGATTGCTTCTGTTCTCCGACTGTTAATGAAAGTTTGCATTCTTGAGGGTTTCACGGTCTAGGCACTTGTGACCTTCTGAATGGCAGCGAAGTCACCAAAAAGTGTTTTCTTTGCTGGAAACTGGAAAGCCAATAGTCAAGGGGACTTGGAATGTTGGGGAATTCGGTATTACTTTGTTAAAACATGGAATTTTCTTTGAAAGTTTTTTGTATTTTGTTTTACTTTGAGTTAAAATTGCATTTGTAACAAATTAACATTTCCGTTGCTTGGAACATGACTAGAAAATATTTACGAGAACATAAATGTTCTTATACAACTTCTTGTATTATTTAACAATAATGCCATAGAAATATTTACCCCTCATTTATTTTGACTTCAGGGTCTCTGTTCTTGTTACACATGACGTAGAACGCACGTCCTTATTGTCCTTGTCTTTCCCTATGACTTCATGGACACGGAAGCTTAAGTTATATCTTGGCCGCTGAAGTAATATCTCGGCCGCTCTTCAGTTTGCTTTTGTAACAAATACTTGTAGATCGACATCCCACACTCAATGTGACCATTCGAAATCCCAAAAAGTTTGGATATTTGTAATGTTTCATTCTACACATGTTATGCCCGATCCGTTTTTAGTTTATACAGTAAGTTTCTTCTTCTCATATTCTAACTACCACATTCTTTTCGCAAACGTTATATGTACTTACTCATGTGGGTAAGTTTTTTGGAAATTGCGTCAGCCTATTACGGGATATACTGACATAACGAAAGCTTTGAGGAGGTAATCATTTTCGTCTTCTGTTTTTTAATAGACTCGTAACTTTTGTATCCGCCAAGACCACATTTTTTCAATTACCACTTTAGTTTCTTGCCGAAAGAAGTAATCAATCATCGTCCAATTTTGTTCCTTTGTTCTTCATGGATTTCATTTCTCTGGAATTCCGCCTTCTTCTCATTCTGACATTTCATCTCTCGACCCCCTGCCCAGCAATTGTCTTCTTCCTCTCCCTTCTCTTTTCCTAAAAGGGTATCTCTGCATTCCCTGTAGGGACCTGGATTTGCGGGGGTTCAGGGAATTCCTTTCGCGTGAGCGTCGGCCGATGCCGCGGTTGCGGCCTCACGACATCTGCCGGAAACCTCTGCTGCAAGAACGGCCGTAATTAGACAGAATCGGCGTTGATTCACGCACATTTTATGTTGAAAGCGGTCTGTTGTACGGGACATTAAAGTGTGTTTATGAGTGTGCTGCGAATATAATTCTTTGTACCGAGATGGTTCAGTAAATTGTGGTTACACGCCGAAATTGAGCTATAGTGTTTTATTTGATGTACACGTGCTTCAAAAGGGAATAAACGACATTACGGCACTCATTAATTTGGAACCATTCATTTCATATAAGTAGACGTAAAAATATCAAAAGCAAAACATATCTGTAAAGTTTGAAAATTCTGACTTGAGAGAAACAATGTATGTTCTGGAATCGACATATAAAACTGTTAATTTCACTTTAGCCTATTAATGATAGACGCTGTAGTTAAATCAACTTAATATATTGTAAAATGGAAAGCTGTCTTTATTAGCAAGGTTGAATGCTGATGGATCACTGTTTCACATCACGAACGTGACCTACCCGCTACGTGCTGTGTGTAGCTCGTGTGGACTGCCACGTCGTTCGCTTTCCTTGAATAGGGCACATGCTACAGCGATGTGATACACTTCCCTAATGGGATAATTGGCCCTTTCACTGGGCGCGGAGTGTATCCCCGTACGAACAAAAGCCTAGCCACAGGCCACGCGCCGGCCGTGTGCTGATCACCCGCCCACTTCTACGAACCGACGCGCGCGCTTTCAGAAGAGTAGGCAGGTGTCCGCAGGTTTGGGAATTCCCCTTCGGCCCGGGTCGAACCCGGTCGCGTGTTGTGATCCGCTACGTCAGTCGACAGAGGCGCGGGCGTGTGTGTGTGTGTGTGTGTGTGTGTGTGTGTGTGTGTTTTGATACAAGTAGTAGGAGAGTTGCCTGGAGAAATACGAAATTTTTATTTGCTCCTGACAGATTAATTTATCGTGTCTGTACTAAACATCCAGTTGGAAAGTAACTACAAAAATCTCGGGAATATATGGTACGTGATTGGCGGCGTTGCTTTACAACAGAACTAGTCTTCTTGTGTCTTGTCCCTCTAAATTTCAAAATTTTATGAAGTTTCCTTCGTTTTTTTAAAAAAAATAATTTTGGAACGGTTCTAAATTCTTCAGATCATTGCGACTCTCTTATTTGACGGTTTTAAACTTTGACATGAACTTCATAATATATGTGGCATTTAGAAGCCTCGTGTATACGTCATCTAAATACGTTCTCGTACAACAAAAAGGAAGTTCCTTGTAAATACTGAATAAAACTGCAATTTTTTAGGCAACAAAATCCAAATCTGTAATTTGTTCTGAAATCATGTTTGAAATACTCGCAAATTAATGAAAGCTGCATGTAGTTTCTTGGCACATTACAATTGGGAGAGAAATATTCTTCTTCTTCTTCTTCTTCTTCTTCTTCTTCTTCTTCTTCTTCTTCTTATTATTATTATTATTATTATTATTATTATTATTAACAACAACAACCATGTAACATGTTCGTTTACTGCACGGAAATTACCGCGGGGGAATGCGAGGGATCATTATTTGATTCCGCTCGCTCCGCTAAGCCGCTCTGAATACAGGTGGCTGTTCCATTGTGGATTTGGCACTTGAATGCGCGGAGTCGTTCGCCTCCTTGGGTGCGAGAACGCGCTGCCGTCGTATTCAGAGCGCAGGCGCTGCGCGTTGTGCCCCCGCTGCACGCGGCAAAGGCATCGCGCGGAAGATAAATGGAGTTCCCTCTCGGAGTCAACCTGTGCGCGCCGCGCGCGCGGGTTATCCTAATCATCAAGCGATCAATCTGGTTGTGACGTGGGGGCGGGGCAGCGCAGCGCGGGGTGAGGAGGGGAGGGGAGGGGAGGGGAAGGCGGTGGCTACGGGGTCAGCGCACGCACGGCCATCCACGCCTCGCCCCGCCACGCCCCCGCAAGCGGAGCTGCAGAGCCCGATGCGGCGCCGTCTCCACCTGTTGCTCGACGGGCCGGCGCGGCGGTGCCCGCAGTGAAGGCGGCGGCGTCGGGGGCTGACGTAGTAGCAGAGGAGACGGGGTGTTGTGGTCGATGGCAGTCTATCGGCGCCAGCACTGTCCAGGCCGCTGCAATTACCACCGGGTTGGCGGCGTTGTGGCGGAGTCTCCGATAGCCTGTGGATGCACAGAATAAAGAGAAGGCCATCTGCCATTTTATATCCTCTCAACCGGACCCCCCCCCCCTCCGAGGCCAGGTATTCAGTGACAGTGGTGGAAAGCAACGTATGTCGCATTGGCGGAGTCATTGTCGCCACTGTCAGCGTACGTGCGATACCATCGCCAGCCGGGCGCCTCCGCCGCTACCATTACTACAGCTGACCCACCTTCGCCGACCCCCTATTCTCGCACGGGCTCTCAGGAACGCGGGCCCTCCCGGTCGCCTGGCCGGGCTAATTTCCTCGTGGCTCGCAGCCTTCTTTCCTCGACGGCACACGGCCAGGGAGTTGCGCTGCGCGCGCGAGCGAGTATTTGAGTATCGCTGCCCGCTGCGATGCGATGCGATGTTGCATTCCATGGCATGGGGGGAGGAGATCAGTTCGGGTGAAAATCGGGTGAATCGTCCACGGCGATCGCCATGGGGGTAGTAATGGTGATGATGAGTGGGGCGTTAACGAGAGGCGAATGCGAGGGTGGGGACGAGGGCTGTGGGGACGAGCACAAGGACGGGTTGTCTTAGTGTGTGTAGACGGCTGGGGAGCTGGGTGCTGGGCAATGCGGAAATACGCCCTACGAGTCCCCAAATTTCCTGTCACTCATCGCCTACGCAATTGCGAGGCTGGTCTCTTGGCTGTTAAGGAAAATGATTCGTAAGGGCGAACCAGGCAGCTGTCTCCGAGGTGCGATGCTAGAGCAAGTGGATTCATTTTCACACACCTCTATAGAAACTGCACAGAAAAGAAGGAACCGCCTTTTCACGCCAGATGACGCCGTTTCTTTAGCCACACGTTCGTTACTTTCGGGCCAAACATTCTTCAGGGGACTGCTAGCAATTTGTTCCCGACGTTCTGTGGAGAAGCCTGTCCATTTCCTACTGAAGACAGAAAATGACTGCTCATACTTATCCTCTTCACGTCATCCACTGCGTTGTTTATCGGACGGGCGATTTCATTTATATGGAAAATTCAGCCGATTTCTTATTCATAAGAACAAGTTGACTTTCAAACGAGAGGCTGATGAACTTGTATTTGTAACATTAACGGGACACTTAGGCAAAACATGAGAACTTTATGCGAATTGGAATTTTAAATCCGAGAAATACAAACGTAATTTATGCTCTATTTCCTTACTTTGTTTTGAAGTACAATCATTAAGCATGTAACCGGAGCTAACTGTCGTTCTTCGATTTACGGGCGGTTATGAGAACAAACGCTTTGATGGAGCTCTGTGAGACGGTAACAAAGTAGCTGCGTGAGTCTCTCAAACTCGTGTGGAATCGTGCTGAGTGACGTAAACAGAAGTCTCCACTGTGAATCGGACGTCTTACTACGCGGGGCGAGCGGCAGTGTGTGGCAATGGAGCGTCGCAGGAGGAGGAGAAAGTGCGGCGGCGAGCAGACGCCGCTCGAAGCCTTGAAGCAGGGAACGGGCGGTGCGAATGCAGCTCTCTTCCTGCGAAGGCGTCGGCGTTCCTCTGCCGCCCACGCCGCTCACCCGCGGTCGCCCTCGCCCCGTCCGCCCTTCCAACACCCTCTCAATCCGTGCCCATCCCAACAGAATCCCTCGATCCCATGACCATCGTCTGCCGCCAGTCGCCTTTTCTCTGCACGTCGCCCATCAATTCACCTGTAATTGGATACTGTCGGAAAGTTCGCTCCCTTTTGTCATTGTGCAAACATGGCGCCCGGTAGCGAAGCGAAATACGTGCGGGCCCACTCGCAAAACTTTTATTCGGGCAGTCTTTATAAAAGTGTTCAACAAGCACAAGTAGGACCTTAAATAATAAACGTATCATAAATCGAATTCGAATTAATCAGTCTGTGATTAATTAGTGGACAATCTACCTTTAATATTTAATTTTATGAAATTAATACTGGTATAAAACCTAAATGAATGACTTACTTTTATAGATTTAAAAACAGTGTTACACAAGCTACCGAAACGGAAAACAAATCGTTCTTCTCCAAGATGTTGTTTTAAACGTTTGGTTGTATCAACTATCGCAAAGTATCAGAGAAAGTATCAAGTAATTAAAATTTCTCACAATCCCGACCCCGAATTTTACCTGGACCCGCCCGCATTGCGGGCCCGAACGTTACGCCACTGATGGCACCCCTTCCGCTCATCGCCCGCCGCTCGCCGCTCGCCGCCCACCGCCCGCCGCATTCCGCTCTCTGCTTCTGCCGCCACTAGCGTCATCAGACCCACACTGCAGGCGCTCACTTTCACACCCTCTCATCGACCACTCAGCTCATCCTCCTCGCCCGCCCGTCCTCAACCGTTGCCGTCCTCTCGGCCGTTCCCAGCACCCCTCATCCGCCCTGCGTCGGCGTTGTTCTGTCGCCACGGTCGCCGATCGCGCCGCCTTCTCCATCCTCCGCCCACGTGCAACCTACCGCTCCGGCCGCGACGCCGACACCGCCGTCGCCGTCTTTACGTAACGCGCGTCCCCTTCGGGTGTGGGGCGTCGGCGTCGGCGGCGGGCGGCGCCTTGGGTGACGCCACCGCCCGCGAGGGACCTGTTTCCGCGGCCCCTGCATCGCCCCGCCCCGCCCCGCCCCGCTCCGCGCCACCCCGCCCACGCGGTGCGTGCGGCCCGGCGACGACGTGGGGCAACGCAGCGTGCTCTGCTCAACGGTTGAAGCGTACGATAGGAAATCGGTCGTGTACTTAAGAGTAATCGAATCGCTTGGTGCAGAAACCACTCATGTCTCCCCGCGATTTTTCAGCAGGGAATGATTTACTACACACCCGCTTCTGCACCAAACGAAAACTTTGGCCCAGATGTTACTCCCGTAGTTCGTAGCGGTATACTATACTGTGTGATCAACATATCTCAAATTCTCGTAAAAAATTGACATGAGCGATACTCATTCGCGGTGATATGAGAAATCTAGTAACGAACAAATATGTCGAAGCTGTCTCTGACTTATACGGGAATTGAGGTTCTCCTATTTATAATATATTTCATGAATCAGAACATTTGACCACTAAGTGTAAGTGTAAATTATCTGTTCAGCATCTCCCCCCCCCCCCCACACACACTTTCGTCTCAATTCCTCTGTTACTTGCAAGAGAATTCGTCTCGGTTTCTTACCCAGAGTTAAATCACGCTTCTGGGGTTCAGTGAATGTGAATCTTCTCTCTCATCTGAGAGCAACCTTTGTTATGAAACGCATGACATAGGGTCACTCATAAAGCATTACGATAACTGATACATTTTTATGTCTTCAGAAATCAAGCGACGTTCTGAAATAACAACCTCATGATCCGGTGTTCAGAATTACATACGAGCAAATGGAACTAAACATAAAATCATTCTGAAATGATTGTAACACTTTCGTATCATTCAAGCAATTGGCTGACTTTCTTTTACTTCAATGAAGAATTTCTCCCCAACCCCACAATAAGACAGTCAAATTTTCGGTGTCTTTAAAAGCCCTGTTTGTTTTTTCCCCCACCTTTCCGCGTTTCCAGTAACTTCTTTTGGCCATTCACATGTCGGCGAGGAAGCTGCATGCAACGGCACTGCCCCGCCCCTCCCCTCCCCTCGCCCGTGAATGACACGGCGATTCCATGCCCGTGCCCCCACACGCACGCGGGAGCTCACGCGAGAGGAAGCGCCGGGCAGCCGCACGCACGCAGGGGCCGTTGCAACGCACGCGGCAGCGGCGGATGCGGTCCGCCTCCGCGACCTCCTCCCCTGCAGCTGGGCGCCCCAAGCCCCGCCCCGCTCCGCCCCGCCCCGCCCGCGCGACACAGTTTCGCTTTTCTGTCGCGTCCGCGCGCCTCCATTAGAATACGACTGCGCTTCCTGTGCCCCACGCCCCGGAGAAGAAAGGAGAGGAAGCGGGGGCGGAGCGCAGGAGGAGGAGGTGTCGCAATGAAGGCCTCCGCTGCGACAGTCCTCATTCTTTCTCATAAGATGACACGCGGCCCGCGGTCGGTTCGTGTAGTAGGTCTCGGGGGTAGGTTGGGGGTCTTCGTGTAGGTCTAGGGCTGATTCCTTTCGGTGGTGCGTTTTCGCTTTCGGTGCTTCCCGTATGTCTATTCCGTTCCCCTGCTGCTCCTTGTGCGACGTATCGTTTCGTGAACTGTAGACTTGTTTCTTTAATCGCGTTATTTCGCCAATCACTAGCCTTCTTTCGTCTCGCGCGTTCTGCATCTCGCTCTTCAAAAGCTAGTTCTTCGGCCTCCCAACCTCCATTTTCATTTCGTTTTGTTGATTTTCGCCGCTCTTCGATTTTTGTTTTTTTTAATTTTTCTCTTCCCCGGTCCACCATTAGATCCCCTCCGAAGATCCCTGCGGCCACAAAGATAATTCGTCTTTCCAACACCAACCCCATCCTTCCCGACACCAGTCCCCGACCCAGTTCCCACTCCGCCCTCGCCATCTTCCCCGTTCCCCGCCACTTGCCTGAAAGCACGCTGTGCAACATCCTCGTCGCCGCCGCCGCCGCCGCCGCCGCCACTCCCCCCCCCCCCCCCGAAGCAAGCCTTTCCCTGCGGCGCGGGGGCCTGCGTTTCCTCTCCCCAAATAGCATGGAGTGAAAGGGACTTCCCGGGCTTACCTGCGCCCGCACTGAGTGAATCGGCGTGGGGGCGAGGGTTAGGCGGCGAGACGCGCGTGTCACAGACTGGCGCCGGATGCCTTGGCGGTTGGGCAATGTGTCAACCTCTTTCGCGGCCACCGTGGGCGACTTTGCGCAACGCTTCGACGAGTGGTCGTCTTGTGGCACGTTTCTGTAGCGGACGAAAGGCTGAATTTCCTAGAGGCTTTGTCGCTTGTTGTATGTTCAATACACACTAGTACTCGAAGTAGCTAATTCTTTCGGGCACATTTTAAATTTGAAATTTCATGAATTGGCTCTGTAGGCTAGGAATGAATAAACTGTGAAGTCTGTTATCTTCTTTAAGTTAGATTCCATTTATTGTCGTGTTGGATTTTAATGATGTATTATGAAGTTGAGCTGATAACATTTGATAACATTATTTTTATTATAAGTCGTTATACTTGTAATCGGCTGGACGGCATGAAACGCCAAGTATGAGAGATATTTTTTTACAATGTGTTTTTAACGCCCTCGTAATTGACAGCTTATACATTACTGTTACGTATTAATTAAAAGTACAGTTGTGCTGTACGAGACAAGACATCTTTTAGGAATTCTCGGAAAGCTATTGTGCTCATTGTTGAAGTTTAATATTTGGTTTCCGAGAACACCTTTGAGAAACAAAATCCATTTTAAGACGCTTACGTTGCTTTTCATACTTTCATACCTGGTAGGCTTCGAAGGTCGTCTATCGGTAATCGCATTCTGTGCTTCTAATTTTGGTCGGTGGGTGTCCTGGACGCTTCAGGCTCCATGGGACTTTCTTGAAATTATAATCTTCTCTGAAACAAAAACTACTTTCCTATCGCAGTATCAGTTGGGGTTTCATCACTTGGGTATGTCGGAAGGCTACGATGTACAGAATGCAATATTTGAAGAATGCCCAGAAAAAGAACAAGATGTTTATACGTATTTATTCCGTGTTTATTCATAAACATTAAATCGCATGTAATATAATAAATGTTTCATATTTACATTCTATTTTTTCTCTGTTCGATTATTTTACTTCTAAGACTTCAATTCTTTGGAAATGATATTCGTTGAACTCCCTGAGTAAAATCCAATCGGTTCACCCATTTAGAATTTGTTTTAGGGAGAAAAAAAGTAAACCAAAATACGAAACTTACTTTAAAATATTCTTCCGTTAATTTCAATTGTACACACACACACACATTATATATATATATATACATATATATATATATGTATATATATATATATATATATATATATATATATATGTATATATATATATATATATATATATATATATATATATATATATATATATACACATAATGTGTCTGTATGGATGCGTATACTACACACGTGGGATTACCGATTTCCTATCTGTCCCGCTTGTCCCACGCATTCCAATCGCCGGCCCCTTGGCCCTCGCAGCGCGGGCGCAGCGGCGGGGGCGGTGTGGGCGGCGTGGGTCGCGTTCCCAGAAGCCGGGGGCGGCCGTCCGGCAAAGGGCGGCACTGTGCGCGCGCCCGGCTACCGGTGTTGAAAGTGGGGCCCGGCGCCGGCGCTGTGAAGTTCCCGCGGGCCCCTGCCGCACAGTGCGACTCTTGTTGCGTCCAGATCCACGCCCCGCTCCCCCTCTCGCCCTCCCGCTCCCGCTCGGCCGCCGCCGGAGGCGCTTCGGAGAAGCGCCCGCGCGATGCCATCCTTCGGGGAACCCCCGCTCGCCCGGACCGCCCCGCCCCCGCCCGGCCATGCGACGTAAACATCACTCACGACCCGACGCCGTCGGCGCCGTCTTTTTGTGGCTCTCGCCCTGCCCCGCCCCGCCCCGCCCCTTCGCGCCGCGCCGCACGCGTGGCTCCCGCGAGCACAAGTGTAAGCACGCGGGCGAGTGTGGACAGTATATCGCGTGTGAGGAGTAGACGCATGTTCGTATAGCAGTCGATCGCCCGCAGAATTATGAAAGGCTACTTTTGCTACGTTTTTGTGTGCTCTACGTTTGTAAAAAGTTCAGGATCGATACACTGAATGTCTTCATGATTTGTTGATCACGCTCCCTAACAAGCAAGTGTAAAATAAAATCACAAGTTGAAAAACAAATTTAACACTATTATTAGATTAAAACAAGAGCGGCAAATAATTTCATAATACAAACCGAAAGCGCAAAAGTACGCCGTGACCAATTCATTATTCAGTTTAATGAATGACTAGTCACGTTTTGAATATAATTTGATGTGTGATCAGAGCATCAGGGCAAAGTGAATTAAATACGCCGTATTTTACAGCAACGACAGAGAATATCCGTATAAATTACTGATTGTCAACATTATGAACTTCGTGCTAGACCTGTTATGACGGAAACCATGATCATATGGTGGATATACGGAGCACGACGCCGAGGAAATAACCTAGGCGGGTGAGGCGGAAATTACTGAGCGCGTGGGAGTTGTTATGAACGAAGTTGCCGAGTGCAACCGGCAGAGAGGGTCGGCGAAAATAGGCCGGCGCTTGAGCGTGTGGGTGCGACGTGGTTTTCGCGAGGCTCGAGATACACAGCGCGAGCAGTCGGGAGTGACGGGCGGGCGCGGGTGGCTACGCGAGTGTGAAGGTGGGGCGGGGGCAGGGCGGCGGCGGCGGCGGCAGCGAAGTCAGTGGCAGGCCACAGCCGCCGCAACGCCAATGTTTTGACTGCGGCCTCTCTTGAGACGAGCCGCTACCGCCGCCCCCACTCGCCACGCCGTCTCGAGTTCCCAAATGCCGCGGCCACCCCACTCCCCTCTTGCCGCGTGCTTGGAAGAGGCCTAGTGACTGGTCCCCATTCCGCCTTCTGCCAGTGTTTGGAGGATCTGGAAACAAATGTTTCTCGGAAGCGTATCCCATTAACAAGCAATTATGCGTGAGCAGTTCAGTGTTTGGACGTGGCAAGTATTCAAACAATAATCATCCCTCGAGTTAGTTTCGATGTGAAAAAGAGCAAAAAACTTTATTTTCGCTGGAATGTGTACAACTAATTAAATAATATAGATTTTTTTAGGAATTATGATAGTTTTTTGATAAGAAACTTGAGTCGATACGAAACGGCCTAATTTCATGATACATTAATGGTCATTAATGGTCAAATTAAATACTACTTAAGCTATGAACACAATCTTACAAACTTAATGTGTTTTTCATATTTCATATCATATTCGTTGGTGTTTCCCGTTAAAAAAAAAAATTGCTGTATTAATGAAATGTACAGAATTACAACTGGCCAAAATTTCATGTATTTATGGTAGCTCACATCCGAGAATACTAAGATTGATTAACGCCTCAACATATTAAAGTTACAGCAATTATTTTGTGGGTTACACGACTCTGTTGGTCGTTTATGCTGCGGCTCGAGTTGAACGAAATGCCGTGTAAGGTTCATGCTATCGCTTCGTCGACTTTGGTGTAAATGTAAACCGTACTTTCTATCTACCTTCACCCTTCCATTTTCTCATGGAAGAAACCAGAATTACGAAAGAGACTGCAGTTTAAACGGTCTCAGCGTAGTTTTGGCTACTAAGAACCGAAAGGGAGTGCGCATGTCGCAATGAATAGTAAAGTTTCGGTAAGAAGTTGCAATTAAAAGAATGGTAAATGGAAGAAAGTGGTAAGAAACAGCAATAATGTGTCGTTCCACAAAGCAATTATTCAACAAACAATCAAATCTGTGATACCTATCAGCGATGACCACTCTCAACAGAGGCCGTTTTCATATAGGATGAAACCGTGGTTCTCAAAGGTTGTAACGGGGCACGAGGCAATAATTTAATTACGAAAATACGAACACATTAAATTTACAGATTCGAAGGCAATTGCCACTACAAGCTATCAATTAAAAATATTTCTCCAATAATGTAAACGATTTTATAATTTAAAGGGAAAGGAGAGTTTGTAAAATTTCGCACAATAGTTCAATTTAGGGAGAAATTAGAAACAATGTAAAACTTCATCCTTAGAATAAATTCGGTCCCGCTTTTGTTCTTTAAAGATCTAAGTCAGTGCTGAAAATTCTTGTTCGCGTATGCCCAGAAAGGTTCTCGTACACGAAATACAGTCAGGTTTGCTTCTACAGTATGGAGATGCCTGGACGATACCCACGACGATGTGCTGCGTGTTTGAAAGGTTTGAGAACCTCTGGTGTACATTCGCGCAAACGGAAAAGTCCAGGGGCGGATCCAGCCGATTATTCTGGTGGGGGGCCATTATACATTTTTGTTAAATAATTAACATCTGTATTATTGAAGTGTCTATTTGATACTATACAATATTATTTTAAAATAATTACACAATTTAAACATAATTAAGTATTTAAATCAATTTTGCCAAATGAAAGAAAGAAACAAAAGGAAACTCAAGTCCTTGTTTTGGGTGGGGGGCATGACCACATGCCCCACTCCCATGGATCGGCAAGTGCAATACCCTCAACGTGCGAAAACGAGTATGAAACCGCATTTGCCCTTCTGGCGAAGCCTCTCTGCCTCGCCGCATGGCGCCGTCGCCGCCAGCGTCAATTCGGAACTAGCGCTCGGGGCCGGCGCATGCGCCTTGAGGGGCCCCGCGTGGGGGCTGCGCAACAGTGGAGCTGCGGCGGCAGCGGCGGGCTGACGGACACCGCCAGGTGAAAGGCGCGTCCCGGTGCCCTCCCCGCCCCCACATGCCGAGGTGGCAGGGGCGGGGGCCGGCGGGCGATCGGGGCGGGTCGCGCGCGGCGTGGGGGCGGGGCGCGATTCGCGCCTTCGCCACCCACGCGCCTCCGCCTTCGCGCTCGCTCTTGGCGGCGCGCGCGAGGCCAACGCCGCCCCCGCCCCCGCCCCTCTGCTCGTCGATTTATCGGTCGCGCGGCGGGAGCGTATTTCAAGCATGGTGGCGGCGGTGGCGGCGGCCGCCCCCGCGGGCGGGCGGAGTCGCCGTAGCCGCCCACGCCCGCACGCCCACGTCGCGCGCTCCACCCGCCGCCGCCGCCGCCCGAATCGCATGGCTTCGCTGGCGTCGCCCCTGGAGGAAATATCGCGCTCCCGACGGGCCGCTTGAGCGGCTTGAGCTGCTCGTCCGCTGGCAGCCCACAAGGGCGTAATTTGGGTGCAGCGAATGCTGTTGTTTTCATTGCTTTGCAGTGCAGTTCGGTCTAACAGTTTTTATAATGTTGTGCATAATATTTCCTCGGCCCATTATGTTGTTTTTTGATCGTCATTCGAATTCGTTTTCTTGTACGTGAAGTGCCTTACATTCAGGCTAAAAATATTGCGTGGAACACTGTACATAAATGTGTATTTTTTAATTAGGTAGAAAACTAGGGGAAAATGTTTCTATCTGTGCAATTGTAGTGCCTCTGAGGTTCATGAGGCGAGTTCTTTATGAAATACAGCTTCAAAATTTGATTTCCTGTAGAGTTGAATTTATTTACTTAAATGAATCATTGACTCGGAAACGTACGTTTTGTAACGTGTTTTTTCTGACAGTGCTTAAAATCAGCTATACAGATGTATTAACTACCTGTATTAACACGGTAGCTCAATTATCTAAAATTGCCGCACGTACATTTTGAAATGACTACCAGTCTATTCGGTGATCTAAATTGATATTTGAATTGAGTTCATCTTATTGAATAGGAAGTTATAAATCATGTGCCGTCTGCTTCAACACACAATTTTCAAGCGTATCTTATCTCGAAGAATCGAGAATGTGAAATAGAATGTACTTTAATAAAGAATACTGAAATATTGTAACGCATACCATGAATTGCGTCGTACTTTACACGTATCGTATTTCACTAACAAGTGTGAAAAGAGTTGATAACTACAATGAAGTCTTCCTCCTCAACATATTACGAAACATGTCGAATCACTTGAAGACATCTACTTTTTTCACAAATTAAATTTTAGTTTCATTCGTGTATTGCTACACGTGACAAACACGTGGACTGCGTAACCCAAAATCCGCAGATTTTTACAGATTTGCGATTGCATTTCATTATTGTATTAGTCACACATGATCTTTGTACATCACGCGAATTTAAATAAATAATAAAAAAAAAGAATTATATTCCACGTCCCGAACAGCCACTTGTCGCAGGTCCTTGGCGCGGGAAACGGGAAGGACAAAACGCATTTTGGGTTGCGTGGGCGTCATTGGCACGGCTTAACGCGGAGTGAGACACGCCTTGCAGCGATTTCTGCGGCGTCGGAGAGGTCGCATCGACGTGGAGGGCGCCTGCCGCCGCCGCCGATTAATCGCGCCCGTTTTACGACGCATCTGCGTCTCCGGCCGTTCGGGCCCCGCCCCTTCCCCCCGCCATGCTCCCGAGAGGTGCACTCGCGCGCCGTGGAACAGATGCGTTGCGCAACGCGACCGTTTGCCGGACAGCACTGAAGGCGGCGGTGGCGGTGATGGCGGTGAGTCGCTCCAAGTGATAGTCCGTGCCATGGTAGGGAAGCGGAAGATGTATGTTGTGCTTGTGTTGTTAGTGGTGGAAGTGTCGGCGACGGGGAGATGTACTGAAGGTTCAATTCCGTGTCGGTAATTTGTGGGGGAATATCGCGTTCGATGATGGTGCTGACTTGTGGTGTGGTGGTGCTTCACTAGAGACTGATGGGAGGGATGGGAGGGAGATCTGGATTACTTGACGGTTGGTGGTGATGTCATGGGTTGGACGTGGAGAGGTGCTGGTCGTGACACGACGGGGCCGATATTGACACGGCTGTGACTCAGTCCTAGTGAAAGGCTATGATTTGTGCAAGACGATGTTATCGGAGACGGCGGAGAGGGTCCATGAAGGTACCTGAGATACTCCCCAAAAATTAATTATATAGAAAGAAATGTTATAATACAGTTGCGTGAAGAGTCCAGTTTTGTTGTCAGGTGACGGAGTGTGGATAAGTGCATAACATTGTTACTGCGGGTTTTGATTGTAATTTAATTGAGTCACAGTAACCTTCAATCGATGAGAGCATGACAGTCTTGAAAAGAAAATACCTATGTACTAGTAGATAAAATCTTGTTAATAAATTAATTTTTGTCCCAAGACTCAACAACATTAATAAAAACAGTTTTAACCAGTTATTTGCCCCCGGTGGTTCGGAGACAACCTTATCAGGATTCTCACTACATACAGTTGCATTGTCAGTGACTCACCTCTAGAATAATCAAAGAGACGGTAAAAAAAAATTTAACGATACCAAATACTCTTACAGAGTAATATAGCCGCAAAATTTTATAGTGGCTTGGTGCACATGCAGTCGAGAGTCAGTAACTCGAATGTAGACTAGAGACAGTTGTACAATAGTCACGTCTACAGAGCCAGCGAGGTAATTTCGTAAGCAGCCGACCAAGATGGCGGCGATCGAGTGGGGTACGGGCTCAATTCGTATGCGCCGCGAACTGCACTTCTACCGAGATGGCTGCAGCGACAGCGACGGGATGGCGAGCGCGTAACTCGGAGGCGACGGCGATGGCGACGGTGAGGGCAGCCGCAGCTGGCGCTTCGCTCCGCCCTCGATGCGCAATTAGTTCCGCACGTCACCGCGCTCATCGCCGACGCGCCTTGGCGTCGTGTCGCCGCTGCACAAGCGCTGCCTGTCCCTCGCTGACTCGCTAGCTCGTTCGCTAGCTCGTTCGCTTGCTTTCTCGCTTGCTTTCTCGCTTGCTTTCTCGCTTGCTTTCTCGCTTGCTTTCTCGCTTGCTTTCTCGCTTGCTTTCTCGCTTGCTTGCTCGCTTGCTTTCTCGCTTGCTTGCTCGCTTGCTTGCTTGCTTGCTCGCTCGCTTGCTTGCTCGCTTGCTTGCTCGCTTGCTTGCTCGCTCGCTCGCTCGCTTGCTCGCTTGCTTGCTTGCTCGCTTGCTTGCTTGCTTGCTCGCTTGCTTGCTTGCTCGCTTGCTTGCTTGCTCGCTTGCTTGCTTGCTCGCTTGCTTGCTTGCTTGCTCGCTTGCTTGCTTGCTCGTTTGCTTGCTTGCTTGCTCGCTTGCTTGCTTGCTCGCTTGCTTGCTTGCTCGCTTGCTTGCTTGCTCGCTTGCTTGCTTGCTCGCTCGCTTGCTTGCTCGCTCGTTTGCTCGCTCGCTTGCTTGCTTGCTTGCTCGCTCGCTTGCTTGCTCGCTCGCTCGCTCGCTCGCTCGGTTGAGTTGGATTACCTGATCCAGCACGATATTTGCTGTCGATGCCGACAACAGAATAAACTACTAACACCTGTGTTATCGAACTTTGAATAGCCGTTCAGGTCAAAGATTAGGGAGTTTGTGCTCGCCATAGTGGACATCACTATCGATCTTCTGCGCATCCACTGACTAACTGGTGATGGGAAAGATGCTCATGCGCAGATCGATTGTCCTAGGGTGTTCGAAAGTGCACAAACTCTCTAATACCTACTTGGATACTTTATTTGGTAAACAAACAGAGCGTGGTATCGAAATCTCCTTATTATCAAATCTTACACATACACACATCCAATGTCGAATGGTATTATATTCTACAAATGTTCGCAAACAAATACTGTATTTTCATGTGTGTACTTCCTAGGCAATACTACAGAGGAGTCTTGTGAAGTGCTCATTGATTATCAGATTGTTTGAATGACAGAAATGCGTGTCAATTCTGATAACAATTTCAATTTTGATGTCAAGGTACCATTCATTTTCCAGTACCGGGAAAGTTTTGGAATCACGCAACTACCCCAACGTCTCCGCTCATGACTACCATTCGAACTGCATTACATCCAACTGTACCGTCGAATTTTTCAATTCTGTTCGCGATCGGCATTCCAGAAAACATCTAGTGAACGAGAAGTTACTAATAATAATGGTACGTTGGTAATATAATTAATAATAATAATAACAATAATAATAAACATCCCCGTTTATTGTGTGGAAGTACTCTGACCAGAAGACTTCTTTCATATGACCATCAAAAGAAGGGATGGTTTGTTTTTCGTAGGTGGTGGATTTGCCAACCTTGTTTTGCCTGCGACCGTTTGGATCACTTAGAAGTGAATTGCGAGCGGGCATAACTAGATGAAGAGATGTCACTGCCTGGATTTCATAGGTAAACACTATCCTACGCCCCGCAGTCAATAGGATGTACAAAAGATAAGCAGTGTTCGCAAATTGAAGACATCGGGCTGTAGGGATCGATACATACGATTTCTTAAACATTTCGTAACTATATCATACCTTTATTTATTTTGTTGAATACCAAAATCTGACTTCCTTTAATCTGTGGTCCGACCCAGATAATCCATCGTGGGATGATTAGATGTTTGAAACACAGAAAACACAGGAAGTAATGTTATTCTGTATTTATTCCAACCAATATTTTCTTCTCCTTCTGTATCGTTAGTACGTAGGAATTTCCGAATGCAGTGGCTTGCCACAATGTAGTCGAGGTTTTTTTTATTTATTTGAGGTTTGTGTTTTTCAAGTTTATTTTGTGTGTTTAGATGTTGCATTACGAACAGGTTTCTAATTTGTATGAAGGCACCCGCACAAAGCAGTCTCAAAATCTTTTTGTTAAAGCATAAAACAGCGTTGATTCTCTCTCTCATCAGGGTTAGTGAAGAGACAGTTTTTGCGAACAGACATGATGATTGTTTCTCATGGTTTACTCGTAATCGTTGTGAATTAGGATTGTAAATACTTTCCACAGACTTGTTTGTTGCATTACTGCCTATTGCAAATACTACACCGGTATCGGCGAAACCTCTAAAGTGGACGATGTTTATTAGTGATGCTGTGTTTCGTTAGTAAAATTGAGTGTAATGACAAACTATTTTTTAAAATTGAATAAAGCCAAAAATTGTCTAACCAAGTTTGTCAACCAAGTTTTTTGTAATTCGTTGTGCTAGCTATTCCAAAAATAACTGTGCGACCTGATACAAATGTAAAAACGTAAGAGTTTGCACGTCAAATTATATTGGTTTTAATTGAAGAAAGTTCACGCTATCACGTTCTTACCCCATAGTACTTAGTCGTGAATTGCAAATATTTGCAATTCTTTAAGAGAGCCAAGAATTGCAACATACATAACGTCCAAATAATGAACTTGAAATAAAATCCACAAATATAGAATTTGATATTTTGTGACTCGAAATCCATTGAGATGTTGCGTTTAGTGAAGATAAATTGGCAGAATAAACAATCATAGATAAACAAAACTCTGTTTCTGTACTAACTCGCTCATCGATCAGTCCACGCACTGAACAGTAGCAATAGGTGCTGGCGCAAAAACAGTCAAGCTACATCAAGGTAAAATATAATATGAAATATTACCTAGGAAGTGTAAAATAAATACAAGATACTTCCTTCACAGTCGTATACAAACGAAGCCCTTCGAGTTCTAATGCCGACTACAACACCTACAACCGCAGATGACGAAAACTGGCCAAATTCAATCCGTAAAACGACGCAATCAAATTTGCAAAGCTCACTCGAAGATGGCTTTAATACAATTTCAGCAAAGAAACAGCGTGCTGCCGCTTATTTGCGGCACCTAGTTTCGGAGGTACGCAAGAATACCTGCGAGATGCAAGCCGAGAGCGTCCCAGCAGCCGCGCAGATGCCACGTGCGTGCGCCGAGCGAACGAGCGAGCGAGCGAGCGAGCGAGCGAGCGAGCGGGCTGACGGCAAGCGCGATGTGCGTATACGGCGGCGGGACAAGCGGGCGACCCGTGCGCCGGTCGCCGGAGCAGTGGCGAGCGCCGCCCGTGCGGGGGCTACGCGGGCGCCGCTCGTCCCCGCTCGCCTCGGCTCGGGCGCGTTCGGGCGCGGCGCGGCGGGGGCGCAGGCGGCGGCGGCGGCTCGGGGACCGCGCCAGCCGGGGGCGGCGGCGGCGGCCGCAGCGGAGGGAGGTGGCGGCGCGGGCGGCGGTGGCGGAGGCGCCTCACCGACGTCTCGCGCGGCAGTTCGTCCCAGGGAGCGCTGGCGATCACAGCGCGCGGCGCGCCGCTCGAACGCACGGTCGCTGGCAGCAGGCACGGCCCACGGCCGCACGGGCACGGCACGCACACGGGCGCGCGACGCGAGCCGACGGCGCTTCCCCAGCCGCCGCTGCAAGCCACTCTTCAGCAGCAGCACCACGACCGCCAGGCGACCCACCACCACCGCCACCACCACCAGCGGCGGAGAAGCGTCACCGAGGTGGTCAGCGGCCCGCACCGGCAGGAGGACATGGCCCCGAGGGCGGCGCGACGCGGCCGCGCCACGGCGCCGCCGGCCCAGTGAGAGCGAGCCTGTGGCCCCGGAGGAACATGCGCGCGGTGGGTGCAACAGTGCTTTGGTGACAGTGCGACACGCGCGGCAGAAAGAGAGAGCGAGAAATAGATAGCAAATTTTAGGGGGATAATAAATATTTCCGCGAGCTATAATCTCGAGGTGGTGGAGGAGGAAGACCCTCTGAGTGCTAGTACGTGTGTGGGTCGCGTGCTCCCCCCTGAGGTGGACGTGGTGAGTGCGTGCGCGGGCGCGGGCGAGGCGCTGCGACCGCCGCCACCGCCACCGCCACTGCCGTCCCGCCACCGCCACCACCACCGCCGCCGCTTCCGACCGTCCAGCATGCGGCTGCGTTGAAGGTGAGTGCGTGCGTGTCCCGGCGGCCACCTGAACGCCGCATGTCGACACGCGTGACCCGTGTTGCACGCGCGCGCGGGGGCGGCGCGCCCTCGCCGCCCCCGCCGCGCCGTCGCCCGCCGCCCGCTACCCGCCTAATTAGATGTAACCTTCAGCCGGGCGCTTTGTCCGGGCGGCGGTGGCGGAGGCGGGGTGGAACGTGTGTGTTTGTGTCGCGTGCCGTGCGTGTATTGTTTTTTTTATTTGCCTCTCATGTTGCGAGTGCGAGTGCCCGAACGCTTCCGTCCGCTCGGCCCCACGTGTCCGTGCATTTGACGTTCGCCCGCTTCCGCGTGCCGCCCGCCCGGGCGGTCGGAGTCTCCCGCGGGCGCGGGGGCGACCTCTCGGCGCCCTCGGGTGCGCCCTCACGCCCGCGCCCCGGCGGGCGCCCTCCGCGCGCCGGCGTTGCGGCAAAAGGGCTCCCTTGACGTCAGGGGGTTGTTTATTGACGTCATGTTAACACCCCGCGTCTGGCCGCCGCGATTGGCCGGCGGGAAGGCGGTGGTGACGGCGACGGCGACGGCGACGACTGCGGTGGCAATGGTGGCGGTGCGCGGTGGAGCGCATTCTACAGGTTGCCGCCGCCCGCCCGCCCGCGCGCCGCCCACGCCCGCCCGCCCGCCTGCCCGCCGCCGCCGCCGCCGCCACCACCACCGCCACCGCGCCGTAGTCGCGCTTGTAGCCCCGCACCGGTCGCGTCGCTGCTGAGGCAACCCGACCCGCCCTCGCGAACCCCGACCCGCAGCGATCCGCGCTCATCTGTAAGTACGCCCTCCCCCACCTCACCCCCGGTGTGCGGAACTACACCTGCTGGGTTTCCTTCGGTTGTGTCGCGAATCATCCTCAACGAGGCATTCTGGTTACTCGCGATTTCGCTGTGTGATGGACACTCGTGTTGTGGTGCTGTGTTGAAAGTAAGTTTTCACATGTTTCCTTGAGTGAGGTGTGGGATTTATCCTGGCGTTTTTGGTGAACGTTGTCGTTTATGGTGCTTCCTACACGAGAGCAATTCTGTACGTGATGATTGGGAAATTCAGTATCACTCAGACTTGCAGACATAAACGTTTTCTGTCATTTTCTTTTCTTCTATTAGCGATAAATGTTGCAACTAGGCATGTGGTCCATCCGCGCGCGTGTTTGGTGCGTCGCAGAACTCAGCGACGCCCCGCGTGTGAAAGCACGGCCGTCGGCGGCGTGACGCAGGCGGGCGGGGTGGCGTGCGTGCTGGGCGGCCGTGCGGAAGACTGTATCACTTTGATCCGGTGGCGCCCGCTCGCCCGCCCGTGCGTCACGCCCCCGCGACGCAGCCGCCGCCGGCGCTTCGACGCCCGAGGAGCGCTCCGTACGCCTGATAGCGTCGGGTCGTAGATCGCGCCCTCCCAGCCCGGCCCGGCCCGGCCCGGCCCGGCCCGGCCCGGCCCGGCCCGGCCCGGCCCGGCCCGGCCCGGCCCGGCCCGGCCCGCCACCTCTCGGTCCGCCCGCGAGTATTTTTTTGACAAGCGCTAAAGCAAGTGGATAAATAGTGTGTGTAATGCGCCTGTTCAATTCATGAGAAGCGAGTGACAATAAACCGAATGTTAAGTTATATGTACAATATGTATAATATTTTGCTTTGGCAGGACTCGTGGATGTTTTGCGTGAATCGCGAAGTGCGACGAGAATTATGTTGATCGTATCCAATTAGAGATTGATTTTGGATGCTAACTTATCCCAACTTCTTTAACGCGTGCAACTTTTGAATCGCTACTCATTACACTCCCTGTTCGTCCCGTGTTCCATTTATATGTCAAATTTTCGTTCGTCAAAAAATTATTGCGACCCGCCCCGCTCGCGGTACGCGCGCTTGGTTCGTCTCAGTGTCGACGTCGACGCCGCCGTTGCTTCCCGTCGTTCCCACCCCCGCCCCGTCGCTCCGCTCCCCGTCAACCCCCGCCTGGTGGCTTCGCACCCCACCAACCCCCGCCCGGTAGCTCATCTCCCCACCAACCCCGCCCGGTTGCTCCGCACCCCGCCCCGTTGCCCCGAACCCCGCCAACCACCGCCTCGTAGCTCCGCTCCCGCCAATATGTCGCACCGAACCCCCCCCGCCTCAAATTCGATTACTCCGCCCTCACCCTCAAATCACGTCTGTCTCTTGTGGTTTTTGACGTATATTCTTAATAGCTTGAGAATTGTAAGACGGTTTGCTAATATGTGTATGCTCCAGTTGTATTCTCTTCTTTTCGGTCTGGAGCGTGAATGTGCGAATTTTTTCATTGCCCTTGCGTATGTCTTAGTCAACTTTGTTTAAAACTGTAGAATGAGAATTATGTAATACGTCTTGAAGAATACTTAATGTTATCTGGTTTTACGTTAGGTAACGTATTTGATTATTTGCCCCTGTGGCTAAGGAGTTGGCGATCTCGCTTACTGTGTCGCAAAAATTTGTTTGGGACGTTGTGGGACGTGGTTAAAATAATGTGCGATTGTACTTGAATGTTAGTAACGGACAATGTAAAATTGTTAGATTATAAAATTATCTTCACACTTTTTTTAGACTAGGTGATTTTCACCACTTGTCTTTTAAGTTAGCATAATTGAAGTTTGATTAAATGGATAATATTTCGAATGACTCAAAATGTAAATATACTTAGCGGGTTAAATAAAAAAAAGGTATATAAAAATTATTTTAAAAAATAAAATAAAAATCGCTCATACGCAAACATTTTTGGACGTGTTTTAAAAAAAATCGTTGTAATTTACGATTTAATTTAAATTAATTTTAAATCAAAGATTTTTCCCACAAGTAAGATATAATGTAGAAATAATACTCCACTTTTTAAATTAACCAAAATATGCTTTTTTGAACAGATTTTTTAATCAGATCAAGAACCTATCATTAGGTTACGTGTACCTATTTTGTTGTGCACTTCAAAAAAAATCATGGTTGTTTGAATGTGAGTGAGCACCTATCGGTCTCGCTATCATGTGTTGGTGTGGTTATAACACCAACTGAAAATACAAAAGAACTGGCTCTGCTAAAATTTCTCTCAAGGTAGACGAAATTGCATGGCGAGCGACCTGTCGCTAACCCTGTCATTCCAAGGAGCGGGGAAATTTTACTGAAGCATCTTTCTGTTTTGTTTTCATAGATGAGCATTCACATCACATTATGATGATCACGCTTTATCGTGAAGTGCACTGCTAGAGAATTGCGTATTTTAATTTTAGATATAATTAATTTATTTGATCGAGAACAAGTTTCTTGTAATTTAAATTTCAACTAAACCATTTTTCGTATAAGGTATGTAAATAACAAATCATATATTTTGAGAAATTGTTTCGTTTTTCGTAGTTGATCATCTGTAGCTAATATTGTTACTTACTAAGTAGCCTACACACATTTACAAGTAGCAGTCGTAGACTAGTAGAGAATTTCATTGTGTACAGCGAGTGGCGCACGTATTCGAGGGAGATTTTGCAGCTTACGTTCAATGCTTCAATTATGTATGTATTCATTATCTGCTATTGCATGTTCGCAAATAATTTTTTTTTTCTTGCTGTGTATGCCTTTTATCTCATGTTCGTAATTAGTGTGTGAATAGTTGTTATTTAAATTTCTGACTTTTAATTTGTGAATTATAGTTTGTGTGTCATTCAAATGCAGATAATTATTTCAAGTCGTATTTGCACCAAATTTAAGTAATGCATCTTTTCTTCACATTTTTCATCTCGTAATTAGAACTTGTAATGTGCAGACTTTTAAATGGGCTGGGATCTTTTCACTTCCTGACGACCGTGTTCAGACACAAAGCAGAAAAAGCTAAATGAAAAAATAATAATAATAAAAAAAAACAAAACAATTGACCCTAGCAAATCTCCTGGAAAAATCCAGGTTGCACCTCTGTTTAGACCGCGCGTAGTTTGAAAAATCGGCTGCGCGAGAGCGTGTTCGCAGCGCTGTGGCCGCTGTGGATGCTGTGGCGTGTGGGCTCTTTGTGACAGCCTCGGTTCACAGCGGGGGTGTTTTAAGCCTACGGCACGGCGCGGCGCCGCGGCTCTTTCGCTCAGTGCCGCGCGCGGGTTCTCGGCGCCGGGCACGGCCTTGGGAGATTCAATTTCGCCCACTAACGGGCTTTACGGCCGTATTTATGGTTTAGCGGCTCGTTCCCCGTGACGACTTTGCATCGTCTATAAGACAGCCCCGCCCAGTCCCGTCCCGCCCCGCCCCGCCCCGGCACGATGCGGCTTATAGCGACATTGTGCGTCGGCGGAGCCTTGCGCGATACACTGGTTTATCAGCGTGTTCGCCCGCGTGTATTGTTAGGGCTGTCGGCACGGTCCGGGCCGTGCCCTGTCGCGGACGGGCCAAGGCGCGAATTCGCGCGAGGCCATCGCCGCTGGAGATAAGAGCGTGCGCGCCCGCCCGCGCGCGCGCCGTTGAACCAAACGCTGCTGGTGGGTTGTGAAGGGCGCTTTTATTTTGGTTCTAGAGCAGAGCCTGCGACTGTAACTGTGCAGTTGGGATTTGATTGATAGATAATGACGATGTAGATACGTTAGGATTGAGGAGCAATGTTTAAGTGGCAGAGACGCTCATGAAAGTCCAAGCGTTAACTCATTTTGTCTACTACAAATTCCGGTTGATATAGGCGAGGTTTCAACCGAGATGTCAAAAGCTGGAAATTTAACTTGCAATTCTAGATCTTAATTTTTAGATAATCGCTGTATGAGTTTGAAAGTGGGTGTTCTTTGTTCGGTTTCTTTATTCTTTCTTTCTTTCTTTCTTTTTTCTTTTTTTTTTTGACGGGATGAACCAGCGCTATCTGCTGGCAATCGATAATCGTCAGAAAACCGCGCGCGCCTGCGCGCTGCTCGATATTTCCGAGGCAATAAATCAATCCGATTTGGTTGTAAACGAAGCGGTCATCGATATGCGGGACGCCCACGAGCTGATGACTCCAATTACGATTTTGCCCCCCCCCCCTTCCCGCCCTCTGGAGCGCTCTGCATTTCCCTATCGAGGGCCATCGGCGGCCGGGTACATCCAGGGCGGCGACGGCGGCGGCGGCGGCGGTGGCAGGTGCGTGGCAGCGGCAGATGCGAGCGCTGTGAGGGTGTTGGCGGGCGGGATGCGGGCGGGCGGGCGGCGCGCGCCCGGCTGCCGCCGGTTCAAGCGGCTGCCGCCCGCCGTCGTGCGGCGTCTTGGACGCGGCTTCCCGCCTCGACGGGCGTTTGACGGGGCGGCGTCTTTCAGAGGCCGACAAGGAGGGGAGAAAGGGTTGAATGCGAATTTGAAGGACGGAAGGAGCCCATAGATTTGGTTAAACGTGATTTCGTGAAGAATCTTTCAGCTTTCCCGTCCTGTTGATCGACAGGTCAATTCTAGATTATTCCCAAAAATCAAAATTAAAAATCAATAGCAGAGGAAACAAAATGAATTATTTAAACGAGCCTGATTTATTTAACTTCGATTTGTCAAGGAATGCCCAAATCAAAAAATATCAGTATATAAAACTGAAATCCCTCGATAGACCACAGGTCGAACAATAATAATAATAATAATAATAATAATAATAATAATGATAATAATGATATAATGTAATAGTAGTAATAATTATAATATTAATAATATATAAAAAAAGTGGCCGAAGTGAGCGAAACGCAGAGATAGTCAAAAACAAGTTCTCATTCAAAAATTCTGTTTTCTTGACACGCCTCATTCATTAAATTTGCGAAATAATTCGTTATATCTAATTGTATTCCGTATGCAATGTTTCCTGCCTATATTTTATATAAATTGGGAGCTGTTCGAAAAATGTTGTGTATTTCGTAACTATATTTATTTCTTGTTTTATAAACTTTGTTGTAAATTTTAATTATCACCAACATTTTTGGGAAGGAATTTAGTTGAGCAAATTGTCGTACTGTAAGCATTAAATGTACATTTTCATTTCAACATTGAAGCCAAGCTTTTAAATGAAAGCTTGTAGAGATTAAGTACTGTGTTTTTCATTTCTATTAGATATTGTCGAGGGAAAATTAAATTGTCGAAGTTATACCTATGCGGATATTTTCAGCTGCCGTTCTGTGTCCGGATTTGCTGGCAGTACATTTCCAACCATTAAATTATAGGTATTACTACGAGTACTTTGGTAATTGTCGATAAATTCCCAACTCGCGAAGCGGGGAGGGGATTTATCTGAGAATTTCCAAAGCACTAGTGGTATTTAATAGGACTATTTCACGAGTGAAATTATGTCAAACAGTGTTCCAAAATGCGCCAAATATTCCAAATACCTAAAACTATGTTAAAATCAGAGATATTATTTTATTATACGCTGTTTATTGCACATCGACATAGCGATGGATGTATACCGCCTCCTAAGATAAATGAGGGAGAAGTAGCAAGAATAATTGGATAGAAAAAGTGATAAACTTTTTTAGGCACACTGCGCTGTTTGGGGCATTTTTGTGTGTTATTAAACACTATTGGTTTTAATTTCACGAGTGGAATAGTCAACGAAAACATGATATTTACAATTGCTTACGAAAAGCTTTTTGATAAATACTTATTCCCCTCACTATTAACCAAGTTGAAATAACAACTTCCATCTACATTCAATGTCAGATCCTCCTTGAATTCCTATTGTCAACCGAATGATGATATTTATAATTCATAAACTCAATTTTTTTACATGTGATGTTTCAGAGAGTAGAAGTACTCTCGAGGCCTCGTTAAATCTTGTAATACCGTCTCTGTACACCCATTTATGTTCCAATCGCTGTTTAGACACGACTTCATGCTCGTGATAAAAGTCGACGTCGCGTAAGAAATATTTTCCTGCATTGAATGCGAATGATCGTAGCAGACGTAGGCGCCTCCAGTTGGCTATTATTGTTCAGTCTTCCACCCCCCCCCCACTCCCCCCCCCACTCCACCCCCACCCCACTCCACCCTCCGCCGCCGCCGCCGCCGTCGTCATCCCGTCGTCATCGCCGCCGCCAAAGCGGGGGCGGCGGCGGCGGCGGCGATGGCGGTGCTCGTGTGTTCCATAATGGACGTCTTTTACAGTCGCATCGTAAACGAGCGGGGCGGCGGCTGTCTGCGGCTTGTCGCCGGGTTTGTTTCTCGCTGCTGCCCTTGCTTAGTCGCGTTGGAAGCCGAGGTGACGTTTAAGCAGGATGCCGTTGTTTTTGCCACTCTTTCGGAAGGGAGACGGACAAGTGTTGCGAGCGTTTCTCTGATCAGACTGAGCGTGTCGCTGTGTTGTTTGTTTTTTAAACAAGATTTTCTATTTTTCTCTTAGTGTGGAATACGAGATCAAGGCAGTGAAATCTTGATGCATCAAATCGAAGGGGTTAAAATCGAATTATCCAGCATTTCGACCTCAACGAGATTGGAGGTGAAAATCAAAATGCATAAGCAATTTATATGAGTAATATACGATTATGTGTAAGATATGCAATACGTGGAAATTCTATTTACTAGTTCGAAATTAATGTAGTAATAATATAAAGATTTGGGGATTATTGCGATAATAATACAATAATTATCCTATGTCTGTTGAAACTTTTAATTCGTCCTGAGATACAGTTCCACACTATGGCTTACGATAAAGTCTTAATCGTCTCGGCGGGGGAGTAGGGACAGTAACATCGTGGAGATATGACAACTTTTTAGATAATCTCACTTCATTCAGATACTGATGACATTTCCCAGACACATTAGATTCTTCGCGACTATTTCAGCTTATTTTGTTAATGTTATACAGATTTTTATTATAGACATGTCTACAGTTACATTATTGAAAATTAATTACGGTTTAGTAAAAAATAAATACTATTTTGAACGTGTCATTAAATTTTGCTTTAAAAATTTACTTCGTATTGTATTCAAAGATGTGCATTTATTGCATTCACCAGAGAAAAGCCTATTGAATTTACTGCGTATATTAACTGTTTAATTACATTTTGGGATTAAGTTCTATAATACCACAAAATATTTAACGGTTAGAATATGATTCTCAGGCCGGGAGCGTAGAAAAGGGAATAATATAAAATCATGTTACGTTGCTAATTTCTTAATAAAAGGATTTCAAGCGCACTCCTTCCGATTCACGAGAAACACGTTCGTTTCCATAGAATACTTTAGTACTAACGTCTGTATTACTTCAATGGAGCGCAGACCGAGCAAGTCATCTAACAGCAGACCAGATTCCATTTACTTTATTCGAGTTCCGTTCTCACGACGTACAAATATCGTATAAATGCAAACTTGCCTAAAGGGCGTCCCTGTGTCAGGTCACCCAACAGATGGGCTTCAAGCATAAATTACGTTTAGGAAGGCTTCATTCCAATTGTGGCGTCTTTGCCGGGGCAAATAAATACAGACGTGAACGGCTTGTAAATATTTAGTATTTATTAAAAGAAGATACTCCGACACCAAACACTATATACAATATTTACAATTGAAGTTAACCGTTACAAGAAGGAACTTTCCCTGGTTACCACCACCGCTGGCCCGATAATTAATTACCATCCCCGGTGTGATGCACCAGTACCTTACGCGAGCATACATACGAGTATGCCGCACCTGCTGTCACGACGTAGCACGCCGGCTTCGATTCCCCGCCTCGGTAGCCTATGCATTACCATGCAACGCCGCGCACAACCCTCACGACGCCCTACCGACGCGCTCACCTCTGAAGACTCATAAGAATAGAAGGCTGCTTTCAAATCGGTTTCTGCTTATATAGCCTGTGGCAGGTTGACGGAAGCGCGTCACCCGCAGTGACCGCCGGGGTTTCCAAACCTGCACCCACGACCCGCATTCCTATGTGCAGCCCCGCGTCACTTCCGCCAGGGTTGTCCACATGGCTACGTTTGGGTACGTTTGTACTGGCGACAGATATGACGCCACAAACTCCTCTATACCCCCCCCGGGAATTTTCGTCGCAGTTGCAATCAACACAGAAGGAAAATTCCACAAGTGTGAAAGTCCTAGGCCGATCGGCTCACATTATATACAACTGCGCCTGACCTGGCTAATTATACAGATACAGAAACAAACAGAGAAGTCCCTACTAACCTACCCCATTGACATATTTTTACTCTACATTGTACATTGTATTTGAAATATTAAAAATCTTGCCGTACGGTCGGTTCCTCTTATGCATTGTTAAGATTTTTCAGCCTGGTGTGGTAACCTCTAATAACCATAGTATGTTCCTTTCCCTTTTACAACCAAATTCTTAAATTAAATTAATTTTTGTACAATACACCCACTACCAAAATGACACATACAATATCACCAATATAGCCACAACATTACATCAACCATTCAAAATCATATACAGTTCTATACACACAAACTGACATACTGAATGACAAAACCCTATACATTGATAAATGCACAAAAAAAAACAACAACAATAAACTAACATTTATCCTGTTTTACATTTAAAACCACATACAGTGATACACTTAAAATGAAACAAATAAACAATTTCTACATTTCTTTCTTGAAGGATTGTACAAAGTTTTTCTTCTTGCCAGAATGAATATAAATGAATACAAAAGTTCATGATATTTGCTGGAAACTATTCTTTCGTAGGTTTCTTGGGAAAAGTTTACTCAATCTTGACACAACACAACAAACATCACATTCACTTATACATCATTCTTCTTGCACTATTTGTTTTGCACTGTGTTCCAGTGTTTTCGGCGCACACGTATCGGCATTGCCGGGTGCAGTGTGCCCCTCTGCAACTTCGGACACTGTCTGGCGCTCATTTTCAAACACCCTACTGAGAATGTCCGCATTTACATTTAATATCCCTTTCCTATGGCTTATGATAATGTTGTAATGCTGAATCGCCAAAGACCACCTAAGCAATCTAGGATTATTCCCAGCATTCTGTTGTAACCAGACTAACGGGTTATGATCCGTTTCTATCTTTAGCAAAACATTACCGTCTAAATAGTAACGCAACTTCCCTAAACCCCAAATTAAAGCAGCACACTCTTTCTCCGTGGTGCTCCATTTTAATTCCCCGTCTGAGAATTTCTTACTGAGAAAAAGAATCGGATTTTCATTTCCTTCCTGATCTAACTGTGATAACACAATGGCTGCTCCCCTAAGTGCCGCATCACATTGCAGTAAAAATGGCTTACTAAAATCAGGTGCATGTGTGACTGCCCCCTGACACAGTGCGTCGCGAAGCTGCACAAACGAGTTTTCGCACTCTTCCGACCACCGGATTTTGCCTTGCCTATGTGTTCCCCTCAATAGATCAGTGAGCGCAGCTGATTTCTCCGAGAAATTTCTGATGAACCGTTTATAATACGATATCAGACCTATAAATTTACGGATTTCCTTTTTTGTCGTAGGCCGTGGATATTCTTTTATTACTTGAACTTTGGCTTCATTTGGTCTCATCAGACCACTACCAATCTCGTATCCTAAGAACGTAACCGATTTCCTAGCGAACTTACATTTTGCCGGTTGCACGCGTAAATTGGCCTCACGTAACTTTTGGAATACGATTCTGAGATGTTTGCAGTGATCATCCCAGTTGTCGCTAAAGATTGCAATGTCGTCCATATATGGGACGGCGAACTCCGCGCAATCTTTCAGTAATGCCTCCATAAGCTTGCTGCAAACATATGGTGCATTTTTGATGCCAAAAGGCATCCTAAGGGGTTTATAAGACCCGAATTTTGTCGTAAAGGTGGCATACCGTTGTGCACGCTCGCTCATTTGGATCTGCCAAAATCCTTTACATAAGTCCGTTGTGGTTATGATTTTGGCCCTCGCAACTGTTTCAATTCGCTCGGCTAAACTCGGAAGCGGAAAATATTCAGTACGAATAACCTGATTCAACTTGCGGTAGTCAATACATGGCCTGGGTTTTTTTCCGGGTGCTTCCACCAAAATCATAGGGGATGTGAAATCCGAATCTGAAGGCTCGATGATACCATCCCTTAGCATTTTCGCGATTTCTTCCTGGAGGATTTTTGTTTGGCGATGAGACGTACGATACGGAGCGCTCCTCACCCTTGCATTTTCGTCCAGTAACTCGATGTCCATCTGAACATTCTTTGTGAGCCCGGGCCTATCAGAAAAGATGTCCCTAAACTCAATTACAAGTTCTCTCAGCCTTTCACTTCCTTCCGGCTCCATTTCTGTGCCCGCGAGCATTGCCTCTACATCAAATTCCTCCGGTTCTAATCTTAAGGCGTATTTCTCTATTCCGTCCTCCATAAATTCACCTATTCCTTGATCGACAATAAAATTGACATACTCTGTCCTTTGTACGTATGCTTTGATCATATTGACATGATATACCTTGCCTGTGCTTTTGTTCGGCATTTGAATGACGTAATTCGTGTCAGACACCTTCTCTACTATCTCTCCCGGTCCTATCCATTGCACAGATAATTTACGTACCTTGTTCGGAGCAAACACTAATACCTTGTCTCCTACATTAAATGTGCGTATCACTGCTTTCTTATCATACCAGGTTTTCCTTTTCACCTGAAGTGCCGATAGTTTTTCATGAGCGGCGTCCCTAATTACTTTCAATCTATTCGCCAGACGAAATATATATTCCGTTACCTCGCTACTTTCCGGCTCTATTCCAGAGAGATTCTCGTAGAGCAACGTAATAGGAGTCCTTAAATTCCTACCAAATACCAATTCTGCGGGCGAGAATCCAAAACTTTCGTGAAAACTTGTTCTTAAAGCGAACAATATGGCCGGGATCTGTTTTTCCCAGTCAGTTCCAGCTTCCAGACACAGAACTTTGAACAGCCTATTTATTGTACTATGTACACGCTCAACCGGATTGGTCTGCGGATGATAAACCGAACTATGGATCAATTTAATCCCAAATTTATTTGCAAATTCTGCCATCAGCGTGCTTCTGAAGCACGGGCCTTGATCTGTTTGAATTTCCCGTGGGAAACCGGTTCTGCTGAACAACTGCAAAAGCGCATCAATTACAGTAGGCGTTTGAAGATCTGGAATCGGTATTGCTTCGGGGTACCTCGATGCAACACAAATAGCAGTAAGTACATGGACATTTCCGGTACTGCTTCTCTGAAACGGGCCTATCGTATCTAAATTTAATCGCGAAAAGACCTCTCTTATAGTGGGGACCAATACTAAAGGTGCCTTCTTCCTATCACCACTATGACCTACGCGCTGGCAGCTGTCGCATGAACGCACAAATTGCTCCATCTCTTTAAAACAATTAGGCCAGAAGAAGTGCTTAGACAAATTGTTCTTCGATTTAGCTATTCCTAGGTGAGCACTGACAACTTCATGACAAATCCTTAATATAGGCCCACGAAATATACCGGGCACAACTAACATTTCATAAATGTCGCCCTTTTTGCTCTTCCGCTTCTTATATAATAATGAATTCCTAACAAAATAGGTATCTCTTTCCGATTCTGCTTTTACATCCTTATACTTTTCAAACAAAGTATTTACACTCTCATCTTCCTTCTGCGCCGCGCTGAATTGTTCCGTATTTACCTTCAACATTTCCGCGATCGGCACTGCCAATTCTACTTCTTCTCCGTCTGTTACTAGACAGAATTCCGGGAATTCCTCCGACGGCTCATGCTCGTCTTCGCCCGGCTTTCCTGTCAGGTCGCCCTCCGCCTCCGGCAATTTTACCTGCGAGTTCCCCGAATCATCTGCTTTTGTTCTGCCTTCTGCCGCAGCCTTACTGCGCGTCACAACCATGTTCACAGTTTGTTCTTCTACAAGGCCCTGTTTAATATCCTGCAGAAGTTGATACGTTCTGTTACTTAATAGATAATAACTAAGTTGATTTTCCTTCGGCACTATAGCGGCCCTAGTGATTACATTACCTAATTCTGATTTTAGGCGAATTTCCGCCACCGGCAAATTAATGGCAGTTGAATGAAGCGGCTGTTTGATCCAGACCGATTCGCCCATATAATCGCGATCTGCGACTAGATTCGCGGATACTAGATCAAATGACGCGCCCGTGTCTCTTAAGATCTCAGTCGGCTGCTCATTCACGGTCCCTGTCACAATGTGCTGCCTCAAGAATTCCTTTGCCTCGGGTTCACACACGTGATTTACTTGATTGCCCTGTTTCCGCGGACAGTTCTTTATCAAGTGCGTTGTCGACTGACATTCGTAACACTTGCGGACATACGGTGCCTCGAATTCCTTCTTCGTGCTATGTTTCTCTAATCCATTAGTACTTCCTGCCGACTTGGGGGCCACGTGAGGAGCAACAGGTGCCCTGTTGTTTCCTTGTTCTTTCCGGAATGTTCTTTCCGGCCGGAAAGATGGTAACTGTGGCTTCTTCCACCCTTGCCGCGCATTCTCGTACGCATCTAATCTTTTCGCGAACTCAAGCGGATTCGCAAATTCGGCCCATTTATCCACAAAATGTTCCCGCATATCCCCTGGAACTTTATGCTTCATTTGATCGGCTACGATCAAATTCAATAAACCCTCGAATGTGTTTATTTTAAGTCCCGCTACCCACTCTCTGGCATAGTTTAACAATTCCCTCGCGAATATGCTCCAAGTCGCTCCGTTTTTGCTATGTTTCCTAAATAGTTGCCGGAATTTCTCGGCATCAAACCGGTATAATTCTAATAATTTCAATTTCAGCTCCGCATAATCTAACGCTTCCTCTTGTTCGTCTAAGGTAAGCCATGTGTTAACATTATGCGGAAGTAATCCGATTAAATTAACAACCCAATCTTCTTCGCAGATTTTCAATTGCCTGCACTGGCTTTCAAACGCGCTCAGATAAGACGTGATATCGTCCTGCTCTCCTTTAAATCTACCAATTATTTGGCCTATTCTAATATATTCTCTCGCGTGTTCCGATCGCGCTTCCGAACGAATCTCAGAGATTCTTTCGCCCGTCTGGGCATTCTGCACTCTCGCAAGTTCTAACTGATATTGCCTCTCTTCTAATATTCTCCTATCCTCCCTATCTCTTTCGTGCTGTTGCCCCAATTCCTCCGTTAATTCAACTGAATAATCCTCATGCTCTACTATCAACTTCTTTAAAGTCGGATTTGTTTCCGATCCATCTAATTCTATTCCCAAATCCCTGGCGATTCGGATCATTCCCTCCTTTCGAAATCTCAGTAAATGCGCCATTGCTTTCAAACAGTGCCCTACGCGTTGCAAAAGAACACACTTACCCTTAGCTTCCACTGCTTGCACGTGGCTGCTTCCTGCTGCTTGTGCGTGCACGTTCGGCGCTGGCGGATGTCGTGATGAGATGGATGGATCGGCTGCAACTCGTCCTTCCTTCCCGTCCTTCCTTCCTTCCCGTCCTTCTGCTTGAGGTTTCGCCCCGCCGATGTACTCGCACGTTTTCGTTCGCGTTTTACTTGTTTCGCGCACTATGAATATATTTACGTCGAAACTGTTCCCTGGCTGAGCTTTGCTCGCTCGCCCACTATTTAAACTTTCTCCGGCGGATACCTGCGGCCAAATATACTTTCACTTCCGCGTACCGATCCGTTGTTCTGGCTGACTGTCCCGCTGGTACTAAGCGCCCTACCTGCTGGGTGTTTTGTTCGTTTCTATAGCTGTTGCTACACTGCCGACCGAACCTTGAACGTGAAACGCAGAATTCTATTCCTCCTACGCTCACTAATTACCCATGGGCGGATGAAGCCCCTTACTGGCGTAATTATTCTACCTGCCGTTCCTGGCGTGCTTCCGTGTGATGCTGCCTACCACAGACAAACACCGCACATACACAACTGCATGGTCGTTTACTAACCATAAACTGCGTACTTGAACCGCTACCTACGCTGTACTACGTGGTAGTTCTTAAACTGCTGCCACCATTTTACACCTACGTGGTAGTTCGTGATCCGCTGCATACACTACACGTGCGTGGTAGTTCGTTTACCGCTGGCACTATTCTACGTGCGTGGTAGTTCGATAACCGCTGGCACTATTCTACGTGCGTGGTAGTTCGTTAACCGCTGCTTACCCTACACGTGCGTGGTAGTTCGATAACCGCTGCCACCATTCTACGTGCGTGGTAGTTCTTTAACCGCTGCCACCATTCTATTCCTCCAACGTCTGTGGCGTCTTTGCCGGGGCAAATAAATACAGACGTGAACGGCTTGTAAATATTTAGTATTTATTAAAAGAAGATACTCCGACACCAAACACTATATACAATATTTACAATTGAAGTTAACCGTTACAAGAAGGAACTTTCCCTGGTTACCACCACCGCTGGCCCGATAATTAATTACCATCCCCGGTGTGATGCACCAGTACCTTACGCGAGCATACATACGAGTATGCCGCACCTGCTGTCACGACGTAGCACGCCGGCTTCGATTCCCCGCCTCGGTAGCCTATGCATTACCATGCAACGCCGCGCACAACCCTCACGACGCCCTACCGACGCGCTCACCTCTGAAGACTCATAAGAATAGAAGGCTGCTTTCAAATCGGTTTCTGCTTATATAGCCTGTGGCAGGTTGACGGAAGCGCGTCACCCGCAGTGACCGCCGGGGTTTCCAAACCTGCACCCACGACCCGCATTCCTATGTGCAGCCCCGCGTCACTTCCGCCAGGGTTGTCCACATGGCTACGTTTGGGTACGTTTGTACTGGCGACAGATATGACGCCACACAATTAAAACTTTTTATCGCTCTTTTCGTTAACTTTTAACTCTTAGCGTATTCGTAAATTGGCGGCCACCACTACCACTACCACTACTACCACTACCACCACTACCACTACCACCACTACCACTACCACTACTACCACTACCACTATTACCACTACTACCACTACCACTATTACCACTACTACCACTACCACTATTACCACTACCACCACTACTATTACCACTACCACCACTACTATTACCTCTACCACCACTACCATTACCTCTATCTCTACCATTACCACCACCAGTGTCTGTATCTCTCCGCAACCGCCGTCTCCGCCCGCGCCGTCTTAAGTTGCGCGGCGCCGCGCCGCCACCGGACAATGCCTGCGGATTCCAGGCGCAAAGGCGCGGGCGATGCGCCGCAGATACTCGCGAGCATAGCTGGGTGTCGCGCAGGACGTGCGGCCTCGCGGGCCCCCTCCCCCCTCCCGCCCTCCCCCCTCCGCCTCCCCTCCCCCAAAGACGACGACGACGACGCGACGATGTTTGCGCTCCGCATACCTCCCTAATACAAACCCCCGCAAAAGGCGCAAGAAACTGTGTACAGCGACCGGTCCTCTCGAGAGCCGCCGCCGCCGGAGACCGGCCCCGCTGATTGCCTACGCGCGGACTTCACAGGCCGCCGCGGCGGAGTTTTGTGGCGGTGGATGCGGATCGAATCCCGGCGGGACAATAGCGAGTTGCTCGCGAGCGTACGGCGCGAGCGGTTTCGTTTACCTCGATGTGCTTCCGATAAATGGAGTGCGTTTTCGAACGGTTTCGAATTTCGGGATTGTGCGCAGGTTCTTGTGGTATGCTGCTCGTAGAGTTGTGTGGAAATATATAGTTATAAAGGAAGTTAATGTCGGTATGCTCGTATATGAATGACGCAACGGAATACATCCCAATCGTAGAAATTGCAAATTGTAATTCCATTATTTACGTTATGATTCTGGTATTAATTCTTTTTTTTCTTCATTTTGTGCTGTTATTAATCTTACCGGGAATAGCTTACAATACATTTTAAAACTGTTGAATTTTTTGAAGTAAAATGTCGTTTCAATGCAGTATCCTCTTTGCCAGTTGTTATGGTAACTATCGTAATGCAGTAGAAATCAAGCGAAAATCACTCGCAAACATACTCGCGGAAGTTTCGTGAATTACGTAGCTTCCGTTGTCAGAAGGCGTGGTTCTGTAAGCTATTCCTAATTAGCTGCACGATTTGCACATATTTACATAGACTTGCACGTGACATTTGAGAATGCGATATAGGTGGTGTGATAACTGGCGAATTGGTTTTTCTAAAATCATTGGGGGCGAGTGAAAAGGTTGAAATCGGAGAAAATGTCAACTCTGTTTTGCCAAGAATGCTTTGCCGACGTGTCGATACTGTTGTACTGAGAGGCTTTCGAACGTAACCCCCACAGCACGGTACTGTATCAGATCGCCGTGAAACAAGTCGCTACAGGTACGCAGTTAATGGTAATAATTTCTTTATCGCTAAAGGCCATCGGAATAAATTTCCATTCTGAAACGAAACACAACGAAAATCAAGATAACTCCGACCAATTAATTATTGTACTTTTACAAAACGGACCACTTTTTCTTGTTCGCACCGCGTTTGGGGTAATTAATTGGACCGCGGTTTGTATTCCCGGGCGGTCTTTGCGGGATTGAGCGAGAAGCCCAGTCGGTCGCCCTTGTCTGAACCCTCCACTCTCGTTTTGCAGTTACATCCGCCTTGCTTGAATTGACAATGGTTTTTTGCCGCCTTTACCGGCTAGATATAGTGTTAATACTATAATCTGCCTTGGTTCTCTTGCAGTCACCTCCACCCGACAGTAGTGTTTTACTTTGATGATGATGGACTTTTAAAACATTATGAGGCGAAGAAAAATACCGAAAGATATGCAATATTTTATGGGAGTTATCAAGGAATTTCTCTTATTTTCACGAAAGAACCTTTGTAGCGGTTTTCATATTTCTTCTTCTGAAATGTTCTGTGCATCCCCGAACGTTTCGTGTCACGTACATCACGAATTGTCTAAAATAATCGGAATCGCGTATTGATATTTTTTTCCCTAATTGGTATGATCGGCATTGAAGCTGTCTCAGTAAAACGCAAGGAACTACCCTTCAGTCACAAAAGATAACAAACGAATTCACAAACAAACACATTCGATTGCAAATGTGACGTATTTTCAACACATTCATAATCTTAAAACTAGTCTTTTTTCTACTAGTGAGTGAATGTTGCTTTTTGAGTAAGAGTGCAAATGGACCGTGTCGTTTGAACCAACTTTTATTTTTAAGACATAAGCATCTTTTAAAGGCCTAGCTCATCAACGTCATATCCGCCGTTTGGAAGATGTCGGCTTCTGCCTTCCAGTTGGGCAGATCTGTAGACGGCCGAGATTGCTAATCTCCTAGATAAAAAACCACTGTAGATTCAGACGGCACCTTCCATTTGCACCCTTTCCCGAAGTCCTGTGTGCCCTCCCGCCGTCCGGAGCTCCGGCGGCGACCCCGCCGGCCGGCGCGCTGAGATGGTCTTCCGAAGGCGGGCGTGTAACGGTTGACGGTGCGTGCGAACGGGAGCGGTTTCTGCCCACGGTCGGCGATCGCGCCGGCGCGCGTCGCGAAGCAGGTGTGAAGCCGCGGCGTCTGCCTTCTTTCGAGGCGTTCTTGGTATGGGAGTGTGGAAGGAACTGGATGCGACTGACGAAAGAGTTCAGCGCGATGTAACCGTCCGCGATCATACCGCGCAGGTCAATCAATGTCATAATTCTTTTCTGCAAATCGTCAGAGACTTTCTCACGATAAAGGACTGTTTCTGAATATTGAATCATTTAAAACGGGCGATGATATTGATGTTTGGTTATCATGTATATTAATAATTGATTTCCTTGAACTAACACGCCTAAAAATGGTTTGTGATTCTTTCGTAATTTTTCACCTAGTGAGCTCTTTTACAGTCGTAGAATGTACCATATGTTAGTTAGGCCGAATTCTCAGAATTGCTTTTGCACGTCCCTTTGCTCTGCTGGGTCTCCTACAGCCTACTCTCCCCTTAGTTCTCAGAGCAGCTTTTCTTCCCGCCCTCTCTTCTGGCGTTGCCTGCTCTCGCCCCCGCATCACCTGCGCCTCTATTTCCTTCGCCGACGCCGTTGATTTCGCGGAGACTTGGGGGAGGCAACGTCCCGGGCACCCTTTCTCGCGCTCCATGGCCCGATCGCTCAGCCTGCGAACAGTCTTCCGCCTGAGGCCTTCCAAGAAGCCTGATCCCCGCCCACCACCGACCCGCCCGCCATCGCAATCATTCGCTTTTGAACTACGATCGCACTGACTGCCCGCCGTCGTCGCTGCTACCACCACCACCACCACCACCACCACCACCACCACCACCACCACCACCACCACCACCACCATTCCACCTACCCATCCACCACTGCCTACCGCCGCCGGTTCGCCGTCTCCCGCTCGCCGCCTCCTGCCTCCCGCCCTCCGCCTCTTTGACACACTTCTTTCACAGCGGAAGTTGCGGTCTTCTCGCAGCCTCTTGCCCATTCTCCCCCCCCCCATCAGGCTCCTTTCCTCCCCTCTATCCGCCTCGCGGCCCGCTTCGCCCCACTCCTCACCCCGCCCCAGCCCGCCTGCTTGCCTGCGTCCCGGGAATTCTTCGGTAATTGAAAATCAATGGTGGCGCACCGTGGCCTTGCGGCAAGTAGGAAGTTGGGGCGAGTTCCTGTTGCCCGTCCCCGGCCGGCTGCGCCTCCCTCCCCCCCGTAGCGCGCCGCGCCCCATGAATATACTGATGTGCCTGGCTGCCGGCTTCCCTCCCCGCCGCTGCCCGGCCGTGCTGCGCACCCGGCTGCCGGTGTTACGTGTGCTCTTTCGCCTCCAATAAGGCCGTGGCAATATGATATTCAAAGCAGTCGCGTTGTAATTTTCGGATGTACGTATGCATCTCGATTGTCGATATTATTTATATTTCCTATTGTGAAGTTACAAATGCAGCCGCTTCTTTGTGATTCGAAGTGTAAAATAATTCTTTGGGAAAGTAGCATGTATTTCAATTTGTAGCTCGTCTTTCAAATCACAATGAAAATTTCTGATTTCGTGTTATCGAATTACATAATTGTGTAATGATCGTTCTACTTAAGCGTGCTTACCATTAAAACAGTGGGAAGAATCAAAATTCTCAGCACCGCACTCCGAAGAAAATCTACCGACTACCGACAGTTTTCAATTCTATTGGTTTCATTTTTCTTGTCTTTCACTCTCTCTTTGTTCTGTGTGTTGTTTCGCCCCTTTCCCGTCTCCTCACACACATTTCCCTGCCTTGTAACCTTTCTGAGAGCACATTCCGATCTCTCGGGATGCATAACTATTTAAAGAATCTTGAGTCGGAAGCGCCTGTGCGTTTGGTTTGCAATTTAATGTAACTGCCGTTATCTTAATTACAGGAAGACTATAGTGATCCTGCCATGATCATTGAACGCTTGATCGCCACAGAGGGCGCTCTGGGACTAGGAAGAATGATTCAGGAAAATCGAGACGAAAAGGAGAACGCTTCTCCAAGAAACAGTATTAAGGGGGTAAGTTGAAATTTTATCCGGAAACAGGAGACGGAATGAGAAAAAAAAAAAGAGAAAAGAATTCTTGAAGAACGTGCTTGCCGTCTAACCAGAGCAATGCTTACGAAGTGATATATGGAGGAATGGTAAAAAATGTCTGCAGGAAAAAAAAATCTTGAACAGAAGATACTATTGTTAAATACGAAATCATTGACCTGTGATTGTATGGAGATAAGAATGCATTTTGTGTGGATTTGAAGACTTGAGATACATTTGAAATAACTCATGATGACTATGCTAACAACTAACATTAAATTAATGTTCATACTTTATGAATCCTTTGACTTCAAAGAGAATGCATGTGTTCTTGTATCTGCAGTTGGATACTTTATCAATGCCATTATGAATCTAAATCTGATTTCAACTGAATATATTATGCTTTATTTAAATATTTGTAGCTATAGTTGTTATATAGTGTGTTCTAGGTGGAACAATTGCATTTATATTTCTTCAGATAGCTCTTTGATTTTTTCTCGTAAAGAATAATATGCCTAAGTACTTGATCACTAAAAAAATCTAGTCGCTTTAAGGAAGTAAATGTTGAAATTAATTTTAGTTCATGCGTCTTTCAAGGCAACTAGTGCTTCGTAATAGATTATGAGAGAGACTGGAGGCTAGATGAGGGCAGCCAGTCCGGCGTGTCGACGGCGGTCGCATCTTCCGCGCTGTGACCCGGGGGATTATCGCTAGCTCACCTTTTATTTAAGATCAACCCCCCCCCCCCTTCCCTCCGCCTCCGCCTCACCCTTGGATGGAGGCCAAACGCCGAGCGTGGTATCACTAGTACCGTCAATCGCGAGCTCACGGCCTCCGGAAGACGATAGATCCCCATTTCAGCGCTGTTGTTTACGAAATAGCCCGACGTACGTCGCCGTGTGCCTATGGAAGACGAACCTATAAAAATACTCTGGATGTCGATGGATGTCCCGGCTCGGCCTGTGCTTCGTTTATTTTTACTGACCCGTTTCTTTATAGTGAACAGCATGTGCAATCGCAATATCTTGTAGTCAAGTCTTCGAATATTGCAAAATATTTCTCCCGATGTAAATTTCTTACTGTGCTACTTACTATACTAATTCTTATTGTTTTTAATGTCAACACAATTCTTATGGTAGAAATTTGTCAGACATCAGGAATTACGTCAGTTTTTCCGACCTAGTAGAAAAACAATCTTCAAATAAATAATTCTCTGAGAATTAAAAAAAAACAACCTTTTTTCTCCCTAAAATAATGGTGTGCAAATTTAAACATTAAAAGTAAATATTATTGCTTACGAGTTTTAAAGCAGAATTTCAGAAATTAGACAGTGTTGCCACGGAAGTTCCTTTACCAGATTTTCTTTTTATTCTTTGATTCCTTGTGTTCATATAACATATTGCACACATCAATAAATTGTCTCCAGCAAATTTAATGGGTGCATTTTAAAAAGAAGAGCGGAAGAGTACGATAAGTTCGCTGTTATCGTGTTGCGGGTCGGCGTGCCTTAACTAGCAGGTCGGGGCCACGGGCGATGACGCGAGGTTCAGGGTTTTTCTCCCGTGAGATTGAACTTCAGTAACAGGACAAGTTCTCCTGAAGAGGAAGAGAGACGGAACTGTTTCTAGTTGCTACTTTGTCATGATTTACGGGCGGATATTGCCATGTTTGCTTTTAAGATGTCAGGATTCTGTAGTCCCAGAGTATGCCGCCATCTCTATCGTGCAGGCAGTTGTACAACAAGTACGTTGTACTTCTTATGAATATTGCAGTAGAGTATTTGAATACAAATTACGATCATTATTATTTGCTTTGTTTAAATATTTTTGTCAATTTTTGAGATTTTATTCCCAAACATGTTTGTTCTTGCTAAAAAGAATATTTTGTTAAATTATTACGAATTGTAACTTTTACAGAACATGAAGTTTAACTTTTCCTCGAGGGTTATGTCAGCATCCGTATGATCAGATTTTCAATCTCCCACCTACTCTCTCCGATACTCAGATCCGCTCACGCATCACCTCTTACATGACGCGACTCACTCACGCACCCCGTTCACGCACGCGCACGCACCCGCTCTCGCTCACGCATTGGTTGCGGTGGCGGCGACGGCGACGGCGGCGGTGGTCGGGGAGGGCTATCGGCGCCAGGAGGCCCGGTGCTGTGGCTTCCTCGGACTCGCGGAAGTGGCGTCGGTGAGGCGATAGCCGGCGATACGCCGCGATAGCCTGCGTTGCCCACTAGAAGCCAGACGCTGCCGCTGTTTGCTCCGAGGCGGCGACGCCGCGCCACGCCGCGGCTACCGAGCAATTGGTGGGGATTGGTTCGGGATTTTTGTGGAGTTTGATTGGAAAATCATATTTTTGCCTTTTTGAGTGTGCTTGTCAACGATTTTGTATTTCCAGTTACTCAGTGTAGTACGTGAATACATTCAATGAGTTTTAACATAATTGAAACTTTCAACACATTCATGCTTAATATATTTAATGCTTTTATAGTTGTATTAGTTAATTTTACCTCCCAATAATAATACCTAAGATACAGAAGCATGTTATTGCATTTTCGTATGTTCGAAATGTTCAACAAATATCTCATCGTTGTAACTCCTATCGTAACGATATTTTACGACGATTAATTTTATCTGTTCGATTAATTGCCGTTCGTAAATGTTATGAGCACCCTACCCGTAAAAGCGAATCCGTTTTTTAAATTACTTATTCCCAAATTTGGAAGCCTTTACAGACGAGCGATTAAAGTTATTATTAATGGATGGTGTATTCTCCCGATCCCGTCTCGTACCAATAATGTTTGTCGTCTTGATGAAAGTCATTAACTAATTCAAAAGGTTCTATCTAGGCGGTAAAATAAGTGCATACATATTTAACTTTCGCATAAGACTATTCTTCAAATAGGTGTTACTCAACGTACAATTTCGCGAATCACCAATTGCCTTCGCAGAAAGCATTTTGTTAAAAAATTTAACAAATGCGTTACAAAGTTTTAAACAAATTTCTTTTAGGAAATGATCGCACAGTTCGATTTTGCGTTCGAAGATACCTCTTGCTAGCAACAAACAGTAAATTTCTGAGACAAACGGCCCAAAGTGAGTTCCATAAATTTTCTCCACTTGAGCGCGCATGGCTGGAAGTTTCATCATGGTTACGGAAGAATAAGTTATTTGATATAAGAAAAATATTTTTCTAATCATTTTCATGATGTCTGGCGTACTCGCACAATTTGCGTTAAAATTGATCACTTATTGCTTGCTGATGCGCCTTGGAATGCACCAGTTGTTGCCAACGCGCGACCCACGCTTTCGATCTGCCCGACTGTGCGGGACTTCATTGGAGATGGCGAAATGCGGTTCTTACCGGCCATCGCTGCCCCCAAAGGCGTTCCACGCACACGCACACACACACGACCACACATACATGCACACACACCTGCGCGCAGAAATCTCGGCTTCAGGTAGCTCTGCTTAGCCGGGACTACTGTTGGACGCAAAGCTGACGCTGTGCTGTAGCTACTGATAAGAGGGCTTGGAAAAGAAGTAAAAAGTTGAGATGCGGAGATGAGTAGTGGGAGTTTGATAAGAGGAAGAAGGATGAAATAATTCATGTAAGGGACGAAATGAAAATTAACGACGTTGTATAATATGGACATTGGTGTAAGGTATTTTAAAGAGTTGTATAATTTATTAGTTTATTAATTGTCCGAAATAGTTAAGAACGAATGAGTAATATATATCTGTCACAAAGAGGCATCCAAAATTTCGGAGATATGAGGAACTAGGACAAAACAACTGCCATAGCTTTCGGAAACAGCCGAAGAACACGAAATCCGGAGGAGTAATAAGAGAAGAGAAAATTTTAATAAATCAAAGCGTAATCCATTAAGGAGAATCCCGGTAGCGGTCCAATCGCCGAACAACGAAGTAAAGAGAGAAAGACGAAAAAGAAACTAGAGACGAACAGTCAGGAGGCGAATCATTGGGGGGGGGGGGATTCCGGCTCTGAATGAGCAGAACGGCAGCGAATGCGCCGGAGAAGTAAAGAGCGAGCAGACGAAGAAGAAATGAGAGGTTGGGGCGAGTCCGCGCTGCCGGGAGCAGTGGCCGAGTCGTTCGGGAGGCGCGGGCGGCCGGGGAAGGCGGTAGCCGTTGAATTTCCACGTGCCGGCCGCCGCATCTGCGATTTGTATCTGTTTTGTTATGCAAACGAGGCGGCGGCGGGGGCGGTGGCTGCGCGCCCCACGCGGCGCTTTGGGGCTCTTATCGACCGTTACACTCGCCGCCGCCGCCGCCGCCCCTGCCCCTACCGCAGCTGCCGCCTCCGCCACCTCCGTCACCTCCATCGCCAACACTTTCTTCTTCTTCTTCTTCTTCTTCTTCTTCTTCTTCTTCTTCTTCTTCTTCTTCTTCTTCTTCTTCTTCTTGTCCTCCTCCTTCTCCTCCACCACCATCACCACCACCGCCTTTGACCCCGCCGCCATCACCACAGCTCACCCCGCCACCGCCTTCGCCATTCAACGTCATCTTGTCCGCCTCCACCACAGCTTCCGTCTTCTTTACCTTCGCCTTCGTTTCCACCGTCACCGCCTCCACCACTACCACAGTCTCCACAAAAGCCACTGTCCCACCACCGCCCTTCCCCTCGTCTCCGCCACCACCTCCACCAGTCATCGTGATCGCTTCCGCCTTCACCAGCGCCTTCGCCTTCGTCACTGCCCCCGCCACCGCCGTCGCCACCGCGTCACTTGGGCTTTCTTTCCAGAAAAGTTCGGGGTCTGTCATTGCGCGGGCGCGCCCCGGGATGAATGACGGGTTGCGGGTATGTCTTCCCTCGTGTCACCCGCACCACCTCTCTAGTCATGTGATTGTTGCGTGAATTTAGGAGAACTTTCTTTGTGGGGCGTATTGCACGCTGGGATTACCGGGATTGCTTGAAAGAGAAATATTAGTCTTGGTTACGTGAGATACCGCGGGGCAAAATGTAATGCCGCGGGTCAGATTTCTTCTTTGATGTCAGATAATATTGGATTGAAAACAGACGATCAATTTCATAGTTTGAATTAGAACTCGATACACAAGTAATACAGACATTATTTATTATGCACTAGGCAGGTTAGGGGGTGTGCGTCTGCTGGGTGGTAAGTGCCGGTTTCCTGAGTCACGAGTTTCGTAGGTTTGTGAATTAGTGGTTCGTGCAGTAGTGTTTACGTGCCGTTATTGCCCGGTTTGTGTTGGAGAGAAATATGAACTGTTGGCTACTTAGGTTACTGGAAGTGAGCATTGTAATACCGGAGCTGAGATTTTTGTCTTCGATGCCAGGTGAAATTGTAGTGGAAACGTAGGTTCGATTACCATTTTTGTACGTGTAATAGTACTTTTTCCATCTTCGTTAGTCCAATGTGCCATCATATTGGAAGAAAATCGATGTCTTGTTCTGAAATTATTTCATCCTCGGGCTATACTGTTATTCTTCATGCGTATTTAAATGCTTAAACAATTATGACTTAAATGCTTATACAAATTTTCGATGCTGAAATTTTCGCTCGTTACTTGCTTGCCAACAGCACAAAAGAAATCGACACCTTCCTGCTGGTTAATGCACTTCCCAGTATGTGAAATTCGATGACACGAAACCCGAAACGTCAATATCCTAATGTTTGAAGTACGGACCCTCGCAGTGAATCGCAGCACTGGCTGGAATGTTCGACCTTGAACCTGACCCTTTTATTTTGTTTTTTGTTAGCATGTTTTTTTTTATCCTTTCCTCCTCTTCGTCGCGTTTATTCACCGCGGTTTTCCCCTCCCGGCGTCTGGCGCTCGCTGCTCGCCGCTCGCCGGTTCTCCCGAGAGGGCGGGAGGCGGCGGTAGCCAGCGCCGCCATGCGGTTAGCGCTGGCGTCGGGGCGCAACAAGTGGCTGCCGAGTTTCGAGTTCGTTCTCGAGCGCTCGATCGGCGCCACTTGCGCCGGGCGCTCAAGGGGGAGGCGCTCTACATCTCGGCTGCGGGCGGCGCTTCGAGCCGTTGGGCGGCTTCGCCTCGGCGAGAGGGATTTATGTAATATGTGATTTCCAACTGGAAAACAAACCATTACGGGTAGTATTGCGCAACAATGATGCGTATTGTGGTCAATCTGTGGGATGCAGATAAAACACAGTTATGAAAATTTCAATTTATTGAAGTGCAACTTTTCTCATATTTACATTTTATTCAGATTGTAATATTACATGCATGTTTATTTTAATGGGAATGAAACGTAATCCAGCAAGATTCAAATTTACTACATCAAAGTACTCAGCTAATAATAGAAATGCGTGTGAAAACTAAGTAGCCTTTTACAGCTCTCCATACAAATGTATAACGTTTATTGCTTCCCATGACCGAATTAAAAGGAACTGTTCTTTGGCATGTTGTTTCAATATGATGAGATCCTATGTCTCTAATAACTATTCAGTAATTTCATAGATCATTTTCATGGAACATTTTTACTTATGCCTATCGTCCGCTGACGATATATCGCAAGTCAACTCATTTAAATCGGACAATAGTTGCCGCTTGGCCCTTGCAGCGATCTTCGCTTTCCGAAGGGGGCGCGGCAACATACGGCTGCCCAAACAGCGGCAAGGCCGGCGGCGCTTTCCCCGCTGTCGAAACAATCGGATGGACCAGAGTGCAAGCGCGAAGCAGGGTCGGCGCCCTTGAGGGAACTTTCCAGCGGACAGGAAAACAAAGGCATCGCCTTTAAATACCTGCTAGGCAAATGGGTTCCTCGAAATGAGCCGGCGGTCGCCTCCGCCGCCCCCGCCGCCCCCGCTTCCATCTGCGTCGCCGGCGCCGCGCGCGCCCGCGCCCGCTGAGGCGTCGCGAGCGAGAAAGTCGATGATGACGCCGACGATGTCGTCGCCTGGCCGTTGTTGGGGCGAAAAACGCGCCGCCCGCCCACAAAATTATCAGCACAATTGAACGACGCCGCGTACAAAGAATCCAGTGAAACCCAAGGTCGTCGTTCTCAGAAGTTATTAGCCAATTAACGCCCGCGCCAGGCGCAGGCGACGACGACGACGTCGGCGGCGGCAGAAAGTGGACGGCACAAGGCAGAGCGGAGAGCGGAGGAGGCGGACGGTGCACGAATGGGAGTGGGCGGCGGAGGCGGTGATGACCAAGGCGCGGGGACTGCATGCACCACTCCGCATGTGCAGTGCTAGGAAACCGTCTAGTTTCTCATTGAGGTGCGTTGGATATATTGAGATTCACTGATTGATTATTGATTTCGGGCACGTTAACTGCTAATGCCATTAGTCCTGTAAGTATATTGCATGCTTTTGTGTTGCGGGAGGTGGTGGTAATATCGCCTGTTGGATGACGAGATACGGTGCCCACCTACACGTCAGGTGGCGTGGTTTTCCGCAACCAGGAATCTCCTACCTGCGGGGCAAGGCCCAACACTCCGACTGGAATTCCGGGCATGTGTGGTAATATAATGTATGCAAGTGTGTGTGTGTGTGTGTGTGTGTGTGTGTGTGAAACTACGGCTGAGTATAGGATAAGAATTAGTAAGGAATAATCGCACGCGATCTGTGGCCCGCTTATTTGGGTACTGCTGCGGCATTGAATATATTAAGAGCTATGTGCTACTAGAGCAGACATTCTTGTCAAAAATAAGCCGTGTTCAGAGCGGTTATGGAATCATTGACTATTTAATGCTCAACTGTTTCATTAAGTGATCGTTCGCGCTATGACGTGGGTTTCTCCACGAAAATATGCCCAGGATTGACTTTTCACTCGCGCTTTCCGTTATATTTTTCTCCTGGGGGTCATTATGCCACCGCGCGCCTTTCTGGGGTGACGCTTGGCGTTCTACCGAGGTCCTCCTACGTTTTCTGGCACTGCGGTGCGGCGCTGCGCGGCAGATCTTGCCTCTGGGGGGCGCTGTCGGCATTCGCCTGCGGTCCGCAACACCTCGTTCATTACCTGCGAAGAAGAGAAAATAATAATAATAATAATAATAATAATAATAATAATAATAAGCATTATTTTAGGCGCAAGGAGGGGGGTGCGAGTGTTGGTCGTAGACGAGGGAAGGGGTAGTAGGTCACTCGGGGCGGGGAGGGGCAGGGCAGGCTATCGCTGCAGCCGCTGCGACTGCCAAAGACAAAAGGCGCGAACGGTGCAGTGTTCACGAGCAGGTGACGCTCACGCGCGGTTTAACTTAGTCCGTGCTGCGCATTGCGCCCTGGCAGCGCGGGAGTGTGCCTGCAGGCTGGTCTGTTCACCAGGCGTCGCACATGCCCGATTAAATCAGTTGGTTGGCTATTACGTACGCAAGCGCCCACCGAAGTACACTCTTTGTGAAGTGAAGAATGATGAACTTAGTATGTGAAGTTTGTTACTGGTGGACTTGCGTTAGCTGTATAATGAAATTGGGTTTATTAGATATTATTTTGCTTTATGCGTCGTGCGTAAGACTGTTCGGAGTGCGGATTGAAGTGAATTGAACATAATGTCGTCTGGCGGGGTGACTAGTGCTAATAAATATGTGTGATATTTTGTAAAGCAATATTATCCTGAAGTGTATAAAGGTTTGCAATAATAAATAAATGCTGTACTGTCTGAAGATGCAAACTTAACCCGTCATTTCAGAATAAAGTACAAACATGTAGGTGCGTTATACTTTATAAAGGTGTATCATGCCTCGCGCTGGACTCTATTCATTGCATTTCGTATCTTTATTTTGGTATGTAGATTGTATTTTTTACGCCACCCATACAAAAAGTGAACGTCACTTCGGCCATGATTGACTAGGAATGAAACGAAAGTGAAATCTTACATGCGTCAGATTCGCGGTAATACCGTGTTGATTTCCTAATATGACGAAGCGCAAACCATCTCGGCCTTCGGGCCTTCGCGGGCGGGTGGGGCGGCCGGGGCAACGCAGCGGAGGGTGGCGTCGGCAGCTGCGGTCGCGGGCGGTCTCCCCCCCCCCGCCGCGGGACAAAGCGCGCGCTCCCCTCGCGGCTCGAGGGGTGGGTATCCGGTAGCGCGCGAATACAAAAAACGCTACTGTGTGGGCGATCGGGAAGTGCACGCGGATCGGGACCGGCGGAGGTCTCGTGGGCGGGGCGCGGGCGAGGGCGCGGGCGAGCGGGCGGCAGCTGGGGCGATGAGGCGTGGATCGCGGGCGGGTGGGCGGCGGATGGGCGGGGGAGGGGGGATGTAAGTGCCGCGGGGGTGATTGTGCGGCGGGTGCCCAGCAGCAGGAAGCGTCGTGATGGGCGTGGCCTGCTGTGCTTCCGCATCTGTTAGATGTTTTTGTACCCGAGATTGCTCGCTCCCTTCTTCGATTTCGACACGGAATATGCTCTCACGCTGTGATTGAAAATATTAATTCTGTTTAAGATTAAAGTTTTTTTTTGTTTTTTGTTTTTTCTTGACTTTCATTTGATTCTTTGGTATACTGTTAATATTTTTTAGTGTATAGTGTCAGTCGAAACTTGGTGGTAATAACGGTGCTGAGTTCCAATGAGCAAAACTGTTTCGTCTTAGTTATTAAAAGTCAGACGTTTATCTGATCGACATAAAAAGGAAAGTCGTCGGTATATTAGGCTTTTGATAACGATGTTGTTCACGTGTGTTCGAAATTGTATTTGTGGCGTTAAATGTCATGTGGGTTCCATCTGATTACTGCGCGTGGTATCGCCTTCGCAGAACAGCGCATATCAGAATGACCTTATTTATTTTTGCGACTTATGATGAGACTAGTTTCTACAAGACAAACTATTTTAGTTTATAAAACAAACGCAATCTATTCATTCTAAATTAAATTTGCATTTTGGGTTGTACCCTTCCGAGATCTTCAATTTAACGCTGCATAAAAATTTTGGGTATATGATAGTAGTGTTATCGTCGTCGTGTTGACCATCGATCAATCGTCCTCTAGGCTTTTTTCCATCTTCGCTTCTCACCCTCTCTTCAAAGTTTGACTCCCTCACTTTTTCTGCAATACCGTTTGGCGCCACATGAGCAACGTGACGTGCTTAGTAACTTCACATACGCGCTCTCATCTCTTCGTGCTCCGTTCCTTCGGCCGAGCACCCGTTGTGAGTTCTGGCTGTGTCGAGACCTGCCGGAGGGCGCTCTTGGGCGTGAAGAGGCATCCGTGATTGGCGTCGGGCGGTGCTGCGAATTTCGCTTCCGGGAAGTGGATTAGCGGCGCGAGCGAGGCTTTGAGCGGCCGGGCGCTCCCCGCGTTGTGCCGCGCTGTGGCGCCAGGGGAGAAAGGCGCTCAAAGCGGAGCGGAGCGGGGCCGGGCCGCTCGGACGCGAACGGCGCCTGGCGCCGCGACCCGCGGGTTGGGCGAAAGGGAACGAACGAGCGTGCGCGCGAGCGCTGCTCGCGGTGCGCCGTCGAGAGTGAAAGCCTCCCCACCCCCCGCCCCGCCCCTCCCCTCCGCGCGCACTGTCAGCGGCGCGGCCCGGGCGCTGGCCCCTCCACGCCCCGCGTCCGGCACTCGCAGCCCCGCCCTGCCACACCCTAGCCCAGCCCACCTCATGCCAAACCACCCCTCCCATTACTTGCCCCGCCTATCCCCACAACGCCTCGCCCCCCCACCATCCCCTCACATCCGTATCCGCCATATCACACACACCTCGCCAAGTCCAAATCACTCCTCTTTGCCACGCCCCGCTCCACTACACTACACCATACCACGCCCAACTCACTCCTCCACGCCCGGCACTCCGCCCAGCCTTGTTCCGTCGCTTACCCTTAACACACTCCACCCCGCCACACCCATCCCATTTCACCCTCCCCTCCTCGCCCCATCCCACTCAATCCATCATCCCACATCGCCCATCTCAATATTACCTGCGCCACTATGCCCTGCCCCGCCCACCCTCCACCATTCCACCAATCTCTCCTCGGACAGCACTTCTTTCTCTCCCTGCCCGAGCCTGTCCTTGGCGTAGCCGGATGTCTTCGTCCTGCCCCATTCAATTTCCTCCCAAAACCCAAACTCCAAATTTCGTTCCTCGAAACCGATCTGACCTATAGGCTCTTATTCCTATTTATTTTTCCAATTATCCCATCCATTTCGCCTCGACTTGCAGCAATTATTTAAATCTACTCCGTTTCCGCCAACCAAGAAGAATCGTTCCGATCCTTAACATTGTTCCCATTCAAAGTTCACACTTCTTCCTCTTTAGCGCTCCAAGTCTTTCCTTCGATTCAGTTTCCGCCAATGTGGTTAAGTACCAGCTTCTGTACCATGTCCTTTCATCACAGCTGTGAACGTATTCACTCCCTTTTCTACTTCATCTTGTTTCTGTCTGATATTCTCTCCTATTATCACCTTCCCTCTTCTCCGAACTCTGTTTCATATTTTCTAACCTGACGACTTTCTCATTTTGCACCCCATTTCACGGAATTCTCGGTACTCGAAAGGCTTGTGTTTTTGATCAGCATTTGGCAGCATTTGGCTTCCTGGACAGCCTCGCTCTTTTTTCGCTGGAGGCGGAAAATGTATCTCACAATCGTAAATATCTCTCTTGCAGAAGTCGACTGAATATTGAGCGAGTGTTTGATCGCGTCAGTTATTTTACGTGTTTCGTTATTAGAATACTCTGCATGTTTTCGGTGCTGACCCTTCAGCAATCGCCGTCTGCTTCTGTTATTTCCTTCCTTTTTCTAACAGGAGCCGCCGTGGCCCGCTCGTGTTTTTGTGTCCTCCCCGCCCGTGTTGACATCGCCCCATCGCCCACTTTCTCCTTCGCTCCGGGGCGCCACCCTGCCTCAACTTGGGGCGGCGCGGGCGAGGGAGCTAGCGAGCGACCGCGCGCGCGCGCGTCAGCCGTCGCCGGGCCGCGGGCAGGGGCGTGGCGGGTCGCGGGGGGGAGGCGCGCTCGGAGTACAACCGCGCACCGGGCGCCCAGGGCGTGGCGGGGAAGGGAGAGGGGAGGCGCCCGGCCCGCGCTCCCCGCGTATCGACCGGCGGCCCCGCGAGGTCACTGCTCGCGTCATCGGGCGACCTTGGCGCCCGGCGCGTCCGCCCCCGCCCCGCCCCGCCCGCCCCACCACGCCCACCCCACCCCACCCCACCCCACCCCACCCCACCCCACCCCGCCGAGCCGTGCTCGCAAGCGCAGCGCCGAAACAGAATTTTGACGGCGTACGTACGTACGACGGCCTCTCCCTCCCTTCGTTTCCTGACTTTTTCTCCGTCTCGCCTTCAACCCTCCCCCGTTAATATTTGTTTCCCACCCATTCGTCGTCCCCCCTCTTTACGCCTGACTGTTCCTCCTTCCGAGCCTCCCGCCTTGCAATCCCTCTTTTCCTGTCTCTTCCCAGTTTGTTGTCCCTCTTTCCTTTCTCTTTTCGCTTCGCTGCCTCTTTTTCTCGACTCTTTTCGGTTCGCTGTCACTCTTTCTTCTTCTTCTTCTTCTTCTTCTTCTTGTCGGTCCGCTATACAAAATTTCCAGTCTTTTCCCGCGTCTCCCCTCTCTTTCCCTACTTCTTCACGGTTGGCCGATAGTCTTTTCTCGCTCCTTCTCGCACCGCTGACCCTCACTCCCCGCTTTCTTCCCCATCCGCCCCTCGCTATTTTCCACAGGCCTCTCCTCTCCCTCTTTCGCTCCCTCCCGGCGTATCCCGAGGACGATGAAATTCGATGCGCTGGCCCGGGAGGCGATGAAGGACTCCGTGGTGGAGGTCCGTCTCGCCGTCTGCTGCCTCGACGGCCGTCTACTGCACCTCGCCGATGAGGCGGTGAAGTAGACGGTGAGATCGCATGTTCTAGTAGCGCAACACTGTTAGTTGCAATATTTTGGGAATGTAGTTGTAGTGCATAATCACATGCGACACGCACCATGAGTGTTGCCCAGATGTATTCGATAATACGTTTCGAGAATTAGGGCAACATTATGAAAAAAAAAATCGTATTGTATTTGAGGTTCGGGACCTTAGCGGAGTACCGTGGTAAATATTTCAGTTGATTATCAATTTGAGTACTTACAAAGACCGCTCAACTGCAATCTCCAACGGAAGACCTCTCCAGCAAGTCCGTTGATCACAGGTGGAGTTCCATGTTCGAAAACTGGCTCTGTTTCAGGGCGTCCACGTCCCAAAGGCACGGGGATAATGGAGTAACAAATGTACATGCCTTTCTGACATTGATTACCGGGGTATCTAAGACGACCCGGCTTCCTTTGAAGAGAATACACACCAACGCCATTTTCTCCCTGACCGGTTACGTATCCGGCGAGATGAAGCGAAAATTGATTACACCGGTTTAGAGTAGTTGCTTTACTAACACATTGTTGCTCTTTTTGTGCAGCTGAGTCATGCGACTACTAATGTGACTCCACATTTTGACTGATGTTTGTAACAAATTGAAATAACGCTTTTAAAATGCAACAAAGTTTGGCATTTACATAAGGTTTCTGTAGCATTTGTAAAATACGAGAACATTAACTTTTTTAGGAAAACGTTATCCTGATCAACATGAATAGGAAAATTAGATATACCAGTTTCCGAAATATTGAGAATGCGTTCGCATCTGTTAACCACATTTTCATGATTATAACTCCGATTTAAGAAGCTTCGGAAAAAAAAAGTACTGGAAGACCTGCGTAATTATCTCGCAATCGTCGGCCGAACTGTCGTACGGGAAAGAGGTGCTCCCGTTTTTTTTCCCTCGTGGTCATTGCAACACACGCCAATAGATTAATACCACGATGTCGCGAATTGTTCTGATTAATACCCTGCAAAATCGCTTGGAATCCTGTCCAGCCCCCCTTCCCCCATCGCAGCGGGTCCGGCGCGACGCTCACAGCCGGCGACGTCGCGACGCGAGCAATAACACCGCCTCCCGCGCGCTGACCTCTTTCATCTCGTCTGCCTCGGACGCCCGCCGTCTCTGCCACCGCCACCGCTGCCACCGCCTGCTCCTTCGTGTCCGTAGCGTATCTCCAGCCGCACCGGACGTCTTCTCACGTGCTATTGCCGTCACTTCCTTCTCCGTCGTCATGATTATCGCTAATGTTGTCTTCTCCCGCTTTTGTCGTATTTTCGCAGCTACCGCCGTCGCCCGATATGCTGCCCATCACCCCGTCGTTGCTCTCCGGCCCATCTCTTCCTTTCGGCGCGGCCACTCGCACCAAATCCCACTGCCAATCGCCTCTGCCCACTCCCTCCTCCGTCTCCACCGCATCTTCTTCTTCCCGGGCATTTCCCTTGCAAATGAATCCTTCGAGTGGGCTCGTAACATAACGCTCGATAATGAAAGCGCCGATGTCGCCGCCCGGTCCGCCGCCCGCCACCGCCGCCCGCCACCGCCACCGCCACCGCCCGCCGCCCGCCGCCCGCCGCCCGCCGCCCGCCGCCGCCCCCCCACAGCCTGCCGCCATCCGCCGCGTCGATATCTCCTGCTTATCGCCCTGCCCGGAAACACTCGCCCTTGTTAATACGCGGGCGTCTCTGGACCTGGCGGCGGGACCGCTGAAACGGCACAAAAGCCAACCGGGCTGCCCCGTAGAGATGACTTGAATCGGTGCCAAGGCAATTCCGCGACCACCTTTTGAAAACGGGCAGCCTTCCTACGTCTTAATTTATTCGTCGAGGTGGTAGTCGACGCGGAATTGTGCATAAAGTATGTTTAGTGCGTGTGATTGCGGAGCGGTCGCTCGTTATTTCGGAGGTCCTCCGTCTGAGGGGACGGGGGTGGGGGCTGGGGTCGGTGTCCCGCGCGACGCAGAGGCGCCCGCGTGGGCGGCCCCCCTCGCCCCCCCCCCCCCGCCCGCCTCACCCGCGTCCCCCTGCGCGGGGACCTGTCCAACGGCTCGGTCGCCGGGAAGTCCGTCGCCGCCGCCGCCTTCGCCTTCGCCTTCGCCTTCGCCTTTGCCTTCGCCTTCGCCGTCGTCAGGAACCTCGCTAGCTGAGGATGAGAGTGGAGATTTATTTCACCTCTGGCAGCTTCCTCTTCGCTGACTGTGAGCGCTGCCTTATGAACAGCCTGGTGCGAAACAAGGGACACTGCCGTGGCTTTACAGTGCATTTTGAAAATAATAATAGTAATAATAATTTAAAAAAAACAGTACCTTAGTGAATAATCTGCAGTGGGTTGTGTGGATATACAGCGCGTATTATTCATACATATTTACATATTTAGATGCTCACGATTTATATTTAATTGAGGAGTATAATTTCCTTTATAGAATATTCATTTAATTGTTATGCTATCTCTGTGTAATGAAATTAAATCTAATTGCTGTTCTTGTGATTAATACTGTCGCTTTCCATGACTGAATTACTCTTTGAAAGAGATGAAACCTGAAAACAGTATAATATAAAAACCACCAATCGGATAACATTTCTTTGATTCGTGGATTTTAACAGCGTGCAGCATTCTTAGTTTTCTAGATAGAATTTATAATGTTCTCTGTGTGCAACACTTTTTCTACGTATTTACTTTTATTCGTCTGGTACTATACAGAGGATGCACATTGTGTTCGTATCACGCAATAGCCCCTTGAGGGACTCAGCGTCACGAGATTATTACAGGAAGCAGTGACCGGTGCGGAATGCAGGCGGCGAAACAGAAAGAGCGGAGTAGCGCGAGATACATCCGAGAGGCCTCGCTAGGAGGGAGGGGAGGAGGGTGGCGGAGCATGGCGGGGCAACCGAGGTCGGAAGAGCGCCGAGTGCCGTGGCGAAGAGGAAAGCGGAGCCGGACGGCGGGTGGGTGCGAGGGGAAGCGAGGGGGCGCGCGGGGCAGGAAAACTGTGGGAGGGGGGGGCGCAGTGGAGAGTTAGATGCCGGGGCGAAGGAAGGTGTGGAATGCTGTGGGGGTGGAAGTCGGTTTGGGAAGTTGTGGCAAGGGCTGGGTCGTATGGGTAGTGAGGGCGTGCGGTGCGGGGCCGGACAGCTCGGTTGTTTGATTAGTGTTTCCAGGCGCATCATCAGTATCGTAAGTGTATTGCATGTTTTTTTATCGCGGGAGGTGGCGGTGATACTCGCTCAATAGTCTGTGAGATTTGCTCGTCGGCTTGCAGGATTTTCCCTAAACAGATATCTCCCAACACCGGGGCACTGCCCCAACCAGGAATAGCTAGAAGCTTCCGACCGGCCTCGCGACATGTGTGGTAGTGTAGTGCATGTTAGTGTAAGTAAGGGTTGAGGATAGGAAGAGGAAGGAAAGATTGCGCGCGGTCTGTGTCCCGTTCGTTCGGGTACTGTTTTCGCCTGGTGTGGATTGGGGAAACCACGGGAAAATACCGATCAGACAAGCCGACCACTGGAATTCTCCAGACCACGGCTGAATTCGACTTGACAAGCTAGTGTCTAAACTGCTCCCACCGTCGGGACAAGAACCCTAGGATCTTCCTGTCAGAGGCACTACAATGACAACAATTGATGTCCGGAGCCACATGAGCCTGTTCGGACAACTCGCTGCTGGTCGGGGCAGGGCGAGCGAGCGAACGGATCGGGTCGGGACGGGACGGGACGAGACGAGACGAGGGAGGCGTGAAGCTGTTTGGACGTCTGGGGCGGGGCGGTGCAACTCGTGGCGGGGCGGGCGCGGCGTGGCAACAGCGATGGCGCCACAGGAGCGCGCGCTCCGCGAGGTGCTGACGCGGCGGCGGCGGCGGGAGCGCGCAGGAGGCCCACTCCCACTCACCCCCCCCACTCCCACTCGCACGTCGCGCGTCGCATTGCGCCGCCTCGGCAGGCGTACGCGCGTCGCTCCCAGCGCCCCGGGTCGACGCCCTCCGCCAGGGCTCGAACCTCCGCCACGTGCGCCGAGGCGGCTTCACGCATCCGGCGACCTTGTTGGGGCTTCGATGCGTGGAGCATCGTTATGTATTTGTTGGCGTTTTTTGGTCGCGATTTCACTCCTACTTTTGGGTTGTAATTGCGTAGAATTTCTGGTCATTTATTAGGAGGAAAAGAAAAAAGTTTCATATCTAGCTGAATACGTTCGTTTACGTAACTAGTGGCGTGTGGTCATCAATTCGGCGGGACATTAAAATAAAATCAAAACAATTCTTTACATTATTTGCGGTTGTGCTACATCCCAGTTAGGGCATAACCGTCTACTCGCCGTCGCCTGTCTTAGTTCATATCGCTCCTGTCATATGATCCATTCCCCAAGAACTGAGAATATGGACCTAAGGATAAACGGGTCTGGATTGAGAAGAAAGTTGCATGAAATGCGTAATACGTTGCATACGTTAATGCGGGACATTCGTATGATCATTGACTTTAATGGTATTGGTATCAAGAAGCGCGCATCTCAGTTTAATTACTTGAAATGACATATCAAAGGTACTCACTCTGAGATAAAATTTTAATTCATTTCGTGATACGTAAATACCGAATCAAATGAGTCATTTCACGGAATTGTATGTGATAGGTTTCTCTCGCTATGTTTTTGATCACATTACCGGTATAATGTACCAATAAGCGAACGTTAAAAGCTGGTACACTTTACTTCCTCCCCACTTGCTTGTATTCAGAACAATGCGTGTTTGTGGCTGAGGCCGTTCCATCTGCCTGTTCACCACCAACGAGACTATCATCTCTCGGTTCTGGCGGGGCTGATGCCTTGGCAACCAATTCGCAATCTCCTTTCATCCGCCTGCCCTGCTTTGTAGCGAACTCTCCTTTCGCTTCTCCCCGAAGCGCGTTCCGGGGCGAATTTTCCACCCCGCCCCTCTCCGCCCCGCCTCTTGCGTTTCCCCGCCCCCCACGCTCCTCTTTCACCCTCCCTTCTGTTCCTGCCTTCCCCTTCCAGTTTTCGGTTGCTCCGAGCTTCCCCGTCCTGGTCCTCGACCTGCACCACCCCAGCACAACCCGCCCCATCCCGCCACGCCACGCCCAGACTCCGCTCGGCTTGGCCCTCCCCTCGGCTTGGCCCTCCCCTCCCCGTCCCTCCTCCCCTCCCCTCTCCGCCCCACCCGGCCCCGCTCGCAGAGAGAGAAAGTACTCCGCGCGGGCCAAACAACATTGCTGGCGGCGGAGGGGGCGAGGGGACACGCGCCCGGGCCCGGGGTTTCCAGGAAACGAGGGGGGCTCTTCGATCGCGCGCTGGCGGCGCGGTCAGGGCCGGGATGCTGTGGCGTGCCGCGGGTACCGCCCCACTCGCTTTCCACACCCCCTCCGCCACTCCCCGCCCCCCTGGCAGCCACTTCCGTACACAGCCCGGGGCGCGGCGCGGCGCGGCTTGGCAACGCGCGGAACTGTGTGTGCGAGTGTGGAAAATTTGGATAATATGCCGTAATGTTCTGGCGAGTGTGGGTTGTTTTAACTAGTGATATTGATCGAGAACGGTTCGATGGTTTTTTAATTCCTTAATTTGTTTTGAAAATTAGTAGATAATTTCATTAACAATAAAGAATCTTACTGGTTACAGCGAAAGACCTTGCATGGAGAATGTGCTGTAACGATAGAGAGAAAATTATAATTATTTAAACAAATTCTGAGTGCAGATTCACTGAAAATAAGTAGCCAAGTTTCCGTTTGAGAGCAAACGATATTCCGACGACGAAAATGTTATGTAATGCTGCTGAAAAAAAACCTGCGAATTTTCGGCAGAAATATTCTTATTGCCGGGCCCTGGTAAGGAAAAATTAGATAAATCCAGTTCCTAAATTTAGAAGAAAACAACTGTAACACGTGGTGTATGCACATTCCATGTTTTATACATCTTTGATACCAAAAAATCGAATGATTGCGAAACGTCTGCCTGTCCGTCTCTAGCACCTAGTTTTTTTCGTCGAACGAAAATGGAACGACCGTCAAATAAAATTTTCAAGATGCACTACAAGATATTGTTACGATTTCTTCGAATTGTGATGCAAGTTGAAAAGAACCCCATACATAATCTTTTTAATTTTCAGTATTAAACATGAGAGGTGAATACAACGAATTTTTACGGTGACTTCTCTTCTCTTAGTTTCCCTTTGTGTTAGTTTCCCTTTTAAGTGACAGTTTTTGCATTGCGCTCTGGTTGTTTGCTACTAGCGCCGAAACGTCGAGCCTTTCGTCCACAGCATCAGAGCGCGCTGTGTGTTGATTAATAACATTTCTCCGCGGCCGCTCACGAGTTCCTGCGCTGCCGCCGTGTAATGAATTACGCGTCCTCATATCGTTTTCTCGGAGAGTCGATCCCGCCGAAGCGGCACGAGATCGCTAAGCGTCTCAAGTGAACGCCACGTGCGGTATCTCTGCACGACCCTCTCGCTCTCGCTCTCGCTCTCTTTCTCCCTTTTTCCTCTACCGGAATCGCTCGCCCATACCTGGAAACGCAGATCTTTGCGTTTGCCCTCCAATCAGACGGCGCTCTCTCCGCGACGCTGTGATCGACTCTCGGGGGGCGACGACCGCGCGAGGTCACCTCTTCCTCCCCCTCCCCCTCCCCCTTCCCACCGCCATTTCACTCCTTCCACCCCATCGTTGGTCGCGACGTCGTGTTTTGATTAACTCCAGCCTTCCTTTGTTGCTCTGCTGTCGGGTTCTGCACCTCGGCTCTTCTGGTATTGATCGGTTTCACTCTTGTCTCTCGGCTTGCCGCTCGGCGAATCTTGGAAGTTTTTCGAGAAAAGGTTTCCTCTTTAAATTTGTTGCTTTCTGGTGTAAAGGGCATCATCTCTGCATTATTTTACTTGGTCTCCTTTTCTCGCTTACTTCAAACACCTTAATAAAATTCAAGCAATCGGTTGCTTGTCGGTTTCCAGTTGCAAGTTTTCGATTTCATAACATGAACATCACCTTGTTCTACAACCCTTTTTCTCCTCGGAACAGAGTTGCTCTCTTAATATTTTTGTTGTCTTTCTGTCAGCACCTAGCGATGTGCTCCTGTGCATCGCCCCACTCCTGGTGGCTTGCGTCCGCCTCCTGGCAACTGCGAGCCGCCGCCGCGTGCCTCGGCCGGGCTGGGCGTGGCGGGGTGCTGGGTGGGGCGAGCCGGGGCGGGGGTGTGGCAGCGGCAGGGACGCGATCGATCCCAATCGAAAGCTGCGGCGGAGGCGGGCAGGCGGGACGGGACGGGGCGGGGCGGGGCTGGGAAGGGCGCGAACGCGCGCGCGCGAGAGAGAGGTGGAAGCGCGGGGCTGAGCGGGGCGGGTCGGTCTGGTAGCGACAGCGGCGCCGGCGCCGGCGCCGGCGTCGACGGTCTAGGTTACGTCGCGCTCGGGTCAAGGCCGCGTCGGCGCCCTACGCCACGTGGCGACCTCGCAAGGTCGCGCACGGGCCGTCCGCCCCTGCTCGCCCCGCCGCTCTCGCAGCCATCGTTGCCCTTCACCCTCCGTCTCTCTCTCTCTGCTTCTCACTGCTGCCTCCGCCCCGGCCCGCACCGGCAGGTAGCTCGCCTGCTCCAACAGGTGGCGCTCCGCCGCCCTCGCCCTCGCCCTTGCGTCGCCATCCTCGGTCCTCGGGCCGTCCTCTTTCTTTTCCCTCCCTGTAGCATCGGCGACGTCGCTTTTTGCTCGGGCCTCGGTGGGACGGGTGGGGGCCGGCGAGCAACCTCGTGGCAGCTTAGAGGAAATTGATTCCGCGACGTTGTGTTGTGTGAGTGTTCGGTGGAGAGGAGAGGTCGCGCTGGGGCTTCCAGCGAATGGGCTTCCGTCTTACGAGGAACAAAACTCGCGAGGAATTAGTTTTGGCGAGCCGACTAACTTTAGTGGATTCTGATCATTGTTGTGATCAGTTCAGCATTAGTTGGAAGTGTAATGAACAGTATATTTGCAATACTTAGTGTGTTCAATTCTGAAAATTAACTTTCATTTCTAAAATTAGAAGGTACCATTAGCTACTCAGTAGTACCATTGCTTTCCAGTGGGATAGCAGGTCATCTGTTAAGCAACGGCATGCCTTCGAAGACTGTGAGCCAGCGAACTGGGGTCTGTTGGCGGATCAGGCGCAGAGCTGCAACCCGCACAACCTTCTCGCGTGGCGGGTGTAGTAGGCGGAGCACAGTTGCTCGGATAGAGATCGTTTTTCTGGGCGTTCTTCTTTTAATTGATTCATGAGAATAATAAGAGCTTCTTCTCTTTATCTGAAGGGAAAACGGAATTATCAGGTGTTCCGAAGTATGATTTGAATATTAGCGAAAGATAAATGTGCCACGATGATCGTTTTCCACGGAACTGAAACGAACAAGTGTTGCAGTGTGAATAATTTACGATTTGTTTGATTTGCAGTTAACCAAACTATTTCGTTTATCGCGTGTTCTCAAAATGAATGTGTATGGCAAAAACACGTTAAAATAATACTAACTAATAAGATATTTAAACAATTTAAAAGAGTACAGTACCGTTTCACTTACTTCGTGAGGGTCTCTGACCGATGCAGTCGAGTTGAGGTGGCAAGAGCACTGCGTGCTATTGCAAGGCCAGGGGAAGTGGAGGAGCAGTCCGTGCTCTCCCGGCTGACGCTCCCGTTCCCACGTGCGACGCCACCGCGCGGCTCAGCGCTCGCGGATCAGTGGCTGGCGCCAGGGCCTTAGCAGGCGCCTCTGCGACCCGCCGCCTCGGCTTGTCCCTTACACCCGCCTCCGCCTCCGCCTTCGCTTCCGCTTCCTCATCTGCTTTTTGCCTCTGCCTCCCCTTCTACCGACTTCTCCTCTTCCACCTTCTCTGCCTCCACCTCCGCCTCCATTGCCTATGTCTCCACAGTCTCTAAACGCCGCCACACGCTTTTGTCACTCTCAGCCGTCCACCACGGCTTCCATCACCACCCTTACCTCTGCCGTTACCGCTACCGCCAACCACTACAATCAGTTTAACGCTGTATCTCCTATTACTACAATCATATTAATCACCTACCACATGGAAACCCCGCCATTTACCTCTGTAATCTGCGAAATGATAGCATATTATTGTTATATCATCATTACCATCGTCTTATTATCTACAAAAAGGTATTATTCCACCTTAGATATACCAGAAAATCGATTCTGCGGCTACAACCATTTCGTGTCTGCAAACTCTTGTGACATTACTCGCTCACTCGTATTTCACTTCAGCTTTATCAAGTCTTTACGTGTGGTTTCCCTTTTCTAAGAAAGAAAGAAAGAACGATGGCGCGGTGAGATTTGAACAGAATTAACGAACGATTCAAGTGAGGCCAATGCGTCATCCTCCCCCAACGGAGACTTCGCTCCGTATGGAAATGTTCCCGAGCGCCGTGGTTTGTGCGGCTGCTCTCCCGGGAGGCGTTTGCGGGGGCGGCTCGGCCCACGACTCTGTGGGCGCGGGGCAACCTGTTGATACGGAGCCGCCAGCCGAGCGCGGCGAGGCGCGGAAACACGAGGGGTGGGGTAGAGGGTGGGGGGTCGGGCCCTGCAACATCGCTCCCGGCCCCGGCTCCCGTCTCGCTTTGCGCGCCTGCAGGCCTCACTGCGAAACGCTTTATGTGCTCCGTATCTACCTATTGCTAAGGAAAAATGATTTTGTGTTTCTATCAGTTGCTTTTAGAAGTACGCCAGTTGTAACACCCTCTCCATTAGGTTTCTTAAAAAATCATTCACGCAATAACATCCATAAATACAATGTTCTAAATTCCACACTTCTTTGAGATGGTTTCTGGACTTCCGTTTTTTGAATTTAGGTGTCTTTTAAGCTTGCAAACGCGTGGTCTCAGTTATTGTGACATGAGTATTGGCATCTTCAATTCATATATTGAATTTCCTTACACTAGCAGACGAATTTATAATCGTCGCCTACAGGAAGAAGGCGAAATTTGAAAATCATGATATGTCTGCAAGTAAGCACCGTTGAGGCTGCCATCCCAAAACCTTACGAATGTGTCGTCCGCGTTTGCTGCTCGCGTCCGTGAACGCGACGGTTGAAGGCAGCAGACACCGTCGCCACACAGCGGCGCCCGCCCGCCCTCCCGCCCGCGCACGCCTGTGCCCGCCGCACTTCGCTCGCCGGCCCCGCCCACCACTCCCATCGCCCTCGCCGCTGTGTGGCGGCGGTGTCTGCCGCCTCCGCCGCCAGGCCGGCGCCCTCGCCGTTCCAGGAACCGGCCGACGAGGGCGGGCGGGCCGGCGCGCGCCGGCGACGACGTAAAGCCATTAAAAGCGAAAACAAAAATACACGCGCGCGCCCAAGAGCGTCTTTCTTCTGGCGGGTCGCGGGGTGTACACACAGACGAGTTTTAGGGGTCTGGGCGGAGAGGGCCCCGGCAGGGGGAGCGGCCGGTCTCCTGGCTGGGCCACCAGACGGCGCCACGCCCCTGCAGCGGCCCGCTCGGCGCGTGGCTGGGGTGTGTGTATGTTTGCGTGGTCTTGCCTTGCGCTCGTGCGCTTACGCTTACGTGTTTGTGTGTGTATGTGAGCGCGCCCGGTGGTGAGTTTCTTAGGCTAGAGGCGCTGCGTGAACCGGTACATATGCACTCTAAGGCATCGTGTATTTCCGAGTCATTGAGAAGGCGGGTGTTGTATATTGTAATAATTTGTGTAAAATTGTCTTTAGTTCTAATGGCTGGTCACTTCCATGATTTACGCGAAGTAGATGTTATTTAATCGAATGGGAAATATATCTCGCCACCTGATCCTCGTAATAATAATAATAATAATAATAATAATAATAATAATAATAATAATAATAATAATAATAATAATAATAATAATAATAAAGTTAACTTAGGTCTTATTGTGTTAGATATATCAGTTCTATCCTTATCGGAGAAGAAAAACCATTCGAAGTAAAACTTCGAATGACAGCATACACCTGAAAGGTATAGTGCTCTGTGAAATAATATTTCCTATGTAGTGCTTGGAGAGAAGGAGAAAGGTGGGGGGGGGGGGGGGATGTTCAGGAATGTGAGATTCGGTTTCTTGGCCTGGTATGTGCCGAGATCGTAACAGTCGCTCGCTTCTAGCTAACTTGTGGCTCGAATGACATGCCGAGAGACGCGGAGATTAAAAGCGAAAGAAAGAGATCAAAACGAATGCGACAGACAAGGATCATGTTACTTATTACGGTTTCTCAGTAGTTATACCCCTCGCCCAGTAATTAATAATAATTGGTTGGCAATTATCGGCTAATCTGCTCTAAAACTAGTCAGCGGTCCGGTAGGGGTGACCAGAGTTTGCATGATAGTAGGGCCGCCGCTGGTAGTTTCAATCGATAAGGAGCAAGTCGAGATGCGAAATACAGTGGCGTGAGTAAGGTGTTCGCTAATGTAATGAATGATGGAAATCAACTCTAAGGTTGCATTATTTCATCATGCTATAATTTATTTCTTATTAATGGAATTCTACTGAGAGCGGGTCGCTACACTGTTCCGCAATCTTCTGCTAACAAACGTAACACTAAGTTTGTAGAATCAGCATATTAAGTTAGTACAGGTAATATTGATTACACTCATTTTGCAGATTCCCCACTATTTAATTTCCGGCAAAACCTACTGAAAGTACCTTTTCCGTTCCCCCCCCCTTTTTTGGCGTTTACTTTTTTTGCGAATCGCTTTTCTTTCGTTTTATCCGTGATTTCCCCGGGTTTACAGAGCGCCGCTCATGGGCTTCCCTTTAGCACGAAGCGGCTACGAGACGGCAGCAGGGAGCGATCGAAGTGGATGCCCGGGCGACTAGTGGCATCTGCCCCTCCCCGTCTGCAACCCGTCGCCCTCGGCCCGCTCTCCTCGCGCGCTCTCTTGGCCGCTCTCTTTCGCGAGCGCGCCTTCTCCGTCCGCGCTTTGCCACGGCGCGGCGGCGCGCCGACAGCAGCGACGCGCCGCGGTGGCGAGAGAGGAGCGAGGGGATGTCTTCGCAAAGTGCCGCACCCGCGGGACGGAACACCCGTGGAATCTGCGCGCTTCCTTCGGAGTCTTCTTTTTTTTTCTTCCTTTCCCACGTGATCTCGTGCTGGAGGCGGAAAAATAAAGAACTTTGCAATGCGTTTGATAGTTGACGCGACGTGACGAAAACACAACTGTTATTTCATGTTTTGATGATGGAGAAGATTAAATTGTCTATTTCATACCACCATGAAATGAGTTTGACACCATGAGCCGTTACTGTAAAGGTAGATTTTATGTGGCTCAAATAATTGCTATTATTTTTGCGTTATTTTAATACTCATTCAATTTGGATCGTATTGTTTGTGAATGAGGGATTTGCTTGCTGGGACATAGTTTTTCGTGTTGAGTTTCTGTGAAGAAATTCTGCTGTTATTATGCAAATAAACATGTGTTGTCGTTTTATGTTGCTGTGCGGGCTTTAAATTTTCTTGAAGTAGTGTTTCCTAAGTATGGTATGTATCTTGTACATCATTTGCTGCATACTACCTGTGATGTCAAACTCTGGGTATCACTGTCACATAATTTACGTAGCAGCATTGAACAATAGTTATATTTTTTATCCTTAGGTATGATTTAATTTCCTCTGGCATTTTGATCCGTTACGAGGCAAGCATCATCTACACGTATACATAACACTCTAGTACATTGATTCATTATTAAAAGTATACATTTCTCTGAAGCACACATTTATTAACTTAAGTGTAGAGATGCATGATAGAACTGTAGGAAGGACTGCTAACGTAGATATCTTCATTATTCGGAGATCATTCTCACTACTGTGAACAGTAGCGTTTCTTAGGATTACGACCATTATTGTCTCGCACAAGTAGTGCACGAAGTCACTATCGCACACTTGGGTGCGCAGTTTAAACGTGACTGCGCAAATCGTTTGACTAATTAACATCAGCCCGGTGGAAAGGACCCGTTCAATTCCCAGCGCCGAACGTTATTCGCGGAAGCCCACTTGTTGCAGCGACCTTGCGTAAAAGCGTATCGGACCGCGCCGCATGCATGTGTGCGCCATTGCTTTGTATCTGCCCTCGTGCTTCTTCAATGTTGAGTGAAACACTGCGTCCTCGACACGCGCACAGTTGAGCGGTTTTCCCCGCTTGGAATGTCTCGCGACGTTCCTTTAATAATGTAGGGAGTAGTGCTTGCTGTTCGAGCAGTTTTGCCAGAATGGATAGAAGCAGCTTGCCTGGAGAACAGGGGACACTGTTGAAGATGGGAAAGCAGAGGGTGCTATTTCAATGTGCTTTTCTTATTTATTGCGTCACGTTTTCATGAGAGATGATTTGAAATACCTAATTTATATATTTGAGTTGTCTTGGGCAATTTTAATGTAATGAAGGGTAAAAATCACTTCGAAACTAATGAAACTTCCATTCGATTTTCGTATTATATACTTAATTTATATATTTGCTTTTCATCTCGTGTGATAGCGTTCTGAATACGAATGTGAAAGTTAATTTTGTAATGACATCTTCGCTGTAAAAGGCTTTTCGCATCTTTCATTTCTCTTTCCTACTTTTAAGAATGCCTTTCTCAAGCACTTCTTTAAATAAACTCGCTTGCAATCAGTCGAACGGAAAACGGTCGTGCGAATATTAATTTTTGTCAACTTCCCTGTGTTTCCGTTAGTTCAGTAGCCGACTGGTTACATCTGAGGCCCGAGGGGGGCCGTGGCCGAAAGCGGGCTCCGCGACGCACATAGAGCGCGCCATCGCGATGGGCGTCGTCGTATGGAAAGCGCCGCAGCCGTGGGGCGGGGCCCGACGTCTTAGCCGCGCCGAACTCTCGCCTCTTTTCTTTTAATCAGGCGTCGGCCGCCGCCCCGCCCCTGCGCGTCGCGTCGCGGATGCCCGCCCCGTACGACTTCACCTGTTCCGCTGCCGACGTTGTTGCCCCCCGTCTCTTCGCCATAGCCGCTGTTGCTACTACCAATGCCTCCACTGCTTTCACCACTGTCGTCGACAGCCTTCACCAACCGCCTCACCACCCTCTGCCACCGCGAACCCCTTAACTACCGCCAGCACTTTATTATGACCACCGTAATTGCAACCATAACCACGATCACAGCTTCCATCACCCAGCTCATCACCATCGTCGCCTGAACCTCCACTGGTAATTCTGAAACCACCCCAACACCACTTCAATTACTAGAACCGCTACCACATAGTTTACTACCAGCACAACGTCGCCTACAACTCCCGTCATGACCATCACCTCCACCACCACCACCACCACCTCCACCACCACCACCACCTCCACCACCACCACCACCACCACCACCACCACCACCACCACCACCACCACCACCACCACCACCACCACCACCACCGCCGCCGCCGCCGCCGCCGCCGCCGCCGCCGCCGCCGCCGCCGCCGCCGCCGCCGCCGCCTCCTCCTCCATCAGCTTTGTCCGCCCGCAATCGAGCACCTGCGATAACCCGATTTCTCGAACCTCGAACCTTTCGTTTCTTTTTATCACAAATATTTATGGGAGGACCATTTCCTTTCAATTATTTCCAGTCGTCCGTCTCGAGCGTAGAAAATCGAGATGAGTTACGCGTGCGCCTGGGCGCTGGAATTGCGTCTAATTGCCGGGATCGCCCGCCAGATAGGTCCGGGCCACGGGGGCGCACTTCGCACTAGTTTGTTAGCAGGGCGCTCGAGCGGTGAAGGCAGTCGTGGAGCGGGCGGGGGAGGGGGAAGGCTTAGCAGGTGAACGTGTGCGGGAGATACGATCTCGCTCCCGCCCGCCGCCCGCCTCCTCCGCCCGACTCCACCACCCGCCTCCTCCGCCCCGCCGCCCGCCTCCTCCGCCGCCCGCCTCCTCCGCCGCCCGCCTCCTCCGCCGCTCGCCTCCTCCGCCGCTCGCCTCCTCCGCCGCCCGCCTCCTCCGCCGCCCGCCTCCTCCGCCGCCCGCCTCCTCCGCCGCCCGCCCGCCTCCGCCGCCCGCCTCCGCCGCCCGCCTCCGCCGCCCGCCGCCTCCGCCCGCCGCCCGCCGCCGCCGTGCCCGCCATCGCCGCCGCGCTGTATCGGGGCCGCCATCAACCAGCTCTACCGCCGCCGTCGCCTCCTCACCGCTCGTCGGCCCGTTCACCTTGCTTTCGTTTCTGGCGTACGGCGCTGCGGCCGCACCGCGCGCGCGGTCGCTGGTCGCCCTTTCGTTCTTTCATTCATATCTGCGCGCGGCCGCGGCGCCAAAGACCACTTGCCGGCGCGGTGGGCGGGTGTTGTCGCCACAGGACGGCGGCCTCCGAGAGTGTGGCGTGGAGGCACGCGGCGGGGAGCGGGACAGGTGCGTGGTGGCCTCGCCGCCGCGGCTGGCGCGCTATGACGCAGTGTGGCGCGTGGCAGGGTCGGGTGTGGATTGTTTACTTCGGGGGACCGCGAGATGTGAAGGCGTGGCCCGGGTGGGATGTTTGCGCAGCTTCCCTGGTTTCTGGAAACTGATGATCTCTGCTCGGACAGACGTTCGAGGAGGAAGAATTGTGACGAACACGTGCGTCTAGCTCAGTTCTTGAGTGTTGTGATTAATGAAATTGTGTGAGGGGACGCTTCTGGGTGGTTGTATTTCACGCAGGAAGGTTACGTCATATATGTTGTAATTTATGTATGTATTGTAAGAAGGTTTTCGGGCTTTTTGAGTCTTACTAATTATTTGCAGTTCTATAAAACAAGCTTGCGTGACACAACATGGTGCCAGCATGCCAAGCTGTATTTGGCGCATTCTTTTCAGTACATACTTTCGGTGTATTAAGTATGTTAAAATCCCCCTCTCTCCTCATTTTGTTTTCATCTAGGATTGCTGGATCTGCTTTAGACGTAATTTTTCCTGTCTAACCACAACGCATACCTGTCCCCTGTACAAAAGAAAACGAAACGGAACGCGGGCCACGTTGCATATGACGTGCCATAGTCACCTCTGGCAGCGTTGCAACAGCGCCCTGCGTTGTGCCGAGGTGCAGACCGATGGCCGTGGTCTGACGGCCGTACCCCCCCTCCCCCCTCCGTCTCCTCGCGCCGGCGCCCGCATGTCGGATCGCCTGCATTGCTATGCGCCACGCCGACGGCGGAAAAAACGCGCAGCCGCCGCCACTTTCTCGCGTATTTCCCCGAACGACGACGTCGCAGCAGCAGTAGCAGCCGACAGCGCCAACCTTCCGACCGGCCATCCCGTCGGCCATTGCCGCGTCGCCCCTCCATGCTCCCCCCCCCCCTCGAATCGGTACCCGGTCGACTTCGTCCGACCTGGCGCCACCTCCCCCCGCTCCTGCGTCGCCTGCTCCGCCCCGCTTACACCTTGCTCCGCATCGTCTCTTCCTGCCCGGCTTCTTCCCGCCCCCTCTCCTTGCTGTATTTCGCCTCTTCCAGCTTTCGTTCCGCCTATCCCCGTCCGCTCCACTCCCCTTCATTTCCTTGGTTCCTCCGTCTCTCTCCACCCCCTCTTCGCCAAGTTCCACTTCTACCACATCCCGTTCAGCACCTCTGCTCCTGGCTCTTACACTCGTGTGCCGCCGTGTCGTAATGCACTCACAATGCTTCCAGCTGTTACCCGACTTGACTCATACGCCTTCCGGTGCGTCGTTACTTCATTTTGCAGGTTTCTACTTGAACATACATCACCTCAGATTACTCTGCCCATAATTTTTGTTTTCTTAATTTTGAAGCTAGATCATCAAAATTTGTCAATTTTGTTTTGTTTTCTTCCGTATCTTAACTTTCTTGATATAGATTCTTCTCCGGATTATTTTCTATTTTCTGAAGTTCCAAATATTTGTTTTTAATTGTTTGAAATTTTATATTTTATCAACTTATTTTTCATTCCTTTTCTAATCGTTTTGTTATTCCACATCTTTTCAATTACATTCGTCCTATTTTGCTATCGCCAAAGTATCATGAACTATGTGAAGTGCATTCTTTGCATACGCCTTCGCTCCTGGCATTGAGTGTTGTTTGGTGCGCCATCCCGCCATACCACACCACGCCACGCTCCAACCCATCCCTCTCCCCGCCCTGCCTGTCCGCCAGACTACGCGACACTCCTTGCCACTTTCCGCCAGGCCACGCCACAAGCCCCGCCACGCCACACTGCACCGCGTCGGCGGCGGGGACGGCCATGGCGGCCGCGCCCAGGGCCCGCGGTGGGAGGGGCGCCCGGCGCCTGCGGCGGGGAGGGGCCCCGAGGGCGGGGCGTCGCAGCGGGGAGGGGGAGGGGAGAGGGGGCGGGCGGCGTTGGCGGCGGATATTTTGAAAGCGGCCCGCGTAAACAACTTAGAATGTCCCCACCTGCGCTTCCCGACGGCGGAGGCGGTGGCGGAGGGGGAGGGGGAGGGGAAGGCGTGCTGCCCCGCGTCACTGGACACGCGCCCGTGCATGCGTGCGAATGCGCGAGGTGCACGCCGGTCGCGGCGCGCGTCGTGACTGCCCACTGTGTTCGGGTGGATCTCGTCTTTTTTTTCTTTCTTTCTTTCTTTTTGCTTTGTTTTCTCATGGCGCGCGATCACTGACGAATTTCAAGCAGCGCTCAGCGACTTGCGCAGGTTTTCTAGTGTGTCGGAGATGATGAAGGAAGGAGCGGTAATGTTTCTGGAATAGCAGCAATTCAGCTTTGTTCTTTGATGTTATTACTGAAAACGAGTAGTTGACACGGAGATTTATATTCAGTGTAAATTCTTGATGCTTAAAGCGAGTCAACGACCGTGACGTTTCATGTTCGCTTGTGTATAGGAAAAAATGTTTTTTTTTTAATTGGCCATTTTCTATTTCCAAACGTGTAAAATATCTAGATAACAATAGATTTTAACGCGATAAAATTTCCGGATGTCGACGAAAAGGCTGGACAACTACAGTCAAACCAAAAATCATGATTCCGCCAAATTTTCTTATTAAGCTGATTGTACTTGATGCTTATTCATAAATGGACTACTACTCCGATCACGTCTATTGTTTTCGTTGTCCCTTATTAGACAAAGTTTTCTGTGATTCCGTATTCCGTCTTTTCTCACTTTTCGATTTTTTGATGTTCTTATTAATCATTTGCTAAACACAACCAATTAGTTTCATCACTACTCACCCTAGCTTTCGCGCCGATGAGCGTCGTAAGCCGGTGTGATCTAAGTATCCACTTTTTGCGTATCCAATTTCCTCGTGAGCCCATTAGTTTGAAATGTTTATTGGATGCATTGCTGTTGATGTGCAATGCAAATTCTGCTTGAAGTACTATTCACGCAAATTTGTAATTTTAAGTTTTTTTTCTTTCTTTTTTTTTCTTTCACAGTACGTAAATGTTTAATGCCTGTTTGAATTGTTGTTCCAAGACACTTTTTGTGTATATCATCTTCTTTTATGTGGCTTTTCATAATCCCGATCACGTACATTAGAAATTCAATTTTCACGGATTCCTTTTCAGATGAAACCACGAGGGTTCGCGCGGTTCTTCTATTCATTGGAATGCCAGCCGGAATGGATCTTACTTGACGTAGTGTCCGTGTGGTACAACGGGGACGGGTTGGATTTATCTCTCAACTTTTAAACGAGCGGTTTTCCACCACGCGTGCGCGCGAAAACCAGAAAAAAATAGTAGTCATTCGTCACGTTCACTAACCGCCGCGAAACAAAACAAACCATCCACTTTAAATATTTAAACTTGTTTACTCTGTGCGGCGCGCGTTCTGTCTAGCAGTGCTTCGGTCGTTGCGGAGGCAGCCGCCTCCACTGTTTCGCTCGCTCGTACTTACATCACAACTCTTGTGCACTGTCGTCTTGGCAGGTGTTGTTTCTCTTCCTGTCTCGATCCTCCGCTTCCGGTACTTTGACTGTCACTGCCACCATTCGTTCTAAATCACTATTAGAAAGAAAATCGCTGCTTTGAAAGACCGAACGGTAAGGGAAGTTTCGGAGCGAAGCTTTCGGATGGCGTTTTGTTCGGTACGGGTCTCATCGGTTCCTGCGTAACGCACGTTACGTTTAGGATTTGTACGTTACGTTACGTTGCGTTACGTTGCGAATCTTTCGGTGCGGGATTGTGATATGTGCAGTGCGATACTAAGCTGAACCAAGCGGTGTGAGGTGCTGTCATCAGGCCTCGAGAGTCTGCTTGCACTTCCGAATAACTTTTCTCCATTAACGGTTGTCTGTAATGCTGTGGAGGATAGTGCAGCTTTTAGTCGGACGTTAGGAGCAGAATCATGCACGATGGCAGTTTCTAAAGGAAGGGATTGTTTTATCCTGAGATGAATTCGTGAATCAACAGTTCGTTAGTAATGGACATTCCTTATTCGTCGTTTTGAAAATATTTCGTTCTTTAATGCATTTGAAAGTTATTTTACGTCAGTAATACGTTGTGCAGAGAAAAATTTTGTACTTTGCAGATATATTTTGCAGTTCTACCCCTCGAGAGTTTAAATTTTCCGATCGTGCTCATTTTTTGAAGTGCAGTCGTAGTTACAATTGGTTTCATTGTAAAAAATATATTTTTATGTGCAAATCGTGCGCTTCTTCGTCCGGGTAATAATGTTCTGCGGTTAACAGCAGTAATTCAGCTTTTCAGTTACAAATACTTCATGAAGTTTAAAACAAAATTAATGAAAGTATTCCTGAAAGTCGTATTTCGATAATCCTCCATAGGACAACGTACACTTTTATCGTGCAATGAACTTGGGACGAGCATTTTCGTAGGTGTCGTGCCAGGTGAAGGTTGTCGTACTCTTGTCCGTTATCTGCGCTGCTTCGCGATTTGATCTTCGTCGCTGCGAATTATGTTCCGCAAAGAACACCGCGATCACAGTGTCCGATTACACTATTCGGGATAGAGGGCGCTATCTGCGGGCTTATCTGGAATTCGTAAGGCCGCTTATCCGGTCTCGCGGGTTACGACAGAGGGACAGTGTGTGGCCAAGAGTCTCCTTCCTGGTGGATTTGTTTTTTATAATGATTGTTGCAATAATTTTCTTCGTGGATCTTCAGATAAGTAGGCAATTTGGGTGTAAAATTGTACAAAACGGTACTTAATTATCACCTGATACACCGTTTAAGCGAAGAGTAAAATATAGTGGCAAAATTAGTCTAACGGTGTACTCGCCAAATCTTGGGGTTCATGTTGTGTTAAGTGTTGAATTGTAAAGGCAATAAAAAAACAACACATTGCTATATTTCGTCGTCTATTCAAAGATAATGTGGGATAATTTAAACTGACATGCTTTTACCCTAAAGGTAAACGTAGCGTATGACACTTTCGTGTCTTCCGTACGTTTCATTCTATACTTTTCCAGTTTGCGTTCTGATGGTGGATATTGTTTACACAATTACACGGAAGATTAGCGATTTTTTAATCTACCTTCTTTATAATGTTACATCACACTTGTATTTTATTTTTCATTTTATGTTCGTAAGTTTGCGTGCGTGTGCTTCCATTTTTTCAATTATTCAACAGGGATCGCAGTGGCCGCTCTGTTATGCAAAGCCGCCCGCATGCGCGTGGGCCGTGGGCGAGGTGTCGAAGCGGCGCGGTTTTCCCGTCGCGCTCGCTGCCCGTCCATCAAGCGCCAACCGGGAGAGAAATCGCGCGTCGCGTCGCGTCTCGTCCACCTCCCCCTCCCGGGGCGGCGCCGTCGCAGGGGCGGGGCGAAGCGAAGCGGGAGAAGGGTGGGGGCGCGGGGGAGAGGAGGGGAAATGCCGGGGCGCCGCTCCGGCCTCCGGTCTGGAATCACGTCCCTGCGACCGGTATTTAATTATACGTCATCGACGTAATTTACAGCCGGACCCGACGGGGACCGGGGCACGGCGTAGGCCGCCTGCGCCGCGGCGGCCGCTGTGGAGGTGGACAGGCCGAACGGGGACGAGAGCGCGGCGGGGAAACGTGCCAGCGAAGTGGAGGGGGAGATGGAGTGCTGAGGACTTGGAGCTAACCAGGGGCAGGGACCTCAGCGGAGGAGACTCAGGGCTGCTGCGAGAGTCCATCCACAATATTCTAGGGAATACCAGAACCTTTTGCTATTCAAAGGGGATATGGGGACTCGTAGATGCGTGATTGTATAGATGTATAAGATGTGGAGTGCCACAAGGATCAAAGATGTGACAGGCGATATCATTGCACCGTATATTCGTAAATAATTTAGAACTGGCAGGGAAGGATCTTTCATCTCGGTGACATCACTGAGGTAGCAGCATGCATTTTTCCAGCGGAGGGAAGGGGAGAAAGTATCAAGAATTCACGACGAAGTTGAGTAAAGTCATTGGTGTTAAAAGTGGCAAGCCCAGAGAATAAATGTTCCGGAAAGCGCCGCAATGGACTTCGGCGAGGACCGGTGGAGGGGGGAGCGGCCGGGACGCGCGGGGGCCCGCAGGCGACGCGGCCGTGGGTGGGAACGGGGCCAAAGCATCGCGGCGGCGGCGGCGGCGCCGGCGGCAGGGGCGGTGCTTGGAGAGCGGACGCGTCCGTTGCGGCTCCGCCAATAAGCGCACGGCACTCTCACGTTGTTTCCGGCCGCGATTCGTCGGCCGCAGTACACGCGTCGGTTCCGAATTACGCGCGCGCCACCGGGCAACTGCCAGGTGGGAGGCCTGCTGCCACCACCGCCACCGCCACCGCCGCCCCCACCCCCCGCCGCTGGGGAGCTGACCGTTCGCCCCCCTCCCCGCACGCGCGCTCGCGTACCGCGCGGCAATCGCCGCTTACGTAAGCGGCGTGGCTCGTGACGGCCGCAGCGGTAGCCGGCGCTACTGCGGCGCGGTGGCGGCGACTGCCGTTGCAACACGCCCGGGGGCCTGCGCCGCTGCCGCTGTCGGCGACGGTCCGAACGCCGTAGCTCCGAATCTCTCACCGTTCCGCGTTCTTGGCGGAGGTGGCCGCCGAGGTGTGCTCGCTGCAAGTGGTGTTCGACCGGGATTCTTTTAGGTCGGATCGAATTTCTGAGATTATTCGAGTCGTTCATTACGTCACTTTTTCTCGTGTATTCCTAGAAACACTTGTGTGTACTATATACTCATTAATACGATGAATTTTCTGATCTTGAAACGGCACTGCTTTTAATTTTTATACTTTGATAATTGAATTGGCTTTGCTGAAGTCATATCTAGTTCATGAAGATTAACAAAATAATCTAAAAATAAAGTGTGAACCCTTTTGGCAGAAAGCAGAAACTAACAGGGTCTGTACGCACCATAATGGTAAATGTAAAGTCAGCAACTTTCATGAGTATAGAAGCAAGAATTCTTCATTGAGCACTCGTTGAAATTGTTGTTGAGCGAGACATCGTTGCCCTTGAGTAGACTGCGATTGTATTTGTCACAGTCAGTACCGGGAAACCGATATTACTCTCTGGGGTTATCAGCAGTTTTCAACTGTGAATACAATATTTATATTAGAGGAAAAACATTGCGTGTAATAGTGAATGTTGTCTCTGTGTGTACTATTTCAATACTATTGTATTCTTTTATACGATTCACACAAATCCACCTTGTCGTGACGCACGTGGTAGGTCTGCTATTCGTCGTTCAGTCTTTACCATATGAGGTTTAATACACTTTAAAATAAATATTCGAATTCGTAGTGTCTCTCCCAACATGAGCACGAACTGATTTTAAGTGCTACATTTCCCGCCACTCAAGGCCGTTGAACACAGAGTAAATGTCGTGGAGGTCTCCGACGTGCTTACACAAAAGAGCAGGACCACCACAACAATCTTGGGCTTCTTTGTCTGTGAGGCGTTCCGTGCCCGCGCATTTATGGAGATAGTGCCGGGAAGTCGCCTTGGCTGAGTAGGCCGATCAGAGCCGCTCGTACCAATGACACCTCCCACACGCCGAATGCGCATCTACCCGCGCCCCCTGACACGCCCTTTCGTCGGCGCATTCGTCCACTACCTCCTCCTAATTACTCGCCCCTAATGCCCTCGCCCACCCTTTGCCTACCCACCCACTCGCCTAGCCCACCCACTCCCCTAGCCTACTCACCCGCCCTCTCGCCCGCCACACGCTCCTCGCCCACCCACACGCCCCTCGCCCTCGCATACGCCTTGTTTGCCCACCCACACGCCCCTCCCCCTCGCACACACCTTGTTGCCCACCCACACGCTCTCTCGCCCACCTCCCGAGCTCCAGTGCCCGCGCACGCGCACACAATGCTGCGCGTCCCATATTCAAATGCCCATCCGCGCGCCTGCGGGCGGCGTCGGCGCTGGCGCCGGGACGCGCCGCAGACGGTGCCATCGTCGCGGGTCGCCGCGGCGCGTCGTTTGCGGCGCCCATTGCCACTCGCCGGTAACCTTGTTGTGCCGCGGAGCACCGGCAATTAGTCGTATTCCAATTACGTGGAGCTAAATAAATTAGTTGGGTTGCTCGCGCGTGCGTGGGGGCGGGACGGGCGCTGTTGTTGGTTACACCGAACGGGCGGCGCGGCCGCGGTGGTGGCGATGGGGGCGGAGGCCCTGGGGGCGAAGGCGGCGATGGCGGCGGCGGCGGGCGTGTCGCAGAGGCCCGCAGCGGGCGCCGTTCGTCACTTCGCCCCGCCCCCGCCCCCTCCCCTGCTGCCGCGCCCCCGCACGCTGCGGACCTCGGTTCGATCCTCGCCGCCGCCCCTGCCACCCGCGCGCCCGTGCCGCCTTAAAGCAGATGGCTTCGTCGGGGTCGCGCGGCGCCGCTTTCGCTACCATCGCGGTGACGTCTCGCTTGCGCTACAATCGCAGTGATGTGTGGGTCTCGGTGCTGTATATTTTTTGGGGGGCGACTGGAGACGATTGCAGCCTCATGAGTCTCCAGTAGATAATACTTGTCTGTCAATCTGCCAGTGAATGTGTTTTCGCACCCTGGATGTGTGAAATGGATCATATTCCGTAATTGGCGGACTATTTTGTATGTGTTCATTTTGACTGTCCGTTTCGCATTTGCTTGTCGCGCGGAAGTTACAATAAAATAATTCATTTTTAACATCACTGTATACTTCTCTACGACACTGTCACGTATTTTACATGATTATGAAAATTATTAAATAATTTTAGTTACTGAACACACCGGTAGGATGTATCAGCAGAGTTGGATTTCTTCACGAATAGTAATACGTTGTGTCTGGTATTCTGATTTCCAGTTCAGTTTAATGGTTGGTAATGAGGAAATTCTCATTCTTCACGTACTTTCTAGATTGCCGAGTTGTCCTCCTCAGCCCCCCCCCGATTCATTACGTTCTTGGCGCAGGATATACTCGGATGTAATCGTAACAATTCTTATTTCTACTCCATATATCTGCAAACTATGAAACTAAGAAGTGATTGGGTATTATTTGAGCACGTGTATATTCACGTGCATCAGTAGGCGTTCATCTGGGCGACGTGGCGTAAATTGGCGAGTAACCGTCAATGAGTAATCGTGTCAAAAAGGGCGACGAACTCACGATATTGATGAGTGCGAGGCCGACCCGACCCATTAATAACCGATCCATCTCTGTCCCGTCCGCTTCCCACGTGTTCGCGAGGAGTGCCCACAACACACTTCGGACGCCTTGCCCCTCCCACGTCTTCCCGATTTTCTTCCGTCGCCCATCCCCGTGCCTCCCGCGCTAATAGAAAACCTGCTCCGATGATCGAACCGCTTTTAAACCAATTTAGCATGTTTGCCCCCTCCGGGAATGTAATTTTTCACAAGCCATTAAAGCCGGCTGGCAGAACCAGTATGGACGATGCTGCCCGATTTGTCCCTCCACGCCGGTGTGGTAGCCCGCTGTGTGGACGGTGTGGGAGAATTCATGAGAAGGCCTTGTTGGATACTTAATTGGTCCCGGAGGGCAATTGTTTAGGTGTTGAAGAAGCATATTATCCACGTCAGTTATTTCTATTTAATGAGTCTACTCATGTTTCAATTGTGTGAGTATTCGTAATCTCTGGTTCTCGCTATGACAAGTGTTTAACATCGTGCACAGTAGTTGCTAATTTTCTGTATGAAGTCTCTCGTAATAGGCGTATCATTCCTATTCGTGACTTGGGTTTCCATTCTTTCTCTAGGTTCATTAGTATTACTGACATCACAGAATGTGATTCTTAATAGAGTAATAATATGCATCCAAGTTTTATGACACAGGCTTATAGTGCCATGTTTTAGTATCATCAAAGAAGCTCCGCTTGCCCACGAAGCCCGCGAAGACGACGTCTACCGGAAGCGTCGGTAATGAAGTTAGAATTTAAGCCCGGATGTGTCCGGAACTGCGTCTCTTTTTTAGCGTCGTCGGGTAGCGCGGGGCGGGGGGGCGTCGTGCGCGCCGGCCGCTGTGCGACGCAGGGCACCGCAGCGTGAGAGCGCGCGAGGAGAGGGGGCAGGGGGTTGACGCCAGCGATCCGCCGCCACCCGAGAGCCCTTGATACTGCGGCGTCGAGGCGTGGAGGGGAAAGGGGGCGGGGCAGGGCGACCGCAGCGGCCTAATGCAGCGCCCCTTCCCTCCCAGCCGCCTCCGTCAGCGCACCATTATTTTCGGCAAATTGTATCGCCCCCGGGGGGTGGGCGGGGCGGGTGCGAGCGGACACTGGCCGTTGCGGGCCGCGCGGCTGTGCTGGGCGCGCCGGACCCCCCCCCCACCGCGGTTATCGACCGCCGCCCCCGCTCCGCCCCCGGCGCGCCGCCGCCCGCAGTCTGCCGCCGCCACGGGTAGCGCAGGTGGGCCCCCCCCCCCCCCCGCCGCCGCCACGAGGACTGTCGCAGTCGCGGCCAGCCGGCCCCGGGCGTCGCGGTGCGGCTCCGTGACACAGTGACCCACAGGCGGCGGTGGCGGCTGCGACGGACGAGTCGAAGAGGAGGAGGAGGGCGGAGGCGGGCAACAGGTCGGGGTCCCGGGGCGACCCGAGCGAGCGGGGGCGGCGACTCGCGAGGCGCGACCGCAAGGCGCTCGCCTTCTTGCCCGCTGCGCGCGCTGCACCCTGTCATTACTCGCGATACGAGGCGGAGCGAGATCGTGACCCGAGATGCAGAACACACACACACACACATAGACGCTCACACTAACGTGCTGCGGGCGTGGGAGCCGTCTAATGCCAGTGTGTTACCGCTTTGGAGCGATTATTTTAAACCGCGAATCGAACTTGGCGTCCCTGCCGAAGACGCCGACCTCAAAACGTCGTGCACGAGCGCGCCGATGTAAAAAAGAAGGCCGAAGCGTCCGAGTCGGAAACACGTGAGGAACCGGGCGCGGTGCCTCGCTGCTGACAGCGCGGGGGCGTGGCGCGGGCGGGGTGGGGGCGGGGCTCCCGAGCGAGCGCGGGGGTGGGGCGCCGCGGCGGCAGTGACGCACCGCGGGCGGTAGCGTGCGCGGGGCGGCAGGCGGCGGCGGCGGCTGGCACGGCGCACCGCAGGGAGTGGGGGCGGCGCTGCGGGCGGCCGACGCCCCCACCCCGCCCCCACCCCGCCCCCGCCTGCCGGGTGCACCAGAGGCGCCGGGCGAGAGGGCGGGCGCGAGGCGCGGGGCGGTGTGGCGCGGAGCGGCGTGGCGCGGCGCGGCGCGGCGTGGCCCGCCTCCCGCACTGCAGCACTCTGCAGCACGTGGCCTAACCTGCCCCTGCGCCGCCGCCGCCCCCGCCGCCGCCGCTGCTGCAGCGTGGCCGCGATGAGCACACAGCACCGCGGCCTAACGCCGGAGTCTGCAGTCCCCCCGCAGTCCCCCCGCAGATCTTTCTCCCAGCAGACTGGCAAGTGCCACAAAAACGTTTCGTCAGCCACAGCTCCTGGAATTGGCCTCATGACTGTGACCAGATGGGTGTATTGTGTGTCAAGGGCGACGCGTGTCGCCAATGCCTGATATTATCGCCTAATTGGCCTACTTACGCGTCACGGAAGTTCGGAAGTTAACGTAAGAGGGGGCAGTAAACAAAAGTGTGAATGAGCTCGCTACCACTTACACACGCGCAAGCCGGCTGCCGCACAGAAGTCTGCTATTCATGAGAATCCACGGGCGAAGGACGCCGTGGGAGGAGTCCGCCGCGGTGAGGGCCGCGCCGGCTGAAAAATGCATCAGCAAAAACCTGCAGCGGCACTGCGGGGGCGAGGGCGGATGGGGGGGGAGGGAGCCTACCAGGGTGCCCGCCCGCTTGCCCGTTCGCCGCCCCTCGCGGGTTATCGACCCACGCCACCGAATTCGGCAGTGGCGGTGGGGGCGGAAGAGGGTGGAGCAGAAGCCCCGCCCGCCCGCCCGCCCGCCCGCCCGCCCGCCCACTTGCGGCCGACGCGACACCTCCGTTCCCCGCGACCCAAATTCTCTCGCGTTTGAAAGTGGGGGAAGATCAGATTGTGAAGTTGGCACACTCTTAGAGGTCGAGAAAATATCAGTAGACAGAAGTATGTGGCAGAATGAAAGGGAAGTAGTCCCAGCTTATTGTGTCTTGGAACAGATCAGTTTTTAAAGCAAATTAATGAAGGTTTTTTATATTTATCTTCGTTTTTCATGGACACTGCAGTCTCTAAAGAGTGTAGGTCATTTCTTGGAGGAAAACGGGCAGACATTGGTGTAATTTGTTATGGTGGAACTGGGGTGTGATACGGTCTTTAAAACAGATTTTTCGCCTTTTTCATTTAGGTGATTCCCCAACAGCAGAGAAAATCGTATTCTCTTTGGCACAACTTCTTTGTATGTAGTTCCTTCTTCATTGTTATGTCAGACTATAAATATTTAAATTCGTAGGAAACGTATGCAGGCCTCTCACGAAAGCGTATTCTAGCATTTCATAGCTAGTACTTCTTGATTCAATTTAATCATTTTATTCACCCGCACTACATTGAAGTCTTAATACTACCGATCATTAAACAAACCTCGTGAGAGAAAACGTGTAAAGGATATCCACATGGACATTAAAAGTCCGTAAATTCCTCGACCACGTTTTTACACGTAACATCACGTGCTGCATTCGACACAGTCCTCGAGCGCGCCATGTGCCACGTGCCACGTGCGCACCGCTGTTGAAAATCCGCGTGACCCAATCTCCCCTGCAACGGGGAAAGTGTCTCCTCCTCCGCCACCTCCTCCCACGGGGTATTGATCGCGAAGCGTCATGAGCAGCAGAGGTGTCGCGGATGACGTCAGCCCGACCACACGCTCACCCGCCCGCTTGCGATGTCTTAGCGGCGATGCTGTTGCCTTTGCAGCTACGTTGTTCGTGAGAACCTAGTGTTAGAGTTTCGACGCAGGGTTATTATCAAGACCAACTAGATATCTAGGTCGAATTTGGCCTGTCATCCATTTTTTTTTTTTTTTTTTTTTTTTTTTTTTTTTTTTTTTTTTTTTTTTTTGATCGACAGAATGCGAATATACGCGGAAAAGAATGAACAGTTGAAGTATGAATGATCCATGAAACTTCAACAATTCCTTTGTTACAGAATCATGGATCTGGTACACTGCAACTTCTTTTTTTCAGTGTAGGAGCCAGTACCTTACCTACAGGCTACAGTGCGAACTTCCTTTCCTCATGCTTGTTCCGTGCGTGCACACACATACTTTCTCGCACCACACTACCACTCGTGTAGCGAGACCAGAGCTTGCCTCAGTTGGGGAGATACCTTGGGGTCAACGTGCAAATCGACGTGTGCGTCGGCACCGAATCTCGCGATCCAGCTGTGGAGGAACACCGCCACCTCACTTGATATAACATGGACTGTAATTTCCGGGCTAATGATGTAAGTAGCTGCCGTGCCAGATTACAGAAAACTGTTACTCGCTCGCCCTGTTGGGGAGGAGGGGGCGTGCGCGACTGCGGCGGATCGCGTCTCCCATCGATCGCCGTCTCGAACGCGTGTTTCTCTGCGGGGGCAGATCGCCCACGCCCGCCTGCCCGCCGGCCCGCCCGCCCTCGCGCGCGCCGTCCGTCCGCTTTAAGCCGCTCCGCCCACGCCGCCTCCGCCAAGAGAGAGGAAATTGGGCGCGCGTGGGCGGGCCGCAGAGCGGGTTGCCACGGCTCGCGCGTCGCGACGGCTCGTCTCCCGCCCGCTAAAAATACGAGACTTCCTGCGCACTCGCCCGCCCCCGCCTCCGCCCACACCCGGGCCACCTGCGCTGCCAAAGATGCCACGCGGGCCACGCTGGAGTGAGCGAGCGAGCGCGGTGGGAACAATTAGGAGGCGGAAAACTGGTGGAAACGAAAGGTGTTCTCGAAGGGAACACGTTCACTATGTGGGTGGCAGCTTGACACTACGACCACGCCAGGAGTGTATTTTCGGAAATGCGACGAGGATAAAGATTGCAGCGCGATGATTGAAGGCGCTGTAAATTTTTTTCTGATAGGTTTATTTTCGGACAGTTTGTTCTTGGGCTTGTGTTTTCAATTGATATTGTGCTTTCAATTCTGTTCGTTTCTTCTGCCATGATATCTTGGCAATGATATAACCTAGATTACTGAATTCTTTAAGATAATTTACTTAATTGCCTTAATATTTGTTACCTTTATATTGTGACATGTCACCCAAAACAATTGAGCGATTTGTTAACTTTCTTTTCTGAGATTTGAAGTCACAAAGTTTTCTCAAGAGTGGATGTATAAAAAGATTCAAAATTTAGAAGATTATCAATTTAATCACCAGTTTAATCTAAATGTTCTATCTAACCAAGAGAAGATTTACCCTGTATGTGGAAGTATTGTCTAACACGTTTAATTTGGCCATAAATCTTGTGGAGGTGAAAGGCGTTGCCTTGCATTGGTGTGGGCTAGCACGAAAACCTAATAGCTGCGAGGAAGACAACGCGTTGACAAGCCGGGCAAGGGGGTCTGAGGACGGGGTGGCTGTCGGCGACGGCGAGGGGCGGGGTCGGTGTCAGCAGCGGCGTGGTCCGCACTGGACCGCGTACTGCGGTCGCGCCGCCGTGGGCCCGCAGGCAGCAGGCGTATCGACCTCCACTGCAGGTCAGCGACCCGCGCGCGCCGTGCCCCGCCCCCACGCCGCCCATCGCCCGCCTCCGCCCATCGCTCGCATCCGACGACGCCCTTCTCGCCCGCCGACTCATCGCCCTTTGCCGTCCTTCCGCGACGCGCCCTCCTCGTCGCCCTCGGACCCTCCGCCGCCCGACACCCTCGCCTCCGAGTCTCCGCCGCCGTTCGTATGACGCGACTCGCACCATCTTCACCTCCGTGTGCAACACTACCCGGTCATCTCCTGCACTCTTCCCCGTCGCCTCCCCTCCTCGGACCCTGCCCCCCGCCGACCACCCCTCCGCCTCACACCATCGCCTCCATTTCCACTGTCACCCATCTTCCTTTCTTGTCCCCCGCCCCCGCCCGGCAACGCTTTGAGAGCCTCCACCCCCTCCGGGCTGCGCAGTCGTCGGCGAGGCCGTCGTGCGGATAACTACCGCGTTAAGCCTCTGGCGCTTCTTTGCCGCGCCGGCCCCAGCGTTTATGTCGCGCCGTATAGTAGGGCGCTGCGGAGGCTGTAGTGCCATCCGCGCTGCCGAGGGCTCCGCCTCTGAAGCGCCAGCGTTTGGTGAAAATTCTTTGGTGCGTCGATATACTTGCTTTTGCTGATTTGCAGGGTGGCAAGTGTTGACTTAGTTTTTCTATTGAGTTTAGGATGTTTGGGCTTGGAAACAATTTTAATAATACCTGTGCGTTATCTTTTCGAGTGAAATATTACGAGGGTTATATCGTGCAGAAACATATTTTCTATTTTTCATATAAACCCATCTCATTTATGGAAAATATGTTACGTATTTTGTATAAAATTGCAAAATAGTGAAGTCGTGGTATAACATCGATGTGAGGGTAATGCCAGTTAGAATAGAATGTTGGTAATGGTTTTAACATAATTTTCGATATTTTATCTACTTTATTTCGTTGTTTGTAATCAACACATCCGTCATTATTTATTAGCATGAACCCCCAGCTCTTGGCAACGTCTCGTTGAGAATGTACAGAGCAGAACAAAACTCGGTCACGCAGCACACACACAACGCATTTCGCTCGCGTGGGCCGTGATGGAAGGACGCGTCGCGAGAGAGGGGCAGCCCGCCCGAGAGCGGGGGTTGCAGGCCCATTAAACGCGATCTCCGGCACGACGGACGGATTTACTCGCAAAATTTAAACGAGCGGTGGCGGCCATTGCGGCAGGTGTCTGTGAGCGGCCTGGCGGTCTATCGCTTGAAGGCTGGCTGTGCGTGGGTGTGTGACGTCACGCGGGCTGACCGGCGCAGCGCGCCGCGCTACGCCGCGGAGCGGGGCCCCCGCAGTGAGCGCGGGGGCGGGGCCGGGGGCCTTCGCTGCGGCGCCTCTGCCGCCGCCGCCTCCGCATTGCGTGCGTTGGGCGCTGGCGCTGGCGTCGGCCGCCCCCGCCCGCGCCCCGAATCGATGCTCGCGCCCACAACACGGCGAGCGCCTGCCTGCCCGCCCGCTCGCCCGCCCGCCCGCTCGCCCGCCCGCCGCTGCTCCCGACCCACTTCCGGAGCGCGGTTCGGGGTTCGACCCCCTCCTCCGTCCGCGCGGCTCTTGGCACGTGCGCGGAATGCAGAGCTGCGGATCTTCGCACTGCCGCTGAGGGGCGGGTCGCTCGCTCTACCTGCAACCGCGCAGTGATCCTCTAACGGTGTTATATGGGTGTGTCGCTTGCGCACAACTTTTATACACTTACATATTGTAAATAGTTATTCAAGATTCCTCTAAAAATATATTTCAAGGAGATTAATTCCGATTTGCGTATGGGTTGCAGTATTTTCCTGGAAAACCAGGCTGCCGATCTTTCTTCTATTTAATCGTGTTTCTATCACTGCAAAACTTTGATGAATTTCGTAGCCAGAAAGTTGTATTGGCACGTCTTGCAGTACACATATTGACGTTTAAACAAGTAACAAGTGAGCGAATATCTAGATATATTTCAGTATGGTAATTGTTGAAATTTTGAAAATTAAACTAATTTTTCTTTTGATAGTCTTTTGCATTATATTCATGTAATGCCACCAAACAGGAGCAAAAAATAATCCGTTATTTCAGTTTTTGTTGTTGTCCTTATCGTTGTCGTTCTTCCTCCCCATAATAATCTTCTTCGTGATCTTATTCACGGATTCCTTGAAGCATCTTCAATTTCGAGATCCCATCTCAGACTATCCTCAGAGCTGTGCTTCTCAACATTTTACCCGGCCTTTCTTCCGACATTCATAAAAAAATTCTCTATCATGAACTTCGGCCTGTTGGCATCTGTCGTCTTATGGGAGTGAAACCGCCCACTGCATCCACGCGGCCTCCACGTCACGTGCGGGAATCGGTGTCGCGGCGTCGGCTTTGTGCAACTGGCGCTCGCGCTCGCGGGCGCGGTGGGCGGGGCGCTCGGCGGTTGCCTCACCGCCACCGCCACCGCCACCGCGTACGCCGCCGGAGAAACGCGCCCGCGGGCGGTGCCCCGTCGCTAAGGCGACGGAGTGGACTCTCGCCAGACGGATCCGTCCGCTGACGTCACCTCCGCCGTCCCGGTGATCACGGTTTAGTGGCCTCTGGTGGCACCTGTCGCCTTGCGCCCGCGAAGGCCCTAACGCTCGTTTCGCAAGTGTTCGCCGCTTCCTTTGTGTACCCGCCCCCCCCCCTCCACCGCTGTACCGTGCCTTCACATATTTCGACCATTGGTTCTCTCTCTTGCTTTCACTTGGTCTTTCGCGGCTGGTTACAGTCACACGCAGCTGGAACTCTTTAAGTGCTCCTCAAATCCATCACCGTGTTGCATCCATATTTTTGTGAGTTATGTGAGTATTGGTTTGAGCCTGCCTGTCGAGCGTTGAAGGGTTTCCCTTCCCTCGCACTTTGAACGCAGGTCTGATGCCAGTCGGTCGCCTCCGGAACGTCTTCTGGGGAGACGCCATTCAGAGGATGCTACAGTTAATCCACTTTCTCTAGTCGAAGTAGAACATTGTTAAGACCTGCGTTTTGTTCTTTAGTGGTATGTGACGAACTATGGGACAAAATGATTAACTCATTGTGAAACTATGGCATTTTCTGGCCCCGCGATGAATTTACCACGACCAAATAGATTTATTTCGTTATTTATGTTTTATCCCTCACCGTAAGGACGACTGGCCAACGAGATGCTGTCACCCGAGATTCTGTTGGTGCTTCTGTTGGTCAACGGTAGTAATGACGATGCCGTGCGTAAACGCAGTTCCCAACACCCACCGCCGTGCAAGTGGGGTTGTAAATACGTTAATTATGGGAAATGGATGAAAGAAAATGGAAAATAGTTCAAGCCTCCGAGCGTTAATTCAGACGTAAAATACCAGTTAAGAAATGGAAAAAAGTACACTAGAAAATCAGATAATGCAAAAGACAAAACTGTGCCGCGTCGGCGCTCGTTAAGTCACGCGTGTCAGTGTCGAAGAAAAAAGAAAAAGAAAAATAAAATAAAAATAAAAACCGTTCCGCCGCCGGCGGGTTCGGCCCCCTGCAGCCTCTGACAACTGGCGTAGCCGCCGGATATACACGCCGAGCGACTCTGTCGCAACGGTTGCGTTGTGCGCGCGGGGCTCGGCGAAAACAGTAGCCAATTACGTTGTGTAATACATAGTTGCGCGCGGAAAACCGGCTTAAGGACGGAATGGGCGCGTGGATGTCGTTTGACGCAAGGTCGTTACTCCGGAGGCCGCGGGCTGCGCTGTGATACCGTTCAGCAACTGCCATGTTCCACTCTGCCAAATTGTTTTCGTACACACCTCACCGGCGTGGTTCTCGTTTTGCGAATTGGCCATTGGGGAATGTAAGCGAGTGTCCAACAGACCTAAGGACTCCTTGCTGCGGTAATGTACCGTGTACCGTACTGTGTTAATTGCGTTGTACCTGTCCAGACAATACTCGCGGTTCAACGGCTTCTGGAAGTGAGATTGAGCTGATATCGGCGTTGTCAGCTGCAGCCTTGAATGCTTTTCCTGTTCTGATGTGTATCGCAGGTTCGCATTGTTTTGAAATTATGTCAACTGGACTAACGAATGAACGGGCCTATCGTGAAGCAGCGATCAGAGCAAGAGGTGAAAAATCGTTGAATGCACCTACTTTCGTAGCGAGAGTTACACGGGTCTGCGTCTACGTAATCTGCCCGCAAGCTACTCTCAACTGTCAACCTGCAATTCGAATGGAATGTTTTTATGATAGTTAAATTATTATTTTTCAGTTGCGCAAAAATTGATTTCCATAGTCTGCTACTAAGATATGCATACCGGCGGCATTACGAGCACGATAACTTTCCGCAGTGACAATGACAATAATCAAACTTGTCAGTGTTTCTCAATCCTTTTCATTGCATGAAATATCTCGAAGGAGAAAAAAATCCCCACTTATCTACTAACTTTACGACTATTTTTCATTTTTTCATGCAGCTCGTATGGTATTGATTTTAATATTCATCCTTCACTAGCTGTAAATCTTGACCGTAGTGTTACTGAGTTTAATACACTTACAGTCCTGTTCAGTAAATGTTACCAATATTCGAAATAGCGCCACAAAAGAAAACGTTACTCATGCAACTTTATTGTTGCTGATTACGTTGCATTCTGTCATAATATAACGATGGTCAATTGACTAAAAATCGAGAATAATATTTTAAACATTTTAAAGTTGAAGCTTGATTTATAGTTTTATTAAAACCAATATGTAATTGCAGAATTGTAAAAGTGTATAAATGAAGTCGTATGCTTCCGCGGTCATGTAAAAGTGTATGTTTGCACGTGTGTATAAAAATATTTATTGTAAAGTGTTGAGTCGTCGGCTCATGAGGTGCGTGCGTGCGGTGTTGCAGGACCCGTTCCAGAGCCAGTACTCCCCAGACAGCGCTGTCGACTGCAGCCCGCTCGCGCCGCTTCCAGAAGCGCTCTCCCCCGCTGCATGGCCCAGCGATGAGCAGGGCTGCGGGCGGCGCCACAAGCAGCAGCTGCGGAGCCCGGGGCGGGCGGGGGCGGGGCCGGGGCGCGGGCGGCGGTGGGAGCCGCTTGGCGGCGTGGGCGACGGCGCATCGGCCGACGGCGGCGGCTCAGCAGCGATCCAGACTCAGGCTCCGGCGGCGGCAGCGGCGCTCAGCCCGGCCCGCCGCGCGCGCGGGCTGATGACCATGGCGGAGACCCAGGTGGAACCCGGCTGCGGCGCCGGCGGCAGCGGCTCCGGGGCCGGCGGCGGGGGGGCGGGGCCGCCCGACGTGGCGGCGGTGGCTGCGGCCGCGGCTGCCGCGGCGGCGGCGGTGGCGGCGGCGTCCCCGCTGCTGCATCACAACAACAACCACCCGCACGCGACCAACAACAACCACCGCAACACCAAGCAGCGCAAGCGCAAGAGGCTCAGCCAAGTGGTGGACAAGCTGGCCACGCAGGTGTCGTCCAGCCCTGCGACGCCGCTCAACAACAACTTCCACCACCATAACAACAACCATCACAAGGAGCTCGACCTGCTGAAGCACGTGAAGAGCGAGCCGGGCGACGCCGAGGACGAGGCGCTGGCGGGCGACGCCCCCGAGCCCCGAGCGCTCAAGGCGTCGAAGACGATGGCGCCGGCCGAGGGCGCCGCGCCGCTCAAGGAGGAGCCCGGCACGGGGACGGGGTCTGTGCCCGGCGCGCCGCTGCCCGGCGGGCCCGAGGTCTTCCGCTTCGACAGCACCAGCGAGCGCTACCTGTACGCGGCCATCTCCGAGGAGGACGAGGCCGAGGACGTGTTCAGCCCGGCGTCGTCGTCCAACAAGTCGCCGCACAGCTCCACCACCGACTCCCCCAAGATCAGCTTCAGCCCGCTGCGCCTCAAGGACAGCAGCGTGGAGGAGGAGCTGGACGGCGAGGGCCGGACGCTGCCCGCAAGCGCCGCCGCAGCAGCAGCTGCCGCCGGCCGGCCCGGGGCGGGCGTCGCGGCGCCCGCCGCCGCGGCGCGCGGCCCGCACGGCCCCGGCGAGGACGCGCCGCGGTACCCGGGCTGCGCGTGCGCGCACTGCGTGAGCGGGCCCGACCGCTTCTTCCCGGCGTCGCCCATCTCTCCGCTGACGCCCGTCTCGCCCACGCCCGCGCCAATGTACCACTTCGAACACTACCTGCACAACAAGTACCTGCCCGAGGTGTACCGACGGCGGTCGCACTCCGACTCCGACCTGCCGGTGTGGTTAGAGGCGGCCAAGGTCGAGCCCGGGGAGGCCGGCACGGGCGCGGGCGCTGGTGCGGGAGCCGGCGCTGGCGCGACCGCGGTCGCCGCCGCGGCGGCCGCGGCGGCGGCGGCGACGGCGGCGACGGCGGCGACGACAGCGACGGGCAGCACCCGTGGCTCCTCCGCGCGCCAGCCGCCCCCGCACCCGCTCACCCTCTCCACGCCCAGCAAGGGCGGCTCCCTCGAGTCGGAGACGTCGACGCCGCAGGACTCGCCGCTCGACCTCTCCATGAAGGGCAGCCGGGAGCGCGTGGGCAGCAGCACCAGCTCGGACTCTGCCGCGCCCGTCACGCCCGCCACCCCCGCCACCCTGGAGGCGGCGCTGCCGCCGCTGCAGCTGCAGCTGCTCACGCCGGGCTTCCTGCAGCCGGGCAAGGGCGGCGCCGCCATGCCCGTGCCGGTCGTGAAAGGCGACGTGGCGTCGCCCACCACCAAGGAGTCCGTGGCGGTGCGCTACAACCTCGAAGTGTCGCCCGTCGTGGAAGAGATGCCGCCGGGCTCCGACGTGGCGTACGTGTGCCCCGTGTGCGGACAGATGTTCAGCCTGCACGACAGGCTGGCCAAGCACATGGCGTCGCGCCACAAGAGCCGCGCGCAGCCCGACCAATCGTCCAAGGCGTACCTCTGCGAGATCTGCAAACGCTCGTTCGCGCGCAGCGACATGCTGACGCGGCACATGCGCCTGCACACGGGCGTCAAGCCCTACACGTGTCGCATCTGCGGCCAGGTGTTTTCGCGCTCCGATCACTTGTCCACACACCAGCGCACGCACACGGGCGAGAAGCCCTACAAGTGCCCGCAGTGCCCGTACGCGGCGTGTCGCAGGGACATGATCACGCGCCACATGAGGACTCACGCGCGCTACGAGCCCGGTGCGGAGCGGCCCGAGCGCGGGCGGCGGGGTGGGCGGCGGGGAGGGCGCGGCGGCGGGCGGGGCGGGCGCGCGGCTGCGGCTGCGGCCGCGGCCGCGGCGGCCGCGGCTGCAGCGGCGGACGACGCGGCCGGCAACCCCGAGCTGGCCGACCTCGGCCTGGCCGACGACTGCCTCGTCTCGCCCGACTGCATCTCGCCCGAGCCGCCGCTGTCGCCCTCGCCGTCGCACGCCTTCAGCTCGTTGTCCGTCATGTCGCCCATGGCGATGGACACGGGCGGCCACGACGCGGACTGAGCGACCACGCCCGCACCGCCCCGTGGTCGGCCCCACCCCCTCCCCCTCCAGCATTCCAAGGAGTTCGTAAAGAGTGCGAGTGTTGTGAAGTGCACCGCGCCAGCTCAACACGGCGAAGATCTGAAGAGGAGCGCCCCGACGCATTAGCTTTGTCGTAGTTCTAATTTAAACAAAACCTAAATAAGAAGTTTTAAAATCTGAAGGTTGTGATGACAATTGAGTTTGTGTACTCAATGCTATTCCCCTCCCTTTGCTGTGGAGTTGAAAGTGTTATGTTTTGAATTGCTGTGGTTATTTTGTAAAAAAAAAGAAATGTTCTCTTTGAATACTAGTTGATGAGTAATGCCCGCTTGAGTGCGAGAAAGAGAGAAAAAGAGAGAGAAAGAGCTCGCAACCGCAGGCCGGTTGGTGACGTGTTGTGGTGGTTTTTTGTTGTTGTAAATAGATGACGCTGAATGTAAGTAGCGAGTCGCCGGCTCGCTCTCCGCCCGACCGCCCCCGCCCCGCCCCTAGCGGCCACGCCCCCTCTCACCTGCCCCGCTCCCCCGCGGCTGCGCCGGACCGGTGCGACTCCATGGGCATTTCTAGATGTAAAGAGGGAAGGGAAGTGCAAACGGTAACGGAAGTGTGTATCATTTAGGCGCCTTACGCGCGCCGCTGTAATTTATTCTCAATGCCAAAAATGTACGTTCTAGTGACTATCTTTTACATTTATATAAGGATCGCTAGCACCGGCCCCCGGCAGGAGTCCATCCTCCGAGCGGTAGGCGGCGAGCTTCGCCCGCCCGCCCTCTGGCCTGCTCACACGCCGCTCCCGTAGCAAACGTGCGATGCTCTTTCAGCGAATGAACGTCTTGTAAGAAGATCGCACGTTTCGGCACGGGAGCTCGACCCTCTCGCTCAGTTTACTCCTGGACGATCTTTCAAGAACACCCCGTCTCCCCGTCCCAAATACTGCTTCAGCACGGAGCTCGTCCTCGCAGTTCCTTGTTCCTACGACAGCGCCCCTCCCCGTGATCCATAACAGCAACAGCACCGATGAGGAACTCCGGCCATGAAAATTGCATTGATGGCGGCTGTCGCGGTCGTAGCCGCAGGGGGGGGTGGTGGCCTAGGTCAGGGTCGAGGACGGGCCGTGCACGCGCGGCGCACGCCGCTGCGTGTTGCCGCTCTCTTGCCCCACGGCCCGCGCCGCCGCCGCCGCCGCCGCCGCCGCCTCCGCCAGCGCGTTGTCTCCGTTCGGTCCGGCCTCCCGCCCGCTTATCGGCGGGCGGCCTCTTGCGCAAGGCCAGTCGCCCGCCGCCGGTTCAATCGCTGTGCCGACTGCCGGGCGCTCCGGGCTAATTACATGCCTCGTTACTGTACATGACGCGACGCCTCTGCACGAAACGCGGAGAACGGATTGGCCAGGTTTCCCCTAGTTGTTTTTTTTTTCCTCACCGCGTGTGATTAAATGCTTCCAACCCTTGACGTTCACTTAATGGGACTAACGCGTGTTTCTGTCTCAATCATTGGCTTTCTCAGTGGTTTCGAATGTAATTTCCTTTTTTTGTTGTTCTCATTCTGGTAGGCTCGTAGTTTTTGTTGAGTAAAACGCCTACCATTTTTTCTCAATGTCAAGTAATTTATACAGAATTAAATAATTGGCCTCGAATTAAATTTTGCGACCGTCCAGATGCTCAATCGAGATTGATGGGGTGTGTATGCCTTGCGAGGAGTGATAAGTAACTTTGTTATGTCTTTCTAATGTCAAAAACCGTGGTCTTGAGCAATTATTTAGTTCACACGGCAACGCGAGTTAGAAAAACGTCTTCTTGACGATAATCTTAATACTTGTAGCTACATTTGCATCGCAGGTTTTGGGCAGTGATTTTTCAGTAAGCAAACTTTTCTCAAAATTTTTTGCTGATATTAGATTTTCAGTTTCGTAATATAAGAGAGAATTTCCTACAAATAGACTTCTACCTTTCTGATATTCTCTTTTTCGGTCACATATTGAGGGAATGAAACAAATGTGACTTTGCAGGCTCTGAACAACTAACTTCTTTCTTATTGCCTCCTCTGGTCTGGGGTAACTTTTCTCAGGGATAACTTTTGGAAAACGTCTTTATCGTTTAGCGGTAGTTGTAGAGAAATCAAGGAATATTTTTTAAATTCCATTTCTTATTCACAGAAAAAAAAAGCTTTCTCTTTTGACAATATTCTATTTCGATATATTTAAATCTTGAATAGCAAGGTTGTAGGGTGGAAGTCTGTACAAAACTTCGCGAGCTATTAGGTGGGAAGTTTAAAAGCGGTTCAATCGGAATAAATAGAAATATATTCTAGTATCTGCAGTTATTTAGATGAATTGCAGTACAGAAAAACTTGTTCGAAATAATTCACTTCTTCAAAGCAGTTGTCACTATACGTAAGAGAGGCTACCAGGCATGCATTTTCTGAACATTTTCTGTAAAGAAAAAAAAACATGGTTTATTCACAAATATTAGTAATCTGCTTGAAAGTAGGCGGAGAGTCTTGCAGTTTCTACGCGTCCGAATCAGGCGGACAACCTTGGCTCCGGAATCGAATCCTTCGTATCCTCGGGACGGTGGTATCGTGTGCCCGTAGACCTCCGAATCCAGCAGCCGCCGCCACGTGAGCGGTGGCATTGGCCGTGGCGTACCAGGGCCTAAGCTAGGCGCGTGCACGAGATGAAGCGGAGCGGGGCGGCGGGCGACGCGTCGCGCGTCGGCGGGCGACGCGTCGCGCGTCGGCGGGTCGCGACCTTGCGCAGATCGATCGGGCGGGCGGGAAGGCCGGCGGCGAGCCGCACAGCACAGCACAGCGCCGCGCCGCGCCGCGACTGCGGAGGCGGCGGCGGCCGAGGCGGGCCGCGGATGTAGGCAACGGGGTCAGACGCGCACCCCTTCGTCGCTTTCGCCGCCCGACGCACTGCGCCAGCCCCCGACGCCGCGGGCGGGCGACCGACCGGGCGAATTAATAACGAAGCCCCCTGATGAAATTTAAAACGAGGCTCGCGGAGTTTATTATTTATTCTTGAATCACTGCCAGAGAAGTCGCGCTCTTTTTTCGTCATAGTCGGCTTCCGTCCCCCACCTCCACCCCGCAATAGTAGCGATAAACAAACTCCGGTGTCTTTTGTTATTAATTATCCCTCCAGTTTTGTCACTATCTTGTGACGTCAACACTCCGACTGAAAGAGCTGGCGAGTGTAATTCATTTGTATATATCATTTTTTTATACGTCTTCAATATCATCTTCCCCACCCAAGAAGTGTGTTCATGTGTTTTTGTTCCGTAAACCTGCCCGGAGGGGGGGGACTGCGCTTAGTAGAAAACAAGGCCGGGGAGTGTTGCTGTTGCGTCGTAGCCGACCGTCCCTCGGCCCCGACTCCTGTCCAGTCCTCCTGTCCTCAACCCTGAGCCGTGCAGCGGGCGGCGAGCGAGCGCCGTCGTGCCCTGCGCCGGCGCACAAGCGCTTCCTAGGGAGCGAGAGCTCACGACTGAGTGCGCAAGCCCTTTTGCGCATCTTCCCGCCATTTCTCTCTCTCCACGTGCGTTTTGTTCGCTTTACCTCTAGTGCCAAATGAAATGGCCAGTTACGTTCATGCTCAGCCAGCAGAAAATTTGTTTTTCTATCTGTGAAAAATAATGGTGCCAGTTTTTGTTTGTAATTAGACTTTAAACTTTTATTTGTAACTTGCCCTCTGCCTGATATTCTGTTAGAGATTTGTATTTTTGAAAACACATACGTTGACTGCCTGTCCGTATGTATTCAGAGAGTGTTTTCGTATTTGAAAGCTTCAAAACAATTTTCATCTCCTTAGTCAGTGCCATTATAAGGCAGAGGGCGTACGTTTATTAATTCCTGTGGTAGTTCTGAGAAAACCACTTGTAAGAAAACCACATCACGTATCCTAAGCATGGGTCTGCAAGAAGCGGCATTGTTGAGTGGTGTGGCGAAAGTTACAAGGCACAGCGTTACTCTAACGGGCGAGGTAAGGGCATTATAGGATGTATTATTTCAATGTGTTGTATTGAAAGGCAGAATTCGCAGAGTGAGCTTCGAACGAAACGGTGACCTTCCTGCAAAGCTCTCTTCGACACAAAGACTTATGTTCTGTGCTTTATTTATATATTTTTTAAAAAGAAAAAGAACTATTAAAAGAGTAGAACGCTCTCGCGGTTGTGGTGGGAGACGCCCTACTACCACCTTGTTCCCGTGATTACGAAAAACTTGTGCCACATTATTGTAATCGTTTAATGTATAAGTTATTTTGTTACCTTTATTTTGTTCTTCTTTAAAAGAAGGAATCTTCCATTGTAAAAATTATGTTCAGTTTATGCTATGTACAGTTGCAGGTAGATAATTTTAAGGTGCATATTTTGATCCTAACTTTTCTATTTTATTTATACAGTTCATTTTCGTTCTGTTTATTTCTGCTTGGACTTGTCCTAGCCGCTGGTTCTGACGAAGAGTCTTTTCTCAATTTGTTATAGTAAAGTGTTCTATCACAATGGTGTTTTGTTTCAAGCTTCGACTTGTTGATATTGTGAAATTTACGATTGTATTTAGTCTATTTATGCAAAACCTATGCGTCTATTCTTTTTTTTTAAATGCATTTTTGTGACTAAAAGGCGTTTCTTACGTCCAGTGCTAGTTATTTCTTTCTCTTATGTTATAACGTGCATATTTGCAATACATTGTCACAAATATTGAACCAGCGGCGTAGTCATGATATCCGGTTACATTTTGTATCTTTACAAATTACTTCTTAAATCGTAGCTGCATTTGAAACGAGAAGTGCTATGAAAGCTCAAAGAGTACAAAGACGCATTGTTATGAAAAAATAAAAAGCTTGAAATGATTTTATTTTGATACACTGTTTTGCTTATCATTTTCCATTTTTTGCTTTTTCCTCACATCCTTTCCTTATTTTTCTTTGTTTTTCTTTAAGTTTTGAGTGAATAAAACCTCCTTGAGTTCTGGCCTACGTACTGTAACATATCATAAGCTGGTTGTAAACATGGAGATATCAGAACTTGCATGATCGACAATACTTGAGGGAAGTTCATGGGTTCGTCATGGACGTCTCCAGAAGCTAGTTACCATTATAGGACAGCGTGGCTCCCTGTATTTTTACCATACGGCGTATCTGTAGGGTAAAACGAAACATTTTTCGAATTTTTCCTACAATTCTTCTTTTTTCTCTATCACGGGCACATTCATAAAACTAGTAGCTGAGGGGGCCACGCGCAGTCAAGAGTTGTCACATTATTAATGGTGCTAAAGTGTCCAAACTCTCTTGAAGGGATGTAATGTGAAAATTTAAAAGCGATTATAGTGTAGCCATTGGAAAATATAATGCTATTTTTAATCAGAAGTTGCTATGAAATCTTATATACTGCCACTTTACAGTTTTATCGAGTTATGGCATATTTTTTAATATTTGAAAATATTGTACATCCATAAGTGCATACTTACTAGAAAATGGTCTTTCAGATGCAAAACTATTTCCAGACTTAAAGATTTAGATTATATTTCTCCTGCGGTTGTGCTCAAGATGACATTGTGGGATTGCATCGATAGCAAAGCTGCTCATTTTTTATCTCTAATGACATGTGATCTACAATGTGAAATTGTTTTTGGATTTGCGTTCACCTATGACGAAATGAGTAGTTGCATTTTTATACGTAATTAAGACGATCCTAGTCAAAGACCTGACGGATAATATTCAAATACTAGAATAATTATGTCATCTTGAATATAGCTTCAGGAAAAGTACATTCAGATTAGAAGAAATTATTGAATCGAGTTTTGCCTCCTTTCAAACTTCAACATAAAATGCTTTGTAATATATTTTATGATTCCTATAAACAAATATTTCACCACTCACTTTTCGATTTGAACAAAGTTAACACTTCAAATTCTTTACTATTTGAAACTTGTCAATTTCTACTTATACATTGATTGTGTGATGTGCTGGTATGTAAGAAAGTGGGTACAATGGTGCATTGGTGACGGCCATGATGACATGTCAACGGCAAACTGTATGTTTGCGGAGGGCGTCCTCTCCAAACTAGAGAACAAACAAAAAACCGACCAACGTCTACAAACAAACAAGCCACAGGGCTTGAGGTGTTGTTAGTTTTGTGTAGATGTATGTAACTCGCTGTTGTTCTGTGACGTGGCACGTACATGTCAGATGTTCTGTGATGACCGCTCCGTATCTGTACCACCCAACCCTCATACTACCTTCGGGAATCCTATGTGTTGTTCTGACCGGAAAGATCTAAGCGATAGAAGTAGATTTTGTATTTTTGTAACAACATGGGTGACGGTACTGCGTGCGGAATGCCCTACTCTACTTCCCGAAATTCTCACGTTCTGATATGGTGTTGCCATCATATGTTGCTTCCATTTTTCCTGTATGAATTAATTTTCGTAAAAGAATGCATTCAGTATTCCTGTGACCCACGCCGAACATTTGTTTTCCATCCTAATGCAGATTCTTGGTGGTCGTAATAAACGATCAAAATCTTATATTAAGTCTTCCAGTCGTGGTCGTTTCATGTTGTATGAATGCACTTTAGAATCCGGAATTCTCTTATTTTTCATTGAAATTTAAAAATAAAAAAATCGTATGTACAAAATAAAAAAAGCATGTTACGTTTGTATGTTCAACATTTTATGCTTATTTAAGTTCCATTTTTTCCCCTGAATCATTAAATAACTCTTTAATTGAGAAACATTTTTAAAATCACTTGGGAGAAGTGTGTGTTAACTTGCTGGTGACTGCTTCTCCCGAATGGTTTTGTAAACGAACAGTGTTAACGACTTGGGCAGTTTTGTTTTGAATATGAAACGAATATCTCTATTCGCGTTTCAATTATTGTGTGTTACTAGTTGTAAGCTCAATGTATGAATAACCAGTTACACGCAATGATGTCATTTTCTCACCTATTCACATAAAATTTTGGTATCAATAAGAAGTAATGGGACTATATTAATGACGGAAATAAAACGTGTTTAATTTGGGACAATAATTACAAATACACTTTCAGAGTTAGAAAGAATCGGAAGAGATAAATTAGAAACTGCACTTCAGAAAGCTCTGTAAAGGAGCGAATGAGAAAACCACACATTTCAGACTAAAGAAAGCCTGGTGTCTGGATATCAAACATGATTTTATATATTGGTCCATACATTTAATATAAAGTAATAATATTTATAAAACTGGTTAAACAATTGATATCTTGTTATTATATTACGTTACCCCTACATCGAAAGCAGAATGTTCATTTCGTATCGTGATATTTATTAGGGAACAGAACTGTGACCTTGTAGCTCTTCTATTTTCCTGCCGTAACATTTTACGGTTTCCACTGGTCTGTTTTTGTATTACATTGTTTTTCCGTCCGATGTATCATTCTGTGATAAAATGCAGTTCGTTAAGTCTGGGCTTAGGGAAGAGGAACATTTTTTATTTTAATGAAATGATTTCAATAAATTTTTTACACTTGTGGTAATTTAAATTCCTTTTTTCTATTGAATTACCTACAACACCAAACACTCCCTCAGGGTTGCAGAGAAATAACAAATACAACAAAATTATTGTGGCCGCACACACTGTGCAATTTCCGTTTTTTTTTCTCATCCGTATCAAACACACGACTTCCACTCGCTTTTTGCAACCATGTCGATAACAGGGTATTAACAAAATTTCTCGAATGCTTCTTTATAAAATATGTCATTTCCCGTTCACGACACAAGGCGTTTATTTTTCAGTCTCGTGAACGACCTAAACGTCGGAATTCTACATATCTATCATTTATACAATATACAGTACACCTTGATGGGTATATGTTTGCTACACGCCATCCGACTTCCCAAAGGGTGTGTTCGAGCCTGGGTGAGGTGTGTGGATTTTCTGAGGGGAAAATCGTGCTTGCGGCAAGTAAAAGAATTTCGGCCTTATAGAATTAAAGCCTGTGACAATTCGCGGACCAATTAACGCCTCAAGTAAAGAACACATATGACACATCCATACGTGATATGTATGTAATGTAATTGTGGCGCCCACCCTGGCACAAAAGTAAAAGTCAAAATTTACCAGAGACGCTGCAAGCGTATTGAATGCCATCTAAAAATTACTAGCAATTTAAATCAAGTTGGAGTGGGTCAGTGGATCAACCTCAATGTGCCCAGACGTTAAAAACAAAACAACACACACGTACACATTTATGTAATAAGTTTTTACAATGTGCATATCTAATGTTCGTGTGTTATGTTGATTTTTATGTAAATCGTCCCATTTCTTAAAAAAAATATCTGCAGCTAACAGAATTATTCGTTGCTCACTACCTGTATTTGTGCTACCGTCTTACATATTTAATGGGTTCCATTCTTGCAGACAGTAGCCTACAGAGTAACTCTCGATTGCCATATATTATTTTGCTCGTGTTCCCTTCTAAACAAGCGGCACAAGAAGGGAATGCAATCTGCACCCTCTTCGCCCAGCCCACAGCACGCGCATGCGTGCCCGAGCCTCCGACGCGGAGAATTCCTCCCCGAGTCATTGACTCAAGCGTTCAAACACGCGCCTCTCGCGCCATTGAAATGCCGTTCACGAATCCGTGATAGATACTCATTGTCAGCGGCGCAATGATAGTTATCACTTCGGCAGCTGCGCCACGATGCTCCGGAGAGAGCGATGCAAATGATACATTGAGCGAAACCGGTTAGCCCGGGCAAAAAGCGCGGGCGGGGCGGGGAGGGGCGAGGGCGGCTGCCGTGCTGAGTGATGGAGGGGTGACAGCCGTGTATGTGGTTGCGCCTGCCGTACCCACGCGGGCAGCACGGCCGTTGCCACCGCCATTTCCACCCCTACCACTGTTAGGGGGGAGGGGCTGAAAGTATATCAGGTGGGTCGGTCAATTTCAGTTCGGACTCCCCATCCCTAAATATTTTTGATGTGCGTTTGTGAGAAAGATGCTAGTTTAAAATTAAATGAAAACATAACAGGAATAATCATTTGGATGTGATACGTTCAAAATGTGAAAGTAGCTTGAGGAAATGAAGTAAAATTACAACAACAAAAAAGTGTCTGCGGAGAGGGGATGATCCCCTGTTTCCCCTGGATCCGACCCTAACTAGTACCACCAAAAGCACCACTATCACTACTCGCCGTCTACTACTACTACTACTACTACTACTACTACTACTTCATTCATCTCCATCATCACTATCACGAACATCGCAACATTACCAAAACCACATCCACTACCTTCAGCATCACACACCACAACCATTGCCATCAACATCAGTAACACCAGCATTGCCTCCATTATTACACTCTCTCCACTGTCACCATCACCAGTATTACCACAATTACCATTTCAGCATAATTCATTAATACCATCGCAACCATCAGCATTATTAGCGCCTCCATTAGTTACAGCATTATTTCAACCATGATGTCCGAGTATAAACATTATAACTAGCATCAGTTGTAAGATCGAATTAATTTGTAATCATCACTTCTCCTATCATAATTTGGCTACTTAAGTTCTAATCGTCCCTAATCACACTTGGTATATATTGCCATTCTAGAATTATCTTCACTTCCTTAATTGTCACTTTCAATACAGCCGTCGTTTTCCACTAACACCTTACACTGCCATTTTATAATTCTTCACACTTAAATTTACGGGCGAAATGTATCTAGATAATAAAACAATTCTTTTGTTCATTTCTAACAAAATTCTCTTCTAGGATTGACCTTTTTAGTAAATTTGTTCACTTTAATTTTTACCTTCCATTAGGCCCTTCCAAATTATGAGTTTTTTACAGCATAAAAATTAAATGTTCTCTCTCCTAACGACTGTAGCAGTCAACATCTTCAAATCGCCCTGATTCTCGGCCTTTCTCTCATTTTTTGCAGCCCCTAAAGCACATTTTCTTGTGCATTTTTTCTCCAATCTTTTCGTTCCTCTTGAAGAGTCACTTCCTCCACGGGGCTTACTACCGACCAGATTCGAGAGATCGCTATCGACGCCGATATTGAATTTCCGTGCGTGGGCGACTTCGGACCCGCCAAATTGCTCTCACGAGTCTGACGCGCGTGTGTGTGTGGAACGTGCAGGGCGTGACAGCGGTTTGCTCCCGTCTGGCCGCTCAGTGAGGTTACGAGTACAATATACTCTGCGTGTAGTTGCCGTCTCTTGTTTCTCGTCGCCGGACAGGCAATTCAAACGTTGATGTATGACTTTGGTTAGCATCACGGTGTTACCGACTACGGTGGCATACTAGTAGTTATTATTTGCGATTTGTCACCGCTGACACTGACGCCACTTAATCTAATTACCCCAGGTTAACAAACCCAATTTTGCAAATTCCAGATAAATACAAATCTATTCGTGTTCGTTTCACTATTTCAAGTGCACCAGAATGTGAATTGCCAGGTCGGAGTTACTTTCGAAGATATGATTAACTTTCTATACTTCAGTACCTAACACAGTAGTTGTTAGTAACACAGTAGTTGTTGACATCTTTCGTTTTCGCTTAGACCCAGATAATAATTCGTAATTATTCCCGAAATTCGAAATATATATCACAGGCTGCAAATATTTTCGTCACTTACGAGACACCGATTAAGGCAGTTTTTTTCTTTAAATTTTTAATTTTACGAGTCAGTGAATTTTTCATCCATGTTTTCAGAAGATTTCACAAGTGTTTTGTTATGCCCGATCAATGTGGAACAAGTTAATTTAATCTGCTGTAGAATACGTGAGTGAACTTCACTTTTCTACGTAGTACTACCCCTGTCATGGTAAATTGTTCTCACGTTCCCCTTCATCTCATCAAGTTCCTTTTGCTATTACGAGGCTAAGATGAAATCTTGTTCGATGGAGAGTCGTATGAATAAGCAATGAGTGAAAATGGAAAGTCAATTCAGCCTACAACACCAGCTTCAAAGAGAAGGTCTTAAATAATGCATCATTCTGTAAAAGCATGCAAACACCTCTATCTCTTTAGATTTTCCTGTGCAATTATGTTTAACGCTCCTGATTTACCTTTACTTTTCATTGCATGTCTTGCGACTTCTGTCTTTACATTTTGGGTCGTGTGCGCGCTTTGTTCTGTGCATGTTCGAGTACAGGTATGATTCCAAATTTTCTTCAATCTGTTTGGTCGTATCTTGTTTTAAATTGGTAGTGGAGTTCAAAGTTTAGCCTTTTAGTTCGCACTTCTTGGATAAATAGAACGTGATAATAATGTGCCCTTTAATATGAAGCCGTTGGGGGTGTTCATTTAAACTTTTCTGTGGATAGCAAAGGATTTGGGGTTTCTTATTCATTACGAGAATAGATGACATTATTTAATAAATCGTCTCAAATGAAGTAAAATTACTTTCTGCTTATTTTACACATATGTGCTACGATGATAATGTTCCATATGGTATGGAATCTGCTTTCATTACTTTAGTATAACATTCCTTTCCAAGAATGATGTGCGTAAACTGTTAGAGACATTACATAACATGGTCCAAGAGTCAGTGAAAGGTTTGGATTAAATTCCAAATTAACTTCACGACTCCTGGCATGGTGGAGAGACTTCCCGCGCGGCAACAGCACATCTGCACACGGGCACAAACTTCTCCTTCGCGTTGATTCGTTTAAAACGCGCTCTAAAATTAATCCAAACACCATATCGCGTGCGTCTGAATTTCACCCCGTTCCTCCCCCATTCCGCCGCGCACAATCACCCAACAACTCCTGCGGGGGGAAGCGAGATTGCTCCCATTCCTATCGCGCTAGGCGGTCTTTCTCCTCCCACACCTTGCGGGAGCCTGGAAGAGAGAGCAGAGAGCATCGGCGCGCGCGAGCGCTTGCGAGGGCCGGAGCGGGGCGAGACGGGGCGTGCCGCAGGGTTCTACTGCTGGTCGCATTCCGCAGACGGCTGTCTCCTCGCTCCGCTCCGCCACCCGCGCCGCCCCCGCCGCCGCCGCAGTGCAGCGAGCCCTTAAAGCCAGAACGTTAAAGGGAAGCGGCTACACGGCGGCGTCGAGCGGCAGACAGCGCCTGCTGCCTTCAAGAGTTGTGGGAGGAAGCGAGGGCCAGACCTCGCCGGTTTCTCTGTGTTGAGGAAACTCGTTTGTTCTTTCCTTTTTCTGTGTATTGGCCGACATTGGAGGCGATTTCTGTAAACGTTGTTATGTTTTTAATGTATATTTAGAGGAATAGTAAATGGTGGTGGTGCGGCGAACCAGGTCGACAACTCTTTAAAGCATCGCTTTCGCGTGGAATTGTTTCCGCGAAAGGGAGCGCGGAATTGAAGGAAAGAGATGCTTGTCAGACGGCGGTCTAGCGAACTTCATCTTGTACTCTTTCCGAAATTTCTTTCCGTTACTGAACGGATTATCTCAGTTTCCGGAAGTATTTCATCACGATAGTGGTCTATCCACTAAACGTATTTCCAGGAACAATTTCAGGGACATCTGGTAGAGGTGTCTTATTGTCTTTCCCTTCACGACCATACATATCGTTCTACAAGACTTATTGCAACTTCCTTGCGATCTTTTTTCTCGGAAAGATGTCGATATCTTTGAGCCTTTGATGGGCTTAATGCAGGTCCCTCTTGATGGAGATGGAGCTCACTCAAAATCTGTGGGGAAATTTTATTTTCGAAATATCGCTAGCAGACTTACAGACCGGGGTTTGCGACCGCCCCGCTCCCCGCGGCTGCGCTGCCGGCGGCGCCTTGTGCCACGGGGGGCGTGGCGGACTGGAGCGAGCCCGGTCGGGTGTGGAACCCGCGACCCCCGCGCAGCCGACCTGGGCCCCGCCGCCGCCACCGCTGCGACGCCCGTCCCCGACGGCGTCGCCTCGTTTTATGTCATGTTTTATGATACATGTTGTTATGAAGTTCGTATATATACATATTGTGTATATTTTATCAGCGTTATGTCAAATCATCGTCAAACGTACAGATACTTGTAATATCAAAGGTGTTACCGACTATGTTCGGAGATCGTGGACCCCTGAATCCAATGTTATCTTTGTCTGTGAAACAATGGGAATATTATATATATACCTAAATATCGTAACTCAACGTGAACCATTTGCTGGTAAAAATGGTTCCAATATATACATACTGCGTTTCTTCACATTTGCTCAACATTCTTCTGTATACACTTGTAAAACATATATTAATTATTGAGTATTCTCTTTGCCGAGCTTCGAATATTGCATTTGAGAATATCATATTAATATATAATAATTATTTTGAATAAATGATTCTTTGTGAACTTTATAGTACATTGTATTTTCCCCTACTATTCATTAATATTTATTTTCAGGAAGTGCACGATTGGCTATTCGGTTATTGGGAAGATCCAATTAATGACAACGCTGCTTATGATATATAAAATACGAAATAATTGAATTCTGATTTTGTCACATCACGTCAGCTATATGATATATCTACATCCTTATTCTATTTTTCACTGTTATTGGAAACAAAAGCATGTCAATTACAAAAGAACTGAAAGAAAACTAAAAGAAACACCTAACGTCGTCTCAGATGCCTATTAGTGTTTTGGTGGTTTCTACTATTTCTTAAGACAGGTCTTGGCTATTTTAGTTCTCGTAAATTGTATATGGAAGTGAGACATGTTATTACATAATTTCATTAAATACGTGAACATGATGATTATTTTTCATTAGTGTTATCTAGGGTTATTAAATCAATATTTTAATTTAGTTATAACTTTTTAAATATTCAGAGGTAGTTTTAAAATAATGCAACCTTTATTTCTTCGGCTTTCTTCCTTGTTTTCCTTCCTCCAGATTTTGCAATAAAGTGGTTTGGTACGTTAGAGAGCTAATTTTCGGGAAAGTAGCACAGGAGACCTTAATGTCGAGTGAGTTTTAATGTTTCAAATTGCCTCAACTACTGATCTGATAGTCCATCACCTGCCCGTGGAATGGTCTAAAGGAAATTGTAAACTTCTCTGTTTGTATGACCGTAGGTTATACATGCAACGTGTTTGTCCACCTTAGGGAATGGAAAGGACTCGCTGGCTAGCCCTTAAGCGAAGTACCAATGTCGCATTCAGCTTTGAACATGAGTTTCAGCACGCGATGAAGGTAAAAGCGGTAAACACATTGATTACTGTGAGAGCGTAGGCTTCCGCGGCTGGAGTCAGTATTTACTAGGCTGTCCGGGCGTAATGCCCTGAGGAAGGTCGCAGAATGGTGACCGAAACGTCGGCACCTTCGCCATGGACGCGGCGTCACCCGGACAGCCTAGTAAATACATTGACTACTGTTCGTGTGATCGTCGATTTCGCTTACTTATTTGGACGCGTGACTCTAGTTTCCTTTCATTTTCGTGCGTTGAGATGAAATAAGATAGCAGTGAGAAGAGACATTCGCCATTATCTGGACTTATCATGTCAATGAATTTATTCGATTGCATGTTGGCTAGATGTAATGAAAACACACTGTTCAAACTATTTTGCATGAGGCGTAGTTTAAAATAAAGTGTGTGACACTGCGTGGGCATTTTATTGAGCCTACATTAATTACGGGAATGGTTGGGAAATTTTGATACATTTGCATATCAGCGAAATGTGAAAGATCTTGATATAATTTACAAAATTATATCAGAAATTATCCGCTTTTACAACTTCTTTTACAGCCCAAAAAATATCGTAATTATTTTGTCGGATCACGGTTTTTGTCCGTGAACAGTTTTACACAGGATTATGGCCACATACGCTTATGCTTATGTGAAAGGGTAAACTGGTGAGACATCGCGGTTTTCCCTTCCTCAGCAATGTGCTCTTCTCTCCCCTCATACACAAACCCATTTACACACACATTTTCATCTGCTACACTACCACATCCATGTCAGAAGCTTAGAGCTTGACCCGGTTGACGAGGTGCCGCATTGGCAGCGATATCGTGAAGAAAGAAAACCCGCAAGCTGACGTATTGGACAACCTCAAATCTCGCTTTTCAGGAGGATGGAACACCGCCACATTCGGGGATATAACTTTCCCTGCATTTGCGAGACTACTCGGGTCCGGAAACACAAAATAATAATTAACCATCCTAGGCGCTCATATTCACAAGCAGAGGTGGATTTACGCATAGGCACAGTAGGCACGTGCCTACGGCGGCAAATTTTCAAGGGCGGCAAATTTTCAAAGGCGCAAAATTTTCTTGATATTTTCTAAAACAAATTTAGGTTCTCTAAAAACTATAACAGCATAAATCATATTTTTATTTTAAAAATATATATTTAGTTTCCTTTTAATGTAAACGTTTCAGTGTTGAAACGTTAATAATGTTGAACGTTACTTGCTATGAAGATACAGTTTATATCCAAAATAAGCTAATCCAAAAAAAATATTTAATTTATGAAAACAATGTGCAAAATATGTTATTTTTAAAGTTAAAACGTTTAAATTAATGAGGAATTGTTACTGAAAGGTTACAATTTGAAATGTAACATTAATTTTAAACAGGGGGCGGCAAATTTGATGTGCCTACAGGCGGCAAAAATATTAATCCGCCCCTGTTCACAAGAGAATGGCATGACTGCACCGAGGATAGAGTTCGTACTGTTTAATATGTAGAAATGCTGCTTTTGGCATTCGATTGGTGACCTACGGGCGAACATGATAAAGCACTTGAGATACTGGTGGTACTTGTGTACTTGAAAATACACAATTTTTCCGAGCGTACTGTTTTAGGGAACTTTGTTTTTCAAATGGAACCAGGTATTTTTTACACGACGAAGTGCAATTAATCGCGTAAGAGCTCTCGAAAATATTTATTCGAATAAAGCTTTAAAAATACCGTTGACGTCGTTGTCAGAATTTCCAAACGATCTCATAGAAGTAAGCAAACACAGTTATTCAATTTTTCAGTGACGGTGATCGGCTTTGTTGACTCATGGCGTCAACTGCTGTCGTTGCAGTGCCTCTGGCCAGGAGGTCCTGGGTTCGATGGTGACGGCGGCAGAATTTTCGACACTAACTTATCAGCTAGGTGGAATTCAGCCGCTGTCTGGAGAAACGTTGAAGCGGCCAACTGCTCCGATCCGTGGTTTCTCCGATCCACAGCTGACGAATGCAGGAGCAAAACCCTAACAAACGGACAACGGACAAAACCCTAACAAACTTTCCTTCCTTTTCCTTGCCCTAACGTCACCCCTACTTACACACACTTACATGCATGAGACTTCACATATGCCAGGACAACAGTCGGGAACATAGAGCTTGTCCCACTGGTGGGAGGTACCTGGATGAAGAAAACCCCACAAGCCGACGGGTAGGTCTGCGCCTGATCTCACAATCCAGGAGAGGGGAGATCACTGCTATAGCCAGCTATAAAGCATGTACTGCACTTACGGGATAAATGACCTCACCGTTTGACGCGCTCGGAATCACTAATCAATCTACCAAACAATCGTAAAACCTCCGTTTTCTGCTAAAGTCTTTCAATACTTTCTTTCTACCACGTAAGTAGTATGCGAGAAAGTAAAAACCCGGCATCCGATATCTAAAACCTTTGTTTTCCTAAATAAAGCGCTACGTTACACTTTGCACTATGTCACGCCTTTTTAGCGTCACCCATGCGGCACGTGCGTACTTGGCGGCGGCGGCGGCGGCTGCGATTGCGTAGCGCGCGCTCCGCGACGCCCTGCGGCGGGCGCGCGAACTCGCAGCGGAGGCGTCGCGGCGCGTCCCGGCGCTGGGGCGGCGTGCGCCCTCTACGGGCGTTGCGCCCCGCCGAAGTCAACGCCTGCCCGCGGCCGACCCCGCAACCACCTGCGCGCGGATAGGTACACTGTCAGAAATTTCCGCGTTGCTTTAATGAAAGGTACAGTAAAGTAATTATCGTGTAGTCGTATTAAATTTAATGTTCAAATTTACATCAGTGGGCAATAGTAAAAGCTTCATGGTTTTATCTGGAAACAATGAATGTATGATCTTGATGGATTGGTATTTATGAATATATGATATGAATGATGAGATGTAGGGGAAAGGGAGAACCTCTACATTAAATAAACATTGATTTTAATTAGAGCATTAAATTTTATGTACATTTATATTAAGCTCTTTTTAATGTACAAGGTGCCTTTAAGTCTAATATACAATATATTAATCTACATTAAAATTAATATTTCTGACAGTGTGTGTCACATGGGCGAGAACAGGAGAATCTTTGCACTGTAAGCGCGTTTAAACCTATTTCGATCTGCACTCTAGAGGTCAGTAACTGAAAACTCTCACGGAGTACTCATATGTTTTCACATTTATTTAATTCTGTCAATTCATCGACGCGCACCGAATGACTTAGCTCATTACTGCTGTGGGTCTGACTGGAAGGCCAGGAGTTCGATTTCCGACTGGTGAATTTTCCAAACAAGCTGCATTGCTAGGTCGAATTCAGTAGCTGTCTGGAGAAAATTTCTAGCCAGCTGTTCCGATCGGTTGTGTTTCGTGGTTTCTCCGATCAGTACCAGGCGATTGGCGGAACAGTAATCTAACGAATGGGCCACGGACCCCGCGAAATCTTGTCTTCCTCTTTCATCTTGCATTGCTCTATAATCGCATTACCTTTTTTTTATTTTTACTTTTAAAGTGTCTCGGACTAAATGTTACAAACTTCTAAGGCATGTAGAGGAGTCGAAGATGATTCCTCACTTCTTGCTTACACTTATTTAATACCACACATATCGAGAGACCAGACAGGAACTTAGAGCATGTCCCGACTGGGGCAGTGTCCTTTTGAGGGGGATACTCGAAGAGAATGCCCCAGCCCGCCATCCGATGGTCGGCGGCGAATTTTACCTTTCCGCAGAAGAGAAACACTCCAACTTTCGATATAAAACTTCCATTACACTAAAGGGACTAATGACAGAAGTTGACATGTACGAAAATATTCATCAAACAATCAATCCACCACGCGTGTTGTGCCTCGGACTCGCAAATCGTATCTGCAACTCTGCCTTGCAATCTCTAAAGCTTGTCGGAGATTTTCTAGATCAATGGATCGAGAAAGTTCAAGACTGATTGGTGCGTCATCCTTCTGTAATGAGAGAGACGAAATCAACGGATCAGGACCTGGCAGTGGATGACAAATGCGGCTGGTGACGAACATTCTGCCTCCGACAAAAATTGAAACTAGTCTCTCCCAGTCTAGGTTCCAGGCAAACATGATAATAATTACTTATCCATAAGAGGGATAGGGATAGTGGTAAGTGGACGGAAATGTGGCTAAAATATATCAGAATTTGCTTAAGCCTTAACGGCATGGACAAACTTTTGACAAATAACGCGCATATGAGAAACCACCACGTCGTTTGTTTGTACGTACAGAAGGCGAACAAATTGTCTAGGAGTATACACGTACATACTATTCATTGTTCCAGAGAATATGTTCGATAACATTCATTCTTTCAACTCTCTGGCAATACTTTTTCGGCTGAATGTGATGTATAAATTGTGGTAACTCAGTAAGTGTGACTTCTGTGCATCTACTGTTTTTAGCGGGCAAGCTTTTAGATGATGATGATAATAATAATAATAATAATAATAAAAATAATAATAATAATAATAATAATAATAATAATAGTTCAATGCAAAACTGTCCATGAAAATGTCAAATATTTCATCATAAAATAGTTGATAAGTTGTCTTTTACAGATAGAATCTATTGTAAGATGTCCAACTGAAATGAAAAAAAATCACAATTATCGGAAACAATAATGGCAATAGATTATGGCAATTAAGGTCTCTGGCAACGGAAATCGAATGTTGCGAAATCAAAACCGACCTCAAAATGTTTTAACGTCCAGACGCTCTAGTCAGTTCACTACCTGATATTTCATTGAATCACAAGACAGTGCTCCCTCCTCCTACTGAACGTCTTATCTCCATTATTAGCCCACCCAAACGCCGCTTCCGATCAGCCACGAAATCTTCCCTCCCCACCACATCACCACTTGCCCACCATTGCCCCCGCCTCCAGTGTGCCATCTCTCAACCACCATCCGCCATAGCCCTACCCGCAGCCATGAAACATCCCGCCGCCGCCCACCCACACGTCTCTGCCTGCCCGCCATCAAAGGCTATCCTCCCCATCGCATCACCACTTACTCACCTCCGGCACTCGCCTACCTTCTGCCAGCCACCATAACTCAGCACACAGCCATGGAATGTCCTCAAACAGTCCACCCACAAATCACTATCTGACCGCCATAAACGGCTACCCTCCACCACCACCACCACCACCACCTTACCACCTGCCCATCATCGATACCCGTCTGCTTTCACCCAGCCATCATAACCCAACACGTGGCCTTGAATCGTCCTCCCTCAGCCCATCCAAAAAGCGCTGTATCCCCGCCACCAACGGCTACCCTCCACCACCACCTCACCACATACTCACCATTGCCACCCGTCTACTATCACCCAACCACCAGCCGGCGTAGCCCAACCCACAGCAATCGCCCACCTTCTACCATCAGCCGCCTCCGCCGGCCTCTTCGGTCGCCGCCCGCGCGTTCTAAATCGGCGCAGGCCGCGGCCCGGCCCGGCGCGACGACGCGATGCGATTCAGCCGGGGGCGGAGCCGAAAGCCGTGCGGAATGCCCACCCCCACCCCTACCACCACATCCACCGCCGCCAACTCTGCCGCGCCGCCGCGCGCGGAGAGGGCAGAAGTTTAATGAGAGCCCCGCCCGGTGGAGAACAGGCGCGGAGGCTGTATTCTTGTCTTGTTCTCCGCTCGAGATCTGCTCAATCTTGACAGGCGACGCAGGTGCTGCCCTGCTAATTTTAAAGAGTGGAGCAGAGGGCGCGCTCCGTGGGTCCTCCGCGGCCGCCCGCCACTTGGCAGCGGCGCCGGCGCCCGCCCCTGCCCCGCTCCTCCACGCCCCGCCACGCCCCGCCACGCCCGGGGATGTGGGCGGCCGCAGGTGCTGCTCCAGGTAGCCCTCTGTCAATATTTAAAGCCCTCGCTTCACCTTCTTCTTTTTTATAGTTCTCCTAAAGATTCCTTTCTTATTTCGTTAATTTTTTCACTTATTTTTCGACCTCGATGATAATCGCATTACTTCCTTTTATTTTCACTTAAACACCTTTATAGTGTCTCGAACTAAATGTTACAACCTTCTAAAGCATGTAGAGGAGTCGAAGAAGCCAATGAACATATGTTGGGAAATTTCATGTGACGAAGTTGCCTACATAACACATTGTGATGCTGTCGAAGTGATTTTGTTTAGAGCTCCCGTCGCATATCATCGCATGAGTAGTTGCCTAAAAAGCAGGGAAAAGTGTCACTTGTTTAACTTACGTATATGAAATTTCTCACCATACGCTCATTGGCAAGAAAAATTATTATCTTTGATCCCCTATATGGCCTAGCATTTTGTAACATTTATTCTGATACACTCTTTGTAATGAGATAAAAATATAAATCAGTAATGAACTGGAATATACTGGAATATAAACCAAAAGTAAGTGATTGTATCCTGAATAGAAGCAATCAGTTCTCCGCTTCAGTGGTAGAAGAAATTTTGCAGACAATTATGTGTTCAATACTTATCTCGTAGTTCCAGTGATTCAAGTGGGCATTCTATTATGTTCATTTTTACATTAACGACGATTTTGAAATCATATATGTCGTGTAAGTCATCTGTATTTTACTAATTCTCAATTAACGCGGCTGTAAAGCATTATCATTTCATTAATATTGAACAGAAATATGGGTATTTGGTTTCTAAATCGAATATAAGTTACTGTCAGCCACATCCATGCAATCTTGAAACATTATGTTAATAGACGCGCGCGTGAGTGTTTCCCATTCTCTACTGTAAAACTTCCTAACCTTTTAGAGTTCGCTTTAATTGTCATCTCTCGTCAAAGTTAGTAAGAGTACCTAGCGTGCCCTGACATATACCAATACGAAAGAAATAGTTGCCTCTTCTGCGCACATCTTTTATCTCAGAAGTTGTGAGAAAGTATTGAAAAATATTGTCTCGCGACAGCTCTTACCACTTATGTGTTTAATTAATTACGCGCATTATTAAAACCGTAAACCGAACCGACCCGGAAAACCGAACAGAAATGGTGCCGATAGTGAATTCCTGAATCTCTAACGTCGATTTCTCTCGGATCTCTATTTGTGACGTATATGGAAATATTCCGTTACTCGTAATTTTCCTGTTTCTCTTCTTCAAATAATGGAGACTGTATGTGTTATCCAATAGTAATACTCCATATTCTGTATATTTTATTATACAATCAAAATCACCTTCTTTGAAGGAAACGTTTACTACTATTTATAAATTTGGTTTGTATCAAATCAGAGCGTTGCAACACAGATTATAGTATGACTCTTACACTAGCAATATATTGCCTTTATGTTTGAAGGACCATTCTGAAAGAAGAAGTAAAAGAAAAGTAAAAAAACAACAATAGCTTGGATTTATTTTTAGATACCAATACACGAAATTATTAAACATTTCTCGAAGATGGAAAATGTTATAATAAATAGTATTGTTGAAAAGTTGAAATAAAACAATATTTACAAGCGAATTGAGTTGGAAATACCATGGAAAGCATTGCAATCAAAAGGACATGAGCGTCACGTGTTGAGGAGCACGTTTCATCTGACAATAAATTATGAGAGAGAATTGTTGGGACGTCGACGCCCATGACCCGTTTAGCACGAATAGATTAATGAATGTTTCACACTCACCACCTTTCGAATTCAAATCGATCGAGAAAACAAAGCTCTTTCAAAGGTTATACAGTGGGAGGTGATCTAGTGGTGCTAAAAAATAGCATAGGCACTCTCGTACTCTATACCTCCTCGTTCTCTTGAGTTTGGAATAATTGTTCGGTTGTGTATCTCTTTCCTGATTGACATCTATTGTCACCTAAAGATTTTTATAAAAAAGTTTCATATTTAAAACAAATTTTACTAATACAGTACAAACATTACAGACTTCACAATGTAAGAGAAGGGTAAGTACATACCCTGTTCACTCTTTCTGTATCTTTTTACATTGTTAAACGACTGTATTCATTTTGTACTCTGGCTTTTCACGTAATATACACTTCAATTATTGTTTTATTATGCTACAAAAGACAATGAAGAATTTTTTTAACTAATCTTGAAGCCTATTTTTGTAATAGAGTTTGACTGAGGTCCCTGAATGTCACTGTGATTACTCAGCCACATATATCCCCTTTGCTACTTTACTTCCCTTTACAAGAATTACGTACGTATTGATACTTAAGAATTGAGTGCTTACTTTCGTAGTATTGAGGAAGTGTAGTAACACAGCAGCGAAAAGAGCTATTTTTCTAAAAGAAAAGTCGTTTGATTTCTCGATACAGATAATGTGAATAATAAGTACTTTATATCGTAAATACTTCTCTATTATGATGAGTAATGATATTATAAGTTTCGTGAGTCCTTGATATCGAAAGAGTGGTTTTCGGTAATGCGACTGTCCGAGCTTCTTTCCACCGTCTGTCTGTGAACAACGATTGCGCCTCTAACGTCCGCAGGGCGTTTTCGAAAATTAATATTTCCAATCGATCTTCAAAATTAGATCTTTAAATAGTGTAATTGCTATCTTTTCAAAATATGAGTCATTCTTGCATAATCCTGAACTAAATAAATCACATTTATCTCATTTAAAAAGTGTACATGACAAAAATTAAAGATATAACTTGGAAATTTAATTTATTATTGCTTAAGTTAATGTGAACCCATTCAATTGGGATCCGTTTTTGTGACAATTTTTAAATGTCCTTGTGATTTCCTGTAAAGTTCCACACAAAATAGAAATATCAGTTTCAAATTCAAGAGGGGAAATCGATTGGGGAATATACATTTTAAAGAAAATCATGTTAACTGTTTATGGATTTTGACTACAATACACATTCGCAAAATTAATTTACCACATATACGAGAAAGAAAAATGCACTTTTTTGTTATCAGGGACCAAGAAAGCAAGTTTTCTAACAAAAAGTAGGCTCTTTATTTGTATCAAACGCTCACAGAACATGAATTCTGATCACAGTACTTACTTGAAGTTATTTACTAAATACAAGATTAAGAGTACCCTTTTTTGGTGTCAGGGATTACAAAACGATTTTATTTGTTGAAAAATTGGCACTTTTGGGTATTAATGTACTTTCTACACAGCTATTTAAGAAAAACCAAGGATCCTTGCAGACAATTTAAAATTCCTTTTTGAAGTACGTTTTTTGTGGATCTGGGATTTGTCTCAGTGTTGTCGTTTCTTTTATGTTTTGATCCCTCCACAAGGATTTTTTATTCTTTTTGTTGTGTCGTTTTCTTCAATCTGAAATATTTTCAATTTTTTTTTTTTAAATTTTGATTCTTAATATTAGGTGCATATGAAATCCAACATCACATCTAAAAACTTACTAACTTATTACCTGTAGAAAAGATAGGTAGTTGCGAGGAGGGGCGTGAATGGGGTAATCGTTATTAGTGCCTAACTGTTCTTGCAGGCTTTCTGAGCAAGTTCACAGTTTTTACCGGAACGTATTCTGCTGTACCTTGGACAGCAGCAGCATGACTGCACCATGGGGACGCAGTGATTCGAGCTAATATGGTCCGAGGCAAGATGTGATGCAGGTATAATTACTGAAACTGATGCCATAGAAGCGCGCGCGGCGACGGTTAGCGTATCGGACTCTTATACCCAAGTTCGTGGGTTCAAACCCGCGGATTTTTAAGGGCGAAAAAATCCTTCATACGCCTTTCTTTGGAGGGGAAGTACAGCCGGCTGTCCCATGTTAGTAGATTTACTAGCATGTAAAAGAGCTTCAAGCCTAAATGACACCTCTGAACTAAATTCAAATAGACTGTTTTTGTCGCCCAAGAAATACGTCCTTTCTTCGCTAGTAGGAGCGTAGCGATATTTGCGTGGTCAGAGCGGGCCTGATGGCACGAGTCTCGTCACGTAAAATAAAGGCATTAATTCAATTCAGTTCAATACATTTCAAATCAATTCACAATTTCTAATTCAGAAAAATACCTCATGAATAGTAAGAATGTCCGGTGGCGAGGAGCATAAAGGAACATAGTCAAGAAAAACATACGTAAGAAGAAAGGGAAACGTATGATCAAGAAGAAGCTTATGTTGAATAACACGATGACGATTATGATAAAGAAGACGATGAGATGATTATGATAAAGAAGAGGATGATGATGAAAATAAAGAAGATGAAAAAATTATGAACATGTATCGGAAGAAAAAAGATGATAGTGAAGAGTAAAAAAAGCCAGAAGAAATATCCCGTACTCACTATTCTGAGAGTGGACGGTACGACCTCTGTAACCGTTTGTGTGGAGTGGCTGGCAAAAGCGGCGGCGTCAAAAGGCGAGGGAGAGTCAGCGGCGGGCGGCGGGAAGGGAGGACGGGGGGGGGGCACGGCGCGCCCACTCCCACGTCACCCGCGCTATCGTCTATGCGCTCGGGGTTATCGGGCGCCACCTCGCGCTGTTTGCCGCGCGCATTCCACTGCCCCACCCCCGCTCCTGCTCCCCCGCCGAGTTCGCTCGCGCCATCGCGCCCGTTCCCGCGCGCTCCTGCCCCCTCCCACCCCCGCCCCCGCCCCCTTCACCCCAACTGCTCCCGCCCCCGCCTCTTCACCACCAACTGCTCCTGCTCCCGCCGCCGCTCCTGCCCCCTTCCCGCCCCCGCTCCCGCCCCCGCTCCCACCCCGCTCCCGTTCTTGCCCCGCCCCCGCCCTCGTCCCGCTCTCCCTCCCGCCTCCGCTCCTGCCTCCGCTCTCGCCCCCGCTCCCGCCTCCGCTCCCGCCCGCGCTCCCGCCTTGCGCCTCATTCCTCTCCCGCACCCAACCGTGCAGGCCCCCCGCCCAGTACCGCTTCCCTGCGCGCCCCCGGTCCGACACACCGCGGCCGCTCCCCCGCCCCGCGCGCCCGGCCTGCCGCCCGACTCGCGTGCCCGACACGCCCACGCCACCGCGCCCGCCCCCTCCGCCGTTGTTCGCGACTGCCGGCGGGGCAGCTGCACCCATACCACTGCCATGCAGACATATTGCTCTCTGCCTGTCCGTGTGTGTCTGCCTTTCTCCACACTTGAAGGGAAAATAACACCTTAATTTCAGGTCAACCTCAGTATATGGCAAAGGATCACGTAGTTTGTTCCTGTAATGGATTGGTATTAAAGCTTTATTTACGTACATAACTCAATCGAATTCGGATACGAAATATCTATACTAACATAGCCCTCCAAGCTCATTCATAAAACGAACACTGTTTCTTCAAAAATCCTGCAAGTGAGATATACCATCTAATCCTTTGGAACTAATTCCCACTTTTTGCTTTCGGGGCTCTTAAAATTCTGCCTTTTAGATCATCTCAAGGAAGTCTCTGAGAAAGAGATGTAGTCAACAGGATCATCGTCTTAAGATTTTCGTCAATCGAAGCAAACTAGCTGTGTTGTCGACGCCACCAAAGCATTCCTGCCAAACCTAGTCTTAACGCATTACGTTCCTGCTCGCTCCACTTTCCACTCCATCCATTCCTCGGCCCGCCATCCCTTCGCACTCGTGCCGTTGGCCGCTCGACCGCGGTCCACCCGCGTTGCCCGGCCGCTCCCACCCTGCCACTGCCGTTTCACCGTACGCGCCTCCTCGGCTAGCTCATCTCCGTGGCTACTCGCGCCTCCCCGTCGCCCAACGCCCGCCAGCTCTCCCCGCCACCCCGCATAGCACCCGCCCGCCGCCCTCTCGCTCACCCTCACCGGCTCCCAAACTCCCGCCATCCTCACCTCCCAGTAGCGTACCGGTCTCCCTGCTATCCATTCGCCAACCCTCACCACCTCCCACTCGCCCGCCCTTCCAGCCCCCACCCTCCTTGCCGCCACTCGCACACCCTTGCTGCGTTCCATTAGCCTAACCTCTTCATCACCCACACGCCTCTCACTCACCCTCTCTTCTCCATCTCCTCCCGCCCACCCTCCCTATTCGCCCGACCTCCCCGACGCGCTTTTACCCACCCTGCCCGGCTCTCATTCGCCCGTCCTCCCCACCGGCCATTCACCCGCCCTTCCCACCATCCCTTACTCCCACTCGTCCACCCTCTTTGCGGCCTGGTTGCTCACACGAGTTCCTGCCAATATCCTACCTACCCCACCTCCCATTATCCATTCTCCCTGCTACACATTCTCCCTCACCATTTTCTACTTGCCCGTCTTCCGCGCCCCCACTCACCCTCCCTCCCGAACGCCCACACGTCCACTCCCTCCTTCGCAAGGCGTCCGCCCTTCCTACCACCCACTAACCCAGCCTCTCCACCATCCACTCGCACACCCTCTCCGCTCCCGCTCGCCCGCCCTCGCCGTTCTCCAAGTGCCCACAATCCCCGGCTCACACTCGCCCGTCCTCCCCACCGCCCACTCACCCGCCCTCCCCGCCATCTACACGCCTCCCTCCTTGCCCCCACTTTCCCTCCTCCGCCGTACTGCCTTCCCTCCGACCCGTCCGACACCGCTCTCCATTCCTCCGCCCGCACCTGCGCCTTCGTCGCCTGCGCCGGAACGGCCGCCCGCCGCCGGCGCTCACGCCTTCCCGCCGCCGCTCGCTTACGCCACCTCCGCCACCTCCACTTCCGCCGCCGCGCCTTAGCCACATCCTAATCGCCCGGCCGCCCGCCGCGGCGCAGGCCATTCCCCGCCGCACCTCCGGCCGATCTACCTCCGCAGTTATCTCGGCTTGGTGGCGCACCGCGACCGAGCAGCGTAGGCGGCGTACTGAGCTGCTTTTCCTTTCGGTTCCAGGTTCGGTTACAAAATCGTATTGGAATTGCGAGGTGTATCCAGAAAGTATGATTCTTTTCGTTATTTCCACCTTTTTTAGTCTGTCATAATCAACCATGATTATGTGAAGAGTTAGGGTCCATATTGTTTTTTGACAGACAACTACTTGTAATGATAATTTATTCTATATTCATGGGCAACGGTTTTGAAGATTGTTGTCCCCATCATTAGGCTGTAAAATTAAATTTAGAAATTTTATAGTACAGATTTAAAATTATTTTCAACGCAATATTAAAATTGAGAAATTATGTCAGGAAAGAACTTGAGCGCTAATGTGTCTGGTAAATTCATTCCTGTCATAATTTCTCAATTTTAATATTGTATTGTAAATAATTTTAAATTAAAATTCGCTTAATATTTCTCATCGTCTTATTTAATCTAAAAAATTTGACTTCTTATAATACAGTCATTTAATTCTGTCATTTGAATAATATTATTTTCCAATGTCATGTTGAATAATGTATGTAGGTAGGCAGTCCCTGTAAAGTGTGTCGTCTATGCAGAAAGGTGTTGATATTCACTGCTCTATTTTACAAGTACGTATATCTTTCGTGATTTAAACGCTGTCTTCATAACTTACATTTTTATAACACACATATATTCCGCTAATCAGTAAATCTCCTGAAATCACCCCGCACATCTCCTTTGGAATTCGCATGATCGTATCTTGCACTTACGTGCATTACTCATTTACTACAGTATTATGCGCAGTGAATTTCCCTCCCAACTGTCACGGCGAATACCACACGTCGCTCGGCGCCAACTGCGTACAAAAGCCCTGCGAAAGGTCAAAGAGCCTTCGTACCTCCAATCTGCATCTCTGCCTGCAAACCGCTGCATGATTTCGCGCTAACAAGACCCCCGCTTTCCTCTCATCGTCTCTTTTCTGCTCCGTCCTCTCACTATTCTCTATTTCCGCGTCCTTGCTGTTATCTGCGTGTCCTTTTAGATCCGCGAAAGTACGCTTTAGCATACGTCTCCACTAGCTGTCACCTTCAGCGAAGACCAAGTTGTGGTTGGTACAGTTGGTTTCGACAGGAGTTTGTTGAAAGCCGCTAATAGATGACAGCTTATAACTGCTGCCCCTCCATTTTGTATGTGCACCCTTTGACCCTTTCGCGTGTATTTTGTCATTTCCGTGGACCTCTATTGATTTCATCTTGTAACACCTGATCTACTTCTCTACTCGTATACAATGGCCAGCGTTGTCGTGACTCGCATCTTTTAATTTGTGTTTGAATCTACTAAAGTTATTTTTAACGTTTTCAATTCATTTTTAAACTATTTCTATTTCAACTACATCGTAAGTCGCAAATATTAAAACTATGATTCAAATTCACATTGTACTTCATTCTTGAACGAGTTGCAAATAAGTATATATTTAGAAAACTGATATACAAATGTAAGTTTTCAGAATTTCCGGACATATATAGAAATGCAATCTTAATTCTCTTTGCAAAACTGTTATCAGTTGGAATCATCTCTTCATTTGCATCTTCTTTTGGAATTTAGGCGTAAGTTATTCTCACAATATCCTTAATAGATACACTAACACTCCTCCAACTTCCGTGTTGCATTCAGCGAATGGAATTCAAATTTAAATAACCTTTCAAAAGTGTTGGATCCAAACTTTCTAGAGTAAAACGTTCACAAGCATCTTACTTTTTCCAGTCAGTGTAGAATATCATTAAACTTTTTGCGGTCATTGTTCTTAATTATTTTCCAATCTGAGCACTCGTTCGTGAGATATTGCCAAGTAATACGAGACTTGAGGCAATGTTTTCAGTAGACTTTAACCGCACCTGTAGTAGCATACGTTTACGTCTCGAGTGTGTCACTGACTGGGAGGTCGCAAGATCGATCCCAACTAGATCCACCGACTTAGGTGGCTCAGGGCATCTGTAAATATCACTGCAGTGCCTCTGACCGGGAGGGTCTAGGATTCGAGTCCCGACGGTGGAGGATTTTCAACTAGGATGACTTTTTCGGCTAGGTCGAATTCAGTCGCTGTCTGGAGGAGAATTCTCGCGGCCACCTGGTCACCCGGGTGCTCTGATTGGTAGTTTCTCGTAGTTTCTCCGATCAGCGCCACACGAATGCTGGAGCAGTTCCCTAACAAATGGGCCATACACCTTTTTAATAAGTGCATGCACTACACTTCCACCAATATCGAGATACCGTTCGTGAGCTTAGAGTTTGCCTCGGTCAGGTCGGTGCCCCGCTGGTGGGAGATACCTGATTGCGGGAAACCCGCTAACCGACGGGCAGGTCGGCGCCGGATCTTGCCATCCAGCGGGGGAAGATCAGCGCCATCTCCCGCGATGAAAACATGTACTACACTTACGAGACTTATGCAACATACTGTATACTCTAGGGACAACTAGTGTATCAAAATTTCATCGTAATATTATTGAACCCATACTCCTCAGATTTCCTTTTCTCATAGTATCCTTAATGATCAATAGTACGCTTTTCTATATGTCGAACCTCTGTTTTTCTTCTCAGATCTTCAGCCTCGAATTTTTACTTTTATTTATTCCAAATTAGAATTATAGAAGTTCATTTCCATTCCTTTTCTCGTATTAACTTTTCTTTTATTCATTTTAAAATGTGATACTCTGTATACATTTTATATGAATTTCTTCATCTTGCCTTACCTCTGAGAAGTGTTCGCGATATGCGAGGACAAAGCAGAACCCGGATGGTAATCACTGCCTTGAAGTGTCTGTCACTCGGCCTCTCGACCTGTTGTCGCGACACTGATCTTCTACCTTTCCACTGCCTCGGAGCCCCCGATCCCTCTCCGCCGCCCCCGCCGCTTTCCTTTCTTCAGGTGCGCGCGTCGCTCGCGGCCGCACCTTGGCCGGGGCTGCCTTCGCCGGGCCTTGAACCGGAGATGATGAAATCCCGGCGGAACGCGCCTGGCACGCGCCCGCCCGCGCTCTTTGTGTCACCGCCCGCGTCTCCGCCCACAGCACCGCCCTTCTGCCCGCCCGCTCCCGCCCGCTCCCGCCCGCTCCCGCCCGCTCCCGCCCGCTCCCTGCCCACCTTCTCGCCCACCTAACCGCCCGCCTGCCCCCGGCCCATATCCCCCCTTCAACCGTCGTACTCGTCAACCCGCCCACGACCCAGTCTTCCCGCCCGTCTATCCGCGCGCCTCCCCACCAGCTTCCCCACCCGCCTCCTCGTCTGCTTACCCGCTCGGCTTCCCGCTCACCCACTCGCTTACGTGTATCCTTACCCGCCTGCCCACCCATCCGCCTGTCCCTGCCCTCCCGCTGCCGGCTGACCACACTTTTCGCTCCTACTTTCCTACCCGCCAGCCTGATTGCTCACAAACCTGCCCGTTTACCCTCCCACCCGCCCAATCGCCTACCATCCGACCCACCTAATACCCACCATCACGCCACCACCGTCTTGCTCGCTCTCTCGCCCGACCGCCCACCCTACTCGTTCGCCTATTCACCTACCAGCTTACCTCCCCGCCCTTCCGTGACCCCCTCCCCCACATACACGCTTGCTCGCTCACTTGTCCGCCCGCCAGCTCTCCCGCCCAACCATCCATACTATACCAGTTCGCCTGTACGCGTGCTGGTTGGCAAGAGGGCGGGTAGGCCAACGGGCATGCGGGTGGGCGCACCTTGCACCGAGGGCCCAGGCGTTGTTAGGTGGCGAAGGCGCTGTTTACGCTGGGTGATAAATGGTCGCACTCGACGGTACCGTTTCGCGGCTAGCACGACGCATGATTTTCAGCACATTCTGAAAGGGCAGAGTCGCTTCGCAGAGAAATACGCCCGTATGTTCAGCGCGCAGCCCACATTCATTTCTGTGAGTCGACGTTGAAGCAGTGCTTTTTCTTTAAGGAAAATTATTGATGACTTGAAGTGTCTACGTTACTAATTTCCAATGCCCGCAGAAAGAAAAACAAAATTATTTACCCACCGACCGTATGAAAAATGTCCTTATATACATCGAAACTTAGAAAATAATCCAAACACAATGAAAGTTAGTTTGTATGACATTTTTACTGACAAATGAAAAAAATATTTCTGTCTATAATCAAACTGCGCGTACCGACTGATTTCCGTACTCAGTGCGTCGTTGCTCACGACACAACTGCGACAGAAAGGCTCCAAGGCAGAGGCTGCCTTCCATTAAATATTTGCTACTTACGTGCTACTTTTTGGATCACCAGCTCTTTTGATATTTTTGGTAAGTAAAAAAATTGCTGTACTGTTTATATATTATAATGTTCTTGTAGTATTCGCGAAGACCATCTTTTTTATAATATTTTATTTATTGCCATCTTATACGAAAGAATTATATTTGTGCTTGAGGAGTGTGCATGATACATTCTGGTGAACCATTTTGTGTGGTTTTGTTCAGCAGCACTTTTACTGTTACAGGACACTTATTATTATTCACTAAAACGTTACTTCAATATTTATTTGCAGACAAATATGAATCCCCAAACTTGTATGAGAATGTGTGTCAATTTCCTGTTACATTTATAAGAAGAAGCTTTTTTCCTCCTCAAAAATGTCTAAAAATTACTGGGTAGGGAAGCTCGTTAAGGCGAAATTGTGGAAACAATTTCGGGGCGAAGGGTCGCAGGTTCGTATCCCGCCTTGATCATGGATGTTTACTTGTTTGTAGTAGTATGGTGAGGCTCTCCCAAACTGAAAGTATCACCTTTCAACTATGTTCCTTTCAAATCCATCTTTATTACCCTCCCTCATAATCTCCTCCCTCCTTTGAGATCAGAGATATACTTGCGGGGTATCTAGACATCTGTGATTAGGTAAGGTTGAGATGGGTCTATAGCCCACAGCTGCAGGCTGGAACGAGAGGGTCCCCTTCCGAAAAAAATGGTACGTACATCAATTGAATAGATGATTTTAAAAGGTCAAAAAGTCCCCTTTTTTCGTAAGAAGAGTTGAGATACACATTTTCTTTGTTATTCTTGAAGTTATAGATTATAGAGGGTAAAAATGAAAATTGTCCAGCTTATACCTTGCCAACTAATAATTCTAATGTCTGGAAAAGAGGAAGTATCCAAGTCTAGTATCTGATTCTCACACAGAAGAGCTAATATTATCAGCTAGGAAATGCCTAAATGCTTCATGACAACAGTAATAGTCCCTAAGGACATCATAGACTTCAAAACCTGCTGGTCGAATTATTTTAAGAAAACAACCAAGTCTCTTGCTGACCTGGCAGTCCTCACTGTGAGCCTCATATGACTCTCTCCAAGTAAAGCAACCAACGTATGACAGAATATTTTGGTTACCTCGTGACATGTGCGATATTGAGGGGTTTATTATGTACTCAATCATGTTGCCACAAGGAAGGCATGTCCAGATTTACCTTTGAAGAAAGTTTGTCTCAGCTGTTCTTCCAAACAACGGAAAGACGATGTTAAAATAGTAAAAGAATCCCACATGAATATCTCCATATCTACCAGAAAGTTTTGACGTAGCTACTGACTCAAGTGGAAATCAATGACGAACAGATACTGATATTATTAATTTAGAAAGAGTATTTCTCATGCCCATAGAGCATGATATGTTAATTTACATCATTATATATTTATATTCTATAATTAAATTGTTTCATATGTCCAAAAATAATTAAAAAAAATATTTCATAATTATTTTATAAAGGTAATAAATCCAAGGAATAAAGCGGTTCTGTACATCACAGACATGCAAATTTGAAGTTACAGAGCAACCCAAGCAATCAGTAACGACCAGTTCTATAATTTTCGGTAGAACAAGAATGTTCCAGATGCAAACTGTGGATGTTAGTAAGTTTTTCTTGTTTTTCTCAGAACTATGGAAGAAGGACTCTTTTCCTTTTTCAAATCACGAATTGAATTGTTGGATGTAAATAAATAAGGCGAAATAGAAGAAATTTAAAAAAATGTGTTGTAAAATAAATGAGAGTGATAATGATGTGTAGGAAATAATTTGCGTTCTTGAGTCTGCTGATCCTGAGGTTTTGAGAATTCTTGTTGCGGCAGAGACCATCACCTTCCCTCATACATTGGTCGTCTAGACCACACGTTGCGATGAAAAGCGCCGACTTTGAATGTTCAAACGCGAACCGTAAATAGTAAGTCTCTCGCGAACGGTTGTATTTGGAAAGTTGTGCACAACTATATATGCAGTTGAAATACAAGTACGTTTCTCAATGAAGAACAATGTATGTGTCTACATATGAATGTGTTGCCAAGATGTAAATGTTCTGATGAACAGAACCTGAAGTTGTATCAGAACTGTGAATAAGTATGAATAGATCACAACTTGCACGAAGTGCGAAGAACAATGTATTCTAAATGTGTATTGTAAGAAGAGATCTTACATTTCGTAAAAAAAAGAAGACTTACAAGGACCCTGCAATTAAAAGTGATACGTTATTTCACCGTATTATCGCTTCCCTACCAATTACCTCCTGAGATCATCTGCAACCTCTCTTGCCAAGTCTCCATTGTCAGAACATATTAAACCAGAAGAGGGCTCAAGTACATTTTTCAAGAAGTCAAAGCGAAAACTGTGACAAAATGAAGACACCTACTCAGCTATCCACACATTTGTATTATCAAAACATGCGTTCTAAAACTATATAAACCAAAATTTATGTAATCGTAACATTTCATTCGGACATATGCATCCCTACATTTTTACACGACCAAGTATTTACTTTGCCGTTGCGTTTTGACTGGCAATTCTAATTTACCTACTAACACAATTAAATTCGATATATGTCAATATCATCAATTATGTTTATAAATAACGATCTTCCGCAATTGAAAAAAACAGATTCATAATAACTTCAAGCATCATGCTAGTAGCCATTCGTGTGAAAACCCATTTGAGCAGTACTACGTAAGTATGGCAAGCACGAGGAAAATGTAGCATCCAAATAACTACCCGCAGGAATACCATTTCCTTCTCGCACTGTTGACAGAGCACTAAGTTTACCTCGTCCAGACCGGTTTGGCGCATCAACAGGCGCGCTGCCTCTTAACTTCACTCTGTATTATGGCCATAAAATTCTCCGCGCGCGAATTCGCCGGTTCGCACGCCCACCTGCACTGGAGCTTCCCGCTGGACGGAGGCTGAGTGAGGGGCGGACGGCGGGGCGCCCTCGGCCGCTGAGCAGGCGCAAGGCGGTCGCGGTCCAGCTGGGACGCAGACAGCGGCAGGAAACGGGGCGCAGCCGGCGGCGTCTCTCAGCCTCTGTACGCGACCACCCGCCGCCGCCCCCTCCCCACAATCCACCAGCCAGCCCCACCCGCTCCGCCCCGTCTCGTCGCGTCCCGCCCTTCTCCGCACCACCCCGCCCTCCCCGCCCTGCCCTGCCCCGCCACTTCTAGCTATGCCACGCTCCGTCCCGCTCCGCTCCTCCCCGCTCAGCCGCTCCGCCCCGTTCCGCCCCGCTCCGCCCCGCTCCGCCCGCTCCGCTCCGCTGCGCCCCGCCCCGCTCCGCCCCGCTCCGCCCCGCTCCGCCCCGCTCCGCCCCGCTCCGCCCCGCTCCGCCTTGCTCCGCCCCGCTCCGCCCCGCTCCGCCCCGCTCCGCCCCGCTCCGCTCCGCCCCGCTCCGCCCCGCTCCGCCCCGCTCCGCCCCGCTCCGCCCCGCTCCGCCCCGCTCCGCCCCGCTCCGCCTTGCTCCGCCCCGCTCCGCCCCGCTCCGCCCCGCTCCGCCCCGCTCCGCCCCGCTCCGCCCCGCTCCGCCCCGCTCCGCCCCGCTCCGCCCCGCTCCGCCCCGCTCCGCCCCGCTCCGCCCCGCTCCGCCCCGCTCCGCCCCGCTCCGCCCCGCTCCGCCCCGCTCCGCCCCGCTCCGCCCCGCTCCGCCCCGCTCCGCCCCGCTCCGCCCCGCTCCGCCCCGCTCCGCCCCGCTCCGCCCCGCTCCGCCCCGCTCTGCCACGCTCCGCTCCACCCCGCCCTGCCCCGCCCCGCCCCGTCTGGCCACGCCTCGCTCGCTCGCCCCGTTCCATCTCGCATCGCCCCACCTCGCCAACGACACCAATTCCGCTTTCTGTTCTTCCTCTGACCTCCTCATCATCTCCTCCCCCTCCTCCTTATTTACCTACTTCTCCGTCTCTTCTTCTTTCACCTCCTCTTTCAGCGTCTCCTCCTCCTCCATCTCCTCTTCCTCCTCCTTATCTACCTCTCCATATTCATCTTCTCTTTATATGCGTTCATAGGCTTTCGCGGCCAAGTCAATACATTCTTGGCTACCCGGGATGAGCCCTATCTCGGGATGAGGGCTATCCGATTAGCCCATTTGACCGAGACGCGCCTCATCCCGAATAGCAAAGAATGTATCGTTTCCTCCTTATCTACCTCCTCTTCTATATACTTCTCCGTCGCCTCCTCCACCTTCACCTCACCTAACTCCTCTTGTAACTCCGCCTTACAAGCCTCGGCAAAGTCAGCTTCTCTTCCATTTCCGTTGACTTCTCGATCGTCCTCGCCTCCTCCATTACCCCGCATCCCCGCTTCCATCGCCTCCAGGACATCGCTGCCGCTACCTCTGTCTCCGCCACTTTTGCAAAATATCTCGGGATTCTTCCATTTCTCCTGCCTCTCATTCTACCATTTCTACATTATCCTTCCTCTCATCATTGTAACTTTCATTTATATTTTAGATAATCACGCATAGCCTTAACGGCCTCACCAGTTGAAGATCCGTAAATCTCAAGAGTAAATAAAAGAATAAACAATCCACCGCCTCCATTACTTTTTCAACCTGCAGCTTCTACCACTTCCATTGCCTTCGTCTCGTCCCTGCCTCCATCATCTCAATTGTCTCCACCTGCTTTGCCATTTCTATCGCTTCTTGTTCCATCACCGTTGACACTTCCGCTCTCTCCGCTATTTTACCGTAACAAATTTTAACAAATAGTTAAAATAATTTAATGATTTAATATTTAAAATTAATTATAATCTCGAATAAAAAAATGTTATCAGTGTTTACAAACATTTCATGAAGTGGCTGAGTGCCAAGCCTAATGAGATGAACTCTGACTTCTATTGGCGCGGTTTCTAGCGTGTCCTGATATCCCTTACTAGCAGCGCTCAAGATGGGTTTCACCTTGAAAATCAGCATCTCACAAATGGGGCGTGGCTTGTGTGGAGTAAGATAAGAATGTTATTTCAATATCTTGTTTTCATTTCTTGAAAGCTCCCACCCACCTCACCTGTGAGAAAACACTTGATACGTTTATTTAATACGTTTATTTTTCGTCGCATCTACTGAGATGCCTATTAGCGACCACCTTGATATACATTACATTTATAAGCTACAATTATTTATTACAATACTCTTCCCATAAAAATAGTTATTACAATGCATGTTTCAGCGGTAGTATGAAAAGGTTGAAACAGTTTTAAGAATTGTTCAATTTTCATGGCCCTCAAATTTTCATGATCGGTTTTCAAATCAAGTATGTCGATAATTTTACAAAACTTGATAATTCTTCCTTGTAAGACACTCTAATATTATAATGAATTTGCATTGTCATTTTGATGTACTGACTGTTTATATAAGTTACGTTGGGGGCGTATACGAATGATATGGTCTTTTATTAGTCGTTCGTTGCATGTGTCAAAAAGTAGGGGTCCTTCTTATTGTGTAGGTGTCTTATTTGGGTATAAGTTCATAGAAGTTGTTTATTTTCTTGCGAAAGTTACTTGTCTAGCAGGTCTTCGAAAACCTTACTCCATCTCATTTGCAAAGCTTAGTCGATATGTTTCCAGGTGTACTTTGTGGTTTATTGAATATTATGTGTGTTTTTCTTGCCTAAAGATCAATTAGTGTTGCTGTTCGTCTTCTTGCCTCTTCTGGTATTTCTAATTGAGCAATTCATTACGCTGAAACTGTTCTTGAACGTAGATAGCCATCTCAAAACAACGGATAATGTTACAGCAGTGTTGAGACTTTGCAGAATTAGAGACTTTGGAAATATCAAAATATTATAATACAGTGACTGATGTACCATTTGGCGTGTCGACACTGGAACGTCTACTCTAGCAGAAGTAGAGCTGCAGTATTGATACAGAAGGAAATTAATAGTTTTGTTTGGGGCATACAGGGCCGGATTTAACTTGGTGGGTGCCCATGTGCTGATTTTTGGTGGAGGCCCCCCCCCCCATATATATTATATGCAGTTGGCGGCTGACAAAATAAAATCTATATGTCAAATATGTTTAATTAAAAAAAAATTTTTTGCAAATAATTTTTGCGTACAATATTTTATTTATAAACCGAATATTTACAACACATTACAACTTAATTATAATAACTAAACTACAGGAACTTTTCTTGCTTTTCTGTAAGCAAACTCTTCAATTACATCGTCGAAAGATAATTCTTTTAGAATATCAAAATCGATGTTCAAAATAGAAAGATAATTAAGTCGTTCTTCTGTCATACTAGTTCTCAATCTATTTTTTAGAAGTTTTAATTTTGAAAATGATCTTTCCGTTGTACAATTTGTTATCATTAACACAAGATAAATTCTTAAAATAATTTCTACATTCGGAAACGCGTCTTGTATTCCCTTCTCAATTATTAAGTTATACATAAAATGTTCCCGACTTACGGCGCTTTTAGATTCCTCATCTTTTATGAATTGGTTAATGAATTCTTTGAATTGGATCAACTCAAGAAACAATCACAAGAAAAATAGACCAAAATAAAAAAAAATAATTTTTTATTTGGTGGAGGCCCCTTTTTGGTGGAGTGCCCTGTGCTGCAGCACTGTCAGCACATGCATAAATCCGGCCCTGGGGGCATATACTGTAGCTTCAGTTTATTTAGGGGCCTTGTTCACCATTGTTCTATTTTGTCGACGGAATTGATAAAAATAATTTGCTGACCAGATGTAATGTAAATAAAACTATGCATGAACTTTTATGTACTACGTTGTAATTCATTTTCTGCTTAATTATATAAAATTTAAAATATAAATTTCGAAAGGGAAATTGTATTACATCCTTACCATTACTAACAGTACATTATTATTTTATTCAGATATTGAGACAATTAAATGGCATTTATATTCGATTCTTCAGATTTAATTGTAAGTCACAGAAATCTGCTCCATGCTAATTAAATAGTGATTAACACCTGATATTTATTAGATTGTGAATGCTACAATAACAAACAAAATATCTCAAAGATGAAAAGTCACGAATTTAAATCGTTTATAATTTGTCTGGTTTGATAATTCCGGGATAAATAAGGAAGTGTCAATCAACCTTCTTATGCATGTGGGCACCAAAATAAATGAATTATTAGGGAGATAAGTCGCATTTGAACCTGACGAAAGTAGGTACAGAAACTTAAACAAATATAAGTATTTTATTCTCTTCAGAAGGAATTTCTCGTACAGCAAATGAGCATAGTATATTGATACATCGACTGGAAGCCGAAACAAAATATAAAAATAGATAAACAATTAAAACAAATAAAAAGGCCATACTTTTATGTAACACAAATCTTATTTAAGGTTCTTTTTATTGCAATGAAATTTGTAAATGAATTCACATATTTAATTATGTACCGTAAAACGGGTTAGTTTGGTCCTGCGGTAATTCTTTGTCCCACACAGATAAACGACTGAACCATTCAAGCTACCAACTCATTTCTTGAGGTTAGTATTAAACTGGCTTCCTTCAATATCTTTATAACACAAGCCACTACGTATGGAGCAAAGTATCTTGCATTCGAGAAAAAAATAGCTCTTTTACATCAAATGTTATACAGTGTACAACAACCTCATGAACAGCATTTTTTTCGATACATCAATTTACAATAAATGTTCCAAATTGATATGATCTAATAAGTGACTGAATAACTTCTTCTGATACCTGGAATTTCCTTCATTAAATGTAAACATGGTGTATGTTTATGGAAATGTAAGGTTATTGTGAAATGATTCCTCTTAATGACTTCATTTGCAGACACACTGTCAACGAGTACCTTCGTTTCACCTTATCCCAAATTCTCATGAACTCACCGTCAAGGACATAACGTGAAGAATGGATTACAGAAAATAACGATCAAAATTGGATTATATAGGAATAATAGCGATTTGTATTCTTGAGTTTTATATCTCTTTCAAGCAACAGTTTTACAGTTATATTAAATCAACATAATATTAAAAATTATTCGTAGCCATGTTATTGTATTGTGTATGTATATATTTGCATTTAACAATATTGAGATGGTCCATTATGTTGTTTCTGAACAGGAAATGTAACTTCACTATCTGTGCACTTTCTTAAGGTCATTTTGCTAGATACGAGAGGAAGTGGAGGTTTACAAGTATTTATTTCGACAGCAGTATCTTCAAATTGTATCTGTAGACGATTCAAGTAGTTTCCATTTCAAGGAAGCGTACGGTTTTTCAAATGATTCCAACACCGCTCGTTGCTGCAATAATTAAAATAACAAGAAGTGTAAATAAGAAGGGCAGATATTCCGAAGATAAGGAAACGGGCACAGATTGTATTCCCCTCGATATAGCAAACATACTTATAAAATGTTTAATAGTTTTGACAATGAATGAATGAAAAACAGAAGCATTTAAAGTTTTTAACAATAGAAATAATTACGACTATCAATTTTCTCAAAGAGAACGTTGTGTTTGTGTCAGAGATTTTAAGTTTTGAGTTTAAAGTCATAAATCTTTTGTTTGGATATGAAATAAACAAAACGTGGATTATTTATAACCACTTTATTAAAATTTTCAAATATAGCAATATTTTGTTGTTATCATTGTTATTAATTAAAAACCGAAATCTACTATGAGAATCTGCGTCTAACTTACATTTTTCTCAGTGCCAAGTAAGAATTTCGGTCCTTGAAATTTAGATTTCAAACATATCTATTATTCTGGATTACTCGAATCTCGAATTATTCGATAACGCGAATTTTACCTTATCCCCTTCACATTCCGGTTCCCGTTATTCCTACAACTATTCATTTAAATGCATGTTCCGCCACAACTACAGGCAACAACATCGCCACTATTACATCTTCCGCAACCACCACCGACTTTGCTGACCTCGCCGACATTGGCGCCCCCTCCAGGTTCGAGGTGTAGACGTTTTCCCACAGCCGCGGGACAGGTCGGGGGAGACCTGCGGCTTAATTGAAATCGACTTCCTTTCAGCGTGAGTTATTCGTGGGATGTGGCTAGTGACTAGTGTTTATTGGCGAAGCTGCACGAAGTTTAAATTAATGTGAGAAATTCTTAGAAGGCGCCGGTTTGCAAAACTAGGAAATGTGAATATGCACAAAATTAACAATTTTATATTATTTAGCGCACAGCAAAAATGTAAATACAAGTCTACAAGATGATTAGAAATTGTCTTAAGATCTGGCGTAGGACTGTCTGCTTCCGCGCCCTTCAATTGTCTAAAATTTCTTTACCTCAAACAAATTATGGAAATTTTAGGTGCGGAATCGTCCAGGAACAGGCAGAATACTTTTCTGCGACCTTTAGTAGTACGAAGCTGAAAACAGGGGAAAATAAAATACTAAACTTGTAATCATGTCACAGCCCAAATATTGAAATGCTAGACAGCAAGAATAAATAACATAAAAATATTTATTTATAGATTTCATTCTAGAAAATTTTCTATTATTTTCATTAAAATTTTTTTAAAGTACGACATGTAAAAGAGATTATTACATCGAAGTCTTCTGGAGGTTTGCTACCATTGCTTGCACGAGCAAGTGCTTTGTAATCATGCTCTTGTTACACTTCCCAACATTTTCTGTTCTGTGTTAAAGGTCGCAGAAAATAAAAAAACAAACAATTTCTTGCGTCTTCCTGACGGATCTTTTATATCACATTTTAGAACTTGTTTGTATTATTTGGAATATTATTTTGTAAAAGTTGTGCATTGATTCGATGGATTCGGGGTGTTCGATTCGATGGACATTTCCTTGAAGATTTATTCCTAAAGTCAATGCTTGATTCATAGAATTTTAGGTCCCGGAACGCGCACCAATATTTTTGATTAACTTAATAGAAATATGCATTATATTTATAATATAATGCAATTATTATTCCTGCCGTTCCGTCACGTTCTGCCAGAAATCAAGCCCTGTCTAAAATGCTTGACCATCAACCGGACGGGACCGTGGCCTTCGCGCTGTTGGTTGATTGATTAATGATTATGAGCTCGTCAAACGCTAAGGTCATTAGTCTCGTAAGTGTAGTAAATGTTTTTATTACTTTCCCCCGCTGGTTGGCAAGATTCTGCTCCCACCTAGATCGGCTAGCGGGGATTTTTCCCATTCCCGGTAACCTCACCAGCGTGGCACCGCTCCAGACGGGACAAGCTCTAAGCTCGTCCGGTCTAAGCGTTCTCCCGGCATATGTGGTAGTGTAGTGCATGTACGTGTTAGCGCCTGCAAGTAAGAAGAGCGGGGAACAGATGGAAGGTGTATGATCGGCGAAACCACCGATCGAAACTGCTATGATCGAAAACTACCGATCAGAGCAGGTGGCCGCGAGAATTCGCCTTCCGACTGCTGTTGAATTCAACGTAGCTATCAAGCTAGCATCGAAAATCCTGCCACCATCGTCGGGACTGGAACCCTAGGACCTCCCGGTCAGAGGCACTGCACTGACATCAATTGATGCCCTGAGCCACCTCAGCAGGTCTGCGGTGTCGGGGAAGTGGGAGAGAGAGCAGCGGAAACGCCGATAACCGGTACCGCCTCTCCGCCCCCGTCGCCGCCGTATGTGTTCAGCTAAGTACACAAGGTGCGGCGTGCGTGCGTCACGCGGTGAGCGGCGTGCCGCGGAAAGGTGATACCGATAGGAAAGGCGACTTGTTGGAAGAACGCGAGAAGACATGCTGCCGCGGCTGCTGGCGAAGCAGGTGTGGGAGCCGCCCACCGGCTGGGGCGCGATTTCGATGGAGGGGGGGGGGCAGTTACAAATCCCATCCCCTGGAAGGTCGTTCCCTCGGGGGAAAGGGTGAAGAATCGAGCATAGCTGCGGTGGTTCTGGCAATATACCATTATCTTCATATCCGATCCTTGTGAAAGAGGAAAAAACGATTTTATATAAACCACTGCGTTTAATATTATTATTTTTAACGCGGTTGGTTTTAATTTTAATAAAATTCTGTAATTTAGAAGCATTTAATTTTACAATACATTGCTATTATATTAGAAATTTTTATCTTACGCACTGCTACTGGCATTTTGCGAATCTATTAGGTACCGGTTTTGCTGCACCGCTATTGGCTCTGGCGAAATATATTAGGACCAACTGTTCTTAGCGACAGGGGAAAAATGAACATTGTGGTGCATCTATCATCAAAGTATTAAATAATTTATTTTACGTATTTGTGTTGTATTAATTTTTACCAATCTTTTCAAGAGCACTGCGGCAATTCTGAAGAAGAGCTTGTAAAAACTTCGAATCCATTCATATACTCCTTTTGTCGGTTACATGTAATTGAATTCACTTGTATTAGTTTGGGTGTCGTGAAGTCAGACGAGTTATCAATCAGAAAATACTGCAATTAGGGTAGGATGGTCTAAATGTAAATGGTTTAATCATACTGTTCACATTTTGTTCGGAAAGTACACGATGAAATGGTGAAAATTGAACCGATAGAATAGATCAGAAATGACATCATAGTCCATGGCAGACTGTAAAAGAGCAGCGTATAATAAAAAAAAGTATTATAAAAATGCCACTTTTATTAACAGAATAATAATCTTAAGAAATAATTATATATTGTGGTTATTATTTACATATTAGGTACTGTTTAAAGATTGCAAAGAAACGACACGACGGTTAGATCCTATTATTGGGACCTCATCTACGTCACAAGGAGTAACGTAATAAAGAAACACTTGTAGGGGAAAAGCTTTTTAAAAATAATTTAAAACAAATTGCATTATGTCATACATATTGTTGAGAACTGATTACCACGTTGCGCTTACATCATCCAAGACCAAAAACTTAATTGACGTGCAAACCATGCCTCGAGATTATCCGAGTCCAAAGAGGTTTTTCTGAAATATTAAGTAATATTTAAATATGAATTAATCGAAAAATGTAAATTACGTGCTCTTAAAATGATTGGAACTTACAGTATTGTTCACAATAATTGATCAACGCCCTGTTGCACTATCTCCTGCTAATGTTCCACTGGTATCCTTGAGGGCTCCTTTCTTTCATGAAACAACCACACTCCGTAATGTCCACATGTAGCATTTCGACAGTTTTCTTTTAAACGTCATGTATTGCAAGAAAACGTCCGTGAAAATAAATTTAAGTTGTAACTATAAACATTTCATTGCTACAATTTGTTTCTAGTATTGGACGTTAGGAAAGAATACGGTTTCGAGTATCGGCGACTAAATGAAAAGAAAAAAAAATTAATTGAGGAAAAACATTTGGAATATGTTACAACCAAAGGGTTGCGGACTGGTCTCCAGTTGACTACCTTCCGTTTAACTACACGCTAAGTGTCTTTCTTATTACTACTACCAGTTGTACATACTTGTTCCAGTTCGTATGTTGTCCGAGCCCAATTGCCAGTTGTCCGAGTTACCAATTCTTCACATGTTTTGAAATTGACGAGAGTGTTTTTATGTGTTGTTATTGTTTGTTTCCTTCTATTGTTATAGAAGTATTGTGTGTATTGTAAGATTTCTGTTTAAAGCCGAAAAAGAGCTAAATTGTAACGTTTGTTTCAAGGATGAATATTTCTTTTTATTGTATACGGTAGATAGAATCCCTAAATCTAAGTAAATACTTAAATATAAACATTCTTTCGTACATTTCGTCGCCGCAACTCCGTACGGACAGTTCTGTCAGCCCACAATTAAGTTTTTTTATGACGGACATACCTCGACGAACGGATAGTGTATTGTTGAAATAAATAAATACATAAATAAATAAATAAATAAATAAATAAATAAATAAATAAATAAATAAATAAATAAATAAATAAATAAATAAATAAATAAATAAATAAATAAATAAATAAATAAATAAATAAATAAATAAATAAATAAATAAATAAATAAATAAATAAAATAATATTTCAGAGTATAAGATAGTAGGTGTCATATACTTTTAAAACCCAGTTCATAAAAGGAAAATCCGTCAGAGTCAGTAATTTTTTGTAAAACTCATTGCAAATCGTACATCATGTGAATTTTGAAGCAAATATCAAGACAAATTTGACAATTATAACTGCTGTACAGACAGCAACATCATGTCCCAACACTGGGACCTAATTTACAGAAATTCTGCGGCCGTTTCTCGGCGCGGAATGTCATTATTGCATTCCAATCCGATATTCCCTGAAGGCTAACAATTTTTATTTCATATATTTAAAATAGGTTTTAAATAATATCTAAATGATTAAAGTGTAAAAGTGTAACTGAAGGTCGAATGTAAGAAACAAAGAAATATGAAATAAAATCATTATTTTTTTCTTTTCTTATAAATTTTAAACCGTTTTTATAACGATAACGTTTCGGGATGTTTCTCCATCCCATCATCAGAAAAAAATCAAAGAAACAGTTTTTTTATTGCCTTTCGATATTTTGCCAGTCATAATACTCGTATACATTTCAAGAAGAATACAAGACAAATATAAATAAAAAATATGAAATAATATACAAAATCTAACTTACGAAGCATCCAACTTCCAGGAATTATGTTCACGAAAAGCAGTAAATTCGGAGTGGGCAATTATGTTTGTCGTCAAATTACACGAAAACATCCACATTTTCAAAAAATTCAACATGGTCTTATTTGAAGGTCTGTTTTTGATAAACACGTTTCATTAAAATAGTTGTATTTTCACAATTGTAGTTGTAGGAAGACGTCGACAATTTTTTATGTCTTCAAATTTTCGAAAAATCTGGCATTTTGATGAACATGAGACCTGTACGTTGTGTACGAACATGAGACTCTTAAGCGTACTATAGGCTATCTTAAGTGTAAATATAATTTAAAAACTGTGTGCCGTTTTAAGAAAAATGATTTAAAGGAAATAAAAATTACCTACGTTTAATACAAAATTTCGCAAAAAGTTCTCGTGTTTTTGAAAAATTGAACATTTTGTTATTTTTATGTCTGATTTTTATTAACACAATTCAATAAGAAAAAAGTTTATCTTCATATTATAATTGTAAGAAGCCACCGAAATAATTTTGCATTTTTTCAATTTTCAAGAAGTGAGGATTTTTTAACAAACAAGAGACCTACACCATTCTCAAAAACGTCTTTTACACTATCCCACAAAAAATTAAAAAAGATGGAGCCATTTTTTTTTAAATTTTGAAAATGTCCTAGGGGCTTTACGTTAAATTTTCGATATTGGCCAGGCCTCCAAATAAAAATATCGATTTCAAATTCAAGGGGCCGCGACATCAGCGAGATTGATTAAGGCATATCAATTTTGGAGAAAATCGGCTAAACGGTTTAGCAGCTAGCGTTGTTCACAGACGTTTTGCGATCAATCAATTTTTCGATATCAAGGACCCATAAAATATGGATTCTGGTGTTCTTCGTGTTAGAGGTTTCCCCCCTAAATTTAGAATCTGGATTTATCCACTTTATCGTTGCCAGGGCCCTGTAATAAGAGATTTTGTGCCGAAAATTTGCCGTTTTCTTCGCACAGCATTACGTAACTTTCTACCGCGGTATCTTTTAGCAAGAAATAAAAAAGTGCTTTAGTTACAGTTGTCGCTGAGAAGCGGAAGAGAAAGGTTGTGTCCGGAGCTCTGTTGTGAATTTGCTTCCACTTGCGCATAGGTTGAGGATTCTGGTTGCTCGCATAGGTTTTTTGCTGAGTTATCAGTGTTACGAAAGTAATGAGAGTGTGAATTGTAATATTTATGTACTCATTTATTTTAGTTCTGTATCAACAAATCAAGTGCATATCGTAATTTAGTTCGTAGGGTAAGTGACAACAGTGTAGCGGGCGACTAGTCATCACGCCGTTAACCTCTAAAAGACAAGGTAGCCGAAGACGGGGACAACGCGGAGCATGTCAACAGGCGTGGTCTTTCCTGAACCACGTCGTAAGGAAGTATGAGTATTACCCAATGCCAGGGTGGCTCTCAGTTAATATCTCCAACTACTATTGAAAATTCTCGCTTTGCAGCCGTGGACTGAGACGCGATAACTTGAGTTCCCCGCATCTTCTGAGGTAACTCCAAAAACCTGAACAGAACTGCACTTTACAACAACAATCAACGGTAAATACTTAAAAATGGCAAGCATGAATGCAATGCAATAGGACATAGCAATTGTGACAATCAAGTGATTCCGCTTTACAAATCCCAACCAATTAAAGTTATACAATTATGTAATCTATTTTCCTTATTAACAAACGAAGCCGAAGAAACATACAGGCAAAGCACTTAAATAACAATACTACAAAATTTGTTCCAAACATTACGTCTGGGCTTAAATTTATTAGTATCGTGAAAACACATTTGAGAAACTAACTGTAAGCTATGAAATGCATAGTGAAGTCAAACCTACTACAGCGATGCTTACCGCGAAAACATCAAATTGTTAGATAAAAAATGCTGAATACATTACCTTCCAACTTAAGCAAGAAGGCGCTACTCCGTGTTGTGTTACGCCACTTGCATCGAACAATTGACTTGGAAGGCAAAAAATCTTGATCTGAGAGCTCCAGGACGCTGTTTTGACTCGCAGTCGGTAGCTTGAATGCCCGCGTCGTGACGTCACTTGTTCGTCACGTGAACGACGCATCGCGGGACCTCCGCAAATGGAACGAGAGAGTCAGCGTTCTAGGACAGGGCGTGCGATGTGCCTAGGGCAGAAGTAGACCAGAAGACGCATGGCCAGGATCGGTAGAAAGCAGGGCGATACGTGCTATGTAAATAGGTAATGTGGTCCGTTGCAATTGTGAGTGCTACAAGTTACTTACGTGAGTGATACGTGATTTTCGATTTGTTCGCGGGAAATAAACATGAGAATGGAATCACTGAAAGCTTGCCGTTGCTTGAGATGGTCATCTCGACATTTAGTCGTAAACACGCCAGCGAATTGTGAGAGCATATTTCATTTTACGTTGGTGAGATGTATCGCAAACGTCCAGACTGTGAGTTTAACCATTTGAATTTATTTCGAATTGAGAAAGCATTATGGAAAGATTGAATGTGAAACAGTCACTAATTAAATACTATCAGTACATCAACTTGAGAGGGTTATTCACGGTTATTCAGGGTTTAGGAAAATAGATCTCAACTTGGCACTTACGAGGTAATATATTGCACATTGATATATTATTCATGTGTTAATGGTTTCACTTTGGCAATTGGTGGGCTTATTGTACATAAAAGGTAAAAATTATATGTTTATGTTATTTGATTTGTTATAGAATTATTTGAAGGGTCAGTTAATGAATACCCTGTGACCAATAGTGCTTTTATTTGTGTTGCGTGTCATGAGTATGCCAGGCATTTATCTATTAAATTTATAGGTTATATGTTTATATTATTGATGTTTAAAGACATCCATCCCTAGGAGAAATAACAAATACACTTCCAAGTCCAGGAATCACCCTTTTGTTCGAACACCTAAGCTTTAGAAACCAGCGTGAAGTTGGGGAATCATTCAGTAATTGGATGACGTCTTCCCCAACATACTAATTTGTGGTGCATCGGCCGGAAATTACGTTCTCAAAAAGTCCTGTGTTTTTTGGGAGTGAGTGAGTTCTCCTGAGGATGGGTTCATGTAATTATATGCAATGTTCTTTACTTGTTCTTGGGAATTTATTTGCTTTTCAACTCAATGCAAGGTAGAGTGAATGGTGACTCTAGTACATGAGGACTTTAGTACATGAATTATACTCTTACGAATATAATTTTTAAACATGTGTACATTGTGCCAATTCAATTTCTGCTACTTCAATTTATTATTCAAAATTAAATGAATTGTTTCAAATTCAATTCAGATTCCAGTGTAAGGTAATACATATTGGAAGTCTAGTGGTATAAATGCTGTATGTTTCAATATATTTGTTGGTATACTGAATGGTAACGAGTTTATACTTCATTTGTGTATGAGTATTAGTTGGTGATCAGAATTGCAATTTTTTAACTACAATATTTTAACAATTTGATTTTGAACAAAGTGCAAAATATTGATATTGGTTCAATTTATGTTTGCCCTTACACAAGTTGCATACCTGTTGTTCCCTCCTTGCACTGGGAGAACCATCTATCATGATATATTTCCCTTGTGCAATAAATTGGCATCAAAATTAAATACCCTGTTTCTTAGAATCACAAGGAGTAAAGGATTTTTGAGAGTCTCTTGTTTACGTTTTAAAAAAAATCATTATTTTACTCAAAATTTTCTGACAACATCACACCAGTGATGAAGTGAGACGTATTTAAAATAGATCAATGAGATCTCTTTATATTTGAAAGTTACAAAGGTTAAAGATAAACCTTACTACCGTGAGAGAAATATACCTACAATACTTCATTTGAGAATGAATATGAAGACTTTGAAGAATTTGAAGAATGAAGAACTGTAGTACTATGTGACTAACAAATGAGCAAAATACTCTCAGTATTGTGCTTGAAATGGTACAACGTATCAAGAGTCCAAAAGTGAATTGTGAAGTGCAAAATATATAATTGTTATGTTTTCGATGAGAAAATTTTCAATACAAAAAGGAGCCAAGTTTGTTAAAAATCTTTCGACTTTCTTCAAAATTATAATAATATCGAAATAATGCCATCAATTATGAAAGAAATGTAAGATTTAAAAATTTTATTTCAGAAAATTACATTGGAAAGTTAAGATTTCATTCGTGCGTAACTGAAGAGTTTGAAAATGTTCTCATTTCATTATATAATGTAACGTGTAAATTTCTTTACTGCGTGGTGGGGGACAGTTTGAATTTGGCATTTATATTTCCTCAAACATTTCCAGTTCTCTTCGAGCTACATATAAGAATTTTATGAGTATTTATTGCATTTCTTTACAACTACGGCCGAGGTCCTCGCTTTCTCGCTCCATTTCGTGCGACGGCGAGTGGATTTCAGTTCCAGTTTCACTGGAATTTGACAAGGAACCAGGAACCGGGCGGTCCCGACCTAGGCTACCAGACCGGATGGGTATCGACTCGTTTTGAATGAGGTGGGTGGGAAGTGTCTCGCCCGACCGGCGGACGAGCGGCCCTTTGCAGTCCAGTACCTCACGGCAATTTCTCGAAATGAGAACCATTTCACTCGCTTTTATTTCTTGTGGTCGCGTGACGGCTCACGGACTAACCGTTAAACATTGCACCCAAATCTCTATTTTGGTACATTTCGGGTCCATTCAAAAATACGTTTGCAATACAGTAGAACCTCAGTAATCCGAACCCCGCAAATCCAAAATTTCGGATAATACGAACAAACTTTGAGATGAAGGAAAAATAAACAAAATAAATAAATTACTTGTTTGTTGTGTAAATAAATGATTTTGTAATCACTGTAGAACTGAACTACAATATAGATGTTGTTGAAATGCAACATTTATTGCACCTGTAACTATGATGTATATAACAAGTTTATGTAGCAGTAATTTTCACTTGGAGGAACTTGCAAAATCGGTAATGTTCTTTTGCCATAAGGAACTGAATCTACTTGATGATACGATGTGATGATGCATTGGCTACGCTACTTGGCCATTTTCTCACATCGCTCGCTACACTGCATTGTCTGGTAATCCTATAGATGTATTTGTATATGTACGGAACATTTTTTCGAATAATCCGAATATTTCCGAATCCGAACAGACCACACCTCCAGTTAGTTCGGATTAACGGGGTTCTACTGTATTTATCTATTTAACCACTCCCTGTTTTGTAACAACTATTCAGGAACTTTTCATGCACCCCTGTAGTGAATGTTTTGTTTCAAACTCTCTTTCTCTGCACTTCGTGGGCTAAAGCAAAGTATCTTCATTCAAAATTTTCGAAAGTTCCAAGAAGATTTTAAAATAGTCGTTTCAATGGAAACAACTTCCTTTCGAAACTGTACCCATAGAATATTCAGGAACATGAAAAGAAATACGTTAAAACGCAGATGATATAATGAGCGATGGATAAATTTCGTCAGTAATGAAATTCATGTTCAGCAAATTTTGAATATGGGTTGAAGAAGAAAAGGTTTCACTGTTTCAATATTTCAATTTTAGCGAGTTTTAAGGAGTCGATTTAGGACGTTTAAAGGTGAAATAACTTACAGAATTCGCAATACCGAATAATACAAGTAACATCAATCACATAGGGTCTCCTATATTGATTCATTTGAAGAGGTACTTTCCTACAGAAGTTATAGACCAAACTGACAAATATTGAAATCAATCAATTGAAAGCAAAAGACGATTAACCCAAGTATCCCGGGAATTCTTACATTTAGAGATTTTGCAATTATAAACATTTTTATTATATTATCTAAGCCAAACAACAATAATGTTCATTTTTACATTGGAGCAAGAGCCAATAAAGACATTGAAAACATAATCGAATACGTTTGTATTTGTTTGAATTTTTTCATTGAATTGCACCAAATTATTTTACAAAATTCCAAATTTTACATAATTTTTATTAGGTTAAGAGTGGAGAATGAAGCAATATTTCTGTAGATTGGGTGATAAAATCCCGGTTCAGCTGGTCTTACCGTCGCGAGTCATGGGAGGTCAGCCTGGGAACTGGGTTCAGCCGGTCTCGCCAAGAACTGGACCACCGCCTACCGAGAAGCTCGCTCTTTCCGTCGCAATTCTTCGTGTCAGGCGGAAGCTTAGTGTGTCATCGTTCACCGTGGTGAAAGAGAACTCGAAGAAAAAGAAAATCAGGCAGCAAACAGAGCCATGTTTATGCGATCATCGTTTAGAGCGGGATGAAGATGTACTCTAGTGTAACGTGATGTTGGTACTAGATTACGAGGCTGCATTATACGTAATTCCGAAGCTTTCACGTATTAATTAAAGTAAACAGTATATACAAATAAAAACATAATATGAGAAATTGAAATGATTTAGATTTAGATTTTTTTAGTAAGAAAACAGTAAGAACTGCATGTGACGTATGGTGGGGAAGATAATCTGCGCACATTTTCTTGAGTTCCAGAATCCCTTCCCATCATTTTAACTATAAATAGTTGAAAGATGAGTAAAAGTGAAATAAATAAATAAATAAAAATAAAATATAAAAAAGCGCTAGATTAGCTACATTTGAAAAAACTAGTCATTTTCGTTCCAGAGTTATATAACACTTATTTGCAACGGTAAACGAAATGAAGATTTTATTTTCTGCATTACTAACAAAATAGAAACACGCCCTTACCTGTACCACTATAAGCAAAAGAAGAGTTCATGAAAACATGCGCGTTGTGAAGCTACATTTACGTCCAGAAGCAAAACAAGGGGCCATCTCAGCATTTGCACAATGCATCATGGAAACTGGACAAAAGCCTGATCGAGATGACACAGTTGAGAATGTACAGTTGGCTCTGATTATAATGAACGTCGGGGAAGCAATGATTTTGGTTCACTATATCAGAGGTACACTATATATGATAAGACAAAATAAAATAGTTTCTCCAGGATGACTGATTTTGATGTATCAAAGGTTCCTCCAAATATACAAACACCTCGAATTCAAAATCTAAATATCTTCATTTAGACTTAAAATAATTGTATTCAGATAATATTTATTTATAATGTTTGCGGACCCTTCTCCATAGTCATGCTTTCTCTCACTTGATTCTGCATTTATCACACTCTCAAAATACCTTAGTGCAATCTTTATACCTTGAATAACTCTTGCAGCATTCTCATTTGTATCCTCTTGAACATCACACTCCTTTTCTTCCGTCATATAACCGTCTTTTCACACCATTTATGATGTACCCAGATACGATTTCACTTGGTTTTACATCGCAATCCGTGTCAATGAAGTTCTTAGCATTAACTGAATTGACTTACATGTTTGGGCTGAATTGTTTGGCCATGTTTCTTCAGTATATTTTTTCCTGTACGTTGCCCTCTTTTCTGTTTGACTTCATGTTCATCCTATTTTCAGTGGTGTAACTATAGTGTATATTTACAATGTTAGCAGCACCGGACAAACGACATTTGTTCACTATATCCAAGTTCACTATATGCAAAATAAATAATATTTTGCAGCAATGAGGGTTACTTTTTATCCAACATTAATTTTTTAAATTTTTAAATTATTTTTTAATTAACTAATTTAATTAGTTAATTAATTTAAATGTTAAAATTATGTCCGTTTTGAAATGTCTGCAAACTGAACGAGTATCGCAATGCTATTGTACGCATTAACATCACAAGTGATGTAAAAATTAATAAATTTCCAACTTATCTGACAAAATAAGAAGTGAAAAAACAAGATATGATAGTTTATAAATTTATAACATTGAAAATGATCTTTCATTGAAATAATACGTTTTGTATTTTCTTCGTATTTTCTAATTGGTGTTGTGCAATTTATGATGGACTTTGAAAAAAATGCTGGTTAAAATGTAGCACCGGTGACGCGTTTGTTCGTGATGTGTTAGCGTTGACAAGTGCGATGACTCCTAAGACAAGGAGAAGGAACATCGACTGTTCCTTCTCAAAAATATTTGAAGTTTTTGTTTGATGGAGGAGTGGCCCGAACCGAGAGGACTGGAGAGGACCGGCTCAATTTGACACTTCCTTTCAAGGTTCTGGAGCTTTGTAAGCAGAACACTGGACAAAAATGGAAACGAAGGCGCGGTAAGAAGGGAGTGGTTCGTAATGCTTGGTGAGGCAGTGTGAAGAAGGGAGGCCAGAGCAAAGAAGTGTGTATTCTTTACAAAATGCGACATGGTAAAGTATTTCTCTGGATTAAGAATATCAAATATATGGAGAATCATATAAAAAGTTTTAGTCAAGAATTGGAATTGAAGTATTTCTTTTTATAAACTAAAATAGACAAATTAGTTTCAAAATAAAGTAATAACAGGTTAATATTTTAAGATAATAATATTCGATAAATCTTTTGATATATCTAATTTTTTTATTTTATAATATTCATTGTCTGTGTTTGACGTCTAACTATGAATTTAGTCATATAAAGTAATTGCCTGCTTTAAGATACTATTTTAGTGCAGAAATTGCTATTATTGCATTTCTTGTGTGTTGCACATTAATTTTAACATTCAATCAGCAGTGAAGAGACCTTTGGACCTTTCCATGTAGGTATTACCAATTTGATCTCTCGTACATGCTTTAATCTTAGCATTCTTTAGTTCAATAATTTTTTTATACAGAATATCTAAAGCCATTGTATTATTCCTTCCTGACAATATCTTAAGTATATCGATCTCGATGACCCTACATATATTGTACTAGAATGGATTAAAGAGGAATACTCTATTATTGAATTATCAGAAGTAAAAAAAGTAGAGTATCAAGAACAATCCATTCATTATTTCACCAACATTCTGAATGTACTAACATAACCTAGGACGCTCTACAATGTACGAAACAAACGAACGAAACAAATTGTGTCTATGTAAAAACGTTAGTTTGTTAAGTCTTGCCTTCTATATTATTCCATTAAACGCAAAATTGTCAAATCTGGTATTAAAAACAGACCACGCGGAGGTGCCTGCGAAGTGTTGAATTAGCGATTTCAGATTTACAGATCCTCTTTTCTTTGTTACATCACTTTCTATTGTAGCCAGTATTTTCACGTGACTCAATTTTTTCTTTATGTATTTTTTGGTTTATTACTCTTCAGCGCAGTTGATCAATTACTTTACAGAAATGTCGCAGAAACAATCAATCAGTGAATATTTCTGTATCCTGGAATATTAACTGCAGTAGGAGGGGTTCCCCATGCGATACTCTATAACCGACAAGCAGCACAGAATTCTTGTTCGATTTATTTGGTATTGTCTAATATGAAAGTGTGATAATGGTCGAAATAAAGGAAACGGTGATTCGAGGTGTGCCTAAATTATGGGAGTCAGGAGAAGATCCAACTTCGTAGAAGGTCAGATATTTTTCTTAGTTTAAAGGCTCGAGCAAGATGAGTGAATCCTTTCAGAGAAGAAGACGTGGTGGTCCTATTCCCTAAGTGACGTGACGTCATAAACCCTTATTGCTCCGGCGCTTTCACCCTCGAAGGCTTGCGGCGTGTGTGGCTTGTGGCCGAGTCCTGACCCGCAGGTGGTGCTGCCGCCCACTGCTGCCGGCCTGCGCGTCAGGCGCGCTCCCGCGAAGGGGGAGGGAGAGGGAGGGAGGACGAGAGGAAGAGAGGTCGCGCGGAATTCGAACCCGCAGCCGCCGCAGGGTCGCGCAGCGCTGGAGTAGGCGGGCTCCGGGAGCACTGTGGGCCCAAACTGGCTTGAGATACCGAACCAATCGTCTCTTCCTTCTTTCGTTCTACTTGTCATTTTCCTTCATCCTATCCTTCTCTTCCTACTGCATCTTCCTCTCATTCTCCATCTTTCTTCTCTTTCTCTGCCTTCCCCCTCTTTGTTCTCCTCCATGCTCCCTCACTTTCACCTCCTTCTCCTCCTCCTTCTCCCTCTTTCTTCTCTTTCTCCTTCTTTCTTCTCCTCACCAAAGATCCGAAACTCACCTTATTATAAATTGTACCTAATTCAAAATATGAATAAAATAAATTTTAAAAAATGCCAAAGTTGTTTAACACTTATTTTAAAGATATTTTGAACATGTATAATTTATAATAAGGTGAAAATCGTACAACTGATGCTCCTGCAGGGAGTTGTACCAACACCACCACTCATTTACTATACTTAAATATTAGAAGGCATCTTTCTCACCAGCGATCTAATTAACCATCACTTATGTTGAGTACTGCCTTATTTGTTGTTTTTTTATACAGAATGTACAGTATTGATGAAAAATGTGTTGTTCTAGCCTGTTGATGGAGCAAATTTGGCCTCGAAACGTCGCATTTTTAAAATGTAAATAAATGTTTCTGAACTACAATATTTCATTTAAGTTTGTCGGATGAATGACCATAGAATGTTTCCATTCCTCTTTCCTTCCCTGAGCCACCCTCCTTCATACTTCCTAGAATCACACCTGCTGAGAATAGACGGTGTCAAAATAGACGCTGGTGCTCAATTCCTGGTGAATGTGTTGTTGACATCTATAACTAGTAAGGCCGTTCTTTGCAGAGCATTGTCTCTACTGTGACATATCATTTCGGACCACTGCTCGGCGGGGCCGTGAGTTCGCGCCCCGGGCGTCATACCGGGAGGCGGCGGCGGCGGCGGATGCGGCGGTGCCCGGGGCCAGGATGTCCCACGCGGCCGCCGCCTCCGCCATCGCCGTCGAAAGCGGGCCACGGGGCAGCGATCGCTGGGAACCCGCGAACAGCTTCCGCCGCCGCCGCCGCCGCCCAGGGCCGTAGCCGCGCCGCTCTGCCGGCTATTCTCGAATGAGGTTTTGGTGGGATTTCCCACCGCTTAAGGCGGGTGCTGATACGATGTCTTGTTGGCTAAGTTAGAAATAAATGGAAATAATTTTTTTCCTTGTTATCTTTTCCTTGTGGTGGAATCAATTCATGTTGCAATTACGCTGTAATTTTAGGTATGCTTTAAAATATGTGATCTTTTGGCTAATTACTTATAAAATCATCTAATTCTCCTCCTCCTCCTCCTCCTCCTTCTTCTTCTCGTAGTCATTATTATTATTATTATTATTATTATTATTATTATTATTATTATTATTATTAATGGTCATTCAAACTCAATTATACATTACCCCTCAACCATTCATTAGCCCTGGAGAATGGAATGAAATAGTGATGATGATGATGATGATGATGTTGATGAAATAGACACACACACAAGACAACCATGCCCGAGGCGGGAGTCGAACCAGAAAACCTTTGATCCGAGACCGCCACTGCACTACTGCCTTAGCAATCTTGGCCATCGGATTTACATTATTATTATTATTATTATTATTATTATTATTATTATTATTATTATTATTATTATTATTATTATTATTATTATTATTATTGTTTATTTTCACAGCTTTCTGGTACATGTTTCAGGAGTCACACAGGTATTTCTATCAAAGCATGATCTCCATAATACAATAGTTTTACAAGCGAATTAATTTTAAGAGCTAATTAAAAGGCAAACAATTCTACATGTATGAACACTTAAATTAAATTATACATTAAACAGTAAAACAATTATTAACATAAATATTTATTTAGGGACCCATAAATCTTCTAACTAAAGAACACGAAATCTTCTAACTAAAGAACGCTCAGGATAACAGCATTCTGCAGAATGATGATAATGTTCGTCTCGATCTCAATTTATTCAGAGAGTGCTTGAGAGCGATAGGTATCACACCTGTTGCTGAGAGGACAATCGGTACAATCTCCACGGCCAAGACATGTCACTGCTCCTTTACAACTTGTGTTAGTTCTCTGTACTTTTGAATTTTCTTTTTGTATGTTGTGTCGAGGTTGTTGGTATCTACAACTGCTATGTCTATCAGCCATACTTTCCTTATTATTATACTTATTATTATTATTATTATTAATACAACTCTAAAGTTAAAGTAATAGATGCTTCTATACCTTCACAGAAGTACTGCCGTAATTACTTTCGATTTTATCATGCCTCCTGCATTGACGGGAGCACCACGGTTACCAGCGACAACCCATCTATTTTTGTCGCTGTTTCAACTACTGCTACAGCTTTGTTCCATCACCCCCTCCATCGCCGTAATCAACTTGCTGCGATGAATGTCCCCCGCTTTCTTGATAATTCTGTTTATTGTTTTACCATCTCAACATTACTTCCCACTACCTCTTCCAAAGTAGTATTGTTAATATATTGTAGTAGTAGAACTAGTATATTGTTACAATGTTCTTGCTATTCTCTCTCCTACATCTACAATCTCCTTGACTACGTTCATTGCATTCTCAATCACTAGTATTCTCCCAACCATCACCGTTCCCTTCACTAGTCCCGCTCCACCATCATTATCATCACCACCGTTGATATCACTGTACCTATTTCTACAGCCGTCGAGTTGCCTTCACGGGAATCATGACTATTCATTGTCTCCAACACCACCACCAATGGCGTCACCACCCTGAAACCGCATCGCCCACCACAAATTCAATACATGGTTGTAAGCCAAACGAAGCTATGGAAGGCCTCTGCATCTCGCGCCCCAATTATTTGGGGTTTGCTCTGAAAACTACTCCAAAATCACATTCACATATCAATTGAACACCAGTACATTTTAAACGCATTCGAAACTGACTTGACAGTTGTGATTGATGAGTTTTGTGTTTGAAATAACTTACTTGACGTTACGACGTAAGTCTCTAGTCTATTTAATAATGTAATGGTGTGGAATAGCTTGAGTTGCACCCGAATGTTATTTTGGAGTTATCATGATCTGACCAACCACAGAATTTCAATCACTATCGCAATTGCCCATTCACCAATACCATGACTGTTATTTCCTACGCTGATGCAATCTCCAACTCTGTCTCATTGTTTTTCATCTGGCTTGCGTGGCTCAAGTCATCAATTGATACCCTGCAATGCCTCTGACCGGGAGGTGCTAGATTTCGAGGTCCAGCGGCGGCAGGATTTTCGTCACTAGCTACACAGCTAGGTCGAATTCAGCCGCTGTCTGGAGGAGAATTCTAGCGACCGGTAACTCTGATCAGACGTTTTATGTTTATTTCCTCTGATCAACTCCAGGTGAGTGCCGGAGCAGTGCGGGGCACGGACCGCGCGCGATCATTCCTTTCTCTTCCTTGCCCTACCCTCACGCCTTACTTAAAAACACTTAAATTTACACGCATTATACTACTGCACATGCCGAGTGCTTAGAGCTTGTGGAAGATGAGGAGGATCACCGTCACCTCAGCGATAAAAGCATGCACTGCGCTTACGGGACGAATGACCTTAGCCGCTGACGTGCCCGGAATCACTAATCATTCAATCAATCAATCATTGTCTCCTCTAGAACCGCTCCGTCTTCCCCCGACCCCATCTCTTTGGTACCAGTCCTACTGCTCCATCACCATTTTCGCCGCAGCCGCCGCCTCGCGTTTTTGCGGCGGCGGCGGCGGCGGCGGCGCCAGACCACGACCCTTCGCCCAGGCGCCCGCCCCAATTGCAGCGAGATTGGAGGCTGCCGCGAAGCCGCACGGCCGCGGGCGGGGTGGGGCGGGGCGGGGAGGGGAGGGGCGGTGCTAGGCGGGACGGGCAGGAATTGCAGAGCGGAGACCGCGCGGTGCCTGCCCAGTGGAAAACACGGCCGCAACCGCGTCCATACGTTTGGCACCGCCGTGTAACACTTGTGCGGCGAGACGGGCCACAGATGGCTCAGAGGCTACATGCACTGCCTCGCCGACGTCGTTGATCGAGTTTTAGGGTTCGAGGGACGCCAGTGGAGCTTTTTTGACTCTTGCTACATAGCTCGGTGAAATTCAACGACTGTCTGGAAGAGATTTCTAGTGGTTGACTGGTCTGGTCAGCGGTTTTCCGTCGTTTCTTTGATAAAAATCGAGAGAATGCCGCAGCATTTCCTGAACGACGGTGCACGAAGTGCCAGCGATATTTCCCTCTTCATCCTAGCCCCCACCTCTCCCTTAACACACCGTCACACACACGCACTCTACTACCACGTTCAGGGAACCAGTAGGAGCTCAGGACTTGTTCCGACTGGGACGGATCCCCGCTGGAAGAGATGCCTGGAGGGAAAAATCTCGCAAGCCGACGAATAGACCATTTATCACTTTCCATCGAGAAACAATGCCACCTCCCGACTACAACATGCACTGCTCTCACGGAGCTAATGACCAAAGTACTTGACGCATTGAAAAACTCTAAAACTCACTCACCCACTTGCTAGGGATTGTCTGCAAACGGGCGCCTTTGTCTGCAAACGGGCGCCACAAAGGCGCCCGTTTGCAGTCAATGAGAAGTTACATTACACTGAGAAGTTTTGTTGCGAAAAACTTGATTAATTATTTTCATAGAGTTAAATTAAAATATAAATTAAATTAAAAATAGTTTAATTTTCGTTAACCAGTTTCATTCAATTTTGTAGTAAGCAGGGAAAGAAAGTATGTATATTTTATTACATTTCTTTGAACACTGTCTTTTCTTTCAGAGTAATAAATGTCTATTCCATACCTATTTAAATATTACATTCAGGTTCTGAATGAACTAGCGGAACACGGCAGACGTTCTGCCCTTCTTCTTCTTCTTTCCCTTCCCTCTCTCTTTCCATCTCCGTCTCTCTTTCTCTCCGTCTCTCTCTCCCCGTGTATCTCTCTTCCCGTCTCTCTTTCGTCTCTCTCTTCGACTCTCTCTCTCTTCGTCTCTCTCTCTCTCCCTCCCCGTCTCTCTCCTTTTGACAACTCAAATTTTTGTGAAATTAGTCAATTTTAACATTCTAGGAAACAATAAAATCATTGTTTTCTTCAAAAACATCCATTTTATCATTTCAATGAACGATAAATTCTTATTTTCTCCAAATAAGTGTCCACTACTCTGTCACGCATGGGCGTTTTTCGTGGCTTTGAGCCATTTTGACCCGTATATTGTAGAAAAAGTTAAGCGAAATAATGTGAACAAATCGCAGATAATGGTGGATATTAAGCACGTTAGAAGTTAGTCAAAAAATAACAATTTTTTAATTTTTGAAAAAAAAATAAAACAAAGGAATATAACGGTATGGCGTTTATGTCATTTTATAGAGTACATTTAGCGCTATCTATACCAAAATTGTGAAGAAAAAATTGTGAAGTAGTTTTTGAGAAAATCTTGTTTGAACATTTAAACAATTAACAATTTTGTGCGAAAACTACTAAAAGTCTATCTTTAATTTTGTAGTTGTGGGAAAACGCCGAAAAAATTCAAGCTTTAACAAATTTCGAAAATTCAGAGTTAACTCTGAACATTGGACCTTATGCCATATTTATAAGTGTATTTTACACTATTCTTACAAGAAATTCTTAAAAGAAACTTACTATTCTTAAAAGAAAAAAATTCGTTCAAGAGTCAATATAAAAATGTATAGAGAGTTTATTCAGTAAATTGTATAGAGTCAACAGTCCAAAGCAGTTTACAGCGCTTTTACGTAACACATTTTCACGATTCAATTCAAAAGTACCCTTGAGCGATTCATTGTGGTTTGGCACATTCCTCCCGCGTTTGACGAACCGCCCGCGTCGCAGAGAGCAGAAAAAAAATCCAACGCGTTTTTCAGCGCACGTGATAGTACATCTCCAATGGATGCCAGTCGGGGAGGCGTGATCAAAGGAACGCTTCCCGTCACGTGACTGCAAACGACGCGCACAGGCGACCTTGCATTGTTGTATTGTAGTCGCTGGGGTTTCTCCGGAGCTTCGCTGCGTGTACGTGCCACCCCGAAGCCACCGCTACTGCCGCCGCGTCTCGGCCAACTCCACTGCTGCTGCAGCGCCCCGCCATCACCTAGACACCAACGCGGATTTATCGTATTCGCGGCCCCAATCTAAATGTTTTTGAGGCCCTCCTTTTTACTGGCAGCAAAAACATTTTTGAGATTGGATATTTCAACCTTTTTACCCCAAATTAATTAATGAATTTGGATTAACAATTTGATTGAAATTTTAAATTTAAAAATTTATAAAAATCATCTCTAATGTAATATCTACATGTAAAACTATCTGCAAAATAATTCAACACTATATTAATCATTAATTAAAACATAAACGCATATAATTGCGGTTTATGCGATTTATTATTCACAAAATCAGTAATAGCATCGTCGAAAGATAAAACCTCAGAGCTTATCAATCATTATTGTTAGTGAATTGAGTTTGTCTTGTCCTATAGTAGCTCGATACTAATTTTAATTGTGTGAAGTATTAAATGATCTTCCACCTATGCAATTTGTTATCATTACTATTCACTGCGAACACAGAGCTCAACGTTTTTCTGAAAAAGGAAACGGAAATATTTCATATTTTCAAAGATCAATACATAGGGAAATATGAAAAGAAATCCTACCAGACGATTTTTGGTCGTTGCTTTTACATACACCTCAACAATACTTCGATAATCTTTGTATTTAAAAACACTCTTTGAACTTAAGAAAATTAGCTGTATTAACATCTTTTACAACCTTCTTGAAGATAAAACATCGAATGCTTTGAATAGATGGATTACAACTCACACAATGAAATAATAAACAAAAGAGGGCAGATAAGCGTTCATTCTATTAATTTTATTATGCTATTAAAATTTAGTGTTTATATTATAAAAACGGTTAATAATGGCATGGGATAAAACATTTGCGGCCCGCTACCTTTCATTTAAAGCAATCGCATCTCTTCTCCATCTACCTACACCAATCTTAACCATCTTTAGAACAGCACCATATACCTTAATCACGACGTGTGTGGGAAGTTACAGATGAAAAGAACTTTAAACACGGATTTTACGATCGATCATATTGTTGAGGTGATTCCAATAATTTCCTTCCCTATGCTATACTATAGACTATATAATAGTTCCTGTACCAGGAAGTAAATGTATTTAAATTAATACAGAAATTAAAGTTAATGTAATGGTCTGTACGATCAATACTCCCCCATACATTTGATCTCTTGTAGCCTGATGATGCGTGGAAGAATAATACTTATTTTGTAATAATGCATTCAGTGGGTCATGTTATTATCTGACATAAGAATTGAAAGGAATTACAATAGAAAATTATGTAAATGTTGGGTACCCATAAAATAATTGAAATTAAATGAATTCAAAGTCGTTTCCGTCGTAATGCAAACATAATATGAATGTTGGATAAAATTATTCCCATTGTGTATATTTATAATATTATAAATTGAGAGATGGATAATTTGATAAATAGTTAAATTTACGCTCTCAGTTTTACTAGTTTGCTTGTAGGGTTTCCGCAGCGTCTGGATCAGGGCGGCGGAAATGCAAGATTTCGAGCCAAACTGCCCGCGGGCGCTCGCTGCACTCCGCCGCGTGCCATTCCCCTTTCAGTTGAATCTTTTACCGCTCCTTTCTCCTCTATCAGCAAGGCTACTAGCGCCTCCTCGGCCTTCTCCTTAATAATAATAATAATAATAATAATAATAATAATAATAATAATAATAATAATAATAATAATAATAATATTTATTTTGGCCACAATTGGCGTCTTTGCCAGGTGGTAACCAATTAATTACACTATACAAATGAAAATTTAAATAATGTATTACCTAGAACCATATATACCCCAGCATAGCAAGAAAGCCTCCATTTCACGCGTACTCATGTGAAACTCAGACTCTCTGTGCACACACCCAAACACGCACGCACCACGAACAAATACGTATACACACACCCGCACACACACATACATATATACTTATACACACACATAGCCCTACACTCCACTATATTTTATTTTATTTTTAACATTAGTAATGTCGCATATCACGCTGAATTTCCCTGGAACTGCACTTCACTTCACTAAAAGTAGCTAATAATTTGAAAAGAAAAAGAAAAAAAGAAAAAATACTATTTGAGACTTCTTAAGCGATTTTTAAAACACTTTACATCCTTGGGAAAGGGCTCCATGACTGTTGCAGGTATTTCGTTCCAATCCCTAATTGTGCGATTTACAAATGAATATTTACCGGTATCAGTTCGTTGCCGTTGAGTTTTTATTTTCCATTTATGATATTTTCTCCCTATACTCCTTCCCTATACTCCTTCACTCTGACTCGAAAAGCAGCGGGCCTCTGTGGATGCGACATCAATGTTCCAAATTCAGATTATCTTATAAATAAAACAGTGACCAACAACAATCGATATTTTTATTCATCGAAGTTTGAAAGGTGGTCTAGAAACCTCTAACGTTAGTTTAGGACGCCACAAAATTTAATTTTGCTGGTGGTCGTGATAGTTTATAATTAAAATTTAACTGAAAACAAGTTAAAAAATAATAAAAATAATGGACGCTTCATAAAGACAGTGCAAACTGCGTTTGTTTGGTTCGAAAACAAACTGACAGTGGTACTATAAATTATTATTTCAAATTAAAATTTTTCAAAATGGTGATTATGGGAATATTTCATTCACAAACAAAAACCAGTATTATTAAACAACGTGTTTAAAACATTGATGTTTGTATAAAAACATCGATGTTTTAAAAACATCGACATCGAAGTCGTATCTCTATGGGCCACACTGATCGCCAGCTGCACAGCAAGCCAAAATAAAATTAATTCAACTAAAGCCACTCTTAAATCGCAATAGTAAGCTCTCATTAAACAATGCCATCACCATCTATAAATCAATAATTAGACCCCTAATGCTTTATGCATGCCCTATATGGATCAATGCTTCTAAAACTAATATAAATAAATTACAGATCATCCAAAATAATTTCCTCAGACTTGCCACTCATGCACCCTGGTTCATCTCAAACATTCAACTGCATAAAGAATTTAATTTACCCCCTATACTTGACCATATCGCGCTCCTATCTAACAATTTCTTCTCCAAAATAAACACAATAACCCAAGCTACCCATTACGACCTAGCCACCACCTACCAGCTCCCAACAAGAATAAAAAATAGATATCCATTAGATTCATTCCTCAGCATATTTTCAGAACTCAATTAATCACATAGGTGCTCTGTGAGTTTCCTATTCATGTGTATTTAGAATTAGTTGTAAGATTAGCATTTAAGTTAAATATAAGTCATAAAAATACATATGATGTAGTATACATAATACTGAACTATGTACATTCGTTCACTAATAAAGATATATATTAAAAAAAACAAAAAACAACTGATCGCCAGCAGATAAGCGCTGGCTTGACGAAGGCCCCCTTCAGCAGCCTTGGCCTAAGCAACCTCCGCTATAGCTTGCGCTGGAGCTCTGCCATAACGTTGAGACACAGTGTAATTCGTCCTACATTTATTTTTTATGAAAATTATAGTTACTTATTACAGTAACACGCTATTATCAACCAGTTTAACATCAAATTGAAATCAAGCACATTCGTAATGAAACGAGTCATAATTAAACTGAGTTGAAACGCGTTCAAAACAAGGATTCATATTAAGAGAAAGCATGTTAAAATTATGTAAATGAAACATTTGCAAACTTTTATTGGTTTATTAAACCAATGAAAAAGTAAATTATATTTTCTTCTCCCTCTCTTATACCTCATGCCCTTCTTCTTTTTCTTTTTCTTCTTCTTCTTCTTCTTCTTCTTCTTCTTCTTCTTCTTCTTTTTCTTCTTCTCGATCTCAATTTGATTGGATTGCTCTCAATTTGATTGTGCTAATTGTGCTAATTCTATTAAAATGTAATTTATCTCAAATTGAAGTTGAAGGGGTGTAGTACGTCTTTATTTCTCATAATAATAAAATGAAAATTAAATTAAAAATGAATTTAAGGTCTAAGTTCCACATTATTAGGGTTACCATACGTCCTCTTTTTTTTTCGGACATATCCTCTTTTTGTAGTAAGAAAAGCTGTGTTAGTGGATTTTTCAAGAAAGGACGAAATGTCCTTTTTTATTGGAAAAGAACTACTACTATTTTGAAATGCAATCTAGACGTATGATCTAGTATCAATACTGGACGTTTCTCAACGTTTTTGAGTCCCGAGCATCATAACATTTGTTGTATCAATCGCCTATCAATCGCTTAAATTCATAGATCAACTATATCCACTTTTTCGTCCTTTTCTCCATGAAATGCGACAGTTATCTGCCATCAGTAGGTACAATATATTGTATGGTAATGCTAGTTATAGATTCTGTGCTCTGTGGTGTTAATGCTATTCTTCGAGCGATTGGAGTTAATATTATTAAGTGGTGTTTATATTTCGAGCAGGTTGCCAAGAAGAAAAGCTTTGTTTAATGACATACTTAAACGTTCAAAGCGCTTGTTGGATCTGGAAGGTTCAAAGCAAAGTTTTAATTGTTGAAGGAGATTTCATCATCCACCAAATATTTCTGGTAAAAAAGTGGAAACGACAATAATGATAATCAAGTAAGTAAATTGTATAATTGTGAAGGTGATGTCAATGATCGTTGTATTTATTTTGTCAGAAGTATTTTATCTTTAAGAAAAATAAATTATTATATTAAAACATTTTATTTGACGTGTCCATTTTTTTATAAGAAATGTCCTCTTTTTCCATAATGGAAGTGTGGTAACCCTACCCTGTGATGTATTGCTATCGACGTTATTTACGTCTGAAAAGTTTAACAAGTTTTAGAAATATAAACATTTTATCAAATTTTATCAATTGAAATAGATAAAAGTTTTACATATTGACATAATGTTGTTTGCATTCTTGCCAACGTTTTTGTCCTAATTTGGACCTTTATAAGAGCTTGTGGAAACTATTGAGGAATTCAAACAGCTTCCAGGAATAATTCCCGTAATAGGCCGCTTTCGCCATTTCACAGCACCCAGTGCATCGGGACAAAATGCATGACTCTGAATGCAATATTTCAGCGCACTTCCTTTACCAGTCTCTCCATGCATTTTGGAAAACTTGCTAATTTTTTAAGAAAACCATCTCCATTCCACATGGATTTTGTTGTTGTCGATGTCGCATTACTAATTCCCACTAGCAGTGGCGACCAGAATGGTGGTGGTGGGGGGGGGCAGCTGGGGCAACTTGCCCCTGGCCTTACGTGCGGCTTTTTCTTGATTCAAATTAATTTTAAAAATATTTCCCTAATCCAAATTTAACGTTACAAATTACTTCTGTTGCATGGAGATACAACTTCTGTTTATGAATTGGGAGAGGAGGAAATTTGTTGTTTGAAATAAGGGACCTCCGTGGATCAACCGCCACAGGTCACTGGTATTCTCTTGGCGCCTCTGCCCACTAGTACATGATGTAGGCTTCCCACTAGTGCGTGTAGCGCGCGCGGAGGGCGTTCGTGTGCATGAGCGTTGCTCGGAGCGGCGCGGCGCGGCGCGGCGCGGGCCACGGCGTCGCCGGAGGCTGCGGTCTCGAGTTTCCTGCCGACGAAGCCGGGCCGGAAGTCTTCCGCGGCCGCGTTCCCATGGCAACGCCTCGCAGCCTCCCGCTTCCTGCTGACGAGGACGCTCGCGCTGGGACGCCTGGCGCCGCGTAGCGCGCAGTGGCGGTGGCATCGGCGTTCAGGCCTCAACTGAAACAACCGTAATAACGAAAGCCCGGAATTTCAGGCATTTATTTTCCATAAAATGGGCGGACCAAAAAGTATTTATTTTTTTTAACAAAGCCATTCAAAGGGGCATTTATTCTAACCAAGGTATGGGTACAAAAAGCACGTAAGCAATAAAAAATTACTTTTAAAAGGAATTATTCTAAAAAATTAATAATTAAAATTATTTACATATTTATTCGAATGCTAAAATTTACATTACCACTTAACATGTAAGGAAACGATCTTTTCTTGGTAATCTCGATTCCACATGACCACACGGTATGTTGGCTACGCATTTGCTTTATTCACGACGCTCTCTCACTCTCTTTTTGAAATGATTGTTTGGACTCCCTTTTGAATCTTGAAATTACATTAATGAAAACGGAATTATGTTTTTTGTTCTTCGCGCTTGTGTAATTCTCAGCAATGACGACGGTAAATAACACAGAGAACTATCATTAGAAGGGATCCTCAGAAGGGAAAATAACTTCAAACTGGACTCTAATTTTGAACCTTGAACTGTTCGCTGAAGTATTATCGGCCCATCATGAAGGGCCTGCCAAACGCATCAATTTAATTCCGCACTGGGGTTCCCTGCTATTTGAAATCGGATGTTCTGAAGAGTTAGAGAACCCGGGCGGAAACACCAAAAAATGTAATAGACGGGGTCCTAAGATTTAAAAAAACGCAGACGGTTGCGTCAACCGTCGTCTACGCCGAGGAGGCTGCAGTATCGAGTCGTGAATAGACATGGTCGTATTTGTGATTGTCCTTTCACCCCTCATCATCCTATCATATTATAATTAACACTTCAAGGCGTAACAAACTTGTCGTACTGAGGGATTCATCAGAAAACTGATCCTAAAAAAATTACACACGTTAATCGTGTAGCGTAGTCAGTAATGGCCTATACGCCAATAATAAAAGAAGGACATGAATGCTTAGAAAAAAACAAGAAAATTCTCTGGACTCACACGTCACACAACTACTATCCGAACTACTTGTACCTAGATCTACTATCTGATTTCCAATTTGAAACGTACTGAATACTAGTTAATCATTGAAATTGAGTCTCTGGCAGATACATTTTAATTTTTTTAGAATAAATAAGTTGATAATTTTCCGGGTACAAGTAGGTTAAAATGTGTGTACTACTTCACTGAATAATATTCAAATATTTAATTTTTTCAGCTCATAGATCCTTTTGAAAATTATTTGCATTTTATCATCCTAGTTCAGTGATCAAATTAATCTGTAAGTTAAAAAATAGAATAATAATATTTCTTTAAAATTGAGAATTTGAGACCTAATAATGCATGACTGAGGGGTTATACTCCCCAATGTGTGATTACTCCAAACCTGTTTTCCTACCGATCGTAAGTGTTTCAACCTGCGTCATGTGCACGTCATGACGCCTAAGAACCAAATAATAGCTCCGACATTGATCCGTTTTAGAACCAGTTCGATCAGAATATAAAATTTCGGGCTGTTCCAGTTTTACGCTACTGAAAAGCATTCTTAATGTATTAAGGAGTTTTCGCCCATCCCGCTCTTTACATATTTAAACTCGTTTGCATTTATTTTTAATGGTGTCAATAGTGTAACACAAATTTTTAAGATCTTGTAAAATTTGCTATTGAATATATTATCTTATTGATGTAATTTAGAAACACTATGATAGGAGACTTAAAGGTTTAGTTATCTCAAACAATGATATAATGGAGGCTTCGTAGCAACCATGAGATTTTTAAAAACTTGAAAAATACTAGGAGTGCAATATTATTATATTTAATTGTACTTACTTTGTTAATGCAGTAATATGTGGAATGTTTACCGGCAGAGCTAGTTCAGGACATCAACTGATGCTACTGCAGTGTCTCTGACCGGGAGGTCCAGGGTTCGATTCCCGACGGTGGCAGGATTAGCTTGTCAGCTAGATCTAATTCAATCGCTGTCTGGAGGAGAGTTCTGGCTGCCGGCTACTCTGATCGTTAGTGCTTTCACCGATCTACACCAGGTGAATTCCGGAGCAGTACCCTAACAAATGGGCCAAGGACCGCGCGCGATATTTCTTTCCTCTACCTGGTCTTATCCTCACCCCTTACTTTCATTCACTTACACTAACATGCACGACACTACCTCATAAGCCAGCAGACCGGTCGGAAGCTTAAAGCATGTCGCTGCTGGGGCGGAAACCAGCTGATTGGAGATACCTTGTTGGGGAAAACTCCACTCGCCGACGGAACGTCGACGCCGGATCTCGCCACCCAGCAGGGGAAGATCACCGCCACCTTCCGAGGGGAACATGGACTACACTTACGGCACTAGCGAGAACTGTTGACGCTCCCGAAAACACTAAAAATGAATAAATCAATGTAGATGTTTGTCTGTGTTACTGGGCAGTAGAGTTATTTCTAAATCACCAAGATAAAATAATTAATTTCTAATATTTGATGAAACATTGCGGCATTTCTTTTTCCATATTCAGACGGATTCCAATCTCTGACATATTTTCGATTTACAATCTGGTGTACAACGGTTTATCCTGAAAGTATGTTCATTTTCTAATGTCGTATTATAACAAGACGTTGGAAAATTTACTTATCGTATACATCTTACATAGTGCATCCTTAATTGTGTGTTAGTCCACGAACAACCCACCTTATATTTTAGATTACTTTTATGACCTTCACCTTGTGTAATCCTATTCCTTGCATTGATAGTGTTCGTTCCCACATCAGTTACTTCGAAAATCTCACTATCAATAGATGCCCTGTGGCGGCATTTCAGGCAATTTGCAGAATTAGCAGTAAAGTTCGGACATCTTTAAAAAAGTCCGGATAGAAGTAGTTCGGATAGAAGAAGTAGTCCTGATAGCAGTAGTTCGGATAGAAGTAGTCCTAATAGAAGAAGTTTGGATAGAGAAGAAGTTCGGATGGAAGAAGTTCGGATGGAAGAAGTAGTTCGGATGGAAGAAGAAATTCGGATGGAAGAAGAAATTCGGATGGAAGAAGAAGTTCGGATAGAAGAACAAGAAGTCGGGATAGAAGAAGAAGAAGTCGGGATAGAAGAAGAAGTAGTCGGGATAGAAGAAGAAGTAGTCGGGATAGAAGAAGAAGAAGTCGGGATAGAAGAAGAAGTCGGGATAGAAGATGAAGATGTCGGGATAGAAGAAGATGAAGATGTCGGGATAGAAGGTTCCCCTCTTCAGGTTCTCCTCTTGAGGTTTCCCTCTTCAGGTTTCCCTCTTCAGGGTTCCCTCTTCAGGTTTCCCTCTTCAGATTTCCCTCTTCAGGTTTCCCTCTTCAAGTTTCCCTCTTCAGGTTTCCCTCTTGTGCTCACCCTCTTGTGCTTACCCTCTTGCGCTTACTCTCATGTGCTTACCCTCTTGTGCTTACCCCCTTCTACTTACCTTCTTCAAGCTTACCCTCTTCTGGTTTCCCTCTCCAGGTACCTCCCCCATCGCTCCAAACGGGACAAGTTCTAGGCTCCCGATTTTCATATGCCTGGTAGTGCTGGTCGTCTAAATGTGTGTCCGTGGTCCACGTGGTTTGATACTGCTGCAGCATTCGTCCCGTATTTGTAAATCTCGGAAAACTATTTATGAGCGCAACCCACCTAGAATTATCTTCCAGCAGTGTCTACATTCATTCCAGAGATGTAGCTAGTATCGTGCACTCGCCGCCGCGGCGCGCCGTCGAGAGTCGAACCTTAGACTGTCCCGACCAACGATGCGGCGGAGGCAACTGCGGCGGCGGGCGGCTAGGGCTGTGCCGTTCCGCGGAAGCCCGCGAAGCCGCGCCTCCTGGCGCTCCACTCCCGATCGGCGGCGGCTCGCAGCATCAATCGCGGATGCGCGGCGCGGAGGCCGTGCGCGGGCGGCCGGAGGCGCAACGCGCAGCCGCAGGGGGCGGGGCGCGCTGGGGGCGGAGCCCGCGGGGGCGGGGCGACGCCGCGCCGCGCAAACGCACTGCTGCCTCTGCTGTCGCTTCGATGCCGCCGTATACACGGCCGATATCGCCGTCATCGCAGCCGACGCCGCTACTGTTACTGCAACCGCAGCGCTGCTTCCATCTCCGCCATCGATGCCACCACCACCACCGCTTCTGCCGCCGCCACCTCCCCGACTTACCGCCACACATTATTTTTCTTTTTGATGTTCGAAATAGTCTATGATAGTTTAAAAGAGTTATGCAACAGAAAATACTTTAAAACTTGTGAAACGACGTTAATGTTTAATGTCATGAGCTATTGATACTAACATCTGATGAATATGCTGATTATAATAATACTTGACATCTGTATTTGCAAAAAATATGTTTCCACCCTTGAGTAGGTTTATACCCTTCACAAAAACCACTGATTCGTAAATCAAGAGAAAAAGCAATGGTTAAAATTCTGGCTTAATAAAGAGAGGTTTTCGAGAATCTTGTGGATGGAAATGCTTATTATTGCTGTAAACGAGAGTACAATTAGTAGAGCCGGAGTGAATACAGTGGCCGGCCTATCGTACGTGACCTATTCCGCCTCTTCAATCACTTTGTAAAGGCATGTGCCTACACTTCATGAAGAAAGAGACTTTATTACAACGTGCCGCATCTCGCAAGCGCTTCTCCCCCCGACACGCCCCCCCCCCCCTCACTCACCTCGCTCACTCCTGTGACCCATGTCTCTTCTCCCGATGCACGTCCCTTTCCTCGACTCAAATCTCCATCCCCTACCAATTCATTCTTCCCCTGCCCCCCTTCTTCTACTGTCCTTGATTCCTTGTCCTAATCGAGCCAACTTCCTTCTTAGCCGCCCTTCCCGACCCACGTCCCTTTCCCGGACACCAGTCTCCATCCCCCACTCACGCCTTCATCCTTAACCTAACCTGTCTTCCCCTGTCCACGACTCCTCACCCTACTCATGCCTACTACCTACCTAGCCTCTACTCCCGGACCCACGTCTGCTTTCTAAATCCACGTCTCTTTTCAGGACTCCCATCTCAATCCTCTACCCACGCCTTCTTCCCCAACCTACCTCTTCTTCCCCTGACCACGAACCCTTACCCTCCTCGCACCGTGTTCCTACGTAGCCTTCTTTGCAGATCTATAACACCTTCCCTGATCCCAAGTTCCTTATCCGATTTCCACTGCCTACATCAATACATCCTTTTGCATCTACTCGTATCGCTCTCACCTCGGAAAGCTAGTTGGAACATGTGTTAAAAAAACGTTATACAAAACGTCATTGATATTTTTATCCAGTACATAATTCCAAAACTGGAAGCCACATCCCAACAAAAAGTATGAAGTCAAGGAGAAACAAAATGTCTCTATCTTTTTAAGTTTTTCGGGTTAGGTACGCAAAATCCAAAAGCAAAATGTGTACGCAAAATCATTTGAGGAGATTGAGGACATAAAATTACTTTCAATTCTGCATTTATTTGCAATTAAAATGAACACCCGTTATTCAAGACTGAAACTAGTATATTGAGCGTCGTTACACTTTTTACTTCACTTCCCAGCCGAGTCAAGAAGTCAAACTCATTGTCAGTTCATTTATTTCCATCCTCAGATCCGTGTCCTTTTTAAAGTCCCCTCGTAGTATTTTCCTTTAAAAGTAATTATGCAGCATTATAAGACACAACGATTAATGTTTCTCAATGAGATTACTTCATACAAATATATAAAGTGAGTTAAAAAATAAATAAAATAAGTACGAACTAGTTGTATTCTCAAATTACAAAATAGATGTAAATAATGACAGAATTTACATTACATAGGGTCACCACTACGCAGGGACTAGTTTATCGCATTTTAAAAATATTTTATTTCGCATCTCATTTAAAATTGAACATTTTTAGATTTTTTGAACCGAAGAGTGCATATCCTTCTCATTATATTCAGTTATATAAGTTTTCATAATTGAAAAAAAGTCCTTTATATTTATCCATTTTTTAGAGATGAACCTTTGAATAGAAATGGAGAAAAATGCAGGCAAATAAAGATCACTACCCCAGTGATGATGATTGAAAGACGTATTCGCTGACTGCCAGGTATGCATTGCCACCTGCGAGGGTAGCACAAATACAATCGCATTAACACGTCATCGATGGCAGGCAGCGTTGATCGTTGCACCTTTACGAAGTGTGGACAGGAGGCGGGGCGGTGGGAGACTGGTCGTAATGATATACGAGCCGATGAGGAGCAAAGCCGTCGCAAGAGGTCTGGTCTGGGTCGTCGCGGACAGCGTGACAGCCGCCACGGCTAAGGCGGCCTGAGGTGGTGATGGATGAAGAGGAAAGAGGCGTCGTGGCGGCGGAAGCAACACCGCTGAAAGCGATGGTGATGTGGTCGTGGCAGCGGTGGTTGTGGAGGGCGCAATGGTGAAGGTTTCTGGTAAGTAAAAATAGATCATATATTTCGTTTTATAGTCGTAATTAGTAAATATAATAATATGGTCAAAACAAAACAATTATACGGGTGGTTCACTTAAGATATTCTCCAAAAAATATCTCCTGAACCGTTCGAGACAATGTGAGACGCTTATCACTAAAACGAATGTGTGTGATGGGCACATTAAAATATATTATTATTTTTCCATGGCTGTATTTTATTTAAGAGATGTCGACACAACTTCAAATTTTTGAATGGAACCTAATCTTAAAAATTTCTTTAGCTACTGATAAAGGAACATGAAGAGACAAATTCATTTAAAACTGTATTATCAATTAAAACTGTAACGGTCTTATGCAACCCAATAATGATTTATGATACGAGTGGTAAATGTGGCATCTTATTTTGCGAGTAGGAAAGGTTGGGATACGCGTTCAATAGGTCGAGTGGCGCAATACTACGGGCGAAATAAAAATAACTTTTACCATGTGTGTTATACACTATTTTTTTAGTAGCCTTAGAGATTATTTTGTTTTAATTCAAGTATACAAACCATTGTGTACACAGCAGTAGCTAATGCGATTAGAGTATTTTGCTTTCTTTGTTGCATTCACAGTTTTATTTGAATTTTTGACCATCATCTCACTTTTAGCAACAGTGCTAAGAATTGAACTTTTAGCATGCTTTGAATGCCCTGAAAGTGACCGCTTTTATTAGGAGTGGTCTAAAAAAATATTTTTAAAAAATGTGGAGTTTTTGTGACCTTCGCCAACTCATAATATTCCGCCATTCCCGCGAGGAAACATGGTACAAGGCCGTTGAGATATACCATAAAGATAAGTACTAGAAACACAATTTAAAGGATATAATCAGCGAAAGATTTCAGTAGTATGAGTAAATGTTTATTATGAAATAAATAATTAAAACGCTTCAATGGAAGTAGAAAATAAATACTAGTGTACCCGTGCGAGAACTCTCGCATGTTAAACCCGATCCTCTTCCCTACTCTTCCATTTCCACATTACGTCAACCTTTTTCTTCAAGACCCTTTTATCCCCCGATTCAGCTTCAATAAGTTTCCTTGCAGTTGTTGTAACTCGTTTGTTCTATTGTAATAATATAGGAAAGGATTATAAAGGATAGTATTTATATTTGAAATATAGAGAAAACGTTTCACATTTGTTTTGTGGGAACCTGCTGAATTCAAAAGATAGCAATGCCAAGATCGACATGGTTAGACCTCTAAAACGCGCGACGACCCTTCGAGATTATTCCTTTGTAGTCTTGCAATGTATTCACCCTCACCCATGATCTCAACCTATTCCTATGATACGAAGTACTGTATTTTATAATAAAATAATACGAGATTTGGCCAACAAAATGATATTTTAACCCCTGGTGAAGGGGGTGAATGTGCGTAGCGGGATAAGCACAGCAACAATAGACATATTGAATAAATAAAACATTCCTAGTTAAAATGATCAATGTGCAATTGTCTGATGTTGAGATAACAAAATTTCAGGGACTCTGAATTAAGTCAAGCTTATTTATTTAACGTCAACAATAGTTAAACATGGTGTACTACGAGGAGAAGTGGAATATTTGCAAGGTTTCTGTACTGGAATGTCCATTTAAAGGAAGTTAAGTTCGCTACGCTACGCGCTTTAAATTCAATCATCCTCAATTATGCTCGTCGTGTTTATTTCGCAGAAGTGCATTCCCGCCCGATAATATTCTAAGGAAGTACATCCTACAGCTTCCAGACTTTTAGATTATAAAAAAGAATAGTACGAATAATAAACAAATCCCACCCACGTAATTTTTGTATACTGCTGTATTGAGAACGTTTATTTATTATTCACTTCTTCATTCAATTCGATCGAATCGTTTTGGATATTCTTTCATTTTTTGTGCCGGACCAAATTATGGGAGTTGAAAGGTCTTCACCTTTCCTAAGCCGACTACATATAAAAATATAGAATTTACTAACTTTCTCCACCAACGGAAGCAATTCTATATATTTGAAAATGTTATACATACCTATTCGTATTATTCTACAAATAAAAACCTATTTCATTTTTCATACAGGAATTAATGAGTAATGGTTTACAACTTTTCAGTTTGCTCATTCGTATCCTCTTTTCCACCGTGATATTTTAATTAATGCAGAAATGACTTTTCGCCAATTTTGCCATCTTTCGTTGCGTAACGCCAGACTTAATCATCTTATTAGGGAAACCGATCATGTTCAGTATTGGGTATATATTATTTCTTGCACAAGATGTACGTCGGGAATTAGATACCAGAGTTAAATATAGACATCGAAGACGTGCAATATGAAATAATATGAAGGGAAAAGGAGGTTTATAAATAATGTCAATTCTAAAATATACTTTTTCCTTCTACAGAACATGCATTCCATACTTCTCTCCAGACAACTCGAATTGGGGGACCGACTGAGATTAGCTCGTCGCCACTGTCTCTGCATCGTCTCTGACAGGGAGGTCTCAGGATCGAGTCCCGGCGGTGACGAATTTTCGAAACTATGTAGGTATACTATAGTTAGGTCGAAATAAGCCGCTGTTGGGAGAAGAATTCTAGCTGTCGGCTGCTCTGTTATGTAGTTGTTCGTTCTTTCTCCTAGCAATGACTGGCGAATGCCGAAGGAGTATCCTAACAAACCGGTCACAGACCATATTTACACACACTTACACTTTATGCACTACACTGTCATACATGGCGGGGGACTGGTCGAGAGAGTCTTTTGCCTCGACTAGGGCGATGCCCCGCTTGGAGGAGAAACCTGGAGGGGGAAATCCCTGCAAGCCGACGAGTAGGTCGGCGTCGCATCTCACCATCCAGTGAGGGAGGAACACCGCCAACTCCAGCGATAAAACTTTCACTACGTTAACGAGACTAAGTAATGACGATGCCTGGAAACTTCAGTCAGTCGATTATTCGGTACCTCGTCTCTCTATCCAGCGGCGGAGGAATGCCCGCCACCACCCAGCACAAATCATCCATTGCACTACCGGGACGAATGACCAAAGCAGTTGGTGTGACAGGAAATAGTAGAAAAGTTGATTATATAAATAGGTGAAAAGTAGACTGTTTAAGTGATATTTTAAAAATTCTGAGCAATCTTTATTTAAGTTAAAACCACTTTAATGTCGTTTTGCATTGTTTCATCATTAAAACCACGGCATTTAAATTCTTCATTAAAACCACGAAAATACGTTGTCGCTGAAATATAGTCTAAAATAAGCACGTTTGTCTCAGAATTTGTAAACGTCACTAATACCGTTCATGCTTTCACACATTCATATGACGCTCGCGAGGTATATTTTTTTCTGTGTCCAGCGGAATCCACCTTTGCCGCTTACGCCCTGGGGGATTCCAACTGTCCACTTATAACTCGGAAGCGGGGATGGGGGCGTGCTCTGTCATCGCCGGCCGATTTACGACGCCCGGGCGTCGACGCGTCCGCGGAGGGAGGCGCCGCGACGCCCCTCGACCCCGCGTCGCGACGGCCGCGCGACGCCCTTGATTTACTGGCGCTGACGCGAAGTCATCTGCCAGCTCTGCGTCTTTTTGCACCTACTCCGTCCACTGCGGGCGGAATGGCGCAATCTGCTTTTGAATATAGGACTTTTTTTAAACCTGTATTCGTTCTATGTTTCTCGGTTTATGGATCATAAGAAGAATATTTATGAGAAATTTCTGAGGAATTTGAATTTAAAGCTCTAACGAGTGTATAACCAACTTCTAAACTTTTGTAGTTGGAAATTCGGAATTTCGTATATTCGGAAAAGTTGAGCAAAGGTGAAATTACAGCACAGGCTTCCGCTTATTAGAATTTACAGCATAGGAGTCAGTAACGATTTGGCTGTCCGGGAGACGCGCGTCCTAGGTACAAGAGCCAACGTTTCGGTCACCATTTTACGACCTTTTGCCCTGAGGAAGGTCGCAGAATGGTGGCCGAAACAATGCCACCTGGGCCTTCGATGCGGCGTGTCCCAAAAAGGTAAGTAGTTAAAGTTAAAATTAGAAAACTTGTAAGTCTAATTTTTATTAAATAATTCCTAGTAGAGTTGTGTAATATGCATAATAATTAGTGGCCCGCAGCAGTAAAAACGCGGCTGTCGAATGTGTGGAAAATGGGGTCCAGGAGCTGCAAAAATTGGCAGTTACTGCGGCAATTCAATTCTGAAGCTTCTTTCTTCCTCGTCACCGGCTCCCATTGAGAGAGTGCTTTTATTTTGATTTCCTATAAGTTATTTTTTAGTACTTTCAGTTATTGCTTTAGTTATTAGTTTCCCTTCTGTCCTAGAAAATTTCTTTTTTTGAACATACGTGCTTTACAAAGAAAGTTGACTATCTTCCATTTCTAGTCAGTGGTTGACCCTTCTGACGTCCTGACCCAGCTAAGTACGCGCGAGATGGAAAATATCAGTACACTCAGCACACAAGTTCGGCATATCCATCAGCAGAGTGAATTCTAAATATCAGTTATCGAGAGTACAATACGAATTAAGTACTGAAAAGTAGTGTCCTTCGTGTGTGCATAAAATTAGAAGTGAACAATTTGTTGGGCATATCTTACGTATGAGTAGTGAAAAAAAAAATCCCCAAAATGACTGACTTAGGTGGCTCAGGGCATTAGTTGATGTTAGTACAGTGCCTCTGACCGGGAGGACCTAGCTATGTTACAACTAATGTTGATGCCTTAAGCCACCTAATCCGCTGACCGGAGGAGAATTTTAGAGGCTGACTACTCGTATCGATAGTTTTCTGTGATTTCTTCTAAACATCAGGCATTTGACGGAGCAGTATCCTAACTAAATGGCCTCGGACCGCGCGTGACCTCACCATCGAACGGGAGATCACCGCCACATCCCGTAATAAAAACATGCACTGCATTTACGGGACTAACGACTTACGAGCAGTTGACCAAATATGACAAACATTGTCAAATAAAACATTTTAGACAAACCGCCACTTTCATTGGTTTCCACTCAGAGAATACTTTACTATCCCTATTTTTCATTCCAAATTTCTTCGATTTCAATACTCTTGACTTAATTGTGAAAATGTGTATGTTTTCGTTAATACTTTAAATCTGTCTTTATCCGCCTTTAAGTTACTGTCGTAGACTACAATGAAATAAAGGAAGTTGCTGAATGTTTGACCTTGGGGACTCTGACACGTGGGCGAAGTTTGTTAAGAATTTGTCGTTAGGATTTCAGGCGAATGTTCGTCTCATCGTTCAACAATATCGATTGAAAAATTCTGAGAAGAATTCTGAAGAGGAGAGATTGAATGCGTGCGTTGACAATGACAGCACATCGAATTGTTGTTGTTGTTATTATTATTATTACAATATTATTATTATTATTATTATTATTATTATTATTATTGTTATTATTATTATTATTTTAATATTACTCGCTATCCCAGTGCAAACCTTCCGCACTTTATAAATCATTTTAAAAAAGTGAAAATAGCTTCTGTATCTCGACTTCCTACGGTTACCCCAAAACGTTAAATCAATTCTTACCTTGATGCCTACCCTAAACTTCCTACCCTCAGACTGTCTAGTCGTCTTATTTCGCCAAGCTACGCCACTGATCATGAGATATGCAGAGTAACAATTAAAATGTTGAGAAACTATATTCTTGGAAATATTCAATGCAGTAACGGCTTCAATGCGGTAAGTCAACGGTAAGTTCAATGCGAAAACGGTACTCTTGAAAAATTGAGATACGAATACCTCATGGTGGACGACAACTTCAATATGAAAATGGATATACCTGATCAACATGCAGAATGACAACTAAAACGATGCAAAATAGAGACGCTATGTATAGCAATAGGGCCCTCCAATACAGATACGCTTATAGCATTATGACCTTTTAGGAATATGGCCCTGCAGTGCTGCATACCATGGGCTGCAGCCTTACTGTTTCTGTCCCTTTCTCTCTCTCCATCTCATCCTCTCTTCCCCTCTCGTTCTCTCTCTCTCTCTCTCTCTCTCTCTCTCTCTCTCTCTCTTACCTCTCCCGCTGTCTTTCCCGCTCTCTCTTTTCTCTTTCTTTCTCTCTCCCGCTCTCTTTCCGGTTCTCTCTCTCACTCTCTCTTTTACCTCTCCCGCTCTCTCTTTTCTCTTTCTCTCTCTCTCTCTCTCTCTCTCTCTCTCTCTCCCACGCCGCGTGTTCTCGCAGCCGACGCCCGCGTCGTGCCCAGGAGGCTGTATTCGCCATCTGCGCAGGGTGGCCGGCCGACGGCGCTCCGACGCCAGTCACGCGACGCTCCGCGGCGCGGCGTGCTCTTTCATTTTTGTCACGCGCACGCACGGCAAGGCGCGGCGCGGCGCTCCACCACAGCGTGTCCGGGCATGCCCCGGGACCGCGAGCTCTTTCCTGGCCCGTCAGCGGGTGCAGCGACAACAGTTGCAGTAGCGGGGGGGGGGGACGAATTTATGGGAAGTGAGTTTACTTCGATTTATTCGTAGTCCCACGTGACCTAAGGCAGATGTTACGGTGTCATCTAGCCGGGAGCTTAATCGTCACTTCAGTGATGTCACTGCGGTGACGTTCAAGCTCACGATTGGGTGACACCATAACAGCTGATTAAACGTCAAGTACCATTATAAGTGAATCGACGTAAGTAATCATTATAAGTGAACAGCCGCATGCAGACCCGCGCCCATGAACACCCCCACCTATCCACTACGAATCCGGCATTGCTCGTTGGTGGAATCACCAAAGTCTTTTAGGTACTAGCTGATTGCCTCTTAGCTCTTGTTTAGCTCATTTATTACCTATGATGGTTGTGAAAACTTGTATATGTTGTATATATATTATATATTATATATTGTATATTGTATATTATATATTATATATTATATATTATATATTATATATTATATATAGTATAAATATGGTAATATGGCTTAATTTGCAATATATTGCATGGGAGAGAAAAATTGTGTACATTCAAGTTTCACGATTTCAGTCGTAAATAATATATTTGTTCTAATCCACCTAACCAAGCCGGGCCAGGTAGATATTCGTAGATAATTCAGAATAGTTTATTAAAATACAAATGAAGCCTGCAACGTTTTTCTTCAATCACGTAAAGATAAACATTTCAGTTTGCCTGGTATGTCGGTTTCGTTGTCTTTACGCAAATACCACCTATGCATAAAACAAGTAAGATGAAATACACTACAGGTGTGGGGGTCCTCTTTCATTTAAATGTTTAGAAATTAAATTAAGTATAATTAAAAAAGGAAATGTTAACACTTCATGCATTATGTATTCCCTTGAGATACTGTAATACACAATAATTTCACCCACACATCAAACTGAAATAATCAAATCAAACGTCTCGCGTACAATAAAAAGTCATTATTTTCTTCTTGAAATATGTACAAACACCCTATAAAATTCGAAAATAAATGATTTTTAATGGAGGCAATGATGTTTGCTAACCTCTTACTAATAAGAATGAAATTTCCTCTATCTAAAAATCCCGATTCGTTAATTTTTAAAATTGAATTTGAACTTGCTAAACTGTGCTGAATATCTGTGTTATAGCATGTATATTTGGTTACTTGTTTCACATAATGATTTCAATTTCGGTCGTTTCAATATTACGTATTTATAACGTAAAATTTCATGTACAATTGTTTTCAATTGATAATGTTGGATATGTAAATAAAAAAGTTAAACAAAATGGAAATTTCGTAAGGACCTAATTTTCTTTCTGTGAATCAATTTTACCGTATTATTTCGCCTCTTCCATCTCAACAGGATACGGATGACATACTCATTTAGGATCCACCCAAGACATCTTTGAGCATTTTATGCTTTCGTTTCTTCACTACATATTCTTTCTAATTACAAAAGGGATGAACTTGAAATGTTCTTAATGTGTTTTCAATTAAAATGATAGCCAATAAATTATGATGACACAATTAATTTTCTTATATTTCTTGCGTTGATTTCAAGAGTCTGTGTACATTTTTGCTTAGTAATAATTTGAGTTGTCTGTGTACTAAATCCAGTCATAATTTATTGAAAATACTGATCCAGTGTTTTTTGTTGAGATGGAAGGGCGTCTAGACCCTGGGATTTTTGAAAGCAATTTTTTTACCTCATTAATTCATGTATTTCCCCCCCCCTCCTCCACCAGCGTCATTCGTGATTACGGATGAAAATATAGAGAATTTACTATGTGTCTATAAAATGTCACCTCTTCGGTACCCTCATAATTTCGGATTTATGGTATTCTTCAGCGAGTTTTTGATTTAAATCAGAGAAATATGACTATTTGAGTCGGTTATTGCGGATACATATTTTTAAAAATATTATCGCATTTCAAATCCACCATATCGCTCTTATCCACGGAATGGTACAGTAATGCTCTCCATTTATCGCCATATTGAGAGTCGAGTGTCGTCGTGGAGTCGACGTAAGTGTCATCTATCTCGCATGCAAATCTCCACTCAGCTATTGATGTTTTTCTAATAACACCAAACTACCAATATAGTGTCTGAACTTTTTTTTTTTTTTTTTTTTTCTTCAGCTTTTTCCCTTTAAGGGGTCGCTGTTTTTCTGGTTTTGGCGAAAGTTTTACGGCCGGATGCCCTTCCTGACGCCAACCCACGTGGGGATGATATGATATATGATGATGATAGGAGGTGAAAGGACGAACACAATACAACCATGCCCGAGGCGGGACTCGAACCCGCGACCCTTCGGTCCGAGATCGCTACGGCACTACTGCCTCAGCGATCTCGGCCACCCGGACCGGCAATATAGTGTCTGAACTTTAAATTAGCTAAATTTACATAAAAATATGTTCTGAATAGTAAAGAAAAAAACAAAATGAAATAAAATACCGAAAATTAAATACTTAATATTCAGTAGTTCCGACCTCTTCCCAACTTCGAAATGGACCGACGCCCTCACAGCCATTACTGCTGACGCCATCGCAATTGCTGCTGCCACCTCATCCTCCTCCCGAGTTCCATCGACGCCATCGTAGGCCCAGCAGACGCGCGGATGCAAATGGTCCGGGCTATTAATTTCATTACGTCTATCGCCAAATTGGATCGCTCGGGAACTGAGAACGCTCGAAAGAACCAGTTTGCGGCGCTGTATTAGTTCAATTACTTTTTAATTACAACTGTCATTCCTCGCTGCGACGGCGCAGGGCGCGGCGGCGCGCGGCGGGTGAGTCGAGATGGCGGAGCACAGCCAGGGCAATTTCGTATCCCGAACGAAATTGAAAGTCAGTCCTCTTCAATAGTGAGACTTCTGGTGCAGTGGTCGGTGTGCCTTTCACGCTGGGTTCAGAGTTCAAATCCCAGTCGATTGATGTGGAGTTGTGGTGGACAAAGCGGGTTCGCGGAAGGTTTTCTCTGGGTTCTCCCAATATCCCTGCTTCTCATTCCTCCACCGCTCATCATTACTCGTATACCATCATATTCACTCATCAACCAACATCATTCATAGAGGCTTAGATGGCTCAGGGTATGAATTGTTGTCACTGTAGTACCTCTGACTGGAAGGTCCTAGGGTTCGAGGCCCAGTGGTGGCAGGATTTTAAACACCAGCTAGGCCGATTTCAGGATCTGTTGGGGGTTGTTAAATTCTTGCTGCCCGCTGCTCTGGTCGGTAGTTTTCCGTGGTTTCTCGGATCAACAGCAGGTGAATGCCGGAGCAGTAACCTAACAAACGGGCCACGGACCGCGCGCGATGTTTCCTTCCTGTTCCTTGTCATTTCTTCACCCCTTACTTACATACACAAGCACTACACCACCACACAATGCCAGAAGACTAGTCGAGTGCATAGACCTTGTTTGAGCTGGGGCAGTACCCAGCTGGTGGGAGGTACTTAGTCGGGGAAAAACCTGAAATTCGACGGGTAGGTTGGAGTCGGATATCGCCGTCAAGCGGAGGAAGATCACCGCCACCTCCCGCAGTAAAAACAAGCACTACACTTACGGGACTAACGACCTTATTATATGACGCGTCCGCACTTACTAATCAATCAAGCAAATATCATTAATCCATCGATGGATTGCCCGCAATAAAAAAACTCGCAGTGAATAGATACTCGCAGCGTAATAAGAAATACAAATATAGTACACTCAATAAACATTCTAATATATGTACACGCAAGTTGTTATTACGTTCAATTTACTGATTATAAAACATTAAAATTAAATATCAGTCCTCTGTTGGTCACCGAGATATTATTTCTTCTAAATGTATTTGAAAACCGTAGCTTTTGTGTACTGAATTCAAGAAAAAAGTCTATAAAATGTGAGATTTTTTATTTTTAATATTGAATATTGTCAAACTCTGAATTATCGGTTCATTTTTAGACGTTTCTGTGCGCATTAACTAAATTATAAATTAGCCCCGTGAATGTAATGCATTGTATAGCCCGGGGATGGCGGAGTTACCACGACCCTCACTAGGACGAGTGGACCTGGACGTCATCTTCCTGCGCGGGTCACTGCCCATGCGTGGACAAGCTCGAAGTCCCTGACTGGCGTCATAACATGTGCAGTGCAGCAAGTGTACGGGTGTAAGGGAGAAGAGGGGTCAAGGATGAGGAAGGAAAGATCGTTGGCGGTCCGTAACCCAATTGTTACTCTTCTCCTCCGGCATTGAATTGAATTGAATTGAATTGAATTTGCCTTATTTTACGTGGCGAGACTCGGGCCATCAGGCCCGCTCTTCCGTCTTACCACGCAAATTTCGCTACTCTCCTTTCACCCACAAGCAGAGAAAGGAGGTATTTCTTGGGCGAGAACCAGGCGGTTTGAATTTAGCTCAGAGGCGTCATTTAGGCATGAGGATCTTTTACATGCAAGTAAATCTACTAACATGGGACAGCCGGCTTTACTTCCCCTCCGAAGGAAGGCGTACGAAGGATTTTTTCGCCCTTAAAAATCCACGGCTTCGATCGGGTTTGAACCTGTTGAACCCGCGAACTTGGGTACAACAGTCCGGTACGCTAACCGTCACACCATCGCCGCCGTTTCACACCATCGCCGCCGCCGGCATTCACCTGGCAATCGCAGAAACCACAGAAAATTACCGACTGAGAGATCAGATCAGTCCGCTGCTGGAATTCTCCACTGTCTGAATTCGATATAGCTACAGAGCTAGCACCAGTAATTCGCTATCATCTGGTCTCAATCCCTAGGACCTCCCAGCCAACGAAGCTGCAGAGAAACGGCGATGCTACCTCGGAGCCTCGCAGCCGATTTGGGGTTACTTGAAACCACATGAATATCGATCGAAACGTTTTGGTGCGACTCGCTGAAATTAGTATTAATCTTCTTTCGGACGCAATGAGAGCGAGAAATCGTTTTGCAATATTAAACTTCTCTGACTATACTGCGCCTCATAAGGGTTTTTATAATAATACCAATGTAACAAACCTCGCACCAGTTCCTAATGTTTTGTTTCAGTTGCAAAAATGATCAGTGAACCCAACAGAGTAAATTATTTACAACATGGTTCAGAATGAAGGGATACAAGTATTGTATTGTATTAATATTGGTTAATTGATTAACCAATATTAAATTGTTAATTAATTAACTACTACAAATGTTACTAATACTTATGTTAGTTAATTAAATATTACAAATGTCACTAAAAATAATGTTAGTTAACTAATGCAAGAAACTGATTAATTACTTGTATTAGTTAATTGGTTAATGAGTCAGTTAAGGAGTCAATTAAAAATACCTGTTAAGTTCATCTAGTTTTATTGATCCCCCTACCACGTTACTCTAACAACGGAAATAAATAATAAATAAATTTTTTTTATCATCTATCTGAATGTCAGAAATTTTCTTAACAAAGCCTGAATAACCCTTTACAGTTTTTCATTCTTTTGCACTCCTAAGCCAAGTGTTTCTTAAAATTTAAGCTATTTGCTTGAAACGAAATGACTCAAATGTTAAGTTAATTGTGACACTATTATAATTTTTTAAAGCTTTAGTTTGATCCCATTTTCTTTTAGACAGTTCTTTCATTTTTATATTTGAGAAAGAATAAAAAAATAGAAGATGACATTTTATTCTTTCTAAAACATAAAAATTAAAGAACTGTCTAAAATAAAATTGAATCAAACTTAAACTTACTCTGAGAATATAATCAGAGAGATGATTTAAAATTGACTCTATTTGAATTATTTGGAAGAATTCACATTAAGCGCCAGTGGCTCTATTCTATTTTCAGAGATTATACACACAATCGAAGTCAGAAGAACAGTTATTTCAACTTCATGCAATCAGATATACCAGTATGCATTGGATTTCAAAGATATAGCTTACTCTGGGAAACGGACTTACATGTTTTGAATTGGTTCTTTGAAATGAATGTTCAAGGAGAAAACGTGCATCCAATTTATTGTTTACTCTGAGGCTTTAATACAGTTTCCGGTGGTCGTCAGTAGGTTTCAAGCTTTTGCGCTGTGCGTTATGATATGTTTTAGCGGACTGTTATAATAAACTGGTAGCCGTTGATATTATAAGTGAAAAGTGAAATTTGTGGCAAGTGGGGAAAGTTTTCAGTGCGAAAAGGGTTTGACACGAAGAATTGGGCTGCGTTGCAGCTTGGCGTTGGCGACCTGGTTCCTGTTGGTGAAAGGTGAGTAAACCGAGCTCTCCCAACTCATTTATTGTTTTTAAACACGATGAATTGTTAAAACGATAAAATTTGTTTAGAAATATTAAAAGGAAACAAACGAACATGGTGTGTTGCTTATTATTACGTTGCTTTTACGAGGAATTCAATTTCTAAAATTGATATAATATTGATATTCTTTCAAACAAAAAGCCTCCTTACTGTAGTGTTTCCAGTGATTATGTTAACCACTCAACCTATCTGTTTATTATGCTCTTAATACTCACGCTGTATTTCTAGAATTAAAACCAAAACTGAATTCACTGAATTCAAAGATCATTGGAAAATGTTGAAAGTTCAATTGTAATTTTGTATTTCTGTTATAAGTTCAAAAATGTATTTTCATTTTTGTTCCCTAAAATGAAATGAGTCGTACGATAAACAAATTAATGTCTAAAAAGTTGTAATTTTAATGTCCTTAAATAGTTGTAAAATTAATGTGCACAATTTCCTAAATTTGTATTAATGTTTAGAAATGCCATACTGATATTTTATTGCACTTGTGAGTTATAGAAATATTTTGAAGGTTCAAGGTTAATTAATGCCAATATTTGCATAAACTGTTTTAGCTTACGCCTCCTCCCACGTCTGTTCACCCACGGTTGATTGTAATTCTGTTATTAATATTTTATTCGCATTTCTTGATGCAGTTATGTTTTCAGTAATAAAGTGTCCATTCGCGCGATTCCTGCAAGCCTCTCTTCTGAGAGTTTGAAATCTTACCATTGCCATGCCTATTTATTTAAGAATCTCTAATATTTGTCAAAACTGACTTACTTACCGGGCGGAACATATTTTCATGCAATACTGATATTTATAATTACAACACAGATATAATGTTAAAGTGTCAGTATCAAGAGCTCACTATGAGAAATCCACGTTCAATACATATACGTTACTTTATAACGCATTGCCAGATGACATTAAACAATTGAAGTTAGTACACAAACTTAAGTTTTAAGTAAAATCATTTCTGTGACATAACTGTTTCTATACAATAAGAGACTATACTGACCATCAAAAAGAAAATGTTAATTTTGATAAAACAGTGATATATAATGAATTAGTTTACATTTTTATTGTATATTTATTAAAAAGACTTAATATACTTGTAACAAATAATGTACTTCAGCTTCCGGGTCAATGACCCCATCTCGATAAGCTTTTTGTCCAGTATCTCTGATACATCCAACAAATGCTGAGATGGCCCCTTGTTTGGCTTCTGGACGTAAATGCAGCTTCATCATGCACACGTTTTGTTCAACTCACCTTTGCTTGTAGTGGTGGTAGGTGTAGGAATAGAGATAATGGCGAGTTTCTACTTTGTTAGTAATGCAGAAAAATCAAATCTGCAGTTAGTTTGCAGTTGAAAATAAGTTTTCTATAACTCGGGAACGAAAGATGATCTTCTCCCCCATACGTCACGTACAGTTTTTACTGTTTTTTGACAAATTAAATAAATATCTAAAGTACTGTGTAGATGGGCACTTACACAAAAACATAGTCTCAAAACGCGATGTACGCGTTATGAAAATAAATTTGCGTTAAGCGTCGTATTCCACAATGTTAAAAAATTCACGTTTATGTATATTTGCTATTATTAGTGGTCCTTTACGTCGTCTTAGAGGAATAATTGAAATCCAGCTTATTCCCCCAAAACTTAGGCGGGAACTTACTCTGTTCATAATGTGAAACCACGTGCATGCAAGAACTCTACCCTCCGGGGATGCGACACCAATGTCGCTGTTTTCAAAGCATGGATATTTTATACAAAGGTTGATGTATTGAACGTCCATGTATTGAAACCGATGTTTTTAACATCGGTGTTTTGATTTCGTTGTTTTTTCTTGGTTGACAATGTATTTTTGAATGTTAGAAATATAATAACTACAATAGTTTCCAAATACTCTAATTTGAACATTCTAGAAACCAAAGTTACCAAGAAGGATAAGTAAGTTACTCAGGGTTTATTAGTAAATGTAGTGAATTTTTGTATTATGAAATAAAATTATGAACGTTTGTAAATTGTTTTACAAATTGTTGACTTTGTTTTGTCAGCTAAATAGCAATTATAAATTAATGAACATGACCATCGTGACATATCACCTCCCGCGCATGAGAACCCTGATATTAGAAGTTACTAAAATAGTTTTAAAAAGATCGATGTTTTAAAACATGTATGGTTTTGGGGTGGGTATTTACATATATTTTTAAAATTTGAACATCGATGTTTTGTCGTCGATGTTGCGTTTCTACTAAATGATACGTAGTTGATGATACATACCTACTGATTCAGAGTTGAAAAATAAATCAGAATCAGAAGAATGGCAAAATCATGTAATAAATATTATTTTTTTCTTTATTCATAAAGTTGTATTAAATTGTCGCATTTTTTCATACCCATTCTCCATTGCAATTTCCTAATATCCTCTAGTTCAGCATGAACTAGTTTGTTATTTTCCCGCTCTTCTAATTGTATTAGATGATTTCTTGGTGGCTGTGAAACTGGAATGACTAGTTCAGTGGGATCGAAGAACTTCTGGATTTCCAGAATCTACTGAAAGCGCCACGAGCGAGCGACTCGCGCAGGGCCGGGCGCTGTGCGGCCGCCGGGAACCGATGCCACGGCCTCTGGATCGGTGGCTTCAAGAGATTCCCTCGGGCGGCGTGCGCGGCACGAGCCTGCCTGATCTTACTTCGAACGTTCGCTAAGTGGCCCTGAACGGCGGTCGGTTGTTTTGTGCAGAATGCGGAGCTCTTGTGTAATCCCGAGAGATATGTCTTTTATTCATTTTCGGAAATGGAATGAGCTGGTTTTGATGTTGCCCCAAATAAATGTTACAATGTATGTTTGTAGAATTGGAATTAACGATGTGTATGATATTCGAAATCAAACACGTTGTTTTCATATTTCTCAACGAAGGCTTTTATTCAAAATTCACTGAAACTAATAGTCAAGCGGTTTTGACGCGAAACATTTTTAAAATCACAATAAAACATGCGCTGCAGAACAAAAATTCGCGCGGTACCATAGTGAAAACGTCTAATATATCTTCTTTACTTAACACAAATATTGCCAAAGTGCCTGTAGTATGTTAAAATGAAATTTGATACGCAATCAATGTTTCTCTTTCATTTGTATCCAAAACGCTAAAAGCGACTGCTTGACGTAAACGTTTCACGACAACGGCCGTGCTCCTTCCTATCTTTTGCTCACCCTTCAAAACTTGGTACTCGTATTTGGGGAATGTGCTCGAAGTTACTATGTGATCACGGCAAGTGAAAGTCCAATCAATCCTGTTAATATTTTGAGAAGGAAAACGTTGATAATACTAAGCCTTTATTAGTAGTAATCAATGTTACTGGCGATCAACATTCAGAGCAAGACATTTCAACTAGTTTGCTCTCTCCTTCTGCAGTTTTAGAGCGAACATTCTTCGTCTTATGCTGAATTTTAAGGTGGAAATTGGTTAAACAATTACGAAGATAATCGCAGTACTTAAATAATTTACCTCCTTAATTTAAAATTCAAAAAATCAAAAATTTGAATGTGCACGTATTGCCCAATGAGCATGTTTTTTTTCTTTGAAAATGTGGAAATAAATTCAAAATTAGATTATTAGGTAATTGTACTGGCAAAAATTAATTTACAAATCTATTGTGCTATTTTTTAGTAAAAGAGTTCGGTACATAATTTTTAACTTAATGAAACTGCCGGCAAATTCTTTGTTATTTGAAAGCGTAGGATTCTGTGAATCAGTATCTTCCTGGCTGGCCCGGAGACCGCGTTCCGCGTCCTGGGCACTAATGCCGACATTTCAGCTGTCACGCTGCGACCTTCTTCAGGGCGAAATGCCACGTAGATCATTCTTTATCTTTATATGTTACAATAATTACAATAATATTGTGTTGAATTTTACAATCTTTATTGCAAAAGGCATGTCAAAGCACGAACCTCATCAAAAAATTCAAAATAATAAAAATAACACACATTATTCATCAGAACCTAATATTTTTAAATGTATTAAAATTTTTCAATTTTCATTCTTCCTTTTAAGTCATAACCTGATGTTTCTATTTTGTATGTACCTATCTATGAATGCAAATCTAGTCATTTATGATTAAAGCAGACCATATCTATTTTTAACTCTACTCCTTAACGAACCATTCTTTTATCTTTTTAATCTGTGTTCAGCGCTAACATCAAATTTGTATGTTGGGGAAGATGTTCAGAAACTTTGGCATTACATGTCTTTCTCCGAACTTATTTCAATTAGTGCCTTATATTTCCATTTTCTATTGTTTTACAAGTATGTTTTATTTCACATATTTTGTATTTAGGCATGTTTGTGTGTAGTAATTGATATTTATATACATTACTTCTGTTAATAAATATGAAGAAGCAATGGGTGGATAAGAAATCGGTGACGAAGTTGATAGTAAAATAAATAGACGACGAGAATGATGGTGATGATTATGAAGAAAAATATCACGACAAAAAATGATGAAGAAATAGACCCCCGACGACGATTATAACTGAAAAGACGATGATGAAATATGAAAACATGACGATGATGCAATAGAAGACGATGATGATTAAATAGAAGGCGATGACGACGATTAAATGACGAGGAAGACAATGATGAAATAGACATGATGCAGTGGTAGATATAATGACGATAAAGTGACAGACTTGGCGATAGTGGAGAGGAAATGGGCGATAATGAAGAAATAGACCAGACTTGTATATGTTTTGCATATTTTGCATTATATTTGCTTCAGGGCATAGCTAAGTGAAGTTTCTTGACATTTGGTTAGTATTGGAAGCTATGAAGACTATCATGTTAGTGCATATTTGGTCGATTTTTCGTGTTTGTACATATTCGTATATTTATGGGAACATATTTTGTTAAAACAGAGACTTATCTCTAAAACTACTCATCTTTTTTTGGAATCTACTATTTATTTATGAGTGTGCATTCATTAGAATGAGCTTGTCATAGTTTGCGTTTTTTTTTCTTTTCTATAGATGATAATATACTTATGCAAATGTAGGATATTTCTTGGAAATTTTTTTAATCAGGCAGAAGAAATGCACCAAGACATACAAGGGCCTCACTAAGGTGAATATTTACTTCACTAATTTCCCCCGCAAAGTCAGTTAGATTGTATTATGTTGGCACAATTTTTTTTCTATCACAGCATGCTTCTTCTGAATTTTTGTCAAGAAATGTTTATATTGGAAATGATATTTGGTTAATTTTTTATTGCATATTAATGGATTTCGGAGTTTTGGGTCATAATTGCATTTTTAATAGTATATTTCAAGATTTTAAGGGCATAAAAATCCTCTCGTTGATGATGGTGAGGGGGAAATAGACGAAAAAGACGTATACCACGTCGGGAAAGTTTCGAGACATCAAAATTTATGGATGGCTGGCGAGCCGCGTGTCCCAGTGGTCGCTGGTGGGTGAAGGTGGCGAACGCGAGTGGGGAGCGGCTGAGCGTCCTGAGTTCCCCTGAGGCCGCAGGGTGCGGTGTCGCCGCCTGCGCAGCTCGTTAGACGCCTGCGCGGCCGCCTGCGACGCGGCGCGACGGCCGGCGACGCCGCTCAGCGCGGACGCGTGCGCTGATTGCGCGCCGGAGGCGGCGGCGGCGGCGGCGGCGGAGGCGACGCCAGCTGTCGCGCGCCGGACGCCGGCTCCACCGCCGCCCCCACGGCCGCCGCCGCCGCCGCCGCCGCCGCGTGCGCACGAGGACACAGAGCCACGGTGGCGCGGTGTCTTTACCAGAAGGTCCAAATCTCCTCCAAGGTTCTTCTCTAGATTGACTGAATATACCGATTCCGAGCGCGCCAACTGCCGAGTTCATTATTTCTGAAAAGATAGTACACGCTTTTATCGCAGGAGGTGGCGGTGATCTTCCCAGCTGGTTATCAGACGCCGACGTATGTCTGCTTGCGGTGATTTTCTCCAACCAGGTATCTCCCACCAGTGGGGCAACCCTCCTACTGGGACAAACTCTAACCTCTTGACCGGTCTCCCGGCGTGTGTGGTAGTGAGTTCATTTTAGTGTAAGTGTGTGTAAATAGAGATGAGAGTAGGTCAGGTAAGAGGCAAGTCAGGCAAGAGAGATCACGCGCGGTCCGTGGCCCGTTTGAAAGAGTTCTGCTCCGGCATTCGCCAGGTGTTGATAGAAGAAGCCAAGGAAAACTACTGTATGGAGCAACCGGCTGTCAGAATTCTCCACCAGACACCGTCTGATTTCAACCCAGCTGTCTAACTGGTCAGTATAAATCCTGCAACTGCAGTGACATCAGTTCATGGCGTGAACACCTTTGCGTGTCTTCTCTTGATAACTCGCATAGTTACTAGCGTTTCTGACCGAACCAGTTGCCCCAACAAGCTGGCAGCTCAATCGAATGACTCAAATGTCATTTCCAGTACTTAGAATACCAATATGTAATTAAACGGAAGAAATTCCAGTGAATTAATTAAAATTAAGTTTAACAAAAAGTATGTATTCAAATATTACTAACCTAATTTTGTGCGTATTGTTCGTGTTATGTATGTTCAACTCCCACTCACATGATTCTGGCTTTGATTTTCAAAGCACTTGAGTTTCTACTTTTTTTATGTTGCGCTTTTCAGATATAACTATTTTGTTTATTTACCGTCTCGTAATTGAGTCTCAAAAAGTGGTCAGTGTCTTTCTTGTAAGACTATTAAATTTCAGTAAAACTATCTCGGTGCCACGAAGGCTTCCCCCCTCTCTCTCCAGATCAACCTCTGCACGTTTTGGGAAAGAGGGAGTATATTGCGCGTAATATTTTAAATTGTATGTCAGAAATTAGGAACAACACATTTTCGACAAATTATTTGCCCTGTGATTCAGTTTTGGGTGGACAATTTTTTCGATATTCTCCGATTGGGAGTTACCGAGTTTAGTTTATAGGTGATGTGGCTGCATTTTGAAGTATACTGCGATTTTCGCAATTCTGCCCCTGGCAAGTATCGGCTGTTGACAGTGTCATCCATTTGGGAGCTTCAACATCACCATAGTGACGTCACAATCATCCAATTGGGAGCTTGAACGTCACTGTCACAATGGTAACGTTCATGCTGATACTTGCTGGGAGCAGAATTGCGTAAATCGCAGTATAAACCATGTGACTACAAAGTTTGCCAGTACTTGATATATTGGATCTGGGCTTCTTAAATACTAGAACTGGGGCTAGACTTCCCACGGTGGCCTGCTGTAGGTTGGCGTGTTTCTCGCCTTTCACTAGGCAAATCCTATCGCGCCCCAGCTCTTCCCGTCGAACTGTCTCAATAAGGAGCCGAGCAAACTGGTGACCGTCAGATAATACTGATGGGGCAAGGCACGCCAAATGGGGCGTACCTTCGAGCAGCCATAATTTAAAATCACTGTCTTTCATTAACTTCCTGGTACCAATGGGTCTTCAAACTTCCCATTTGTGTCTAGAGATCATGAAAGCTACAAAACATTCTCTTAACGTCTCAAAACCCTAAAAACATTTTAAAACCGTCGCAACGGAGGAGGTGCCTTAGGGCATCAACTGATGTCACTGCAGTGCCTCAGACCGCGAGATCCCAGGTTCGAGTCGGGGACAGGATTTTTGGCACTAGCTAAATAGCTAGGTTGAGTTCTGTTGCTGTCCGGTGAATACTGGCTGCCGGCTGCTCTGAACAGTAGTTTTCCGTGCTTTCTCCGATTAATACCAGACGAATGCCTGAGCAGTACCGTAACAAATGGGCCAAGTACCGCGCGCAATCTTTCCTTCCTCTTCCTTGTCCTATCACACATCCCCATTCCTTACATACGCACACTTACACTAACGTGCACTATACTACCACACTTTCCGGCAGACCGGTCGGGAGCTTAGAGCTGGTCCCGGCTGGAGCGGTGCCCTGGTGGTGGGAGATTCCTGGTTGGGGAAAACCCCTCTAGCCTACAGTAGGTCGTCGCCCGATTTAACATCTAGCAGGGGAAGATTGCCGCCACCTCCGGAGGAAAACTGAAACGTGCACTATACTTACGGGCTTAATGACCTTTCGCGCCCAGAATCATTAATCAGTGAATCAATTTAAAACCGTCGCCATCTTCTTCTCAGCAAACAATAAATAAATTTCAGAATCTCCACAACATGTTTATTATGAGAATTTTACTTTTGAGCCAGAAACTCAAATATTAACAAGAAATACTATGCCTCCTAAGAGTTTCGATTAATCTTTGACTTCCGCCGAATATCATGAATATTTTACATTCATGGACCAATTAAAATATCCATATTCTTTGGAGAGGAGAGGAAAAGCTAATAGAAAATATATTTTGTATTGCTAGTTTCGTGACTATAAAGTGTAAACTCCATGATAAGTTGCCAATATAGAGATTTATTAGATAATTATTAATTACATTTGATTTTAAATTAAATTGTGGTTTTAATTTGCCAATATGCTACTGAAAGTCGTTCGTTTTACAATTATTGTCTTTTAATTGGAAAATTTATACTAAAATATTAAATAGTGTAGGCAAATTTTAATAAAATGAAGTTTTACTTAATCCAGAATGGTAAGGCGGCGGAAGGTCTAAGTGGATTCTTCTCAGTGGGAATTTTTAAGTCGCTAGTTGTTATACAGGAGGCGATTCCTTTTGTGAGCTTGCTTTTTTACGGACCCCACACAGCGGTATAAGAGGAAAAAAAAAGACGCACTAAAATTGTGAAATTTTCGGGTAGTGATGGCCCACTGTGTTCCGGTGCGTCGGCGTCGCGTGATTCGCGCGCGCGCCCCGCGGCGTCTGAAAAAGAGCCCACCGCCTCCGCCTCCGCGATCGCCTTCTCCTCCTCCGGAGGCAGCGGCTGCTGCTGCTGTTTTTTCGCCGGAAAGCGCCGCCGAGGCGCGCCGCGGACGCGCAGCCGGCCCGGAAGTGGCTGCGGGGGATGAGCGGCGCGGTGGTATCGCGGCTGCGAAGGCGGCGCTGCCGACTGTGCGTCCCGCAAGGACGCGACCGCTGGCGTCTCCGCCGACGATAAGTCGCCGGGGTTGCCTCTCTCCTTGGGGATATTAAATAAAACGTTTGCAAAATTTCGCTTTTTTAAATCCCACTCCATTGTACCACTCCCCTCTGCGGGGAGTAATCTTACCCTTTCTTTTTTTATTCATTGAGTAGAGATTCCGAACGCGTCGACTGATAAGGTCATTAGTCCCGTAAGTGTAGTGTATGATTCCACCCTCGGGAGGCTGCGGTGATCATCCCCCGCGAAATGGTGATATCTTGCGCCGACCTACCGCAGGCTAGCGGAGTTTTCCCCAACCAGGTATCTCCCACCAGCCAGGTATCTCCCACCATCTAGTCAGGACAAGCTCTAAGCTCCCGACCGGTCTCCCGGCTTGTGGGGTTGTGTGTGTGTGTGTAAGTAAAGGGTGAGAAGAGGCGAAGGAAAAGATATGATCGGTGAAACCACGGAAAGCTCCCGATCAGAGCAGCCTGTCGCTAGAATTCTCTTCCAGGCAGTTACTGAATCCGATCTACGTAGCTATGAAGCTAGTGTTGAAAATCTTCCCACCGTCGAGATCCGAACCTATGAACTGTCGGTCAGAGTCCTGCAGTGACATCGGTTGATGCCCTGTGCAACCTCTCCCGGTCTTTCCTTTGTTTGATTACGGGTGCTCCCCCGCAGATCCCGAATTTAACAAAAGCAACTTTAAATACAACGTAATGAACTTTCATGATTTTTTTTAAAACGATTTTTCAAGAATATCCACAGGATACAATTTCGTTATTTTTTATATTCCTTTCTAGTTTGAAGTTGGTGTATCGTAAGTACTAGTAAGCTATTATCACAAAAAATGTGAGAATATTTACTTTACATTGACCCCATTACTACTATCGTTCGTTTTTGTCACACATGTGACAAAGACACCTCCTAAAAGCGAACTTAATTTTTTGATTGGTCTCATAAGGCTAATGTCATGTTATGTGACGTGTCATGTTTTATCGTGTAATGAGTCGTGTATTATGCTTGTCGATATAAAATCACACGTTAGACAGCAGCATCAGACTACGAATTATTCCAAGAAGTGATCCCCAACTAGTGCTTACGTAAATAATACCATGTAGACGGGTGCACTGTTGCTGGAACGTGATGTAATGCCAATCCTCTACTGCTAATATCCTCTTATACGTATTTCGTTTTAAAGGAATCTGAATTATACAATACATTTAAAAGATTCACTACAAAAAGAGCGCATAACTGATAATGAGAACATTAAAATTGTTAGGTTGAATGAGTGAAAACGTGAATTCTTATAAAAAGATAAAATATACAACTTAACTTACAACACTGTAGCAAAGAGACTAGTCAGTCCTGAACAATACTGAGAGTACTGAAGCGGGATTCAAGGATGAGTCTCAGGGTGACTCCCAGGCGTCAAGGATGTGTCAAACCCCAGTAAATAAAGTAGACGCTATTCCACTCATGAAATTAACCTCAAAAACGTTGATCTACACATCTGATTTACACGAATCAAGACTGTGTATCCAAAAAAGTATCGCACTTTCTTACCACTGACTCGTTTCTGACCAATCAAAAGGCGTGAGACATCAATCATAGGAAGCGTAGTCTCGTGGACTAAGAGCGTGGACACAATATGGTTAATATTTGACACATTCCGAAACTTTTTGGAGGTAATTTCTATCGTGTAATACTCTTACCATTCGTGTATTGTATTTTCAGATTAATCTGCTCTTCGCTACGCGAATCTGGGATTTATCGGAAACTTCCAATGGGCGCTAGCTCTGCAGGTTCTAGGTCTCGAGTCCCATGGTGGCGGATTTTCGACATCAGCGGGCAACGGACGGGCAACGGACGGGCAACGGACGGGCAACGGACAGGCGTGTCATTCTTACCCATCCTTGTTTTGTATGCCTTACTCCTCCTGACTCACACACCCATACACACGTACGTGCGTTTCACTACGAAACACGTTGAGATACCTGTCGGGAGATTAAAGCTTGTCCCGACTGAAACGGTGCGAGATTGGCGGAAATACCTTGAGGATAAATCTCGTAAGATGATGAATGATTTTATTATTGATGGTAAATATTTGTTTTGATGTTTAAAAGTGAGCTTTTTTCGTCAGTATGTAACACCGATATGGAAAGTATTGTCAGTATGTGAAGTTATTGTAACGAAATACCATTTTAACACTTCATGACATCAAGTTATTTCTGTTGAATTTCAATTAACTTCATTTCAGTTCCGATTGACTCTCTCAATGGTAATTTGTCATTATTTTTCTGGAAGTTCTTTCTGTCTCTTAAAGCACATATTAGGCGGAAATAGACCTGCAATTTACTCTCGAGTCCTACATATGTGCAGTTTGATTCTTTGATGATTTTTCAAGATTAATAATTTTCACGATATTAGTTTAATACATTGCAGAATATTCTATCAATGCAATGAGCAAATTCTTCAGCTCCAGACCTAGTTAACGGCCAAGGCCTGCGACATAGTTGGTATTGGTAGTATCGATAAACGCCGCCCAGCAAATATGTAATAGAAGGTTTAGTAATATCTCATTTTGTAACTTACGATGTGAGGAACGTTTCTTTGAGGCCCTAGTTCAAGTTCAAGTATTGAGGCCCTAGAATGCTTTATTTAGCAGTTATTTAATTAATAATAAAATGCTGTCGAGTGATGTGGGTTGCATTTAGCATGCGTATATAGATCCGTTTTTTCAACAACTTAAAGTCAAAGTGCCATTCGTCACGTCTCCGTAAAATTTATTTCTATAGAGACCTCATTTATAAAGATTGGTTGTGTGTGAGATCCGCAAAAAGTATATAGGAAATGTACTGAAATAATGCAGGAGACGATTAGACAAATGACTATCTAGAACCGCCCTTTAAATTAATTTCATTCTATTATTAGAATTCAGGCTTTAAAAAAATGCGGATGTTATTCAGAAAACATTTAGTCTACCACTTTTTATTTCATTTCCAGAGAAAATTCACTCAAATTAAATTAATTATTAGAAGAAAATCTCCCTTGAGATTAATTAATTTTTTTTTTAAATTCTCTGGCGTAAGTTAATTCATATATAAAATATCGTAGTAAATAGTTCCCGTTTCTCATTGAGTGGAGGCTAGAATTCGTATTACGCTCCACTCCTTTACGGCTACTACCTATCGGCAACTAGGACTCTTAGAGGAACGTCCTGCGATAACTATCGCTCCTCGGGTGACAATACTCAGTGAAGAGTGCGTTCACGCTTCCCAAACATGATGCTCAGATAACCCTCTCGATCCTGTGCGCGATCCTATACGCCGGTGGTAACTCGTGGCGCTATTTTGTTGCTTGTACATCGTTCTGAGTGTAAGGGGCCTTTTTGTCATTTACGCACACAGATTTCACCCTGATCTCACTCACAGTTTCTAGTCAGGGCAAAGGATTATGTGATACACGAGGGACTGGGAATTATCCAAGAATGCAGCACGTACACAATGTCCCAAATCCACGATCTTGGCCTCGCCTGTTCCTAGTCTCTGAGGTCGAATCACCCGACATTATTTGTAATAAGGTTATTTAATTAATATATCTTAATAATTACGTAACGTAATACTAATTTGGTAAAGCAAAGAATATCACTAAAACTGACCGCTTTGATGCGTACACAACCTACAGTGTACTTTGTAATATAGAATCTACCTATTGCTATGACTGCAGCACTATCCGCTTCCATGAAAAAACTGTTACTTTTTTATTAAAATCTATCAATATCGCACTCAGTAATTAACAATTTACTCAGAAAAACAATAAAAAATATTGTAGAACATACTATTTACAGAACTTCTCAATTGACGTGTTGATTTAGTTTCCGTTCCTGTAATATTTAAATTTGAGAAACTTGTATTATCAAAAACACACGTAATAATTCTGTATTGTGTAATGAAGTACACCAGACCTCCTGAGTATTTTTTTTATTGAAAGTTACAAAACACAGAAGACATTGGAAGAAAAACTTCACCGTAACCTATGAAAAAAAAAATTTGAAATATAAACATTAGAAGGAAAGATTATTTATTTAGCGAAGAATATTTTAATTAAATTATTATAATTTTTCATGATCGGACTGCTGGGCAACAAAAATAAGGCTTTAAAATATGTATGTGGCAAATATCGCGAACTCCAAAGTTTAAAAAAATGTTAGCGATGAAATAGTTCCGTATGTTGTGATATGCAGTCTCAGTACTTATTAAGTTACTAGCTGACCCGGCCACGCGTTGCTGTGGCTAAAGTTTTTGTTATATTACATTATAGTAAACAATCTAAGAGGAACAATAAGAGAACATCAGTCACGGAGTCCACTATGCTTTTTCACACAGATGGTATTTGTAAAAAAATATGGTGATCTCTTTATTTGACTTTCTACTACTATAACCCTTTAGTACAATGAAATTATTTACCAATAAAGACGAAAATATTGATGTTGGTATACAAATTCACTGGATTGAGATTTGAAGGGGAAGTACGTTGAACACAATTAATTAAAATGTTCTTACACTTGATATTAAGCAGAAATCAATAGGTACAAAATAAAAATTTATCAGATTTATTATTTCCATTTAATTTGTATAACAAATATAAGTACTATTCAATTATAAATACTTTCAAATTCAATTTAATTTAACACCAATCGGTGCACAATGTTTTTGTTTAACCTGTCTTCAGCTAACACAAATAGATTAGACGGTTTCCCAACACGTGAACACGCAACATATAGTTGCCCATGAGAAAAACATGGATTTTCCAAATCTAAACCACAAATGGACATTGTTTGACCTTGAGATTTATTTATAGAAATGACGAAAGCTAAACGAATTGGAAACTGTAGCCTTTTGAAGGGTATGGTAGAATCTGATGGTATCATCGGAATACGTGGCAGCAGGACCACTTTTCCTTTAAACTTCCCAGCCAAAATGGTTGCTTCAAGAATGTTTCCGGTGATCTTTTTGATGACCAAACGCGTACCGTTACATAATTGAGGTGGATTCAAATTACGGAGGAGAATAATAGGGGAACCAATCTTTAATCGAAGATTATGTGGTGGCATTCCAGGGATATCTAATGAATTTAAAAATTCAATCGGAAAATTTACACTTTCATTTTCATCAACAACAGTATCGATTGATTTAAAAGACATCATATCGCCTGGTAATAACTGTTGTATCCGGAAGTTAATTTCGTCAACATCAACGTTTTTGGGTGCCAAAATCGCCCGTTGACTAAGCCATTCATGATTCAAATAATTATTCTGTATATCCGGGAAAATACTCTGAATCAATTCATTTTTATCCTGAACAACAGTGCAAAAATTGTCTGGTAGTTTAATGCATTGCGTATTTGGTTGCAGTTCTATTTTACCGTTCCCAATATCTAGTAGTTGTTCGGAAAATATTTGTGCTGATGGATCATTTTGCAATTGTACTCGCATATTTATGGTCAATCGAAGTGTTTCAACACTTCGCCATAAGAATGATTGTTTCAAACATGCATTAATCTCATCCGCGAAAGTAGAGCGAGGTATAACCGGTAAGGTCTGCCGGAAGTCACCAGACAAAAGTAAGATAGCACCACCGAAAAGTTTATTATTGCTGTTTAAATCTTGCATAGTTCTGTTTAATGCTTCAAGTGAATATTTGTGTGCCATTGTGCACTCATCCCAAATTATTATAGAACTCTTCTGCAACACTGCAGCTATTCCACTATTCTTTTTGATGTTACACATTGCATCTGGTTTATTATGAACGTCCAATGGCAGCTTGAATGTTGAATGTGCTGTTCGCCCACCATCCAGTAAAGTAGCCGCAATGCCTGACGATGCTACTGCTAATGCGATTTTTTGTTGCGACCGTATTTTGGCAAGAATCAACGATATTAAAAATGTCTTACCGGTTCCACCGGGTGCATCCAAGAAAAAAAACCGCCTTGTTCAGCAGCAACAGCCAGCATAATCCAATCATAAATAATTTTTTGTTCTGCTGTCAGTAATGGTAATTGATCATGTCATGATAATGATAATTGTCATGATAATTGTTGCTAAACTTTCATGGTCATATTGATTTTCTCGTTGTAAATCGGTATTGACTAAGTAGGTGGCTGGACGATTAGGTGATGGCATACCATAATGATTAAGTGGTAAATTTGAAATAAGAACACATAAATCCTCGATCAAGACCAATGCTTCATTGTACATCTCTGGTGTATAATCTATGTTTTGCCATTGATTTGTTTGTCTAATTCGGTGCAATATGTCTTCTGTCATACAATTTTTATATTTTTCCCACAAAGTTTGTGCTTGCGAGGGATAACATGTCGTCAAAATAATTGCAAACAACTGACGAATGTTATTCGGTGTTGATGTCAACGCAGCATCAGCAAGCGTTAAGTCCCAATGGTTATCGTCTTCTAGCAATTGCAGTTCACGACATGCATCCTGGTATGTATTGAATACTCGACCATTAACTGTTCGTAAAAATTCAAAAGACGTTGGTCCGGGAACATTCACCAATAACAAACGTAAATAGAAGCACTCACGTTGCTTTGGATGTACCGTGTAAAGTCTCCCCAATGTCTTAGCTTTGAATATGCCTGTAATGGAAGGATGTGGTTTTCCTTGTTTCCGTGGCTCCCATTTTTTACTGGATTTGTTCCATGTGAAATAACGTGGAACATCACCAAACACCAATGTCTTCGCGAATTGGCCAAAAACATCAGGTTTTTGACACAATGTAAAAAATTCAGTTAGAGTCGTTTTCGGAGCTTCGAACGCTCTTTGGAGAACATTTTTTTCAGTGAAGTATACACGTTGACCGTTTTCAAGATGTATTGCCAGATGTTGGACAGCAGGATCTCTTTCGTGGATGGGAAAGCTGAGAATATGCCAAATAGCTTCATTGCTGCTAATGTATCTGCCCATTTGGTATCGTGCTATTTCGTCATTTTTATTTATGTTTTGTACTTCAAATATGGCCAAATCACTGCCTTTGTTTACATATTTACAAATATACTTAATTGATTTAACAGTACTGCAAAGCTCAACATTGATATGAGCTTTGTAAGTTTTTGAAAGTAGTGGTGAGTATGGTACCACCCACTGATTATCAAACTCAACTTGATTTGAAAAGTTCGGCAGTCGCATTGTAAATGTGTGGCCACCATTCTCAGTACTTCTGCGGCGATACATTGGATAACCATCAATATCCGTGATCGTGTCATTCGTATACGGCTTTGGGAATTTTTTTTTACATTTTCCATTTTCCATGCACGGTGACGTCATGTTGAAAGCACCGCATGGCCCATGGATCATGTGTTTGGTGACAATATCAAATAATTCTTGATCAATTAATGGGTCTGGAATTTCGGCTGAAATTATTTGATCGATTTCTTCAGGACGGATTCTATCTTTAAGCCTAACCAAAATGTGGGCATGAGGCAAACCTCGCTTTTGCCACTCTATCGTATACAGCCAACAACGTGTAATACCAAAAATTGAATATTTAACAATAAAATCAATTAAGGATTTCAATTTTTGTTTAAACACACGTGCAGTTAAATCATGACGATGAATGGCTTGTTGTTCTGGCAATAGTAAAGTTTGTATCTCTTCCCAATTCGGATTACATGTGAATGTAATAAATAAATGTTCTTATGATATTCTCTTGAATACGTACGTTCGAATGTTTCGTTCTCGTGCCGCTCTTGTTCTCGTAATATTCTGTTGCAGACGTTCGTCACGCTGTTCTTGAGATTCTTGTGTACGACTTTCTGCAGTCCTGATTCTTTGAGCTGCATTTCTTGTTTCGATTTGTTCTGGTAATTGGTGAGCTCTTTCAACACATTTGCGTCGTGACCCTTTGCTGCTCGCGTTGTTGAGGTTAGATTTTTTCGGTGGCATTTGACTGAAAATAATAATAATCGTTTAAATATTAGAAAGAGGAACTGAAAAACATGTTATCATAGCACATTGAAATAATAAGTGCAAAATAATTTTAAATGGAGGTTAAATAATCTTAATATATATAAATCTCGTGTCACAATGTTCTTATGATATTCTCTTGAATACGTTCGTTACACTGTTCTTGAGATTCTTGTGCATGACCTTCTGCTGTCCTGATTCTTGGAGCTGATTTTTTACCATAGCAGCGCCATCTATTGATTACTTACTCAACCCAGTCGAAAGGTGTCGACATCTGTTAGAATCATTTGGAGTTAACAGATAATTGTGACTGTCAAATAATAACAGACAAATAATTGACGATGATACCATCAGATTCTCTGGGGTATCTTTCGCAGGGTCTCTTTCGTGGTGAAAGCCACAGCAACGCGTGGCCGGGTCAGCTAGCTGATTGTTGTAATCTTATCTTAATATATATAAATCTCGTGTCACAATGTTTGTCCTCAATGGACTCCTAAACCACTTAACCGATTATAATAAAATTCGCACACCATGTGCAGTTCGATCCAACTTGAAAGATAGGATAGTTTAAATCTCAAATTATAGTCGCAATTTTAATTTATTGCTAATTATTTGTCTGTTATTATTTGACAGTCACAATTATCTACAATTATTACAACAATTAATTAGCAATTATTCAGACAAATAATTAGCAATAAATTAAAATTGCGACTATAATTTGAGATTTAAACTATCCTATCTTTCAAGTTGGATCGAACTGCACATGGTGTGCGAATTTTATTATAATCGGTTAAGTGGTTTAGGAGTCCATTGAGGACAAACATTGTGACACGAGATTTATATATATAAAGATTGAAGAGTAACTAAAAGTATTTCGTAAATTTATTTCAAATTATAAGTATACATGGTGAACAAAAGGATCTTATATTACAACACCTAGATTGCAGATACGTTCAAGTAATGTAAAATAAAAATGGTACATAATTTGTGTAGGAAGAACAGGTAGTGTGAGTGGTTATAAATTTAATATTAAAGTAATTCTAGAATTTAACAGAAAGATATTTGTCAATTTTTTGAACAAGTCATGCTTGGCTGAGGGGATAATAAACATACATTTCATTGAAAATAATTTAAAAGGAAAAATGTTTATTGAGTAATTTATGAGGTTTTAATTTCCATATTATTATTATTATTATTATTATTATTATTATTATTATTATTATTATTATTATTATAATTTCTATTGTTATTTCATTGTGTGTTTTGAATTAAAAAATCATATATATGTTGATAAAAATATTTACAGTTAATAATATATACGATATATTTCAACGAGTATTGCTGCCATTCCCAGACGTTTCCCTTGAGGATAAATATTGAATGGTTCGTGAATTCGTACTGGACGGACAGAACATGTCCCATGAAATTTTATGTCCTATCCTTGCTTGTATTTAAATAACTAAAAAATGTGAGGAGAAGATGCATTTTAAATAAAAGAAAATACGGATCACAGACCTACCAGTATGGAATAAATTATATGAGAACGAAAAGACAGAAAAGAACTTTCAGAAAAATTTATTCAGTATCAAAGAGTAAATGTTACTAAAAAATAAGAAAGGAGGTACTTTTCGCGAAGGTTTCATGGAAACTAATGATGGAAAGAAGTGGAGTAGTTGAAGTGTTCAAAAAAATTGTATTGATGGTATTGTAGCATTTATAAGAGAAAACATAGAAGATATTCGGTATTGTTCGTTGAATCAAAATGCTGAATTTATTTATCTCTTAATTGAGAGCACTAAATCTCAAACTCGACTTTATGTCCTCCAACGGCATATGTTAACTCACCCCCTCCGTCCATTGCCTTGATGTAAATATCGAGTGTGGTCCTTAAAATCTTAATGTTACACAGCCCTCACAAATGGCCTCTGTACATAATAGTCGGTAAGATGCGTTGTCAATGGTTTTGTTTTTGCGTCGCGATAGTGACCTCTCAATAGACGGCCTTCGTTGTCGTCCTTGCCACAGCTTTTCCTCCCTCTTGATACCCAGCTGCTTCCTTCATCTCAGTACCATCTTTTTCACCATCCTCGTGTTTGACTGCCATACACCTTAGTCTCCCAGACGGACTCACGAATCCCAACTGCCCCCACAAAAATGTACTAGAGCGGCGTATCGCGACGTGATATCACGACGGCGTATAATCGACTTAGGTGGCTCAGGGAATCAATTGATGTCACTGCAGTGCCTCTGTCCGGGAGATCATAGGATTCGAGTCCCAAGGGTGGCAGGATTTTCGACACTAGATACATAGTTATGTTCAATTCAACAGCTGTTTGGAGGATAATTTTAGCGGCCAGCTGCTCTGATCGGAAGGTTGCGAGGTTTCTCCGAACACCACCAGGCGAATGCCGCAGCCTAACAAACGGGTGAGGTACCGCGCGCGATCTTTCCTTCCTCTTTATTGTCCTATTCTCACTCATTACTGACGTACACTTACATACCCTAGCTGTACACTACCGCAGATGTCAGAAAACCGGTCGGGAGCTTAGTGCTTGCGAGTGGGAGTCGGAGCCCCGCTGACTGGACTTACCTAGAAGGAAAAATCCGGCAAGGAGACGTGTAGATCGTCGCCGACACTTGACATCCAACAAAGGAAGTTCACCACCACCTTCTGCCATAAAACATGCACTACACCTACGAGACTAGTGACCTAGCAGTTGACGAATCCGGAAATATTAATTAATCACTCAACTTGCCATCCTCCCTCCTTCGTTATCTACACTCTACATCGTTATCTACACACACACTCACATACACGCACATAATGCACACATACATTCACACACATGCACACATACATGCACACACATACATGCACGCAGATACATGCACACAGATACGTGCACACAGATACATGCACACAGATACATGCACACAGATACATGCACACAGATACATGCACACAGATACATGCACACACATACATGCACACACTTGCACACACACACATGCACACACACACATGCACAGCAACACCTTGGCCTCCTCTCCGTCGTCCGGCGCTGCTCGCCGGCGCGGGCAGCGCGTAATCCGATTCCACGCGATGGTCGCGCGTCCGTCACAGCTCCCGGGCGGCGGGTGGCGCCGGCGGATGGCTGGCCAAACAGCACTCGCGCGGCACTCCGCCGGCACTCCGCCCGCACTCCGCCCCACCCCACCCAGCCTCCCACACAGGCAAGGCGGCTGCGGCTGCTTAGGAGGCGAGCGGCGTCCGCCGGCCAAACCAAACACAGAGCGAGCGCCGCCCGGCCCGTGTTTGCCCATTTAAAAGCGCCAGCCAGCAGCGCCCGCGGCGGCGGCGGCGGGCGGGGGCGGCGGCGGCGGGCCGAGACGGCAGCTGGGGCGTAATTGCCGCACCGGCCCGCAGCGAGCCACCTGATACGGGCGGCGCGGCGGGGGCGAAGGCGGAGGCGCAGGCGGAGGAGGCGGGGATAAAAGTTGGCTTCGTGCCTGGTGGTGGACGCGTGGTGGCTGTACAAAGGCATCGGAACTTGTTCGTAGATTGCTCTTGAAACTTGTTCATCGATGCCTCCAGAAACTTTTCACCAAGCTTCTGGCACGTGTCCTTTGTTGGGATACTAGTATCCGGCTATTTTGAGCTCCCGGAAATAGACTTTCCAAACCGATTTATCATACTGTTGTTTTAGTGTTGTGGGGCCTTATTCTATTATACATGTAATTTCATCAAAATTGTTTATTTTAATTAATTATCTTATTTTCTTGTCTGAAAAACATTTGTTTTGTTTATTTGGGACATTCTTTCTCGTATTTTTATGAAAAGATTGTTCGGTAGGTTAAGAAAATATTGAAGAGATGTTACTTATAGTAAATATCCAAATTTTAATTTTTCATTCTCTGCTTATCGAAATTTTGGTGTCTGCTTATTTCTTCTTAATCTCTGCTTCTTGACAATCCCAATCCGTTTAAACCCTGGCCTTCTAATTCTTACACACACCCAAATTAATACGGCCGATGTCTACCCTCCCTAGTGAGAATAACATCCGAATAAATTCATAGGAAATCCTACCAATTTAACTTTTTTTGCATGCTGCAGTCTTCGAGATTATGCTATTCCAATAAATAATTCTTCTTTTAGGTATTCCATTAAGAGCAAAATAATAATATTCGACTTATTTTATTGTTTTAAATAAAATATGCGAATGGAATACACAACGCCCTTGATACAGACTCCGAATACAGAGAACTATCCAAACCTGCATTGGGCCTGTATGTAGTTCAGATATTTTTTTGGTCGATTTGCGTTGCCGGATGGTGAAGCCTGAGCAAATGCTCTGGGCGTGGGTACTATGAAGAACGTTTTCATAAATAATTACTTCTCATCTTTAAAATTCATAAATTTCTAACGTTTTCACAATATGTAAAATAAGTGAAGTTAGTGGTCAGTTTTTAACAATTCGACATACAACATTTAGAGAATCTTTAAACTGATGGTAATATTTTAAAAATTTGTTATTTGGCTAATATGCAAATGAACAAACTTCTGATATACTAGTAATAAATTCCGACATTTTTCAGAAACGGTAATAGAAGGACTGTATTTCCAACATCATATTACTTTTAGAGCACCAACACTCATGTTTGCAAACTAGTACTCACCTTCATTTTATAGATTGGAAAGTTTTACTTCGCAAAGAAGTCATGACAATGTAAAACAATTGAGAACTGCAAAGTAAACAAAACACTAAATGTCACGAATCAGCAAGGCTACCGCCTCACGTATTGAAAATTATCCCAAGCGTAAACCCAGGTTTCAATGAATTAGTGATAAAAAAACGTTCGTAACTCGTACGAAATTGTTACCGACATTCTCATTTCAAAATGCCAAACTCGGTTCCTATCGTCACCTCGTGTGTCAACCTTTCATTTGTATGCCAAAGTCTTTCTTCACTACTTTTTTTACGTGAACAACTATTTCGTTCTGCGAAAGTGTGATACTTTCTTGAAAATTAAGGAAGAATAAATAAGCGTTGGAGGTGGGCATTCAGCTGAAAGCAGAGTCTGGTCTGCATTTAGGAGACAGGGGTTTTGGACATTTGACAGTAGGCAATGGGCAATGGACAGTTGGTAATGGGGGATGATAGGAGGTGGGCAGTCCTAGTCGGTAACGCAAGTGTCGTTCCAGAGTGTTGACTTCTGCAGTAAACGAGATTGCAAAACAGAAATTAGGTGTGTACGCGGCAGCAGATATGTAACTCCTTCTCGACTGCTATCAAATCCTAATATACGTACATCTGCAACGGCTTGTTTCTAGGTTTCGAGGTAGAAACAGCGTCTGGTAACATAAATATAGCACAATTCCTAGGAAAGGTTAGAAATTAAATTCTTCCCTAAATGTTTTAGGGGACAGGATCACTAAGCGATCCTATGAATAATAAGTTCCATCATATTTTTCGGTCCCACACGAATGTCACATTTTTCTCCAAATCTATTTTATCAAATATGCGGGATAACTGAAGAAAAATGTTAAGTTACAACTGAAGCAACAGATTTCCTTCTCTCCATCCGCCAAATGCCAACATCTCCATCACTGTGACTATTCAAATACTACTCAAACTGCGCCTTCACCATTTACACCCTCTTTTCATCTCCGCTCCTTATCACCTCCCCGACACTTCCAAAGACGACCTCCCCCCCTTACTTCCAATATCGCCCCGGCACTTATAACGGCTTCCCGACCACTTCGAATGGTGCTCTCGATTCAAATGTCACTCCCGATACAATCAATACGACTGAGATGACTTCGAGCAACTTACGCTGCAGCGGCTCTTACTAGGAGGTCCTTCGGTTTGTCTTGCCACTGGAGTATTTTCGAAACTATAGCTAGATAGATCGAATTCAGCCGCTCTAGAGGGCAATCGCAAGCGCTGGCAGTTGTGATCGTTGGTTTTCTGTGGTTTGTCCGATCAATACTTGGCGAATATCGGCCGAGTACCGTAACAAACGGACCATGAACCGTGCGCGATCTTTCCTTCCTCATCCCTTTCCTTTCTCTCCTCTCTCAAATACACACGTGCTCTACACTACTACACGTTTGGGAGACCAGTCGAGCGCTTGAGGCTTGAACTAGTTAGGGGGTATCTGGAAGAGGAAAACCACCCGTGTATATCGGCTGATATGTTTTACTGACACCATTCAGAATACAACAGGCACTACATTATGGCTGCCGTAATGACCATAGCAGTTGTCGCGCCCGGAAGCCCCAAATACAAAATCTTTAATTCTCCGAGACCTCCACTGCCCCACCGAGGGTGTTTTCCACCGTGAGCGCAGAAATACTCCCGTCTTCGCTCGGGACACCCACTCTTTCCGTCGCCCACATCCATACATCGGCGCCTTCGACTGTCACCCGTGTCCCCAACCGCCAAATATGGCTCTGTGTGTATCATTATAGCCCACCATTAACGCCACTCCATCGCTTCTGACGAGTCCTTCACAGGGTCTTCCATTGTGAATCAATACCTTAACAGCGCCCTTCATTCCACCTCCGCTCCCGCTCTCGCCACCGCTGCAGCCAAGCATCACGCGATGCCCACGCCACCCACGCCACCCACGCCGCCCGGAGGCGCCACTCACCCTTTCGCCCCCTCCACCACCTTACTCTCCGCAGTTCAGAAGTCCCGTCGCAAGGACCATCCTACACACTTCATTTCAATCCTTAAGTCTCCCGACACTACCTTGTCATCGCTTCTGTAGAATATACCACAGCCACCCACATCACAATCAACTGTACCAATCATCAATCAATCAATCACCACCCTAACAGCACCGCTCACCACTTCCACAGCGCGCTCCCGACGACCTCCGCCTCTGCCCCCGCCGCGGGGGTCTTCCGCGCTTCGCCCACGCAGTCTGGCCGTCACCGTCCCCCTCCCCTACTCCCTCCGCGCGCGCCGCCCACGCCCCCCCCCCACCCGCACCCCGCGTGCGTCACACGTAGCTCGCGAGTGAGCGAACGGCGAGCGGGTGGGCGGCGGGCGGCGGGCGGCGGCTGCCGGGCCGCGGTCACGCCTTTTTAACGCGAGGCTGTTTGCTGTTTGCCGCCGCGCCCGCGCCTTCGCCCGCGCCCGCGCGCGCCACCGCCCCTGCGACGCGGAGCGCCCGCCCGCCCGCAGATCGCTCCGCGAGTGCTTCGAGAAAACCACGTCTGTTATAACGGGGCGAGCGAAGCGAAGAAGAGAACCCGTAGACAGGCACAGTTGTAATTGCTCGATACACCCGCTCGCGAGGATGTGTACTGACGTTAGATGGTAAATCTAGGAAGATTAATGAGCGTGCACTAAAGACGTGTATGTGTGTTCTTTTTTTTTGATGTGTTGTAAACATGTAATGATCAGAAACTTAAAAGAAAATAAAGAGGCTATGTCGTTTTATTATCTGTTTTAAAATCCTTTTGCGTATTATGAGATAAATAATAAAATATTTAATTGATATGAAAAACAACCGATAATTTTGATAAAATAAAAAAAAATCTCCAAAAAACTGTAATATATGTTAATGTTGTTTGTCGTAATCCACGACGTTTTCACCATGTGTTCGTAGCGTAGAGGCATTCTCATTACTTCGTGTATCTCTTCCTCAGTATTCACTGCACCACAGCATGGAATAAACAAGTTGGGGGAGATTTTTCGGTTTCCACCTAAAATGGATGCGGAAGATCGTGGGATCGTAGCATTTATCTCAAAGCTCCTCTCATGCTAGTTCGCAAGATCTGAAATAGGACTATGGGTTACATCAGATATTAATAAAGTAGGAAAGTGAGATGAGCCTCCAGGCTTTCGGGCTCTAAAGAGGGAAGACCTCACCAACCCCGCAAAAGGAAATCAGGGAGAGTATTTCAGATACCTTGGAGAAGGGGGTGTTGAAAGTGGAGTGTAACAAAGAGGCCTGGTAAACAGACAGCAGCGATCAAAAATTTATAAAAAAGTTAAGATGAGAATATATATATATATATATATATATATATATATATATATATATATATATATATATATATATATATTGGAGAGGTCCTAAGACAGTGAACATTTTGGCGAAGTGTTGTACCTTTATTCCCTGTAATGTATTAAAAATAATGTCTTTCTTCCCGGAGAACAGCAAAAAATATTTCATGTGTGTTTCAGATTAATACCTTCTTGTGATCAAAGAAATGTTTATTTATTCAAGTCAAACAGTATTTTCACGGAGATTCAGATTATTTTTCTCTGCCGAAGACCTACATCTTTTCTCCTGAAAGTAGGTAAACTTAAAATAATTAATTTTAATTTTATATACAAACGTTAAGATGACTTATCATAGACTCATACGATGAGATCATTATATATGATCTTATTATTTGATAATAGTATCGATTTTTTACCTCTACATTTCTTTTATTCCCGAAAGGTGATAAGAGGGGTAGTGGAGTGTACGCTGAAGGTAAGAGGGGTGTGGAGAAAAGGTTCCTTTAAGTCAGAGCAGATAGATTTGTTGACAGTGGGTTTCGAAATGCAGAACCTTATTCTCAGGCGCAAGGCACGCAAGTGAAACACACCATGCGTGTACGACACACACTTAAGTGCGAAGGACACGTGGTCTCAAAGCCCTCTTCAATCATCCTCTTACATCACTGGCGAAGTTGTTCAGCTTTCAACCAGTCCCCAGACACCGACTGGACTCCAGACTTCAATGCCACACGAACGAAACTGAGAATACTATAATTTCTAAGAATTAATACTTGAATTACTAATTAATTGCAGTATAATTCTTTAAAATTTTAAAATATTTTTACTCTTGGTAAAAGTGACTAAAAAACTATTTAGGAATTGAAATAAACACCACACTAAATTTCAGACATTGAATTTTACCTTTTAGAAAACATCACCTAAGAAACAAAAACAGGCACGAGTGCTTCACATATGTAGTCGGATCGCTCGCAAGAGGTTTGTGGTTCTTCTAAGTGTTAAAAAATTCCTCTCGCAAAAGCGACCGAAGAGCACCCACTTCGCCTCAATACAGTTTACGAAGCAGATACCGCAACGCGGTCGGAAAGTGTGCGATCAAGAGAAACCGCGATTTCATCTAACAAACACTGTAAACAATTTGTCTCAATCAATTTGTTTCTGAATAGGGGAAAAACATACAGACCTCTTCATCACCGTTATGCACTGCAAATGCTCTCTGCTTCACCGTTGGGAGTGCTTCCCACAGGTGTGTTATGAGTTATGACACACTCGTGTATGTCGTGAAGGGCTTACAGGTGTACCGAGCACACTTGCAATTAAACATGGATTTTGTGAAATGGAATTTCCACACTTATTTCATACCTACTATATTAAGCGAACGAAGTAAATATACTCGTATTTTGAATGGAACAACGAAACTGATAAATTGAAAATTTATATCAGTAGAATAATGCCTCTACATTTTAGCATTGAGCACGAAATCCAATACACTGCCCATATTAAAGGAATGATCTCTTTATTTAAAAAGGTGTTTGATCATCAAGAATGCAACGAGAATAAGGGGGTTGTATTAATTGAGAGAGGATTTATGATAAATAATTTAGTAAATTTCCAAGGTGCTGTAAAAGATGATCGTGTTAAAGAAATTAAGAATAAGGAACAAAATAGTGAGACGTGTGTGATTCTTTTTTTCCCTCATGTATATTTTTCTGAATTGAAACGCGGATACGTCATAGTTTTTTATCATGATTTTTATGATCCATTTTTGCAATACGGATTTACGAAAGATTTAGTAATTAAACCAAAGGGAAAAAACAACTGGGAATACATTTAATACAATAACAAGTGAGTAATGTTGTTTTATGCGAAAGGGAAGTTTGTATATTTTTATTACAAATATTTTTATCAAAGATTGTACTACTTTCTAATATCTAAATAATCACTTTTATACAGAAACAACGATGACGGGTCTAAACTCGCACAAATAAATGCTACTGCATGCAAGGAAAAATAGGCTTGTATAATGTGGTTCGCCACTAATATTTAGGGAGTATTATACTCGTATATAGGGAACGTCAAATCAGAAAGCGCGAAAATTCGCCTTAGCGAGAATTGAGATACCTAAGGAGATGTGTAGAAGATAAATTAATAGAATCCAAGTCAGGGAATTTATAATATGAAGTTTGGAGCTCTCGAGGTTAAACTTTGCCTAAAAATAAATCGAAAAATTCGTCCACGTCAGTCGTAAGTGTCAAAAATTAAGTAACTTGAATCATGTGTACTGATAGGTAAGCCACAGCTATGCTCCGGTTGGGATGCCTCATTTCCTGAGCAGCGTCGTTAACTGGGAGGTCCTTGGGTTCGAGTCTCCACAGCGGCGAAATATAACTACTTTCAAAGATATACAGAATTCCATCTCTTTTTCGAAGAATATTCTAACTGCCGGTTGCTCTGATCAATATTTTTCCGTGTTTTTTCCCGTCAATCCCAGAGGAATGCCTGAGAACAAACGGGCTAGGGGACCGCGCGCGATTTTTCCTTCCCCATCCTTGTCTCCTTTTCTCTCCTTATCCACACACACACACACACACACACACACACACACACACACACACACGCACTTATCTGCAACATACTACCGGACAATTCGGAAGACTACTTCGAATTTTAGAGGTCGTCCTGGCCGGGGTGCCTTGCCAGGGAAGATACGTGAAAAGACAAACAGCGCAAGCCAACGTGTAAGTCAGCGCTGGATATCGAAGGATACATATGTAATTGGCATTACACTTACAGAACAATCACCATTATAAGTGACAATCACGGAAACACTGAGTAAGCAATCAATCCAAATTAGTTGGTAAATGCGTCTGAGTTACGAGGTTTGGTTAATATAAACTGAAGTCTCACTCACAGAACAGTATTTCCTCCACTATAGTCAGTGAGAGATTGTGATGGATTTACTTGGTGATCTCTGCAAGCGATTGCTGCGTCACCTCGACGTGTATCCAGTCCACATACATACGCGCTCTCATCGCAAGGTAAGCGGCGCGCGGTGGCGCCGCCGCCGCCGCCGCCGCCGCCGCCGCCGCCACCGCCGCCTCCGCCTCCGCCTCCGCCTCTGCCGCCGCCACCGCCGCCGCCGCCGCCGCTGCCGCCGCCGCTGCCGCTGCCGCTGCCTCGACGACCGGGTAAGTCGCCGTCAGCCGCCGCGCCGCGCCGTCCAGTCGTCCGACCGTCTGCCTGTTGGACGACAACCGCCGCCCGCTCTCGTACGGATCGCGCGACGCGCAGCGCGCATTCGGAGTGAGCGGCGCGCGCGAGGCGACTCCGAGTGCCGCAGCGGCTCTTAGGTACTTTCGTAACACGGTCGTTGACTATTTCGATCTATTGATAATTTCGTCTTTCGCGCGCTTCAGATGTCGGTGGTCATTAACCCCGTTGGTGCAGGGTGTGTAATCCCCGGGAGGTGGCGGTCCCCAGACATTTGACGTAATGCAAAGCGCGCGCGTGCGTGCGTGGCTGTGAAGAGGAGACATGTGACACAGATCAGGAAAGGAAGATCGCGCATAGTACGTGGCTGGTTTAAAGTTCTGCTCTGGCTTTCATCTAATATTGATCGTGGAAACCATGTAAAACTACCGATCAAAGCAGCTGGCCACTTGTAGTCCCCTTCAGACTCTGGAGGAATTCGGCGTAGCTATGTAGCTTGCTCGAAAATTCGCCATCGTCAGGACTCGAAATCTAGTGCCTCCCGATCAGAGTAACGCAGTGGAAACAGTTGTTTCCCTGAGACATATCTGCTGCTATTGTTACACCCCCCCCCAAGAACGTATGTAAAATTACAAACACCAAGAGTCAAGCGCCCTTTTTTTTCGGCCGAATGTTTTTCCCTTGGTTTTGTGTCTGCCGAGCGCCATGACGTCGGGGCGACCGAGAAACTGTCATACTGGGAATCGCCCGACTGCATACTGCGATCAGTTTTCCCCTCACTCTAGCTTTCCAGCCTCTTTCACCTTGCGTTAACTAAGAAAGCACAGCCTGACTCCTTCCCGTTCGTCCATCAGGTGTTTCAGAATGAGTAAAAATTGTAGTTAAGTTTGCATTCATAGGTAGCGCATATACTCGATGTTTTCGCACCAGTCGAGAGAAAACCTCGAACACAGATGAACATGGCAGAATCCTCGGAATTGTGTATGTTAAGACAGCGAGGTAAGAAGATGCTCGTAAAAAATAATTTCATGTTTTGTTTCCACAAATTTGTAAGCAGGGATTTCACCGTTGGCCCTGCTCAAAAGAGGAGATGCGAAGTTTTCTTGAAAAAAGTCAGAAGTGGTTAAATTGTAATCGATCAAAGCGATTCTAAGCAGACCACGGCTAATGTAGCAATTAATCCTCATACTAAGGAGGAAAACAAAAAGGGATGGAGTTGAGGGAGAAGGTAAACATTTTAGGAACTAGAGATGCTAAAACTCTACGCCCCCGCTAGTATTGCTCACGGACGGTCGGACGGACGGACGGACTTTTTGTCATTCGATTTTCGGTATCAAGGACCCACAAAAAAAAACATAAAATCTGACTACACCACGTGACAGGATTTTTTTCGAAATTTAGCAACTGGTTTTACCCCGTTTTTCGTTACCAGGGCTCTGTAATAAGAGTTGTTCTGCCGAAAATTCGCCGTTCTTCCGCGCGGCCTTACATAACTTTCCCTCTACTTCGTAGGGAGAAAGTAAAAATTAACCACTGGATGCAGTCAGTATACGCCCATCACACTGCGTTGCCGTCAAGCGTATTTTTGTGTAATAGACGTGACGCTCGAGCGAAATCTTTTCCAGCAAGACTACTTCGTTTGGTTTATACTAGTGGCCTGCACTAGGAAGAATGATGCTGAACCAAACCGCCCAAAATGGTTATCGAAAATTTAGCACGCACACTGCACAAGATCAACAAATTAATTACTCTAGTGTATCACTCGAACAAATGAAAAATTTTAACAAGTCTTCACGAATACTGCAAATAACGATAGCTCTTCATCCATTCAGTCAGAGATAAACTAAAAGAGTTGTTCTATTTATGTACCCAAAATAATATCCATTTATGTTAAAAATTCCACAGAATGAGAGTAAGCTAGCAATAAACAACAATTAAACGTTATGAAATAAGATACTAATAATTTTTTCCACAAAAGAACCGCTCGTCAGCAAGATGTAAAGTAAACATTCATACAACCGATATGGAGTTAATTAAAATTTACATCAACTTGCTCATCGATTATAAGAATATTAAACCTCGAGCAATAAAAAGTATTCCTCCTTCGTGAATAGTAATGTTATATTACAGATTTCATGCCGAAGTGAAAATTTGCTTGGTCATTCAAAATGTACGTTTTCCTATAAATTGCAGAGTCTTGTTGAACTGCGGCGGTCTTCAGGAGCGGTATCTTGTGTTGTATTCCAGCTTGCGGATTACCCCATTGCCACTGGAGTCGGCCATCGCACCGGTCGACTTGTTCGCTGCTCTGGTTGTAGAGTAAAAAGAAGGGCGGTGAGCGCACTACCAATAAGCCGCTTTGTCGGCACACGGCGCCGCCGCCAACCACCGCCCCACCCCATCTTCTTTCTTTCTACAGCCTCCTTCGCTGTATCCATCACTGCTTGCACCAACCACCTCCCCCTCCCCTCACGACCACGACCATTCGTCGCTTTCGTCTCGCTCCACCTGACTCACTCACTCATCCCCGGCCTCAACCACGCACAGTCACCCCTCCCCCTCCCCGCCAATGCTCAGGCTCTTGCTCTTCGTCCCCACCCCTCCCACCCCCTGCCTCACCCCTCGCCCCCTCCCACCCCTCGCTACCGCCCTCGCACTCGCCTCCCTCGCACCCCTTCACCACCGTCTTCACCCCACTCAGCCCGACCCTCCCTCGCCCTAGCCCCTGCCCTTGCCTCTGCCCTCCCCCCGCCCCGGCCCCTCCATCACCCCCTCCGTCACATCCTCCATCCCTGTCCTCACCGTTGCCCATGCCCTCGCCCCCGCCTTCTTTCCCGTCCTCGCCATCGTCCCCGCCCCTCCCTCGTCACCGACTCCCATCTCCGCGCCCGCCCCCGCCAGGCCCTTGCCCCTATCACCAACCCTATCGATACAAGTTCTCAGGCAAGTCGCCTGCCGCAGAGCTACAGACATGGCCACCGCCACAACCTATGCCTCCGCCACCTTTACCATGCTCATCTACGCCCCCACAACTGGACTAGTCACTTGAGTTGCTTGCACATTTGTCGCGATCCCCGTCTCCCCGCCTGGACCTGGTTTCTCCCTTCCTTCTTAGGAGGTGAATACTTGACCTTTCCATTTCAGTCATTTGAGTTACTTTCTCAGTCATCTTATCCTTCAACAGTTCTCTTCACCTCTCATTTAAACTATTACGTTGTTCGTTCAATTATTGAAGATTATTTTCTTCCTTAGAAAAGTTATGTATAAATTGGATCATGTCGACTAGAATTATTTCCCATAATGAATCTTTGCTACTCGTAGATATTGTGGCCTGCATTAAAAAGAGTAGTACTTTCAAATAACTATGAAAATAACATTTTTATTCTTGCATTTATGTTTGCTTGAATATTAGCTTAATGTCACGATAGTGCTATAAACTTTTTTCTTGGGATAAAAATTGTTCTTGTGTTACACGATTTCATAACATGAAAAAAGAATTGTGCATAGTACAGTTCATTGTTCTCGTCGATCTTGAGACGTTTCTGGGACACGTTTTATGAAAATATTGATTAGGACGTAAGATTATACGACACCAAACACAAAAAGACCCGTAATAGTTCGACCCGTGGTTCTTACTGTGTGTGTGTAAAAAAACTGCGACCATGAATGAGCTGCATCCGATTTGAATGGCCATCACACAATAATACGACAGATGGTACACCTCGTCTTTGGATGTGTAGTTCTCCTACACCGAAAGTAGGGTCAGGTACGTGACTGAAAACTCCAATATCTACGGCGCAAATAACATTTTTTACCTTTTGTCGTATGCCATTTTCCGACATAAAGGTGAGAATTACACGTGTATTTAATCAGTATTACGCGCTGTCATGCTTGTGTGAATAGGTTCATTCGGACCGATTCTCAATGGTTTGACCCCGACCCTTTTGACCTTATCTATTTTGTCAATAACAATGATATTGAATAGTTGTATAGTTAATCAATTGTTACAGAAATTATGCAACAATTTAATAATATTAATAAATGAAGTTAATCTTGTTTTTATAGTTATAGATAAATCACAAAACATTAGTTCCCCACTAGCAGACTGAGAGTTGCTCCAGAAAAAAGTTTGAAAGGTATTCTTTTACTCTTTCCACCTGCAAATTGTTGAAGAGGGACACCTAAAAAAGCGAAAGGTATGTTGCATCGGATTCAATAAAAACTATAATCAGTTCATTGATTGCCTACGTAAAGTATTTGCCCGTAACTCTGGCGTAGCGTATCTCGCGCATTTGGTGATACCAGACAATACAGTGAACCGACATGTCTCCACCTATCATCCACCAGACCTCCTATCCCCACGTATCCATATGTCCCGACCTATATTCATCTGATCCTCGTCTTTTCCCAACATTCCTACCTGCCCCCTCGCCAAAACTCGAGGCCCTACAGAACTCAGCTGTTCTCACCACACTCGTGTTCCTCCGAGGATGTCAATGTCTGGCGTTAGGGCAATGGCCATGTCTAGGATACATTGTTTCCAAGCTATGCGCGATTCTAATGAGTGCTGCAGAAATGTGTATTTTATGTCATACTCTACGAACTTCAATTTCCAGATTCTACATGCAGGACTGGGAGTAAATCTCTATCCAGCAATGACACATTTAGGAAGTTTTGTGCCGATGGTTTCTTATAAATTATCAAAACCGTTATCTATCCTTACAGCTATATAGAAATATGATTGACATAAAATATGATGAAATGATTGACGAAAATGAAAATAAAAATACTGAGGTGACGGAGTGTCAATATCTAAAAACAATAAATTAAAAATGTATTTGTTTAATTATTACATTTTGTCTGAAGTTCGCTAATGTTTTTACGAATAATATTTTTATCAATTTCAACACCAATAGTCGTAGATTGTACACGTGGAGGTTTATTGTATAGGACATAATTTCATTATTTTTATTATTCATAGAAGTTAAAAAAGGTTTAAGTATCACGTTTGGGGGAGGGAGAAAACTCGGAGAAAACCCAATGATCGAGATGATGGAAATAGAACGTGGACTATATCTTGGAAAGTATTGGTACTAATATTGCTTTAGATGGCATATTCCGAATATAATTGGGCACATATATCTTTTTAAAATTATAATCTAATAAATCATGATATGGTCACAAAGTCGCTTTTGAAAGTAAGTGATCCACTTACTGTTCTCGTGCATTTTTTGAACAACACCATCCTACACCTTGTCTATTCATGTGATCACTTCTTTCTTTCTGTTCGTGACACATTATCCTTGTAGCAAAACAGTCAGGATATGATCGAGGAAAATTTGTTCAACGTCTCCTTCCTCTTCCACATCATACACACCATTGACTCAGACGCTTTTGGCACAACCTTATTTACGTTGGATTTTATTGCCCGTCGCAACCTACGTTTGCCTTGACCATTCACCTCTCTTTGCCTTATTGGGCGTCGCATCGTGGCGCCGCTCACGTGTCCACGCCGCCGCCACTATCCTCGCCGCCCCACCCCTCTTTCACCCACGCCGCTCCCGCCGCCCACGACTCCGCCTCCCCTCAACCTCCTCCCCCGCCCTGACTCTCCCACCTCCCCACCCCCCGCCACCCACCCACTCCGCCGTCGCCGGCCACACCACCCACCCCGTCCTCGCCGCCCACGCTACCCGTGCCGCCCACGCTGCTCACCCACTCCGCCCTCGTCGCCCACGCCACCCCGCTACCAGCGCCGCCCACGCCTCTCACGCAACCCATGCCGCCCACGCTACCTGCGCCGCCCGGCGGTAGTCGAAGACGCCCGCGCATTTCGTCGAGCGGAGGCCGAACGACACTGTCACCGCTGCCTTGACCACCTCCACTTCTGCCGCACTGCCCTTGTCACAGTCGCTTCCGGCGGAGCGGCTGAGTTAGCTCACTGCCAGCATTGACGGTGTCTAGTGCCTGGGGCCAGGAGCTTCTAGTGCTCGAGTCTCGGCAATGGCGGATTTTCGACATTGTAGCTATATTACTAGCTCTAATTTAGCGGATGTGTGAAGCACAATTCTATTTGCATCGGTGCTCTTATTAATTTTTCTCTGTTTTCTACGACCAACACCAGGAGAATGCTGCAGTACCCTAACAAACAAGCCACGAACTGCGCGCGATCTTTTCTTCCTCCTTAATGTCCTATCCTCACCTCTTACTTACATACACACGTATATGCACTGCACTACATGCCGAAAGACCACTCGGAAGCTTAGAGCCTTTCCCGACTGGGCGGTTCTTCCTGGTGGGAGATACCTGGGTGGGGAAACCGACATACAGGACGATGCCGGATGTTGACATCCACCAGTCCCTCCCGCTTTAAAACATCCAAGACACTTACGGGGCTAATGACTTTAGCAGTTGACGCGCCTGGATTCACTAATCAATCAATTAATCAATCGAACGGCCACCTCCATTAACAGCCATTTGGTGTGGATTTGATTTTTTCGAAGGACACCTGTGAATTTTCTTTTCCTGAACTGTCACTTTGACTTGTGGTCAGCGGTCAGACACATTTCGCAGATTACTCTCTATTAGACAATTACAGTTTCCTGACGAATTTGCAATTTCGAGCCGTAATACTAAACGAAGATGAAGTGCTATGGAGATATTTGATTTAGTATACACGTGCGTCGAGAGAGCATCAGGTTACTGAGAAAAGTAATACAGAGAAGTAATTATCTCATTGGGGAATATTATTTGTTTCAGAAAATAAATATTAAATTTAGCACAATTTTGTTTTCGTTTATTTTCTTCTTGTTCGGCCATGTGGCCTTTCAAGGGCTTGGATACAATAGATTTTTCATTGTTAGGAATAGGCATCCTTGGCATTTTGAGCTTGACATCACTGCTCCGTTTTTAAGGTGTTGGATTGGGATTGGGATGATTTATTGTTTATTTAAAATTTACATGCTTTAATGTTAGGTTGGATGTTTGAATTGGTTTTATCATGCGCTTACGGGGGGCGAAACTTATCTTTTGGGGATTTGGATTTGATGCGGCAGAGGTGCACAGCATTTCGTCCTAGGTTAAAGTTATTTGTTAAGTGAGAAATGTTGAGTGAAGTATAAAAGCATTTCGAAATTGTAGAGATGTGATCTTTGATTAGATCCATACGTAGCTCCCCATGTATCTGGGAACTGGGTATAAACCGGGGTGCTTGTATGATTTTCCTAAGGCATTTATTTTGTACCGTCTGAAGTTTCTCTATTGATGAGGGTGCTGCATTTCCCCAGACAGGGCAAGCGTATGTTAGGGTAGGTAAATGATTGATTTAAATATAATGGTGCGTACATGAATGGTTAGGTCTAAAGCCGAATTGTTCATCGGGAATTGCTTTTATTTCAATGAGGTATTTATTTAGTCTACTGAGTATCAATCTTTCAAAAATTTTTGATATTGTGGGGAGCAAGCTGATTGGTTTACAGTTTTCTCTCAATCTAGGATCTTTTCCTGGTTTGCGAAAAGGTAGGATGATGGCGGTTTTCCATGCATTTGGGAAGTGATTTAGGCGTAAGATAGCATTAAATATTGCCGTGAGAGCGGCAATAGTGTTTTTGTTTAGTTCCTTTATCATTTTGTTATTTACTCCATCAATCCCTGGGGCTTTTCTTGTTTTTAAACGGCTGATAACTTTTGAGACTTCTGATGGAGATATAAACTTAATTTTCGTTGTTACTGAAACCTGGGGCTCATTTACATAATCCTCGATGTTTTTATTGTGAGTTGGCATTGTTATTGGATGAGGTCGGAAGACTTTCTCTAAGTGGTCAGCTAAAATTTCAGTTTTTTCTTCATCTGAATAGGCTTTTGAATTATTGGTTTTTAGAGGGGGTATTTCAGTTTTTTCTCCTGTGATACGTCTAACTGTTGACCAGAGATGAGCTGAATTTGCGTCTATTCGCTTTAATGATTTAAATTTAGCACAAATGAATTTTCTAGAATAAAACTCCTTGTTGTGAAACTGTGCAATTACCTCCCCAATGTATTTTATACACATTTATCATTCACCAGTAAGCAATGATTTAAGTGGATAATTTAATGTTGAAATACCTTCGAATTTCAAAAATACAATGAAATAATTCCAGTTGATCAATTGATTCCAACTAGAGTGTAGATGAAGCATGCAAAAAGAATGTTTCGTCGAAACTCAAGCATCCAGTATACAATACTAAGAAGAATCACTTTACCTCGAGAATAAATTGATTGAATGTCAACTCGTAGTTCAATAAATTTTCAGCTGTAGTGTTTTTACACTGCAATTTTGCACGTTACGGTACCTGATATAGTACACGGCACCTTACGTGGTGTCCTCCTTGAGACAGCGGCTGAATTCGACCTCGCTCTCTAGCCAGCGTCGAAAATCCTACCACCGTCGGGAGTGGAACCCTAGCACCTCCCAGTCAGAGGCATTGCAGTGACAACAGTTGATGCGTCGAGCCACCTTAACCGGTGAATTAATTTGGACCACTGGACATTTGGACCATTGCGCTCACTGTGTCCAATTTTGACCACAGTGCGCTGCAGCCGCCACCTTCGTGCGAACCAGGCTCGCGGTGGTGCCTTTACACTTTAGTTTCTCGTAGTTCGCTCCGCCGGTTCCATTGTCGCCGCTGGTGATGGATGTGCTCTGAAATGTTTCATTGCTGACCCCTCTGTCTGCCATGGGGGAAGCATTGTCGCGCAGAACTGTTGTTGGTTTGCGTTTGGCATAAGGTGTGGACATTCGACTAAAATTGACTGGATTGACTTTTGTTGCATACAAACTAAAATTTTTTTAAAGTGACCTGTGACTGATTACATTGTGTGTGCTACTTTTAGTAGATTCTAATATCGATCCATTTTCACAATTGAAGGTACAGCATATAGGTCTTGAACGAAAAGACACAGAAAACTTAATATTGATAAATAGAATCCAGGACTGGAAGATATTGTAGCCCGAGAAACTCAAACTTTTGAGAAATTTTAAATAATCCAAGCAAAGCTAGAAAGTCCAGTAAATTGTAATAATTAACAATGACTAAGACATTTGTAATAATATTTGCATGTCATATTGAATTCTGCATCGCTACAAAATTTAAGATTCCTAATTTATTAACCTTGATGAGCTATTGATTTGTTTCGTGAATGCAAATGAGAGATACTTGAGTGTGTGTGACTGTTCACTGTCAGTCACATTCTGGTAAATAAGCGTCAGGCACCACTCTTCGTACTTTCTCCAGAGTGTGGCGTTCGGACTTACTAATTTGCCTAAAAAATTCACTGACAGAGAAGTCTGTACCTGCCGGTCAACGAAACAATGGGTAAGCAGTTTTCACAAGATTGATCAAAACCATATTTTTGGCTTAGATGAAGCGTGAATAACAAAGTCGGGCCATACCACCATTGCCATCATCCTTCTGTTTCCAGAAATTTCAAGTCGTTGTTATCGCCACCTTTTACGCACCCAGCAAACCCACACATCCGCCTCCTACACTCACCTCGCCACTTCCGCCCACGCAACGGCGGAGCGAGGCCGTCGACCGGCAGCCGCTGAGCCGCAATGACCACTCAATGTCACCGCGCGCTTGTCTTCTGTCAGCAGCCGCCTTCGCCGCTGCAGACACCGCAGCCGCCTCCGCCAGCGACTCCGCCACCCCCACTCCCGCCGCCGACGCCGCTATCACCTAGTCTGTCTCCGCCACCGCCCGGCTCCCGCTTCGCTCCACTCCCGGTCTCGCCCCGCTCCGCTCCCGCCCCGCTCCCGCCCCGCTCGCGCCCCGCTCGCGCCCCGCTCGCGCCCCGCTCGCGCCCCGCTCGCGCCCGCTCGCGCCCCGCTTGCGCCCCGCTCGCGCACCGCTCGCGCACCGCTCGCGCACCGCTCGCGCACCGCTCCCGCCCCGCTCCCGTCCCGCCCCCGCTTTTCACCCGCCCCGCCCCCGCAACGCCTCCGCTCCGCCCCGCTCCCGCCGCGCACCCGCTCCCCTCCCTTTCCGTCCCGCCCCCGCCTTTCACCCGCCCCGCCCCCGCCACGCCTCCGCTCCGTCCCGCTCCCGTCCCCACCGCTACACCCGCTTTCTTTCCCGTAATCCACAACATCAACCGCCATTGTCGCTTCCACCACCACCAATCGAAGAGTTCTCTGTTCTTGAGAAAGCATAGATTGGCCCTACTTATCGTCAAGTTTCACAGTGAGCTTCAGCGAATATGACTGGGTGGAGACGTGTTGGTAGTAAACCGAAGTCCTCGAAACGATCGGGCATTGTGGGAAAACAAGGAGTGCTTTGTTGGCTCACACTTGTTTCTTCTACAATTGCTGGGTTGAAATGTTACAGGGAAAGAAAGAACTCCTTTGAAGTAACTTGCACTTTATTTCAATCGATTTCCTATCTATTTCTGCTCCTCTGATCGCTTTCTTTATTCCCTTTCATTGCAACATTGTAATTAGCTAGTATTGAGAATAAATCTCTTTAGCAACTTGAACATTTTTCAATATGGAGAATTGTTCAACTTCGTCGAAGGGCGTAAAAGCTTATCTATATTTCCAGTAAAATTTTGGAATCATTGTTGATGATAACAAGTAGCCGTTAAATCTAAATTTAAACAGCTTTAGAATAAATAATTTGAAAGAAGCTGTTCCAGTCAAGTCAATGAATAGTTTGAGAGCCATTGCTCCTTCTTTTTCTTAACAACTTTTAAAATTATATTATTATGTGTTATTATATATTATTATATATTATTATTACTAGTTACCAAGCCCTTGAATTCAGACCCATGGTTAGTCACTTTAATAACTGCATGGAAATAGCGTTCGGCATCCTGACTATAGGGTGATTGTCGCGGTCTACCCAATTTGCGTTCTCAAAAGCCCAGTCAGCTCAGAACACGATCGGAGTTTCTCACTTTGAACGGAGTCAGACGCTCTGGTCGTTTCATTCTTGTTTCGAGCAGGAGGGGCGTGGGCGTGTCAGCGATACAGTGAGGGCGTCAAACGTGCCCTGCACGAAGGCTTCAACAAAATGAATAAAGGCGAAAGGATAAGCGGGTACGATATATGACACCTACAGTTTCTCGTTGTGAAAGGGGAGGGAGTGCTTGCTCAGTCAGTTCTGCACAAATGGAACATGTGATATTTGTTAGGCATTTGCATACATGGAAACGATCAGACAAGAATTCCAATCTATTCTACCGTTAGATATTCGGATAAAATGTACGAGAAATGTTTTGATTTTCCTTCTGTAAATGGTAGTTCAATTGGGAAAATACATGTTAAAAAAATTCAGCAATAAGAATATTTAATTTCAGATTCTTTAAATGTGATTGTTAATTAAGTAATTTTTATGCTCTTATTGATAATGACACAATACAGGTTTTCTTTATAAATAACTCGGTAGTACAATGAAAAAAGTCGTATAATATGTAAGTCGAAAAAGGATAGTTCCCGAAGCGAGAAAAGAAGCTTAGAAGTGTGCTGAATATAATGTATATGCTCCCGAGTGTCACATCATATTTCATCATTTCCAACTTTGTTATCAACATTTACTTCTTTGTTCGTCAGAACATAAAAAAGTTTTATCCTTATATAAATTGAAACTTATAACTCGAGGCTAGGAATTTCATTTTATTACCAATACAGTGTACGTGCATATAATCAAGTCAATTTGTTTCCTAGACAATAGTTTCATAAAAAGGATTAAAAATATTATACTGCATATTCCTGTATTTGCACATACGCAGTATTTGAGTATTATGTTTTAAATATTTCTTGTAGTGGCAATGGATAAAATCCTGTATGTCACTCCAACGATCATTTCGATTTAATTATGACCCTCTAACACTAGTCAATTTCAACGTCTTCTCTCATCTCTTCACGTCATCACAACACCCTTTATTTCTAAGAATCTTCCTGTCAATTGGCCTTTCTCCGTGACGATACCGTTTGCAACTCCCCCGCAGCTTCGTACTCATAGGGTCCCATAGGGTAATGGAATGAACGGATGATATCTATAGACCTTCGGGGTAAAAGCGCAACAGTAAGTGTTGGCCGAGTGAAGGGTTATGTTATGGCTGATGACGCATCAGGCAATCCGCCGACTCAGCAGTCCCTCGCCGAGCAGACTCCGCATTTTGGGCATCACCTTCACATCCACCTCTCCCACTGCCGGCTCACCTGCTTGGGGCTACAAGTAACCGGACTCCCGCATCCACTGTGTACTCGACTGTCCGCGAGACGCCGCGACCTAGGCACAGATGTCCACGTCTTGACAGTCATGCTGCGACCTTCGAAATGCTCATTCCGCCCGAGGAAGGTCGAAGCAGTTGGAATCCGGCCGCGGTAGACTTACGTTTTCTGGCGAACGACTCCATGAAACACTGCCTTCTTGCACTCGTACCCAGAGTCAGTTGAAGATCGATATTGAGAAACTGATGGATGAATTCATTTCTAAAAATTCCAAACGAGTGTCAAGTTTTCGCACATCGAAATTTCAAGCGTTGATCGATTCCAACTAAAAAATGTTGAATAAACATATTTTGTACCGTTGTCATATTTTTCTTTAAGAAAACTTAAGTACAATAAATAATTACATGACACCTACGGTACTACCTACCTGAAATTTATACATTTCGCCAGCTATGTCTCATACGGTATACGTTAAATTTATTGGTAGAGAACTATGATTCACAGGTTAATATAGTTTACATATCGATAATAGATAAAATTTAATTCTGAATTATACTGCATTAACTGATTACGCTCTTGTTTCCCATGAAGTCCGGCCGTGCCTATCTGTGACATGTGCGTTCGTACTCGGTCCTTTCGCAGGTGAGCGCTGGGGCGTGGGTGGGGCGCGCATCGTGTGAAAGCTGGGCGTGAAGAGGGCGTTCAGGAGGCGGCAGCCGATGGGCGCGGGGGCGTCGGAGAAGCCGCCTCGACGCGCCGCGCCGTGCCGTGCCGCGACGCGACGGGCAGTGGGAGGGACCTCCTGCTGCGGTGGCGTGTGGAGGCGGACGCGGCGCGCGAGGGTTCGGAGAGCGAAAGTCAAAAGTCGTAGGGGAAGAGGTGAGAAAAGGCTGAAGATTCATTCAGTGAAAACGTTAACCGAGGCGTGATGACATATGCATGTGTATATGTACATGACATGAACATGTGTGTATGTACTTTTAACATAACTTTTGATCTGCTTACATAACTTTTTGACGAATCGTTCATCAGTGACCGTGAGCGTAAACTAAAATACATCCCCTCATTCATATCGATACTATAAATACTCGGGGCAAAAATTATATTTTAAGATCGAACCACGTTAAGCCACGATTAAATGGATATTGTTTTGATGATAATTATTTTGTAAACCATGAGCGCGATGAATTATTCTTCATTATTCAGGACCGTCTCATGAACAGGAATGGAGACCACAAATAGCAATTAATGTTGTACATACTGCATTAGCTTCTAACAAAGTGACTACAAATTTTTAATTTTGTTGCAGTACACCGTGGGGTGTTGGATGTTGTGCTAAGTACACGTGAACGTAAAAGCTTGGTGATACGAATTTTCATTTTCACATGTAAAACCGTTCTTGAGATTCTGTTTTAAAAACCATATTCGTAAAAAACCCAAGAAAGAACATAATAGCAAGAAATAACGACATAATATTTTTCAATTATAGATCACCGCAATATGTGATAGAACGTCCATGAATAGGAAAAGATTGACGAAAACGCAACTGGAAGCAGAGACTTCCAGTGATTTTCCTGGATAAGAAGCACAGATTTTGAGGATAAGGAAGATACATTAGCAGAGGGAGATGACGACACATGTGAACTCTTCGCCAAAAGTTACGCAGCGATTGGCAGAAACGTGGGAGGAAAAGTAGGAACAAAATACAGCTGAGGGAGCGAGATGTAGAATATAAGACTCTGTACTCGAAGTTTAAGGAAGTCGGTGAAAGATTAATGAAATAAACAAAGAATGCAACAAAAGAGAGTAGTAACAATATGTGCGACACGTGCATTCCATTTACATTGTTCATGCAAAAATGTAAATAGAAAAATAGTTGCACGATACTAAAATATAAAAAGAAAGAAATATATAGAATCGGGGTAGAATGGAGGGGAACAGAAGTTGCAGTTCTGAGAACAGGAAAGTTTTTGTATTGGTGTTGTGAATCGATTTTTAGAATAGACTGACGCAGTGAGAACACGAAAAGTTGCACGAAAGATGAGAAGCGCGAAGATGTGCATGAATAGAGTTAAATATAGTAATTAAAGAGAATAACAACACAGCAGTATCAGAAAATGTATACATTCAAGGGAAAGTGCAAGACGAAGCATGCAATAGGAGTGGAAGAGGGAGATAGGATGTTAATAGAAGTAGCACTTCATAGAGAGCAGCAAATAAAAACATCAATATGACACGCAGAATAAAACAAAAACCCGTCGAGAAAAGCCTACAAAAAGGAGCAGAAAATGAAGGCATCTAGTGGCACGAGCGAAAGAGGCCCACGGAGGGGGTCGAGAAGCAGCAGTTAATGAGAGCCGCCACGGAGCGAGGAGGTCGGGCCGACGGCGCGTGGGCGACGGGCGGGGCGTGGGCGGCGGTGTTTGAACGCTGGCACGGGCGGCGCGGGCGGCGCGGGCGGAGGTGGCGGGCGTGGTCGGCTCGGCGCTGCGCCGGGCGGCTTCCAAGAATGCTTCTTCCATAAACGAGCGCCGCAGATGAATGGGCCGCGGCCACTCCCGCCATTGTCTCCGTGTCAAAATATTCGAATGACGTTTTTCATTCAACTATTTGCAGCTGTGTTTTCCCCCCGCCGCTCCGCGCGGCCCTTACACATTACTGTTATTATTTACAGCGCAAAAAGACGAACGACACGTTAATGGACGTGCGGCGCGCGCCCAGACGCGATGGCGGGCTGGAGGGGACGGAGGCGTGGAGATGGACTCGCAATGGACGGGCAATAGGAACACGAAAGGAAGAGGTGGGTGGCCTCTTCAGGTACAGCCTGAAATGCTGAAGAATCAGATGGCATAGAAATGGAATGAGAGAGATCGTTAGAGGAAGCAAAAGCTACGTGGAAAGAAAAATCGGCGATAGAGAGGGAGGAAGGAGCAGAACGAGAGAGGGAGAGGGAGGAAGAGAGAGAGAGGGGTGGGAGGATAGTGCGATAAGGAAAGCTACATGAAGATGAGTGATTGAGGGGAGAGGGGTGGGTATGTATGAGGGGGCGGAGAGGTGTGGGTGAGAGGGGTGGAGAGTGTGGGTGAGAGGGGCGGAGAGTGTGGGTGAGAGGGGCGGAGAGTGTGGGTGAGAGGGGCGGAGAGTGTGGGTGAGAGGGCGGAGAGTGTGGGTGAGAGGGGCGGAGAGTGTTGGTGAGAGGGGCGGAGAGTGTGTGTGAGAGGGGCGGAGAGTGTGGGTGAGAGGGGCGGAGAGTGTGGGTGAGAGGGGCGGAGAGTGTGGGTGAGAGGGGCGGAGAGTGTGGGTGAGAGGGGCGGAGAGTGTGGGTGAGAGGGGGCGGAGAGTGTGGGTGAGAGGGGCGGAGAGTGCGGGTGAGAGGGGCGGAGAGTGTGGGTGAGAGGGGCGGAGAGTGTGGGTGAGAGGGGCGGAGAGTGCGGGTGAGAGGGGCGGAGAGTGCGGGTGAGAGTGTATGAGAAAGGGAGGTGTGTGTGGTGGAAAGAAGGAAAGGAGTCTGACGGAGGGAGGGAGGGAGGGGAGTGTTGGGAATTTAGTGTAGGGGCAGGAGAGTGGGGGCGAGACTGGAGATGAAGATGCGGCGGGTCTGGATTTCGGGGAGAGGAGCGGGGCGGGTGGGTGCAGGCTCAGTGACAGAGGTTGCGAGGAAGGCGTTAGGAGACTGCGTAAGAGCTGGTGGCCAACGTGGCAATCTTGCATATGTTAATTTTCGAGTGTGCTGTGTACAGGGGTGGGCTGAGCCAGTAAGTGTTACTCGACACGACAGGTATGTGTGGAAACGACGAGAAAATATAATAGGTTAATTTGACAGGATATTATTTCTTAGTTCCACAAATGTTATTCAAATATCCGTGAACTTTGAAACGAAATTCTAAACAGCTTTTCTATCACATCGACAATATTTGCATAAATATTTGCACATTACTACAGAAAATTCTGTGGGGTTTAAAGACTATACTCGACAAAGTAGATAAGTTTCGAAAACAATTTTGAAATATGTGATCAAAATATAAGCCAATTATGTTAAAGTTAAGAGAAAATGGATAACTCTAAATTATATTGTAGGATTGAAAGTTGGATTTTGTTTTCAGACGTGACAAGATTCACATTAATTCAATAAATTACTATAGTTTTTCTAGTACAGAGCCTCAAGGCTTATATTTAAGAAAGAAAACTTTTTATAGCATTGAGATAAAACAATATGGGTTTCAATTAGAACGGATAACAAGGTAAGATATTTTTGCTGCTCGGAAAGACTACAAATCTATTGTGAACTGTCTACAGCGTATGAATAAAAGACATAAAACATCAGTATGTTTGGATATCATATACGTTCTTGTGTATCTTCCAACCCCACGCAGTATGAAAGCTAGCATACAGCTGTCACATTTCTCTTTTGTATCTCATTGTACGCAGTGAGCAGCGGAGACCGAGCACAAAGTGAGGCTTTCCGCCGTCAGTACATTTTCAACGAACCTGAGCACCAGACACGCGCGATACGGTCCTGAGCGACACGGCAGACAATCAGAGCGGTTGGCAGCGCCGGTGGGTGGTGGTAGTGTTGATGGAGCGGTGATGGCTGTGTTTCGGTCGGCGATGGTGGAGGTTGTGTCGGCGATGGTGGAGGCTGTGCTGGTGATGGTGAAGGTTGTATTGGTAATGGTGATGCATTTGATAGTGATGATGCTGATGATATTGGTGATTGTCATAATATTGGTGTTGTTGATGGTGGTGATAATGGTGGTGGAGTCGTGGTCAGGACAGTTGTGGGAGTAGTCTCAGAGGTGGTGTTGGGAGATTGAGAAGAAGATAAACGAAGAAGCGAAGGAAGGGGCAGGGGTGGGAGGGGTGATGGCGGTGGGAGTGGTGATGGCGGTGGCTGAGCGTCGCTCTGCTCGCCGCTTTTCAGTCACGCGGACGCCGTGCGGAGCGTGGATGCCGGGGGCGCGGGAATCCGACGAGCGCCAGTGGAGCGCGGAGGCGCGGGCGGCAGCGCCAGCGCTTTGTGGATCGCGGCGCAGGCGGAGGCGGAGGCGGAGGCGTGCGAGTGCTGATGGAGCGCGACGTCTCGCGGACGACCACCGCGACCTCCCCTTTTCCCCTTCCCCTTCTCCTTGACGTCCTACCTCCCGCGTGACGACCGGCTCCACTGGCTCCTCGTAGTACCTTGTTGCCTCCGCCTCCCATGGTGCAGTCCTATCTAAGCCTTGCATGAGAATCACGGCGTAGTTTATCCTTAATACCGTTATTACTGTGAAATATAATCAATGAGAGATTAAAATTTATTGTCCATTTGTAGTTCAATGTAAAAATTAACGGGAAATGGCAACTTCATTTGTTAAAATGGTTTCTTGTCAGTTATCATTGGCATTTTCGAATTGCAGCTTTTTCCTCGCATAATTTACCTTCCACCTGTGAATACTAGTCTCACTTATTCTTTCTCAAATTACGTTTCTATTTTATGAATAGGTGTTTTTTATTTTTTTTTTAACCTTGATACTTTCATCTCTTTCTGTCGCTTGCTTAGTATTTCCTTCCTTCTCTGCCGTTTTCTTCGTGTCTTTCATCAAAGCACCGTACTTATTTGTCGCTCAGAGTTTTCTCCGGTTTTGGTTTAATGGCTGAATTTATGCTTAAGTATTACTGAATTAAAAACGCTCTCTCTCGCGCTCAGTCTTTCGCCTTTCCATTTTCGTTTCACTGTTTATCATTCTTTTCTTGTTCATCTAATGTTGTTTACCCGTTTGATCTTTTGTTCTTTGGTCTTTCTTGTTTGTCTCATGCTCAAATGACTCTCTATTATTATTTTCCCATGTTTAATTAACCAGGATTTCATATCAGTTTCTCGCTTTTATGTGCATCTCTCCCTCAATTTTTCATTCCACTCTAAACATTTTCGGTTTCTTTTATTATCCCTTTCTGTTTTTCTCTTCCTTAAGATCGTCTGCCACTTTCACCAGATTCACGTTACTCCCTTCCAAAAAGACAAGTAAAAAATTCTTCGTGGTTCAGTACTTGAGCCTTCCTTTCTTCTACCATTTAATATTAAATTTCGCTTCGTTGACAGGCGCTTTCCATGCCCTCTCGCGCATTGCGTTTTCCTCGTTGCTGTCATTCTGTCGACACGTCACCATTTCTCTTTTTCATTTTGTCTTCTCATTATTCTTCATGCTTCGCGTGGACGATTCCGAAGCGTCGCCGAACGCGCGCATGCACAATGTAACTTCTGGTGTTCCAGATGACACATATACTTGCGCGCTTTCGCTTAAACTCCGGAAACGTTCGCCAAAGGATACGTGTATCTCGGGTGCTTGCTGCAGTTGCCACAAGACCCGCCATCATCCTTAGCGTCAGTCCTCACCTACTCCATGTACAGGCTTCACTAACTCGTTCATGTTACGAGTAGTCACTTTCAACTCCTCCTCCGTGTGTCCACGGCGCTCAACTGCCTCCGCCTTGCCACGTCCACCACCCCCCGCCACACACATCATACATCCGCTAAACCCCGCCACCCCACGTCCGTCGCCCTCCCCAAATTTCCCGCCCCATCTGCCCCTCCCCTACATTTCCCGCTACATTTGCCGCCCCCTCCACCCTCTCCGCCTCCGCCCCGTCACCTCCGTCCCCTGTCACCCACGCCATCCTCGCCACCCACGTCTCCTCCGCATTCTTGACCGCCTATTTTCTTGAGCCGAGCCACCCATTCTCTCGGTCCCGTTCTCCCCGAGTGCAACTCTCTCGTTCCGACGACGCCCCACGCCAAGTCCCTCCCGCCTCCGCCCCGCCCCGCCCCCCGCCCCTTCCTCACTTCGCCCCGCCCCCACCCCGCCCTGCCGCCACCCCGCTCCCGCCCCTGCCCCGCCCCTGCCCCGCCCCTGCCCCGCCCCTCCCCGCTCTGTCATGCCCCGCCCCGCCCCGCCCCCGCCCCGCCCAGCCCCCGCCCCGCCCCGCCCCCCGCCCCGCCCCACCCCGCCCCCACCCCGCCCCACCCCGCCCCCACCCCGCCCCCACCACGCCCCCACCCCGCCCCACCCCGCCCCCACCCCGCCCCCACCCCGCCCCCACCCCGCTCCCACCCCGCTCCCACTCCGCCCCCACCCCGCCCCACTTCGCCCGCCCCCACCCCGCCCTGCTCCCACCCGTGCCCCGCCCCTGCCCCGCCCCCGCTCCGCTGTTTGCGACGTCGCGTCGCCGGCCGAGCACGCTCCATTGGATCGAGGCGGCCGTTCTTCACCGCGCGGACGTCGGCTTCCTTGATTCGGCCTCCAATGCATCACTCGCGGCGGAGTGTGACTTGGCGTGTTACTCCCGCGACTAACGCCGAGCGGGTGGAGGCGGTGGAAAAATAGATTGGCCAGGTTCCTCGGGGGAATTTTGAGAAAAAGTTATTTCAGGAACGTACAGAAGTATAGAGTTTCTTCTTTCTTGCGTTTTCGCGAGACGGTGCGATCATCTATAATGTCATTTCTGAGCATGGTCAACAGTGTGTGACATAGCGCCTCGCATCGGACGCGCGGACAAATGAGAAGTCTGGAAGGGATGAAAGAGAAAAGTTGTTTGGGTTCGCGTTACGCCATCTTAATATTCTGCTCTTTGGATGCTTTTTCTTACCAATCTACCATCCTCCGGAGTCTGCAGCGGTGCACGAAATTACGAGGACCGTAATAAAAGATGAAATAGAATCCGCAGCAAATAATTGGACAGCGAACTCAGAAGGGATTCTCTACAGAGTATGTGAGGCAATCCCAACAATGCTTTTCATTCTACAATAAAATTATTCCATAGATAACTGTCGTTAGACCGTCTTTTCCTTCTCATGTGATTTTTTTTTCACAACGCTGAAACTGTCAAAATTACTACATTATATTGAATTAATATGTGAATGAATTGTGAACTTCGCAACTCAAATTATGTACTTTTTTACGCGTCCATTCGTTTCACTTTAGGTAAGGTTGCGTATATAATTTCTGGCGAACCATTCTCTGGTGAATATGTCTCATTTTGAAATATTATCAAATCCTCCATGACATCTCCAAGTCATGTATCTAATGTAAGAGTTACATGTACCTGTTGTCACGTATTTCTTTCCGCTTATTCAGTTATTCTCCACTCGGCAAGATTTCCGTTGCATTATTCATAAGATATGGCTTGTGTACCACCGCAACAGCGATTATCAAACAGAAATTTCTTCGCGTCTTTTCAAACTGCAGTGTTCACGTCAATTGTTTTATCTCTTTACATGCTAAATTTAACAAGTGCTGACATTTGATTAGAATACTTGTATCTTGAAATGAGATGTAGTTTTAAGGTTCTCGTCTGAATACCTGATTTCTTCGCTGGTAGGTAAATCTAATTAACATTTTCTGACATAATAGTTCTATCGTCTCAAAAGAGATTCGGTCAAAACCTTCTTTTTTAAACTTTGTGATGCATTAATTCATGAAGTCATTCTTCAAAAGTGTTATGTGAGTACATTTTTCTTTGAGTTGTATGGGAATACTAGTTTCTTGGCTGTGAAGGTTCACACTCCACAGATCCACGGCGGTACATTAGATCACATGGAACTTCATTTAACAGTCTCTTCTCAACTTCGTCTGATACTTTTCTGTGCATTTACTGTAATGTTCTTACTTAAATTTCAAAATCATTGTGTGAACTCTCGGTTTATCACAGGAGTTTACCTTTAAAAATGTAGGGAACATATCATATATCAAGGATCATGCATATTGACTGCAAGACTTTTAAGTATCCACAATGTGCTAATGCACAACATTGTGATATATATATATATATATATATATATTATATATATATATATATATATATATATATATATATATATATATGTCGTTGAAACTGGAATATTTGAAGAAATAAGTTCTCTCAGTAGAGTATTTCTGATGGTCCAGAAATTCATGATATTTCTTTTAATTCGTTTGGTCTTTAGAGAGATTTGCGAGAAAACTGTTCCTAGCCAAAGGATTTTCGGTTATGCTGCGATGCGTCTGGCGATAAACAGGTGAAACTGTCTTCACAGATCTCAAAGTTGCTGCCCAAACAGCCAAATCACTGTCTTGGCTCAGGACACAGTGATCGTTCTTCGTTTGTGACGTCAGTTCCACCCACGCCAGCTCTTCTGTCAGAATTTCTTCTGTGTTCGGAGCATCCTTTGAACGATCTTCCCATGCAGCATTGGCGAATTATACTACCTCGAATATTCTCACAAACAATATCCATACGAATGATTCTGTCACATATTTCATACCGAAACCAAAATAGTTTGCGTGCAATCTTTAATATATAATTTATCAGCGTTTATTTCCACTCCTAGCATCCAAATTCGGCTACAAATAAAAAAAGTAACAAATTAATTTTTTTCTTCATGAGCATTGACAAGTCAGTTAAATAGTGAAAGGATGGGTACGTTCTATTTGCTGAACATTTTAGGAAATCATTGTATATGTTCAATATCTGAAGGGGATTTTGATATTTTGATGTTTATTAACGCGCTGGAAAAGTTAAAAGAATTACTAGTAGCTCCTCTCATGTGTAATGCAAGCTGCAAGATTTTTCAAATTTATTTCTCGCATTTCTTGCCGAGCACACCATGTGCAGCGTTTCTCCTAAGAAAAATAGATATCCAAGATACAATGCACAAGGATTATGAGTTTATTGATTCCATAATAAACTCATAATCCTTGTGTTTCATATTGTATTTTAATTCTATTTATGTTATGTTATATACTAGTATCTTTATAAGTTTCGTACTGTAAGGATCGGAACACATCATCCACAATGTTCTCTCTCATATAAGCCACATTTCCATCACCGACAGATTTCCATGCACCAATCAATCTCGGAATCTTTCATTGCCTTTTCGTTGTAATAAAAGTTCATTACAATGCACTTTCTGTCTCAATTTCGGTCTACAGATATAAAAGAAATGTGGACATACTCTTGTACTACTACGTATACCTACGGAAATTTGTGTACACTCTGCATTTTTTCATTTCCCACCGATGAACAAAATAAAAATAATATTCTTCATGAAGGAATCGGTAGATAATCTAAAAGTAATTGTTCTTAAAAGAATCGGTCTCTTCCACTGTGCGATGTGTCAATCCTCAATATTCTCAATACCTTCCTATATGTATTCCCTTACAGGATGTACATCCTCTTCCACTTTTAATTCCACCCACGCGTCTACTATTGGAGGCTGCCTCTCCCGTCGCCACTCGGACCTGTCGTCTGCGGTTCTGCCTTGGCTGCCGCTACCACCGCTCCCACAGCTGCATCATCACTGCATGCCACCGCAGCTGGTCCTGCTCCCGTTGTCCTTTCCATTCCTCTTGTCCTCCTCGCCGGCTCCATCACCGCCTCGGTCCTCCACCCCGCTCCTCCCCCGTCACCGATCCACTTCTGCCTCCAAATCCTGACTCCGTTTCTACTAATTTCATCGCCTCCGCCACTGGCAACGGCCCTGCCTTCTGCCTACTCCCGATCCGTCGCCGCCCCCGTCGCCGCGCCCGTCGCCGCGCCCGTCGCCGCCCCCGTCGCCGCGCCCGTCGCCGCCCCCGTCGCCGCCCCCGTCGCCGCGCCCGTCGCCGCCCCCGTCGCCGCCCCCGTCGCCGCCCCCGTCGCCGCCCCCGTCGCCGCCCCCGTCGCCGCCCCCGTCGCCGCCCCCGTCGCCGCTCCCGTCGCCGCCCCCGTCGTCGCCCCCGTCGTCGCCGCCCCCGTCGCCGCCCCCGTCGCCGCCCCCGTCGCCCCCGTCGTCGCCGCCCCCGTCGCCGCCCCCGTCGCCGCCCCCGTCGCCGCCCCCGTCGCCGCCCCCGTCGCCGCCCCCGTCGCCGCCCCCGTCGCCGCCCCCGTCGCCGCCCCCGTCGCCGCCCCCGTCGCCGCCCCCGTCGCCGCCCCCGTCGCCGCCCCCGTCGCCGCCCCCGTCGCCGCCCCCGTCGCCGCCCCCGTCGCCGCCCCCGTCGCCGCTCCCGTCGCCGCCCCCGTCGCCGCCCCCTCTTCCTCCCCTGCGTAAGTCTCCGTCGCTGCTTCTATTGCGTCTGTGCCGCCTCCGCCGCTGCATGCTCCGTGCAGCGTCGATTATCGCGCGCCTCTGGCAATAGGGCGCATGACGCGGACAAGTGCCGACCGCCGGGCGACGCGCCTCGAACGCACGTTCACTCATTGATGTCACCACGCCCCCTCCTCTTCGCAGCACCCTTATCGGCTCTGACGTCTTTGCTAAACAAATCTGTTTATTTGGATTGCAGAAACATAATTTTATATTATTCTTTTCTGCCCTTAAAACTCTTGTTTATACGTAAACTCCACGAAGATTGTATTGACAAGCTATACGTTATAATCTCGTTAACCAAAACTTGAAGAAAAATTCACTCGATATTTTCCTAAGTACGCAACAGTCGGCTCCGAAGATATTACTAGAATACGAGTTCTTTTGTTATCAATGTCGTACTTGATGAAAAGGAAGAATTGATTAAAATCAGAGTAAATAAAAAATGAATATAAATAGAAATGATTAATTAAGAAAATAAAAACGGTAGAATTTCCATTGAGATTCATTATATGCTGGTTCATTCGTATTGCATTCGTATACATTTGTTTCGTATATTTTTAGCATTGATTTTTTTTAATTTCTGAGTTGTTTAGCGCTGCTTTTAAAGATTGACAATTTCATGAGACTTCATCCCATTTTATAAACATCAATTTGTTTCGTGTTAGTAACTCGAACACTTACAATCGATTTACCACCCACAGAACTCATTCCTACTCTCTGCGTGCGTTTAACTATTCGTCAGTTTGCTCGATTACCATCCCATAGCTATATACATCTTCGTTTTCACTGACAAGTTAATCTGACGTTAGATATCCATTCGAGCTCTCAATCTATCAGCGAGATGAGTACCACCTCAGCGATTCCTCCATCTAATCACCCATCTGGCACATTCAACCAACCAACACACGCAAACGCGCGCGAGCGCGTAATACACACACACACACACACACACACACACGCACACACACACACACATTTCGTTTAATCCAACGATAAATATTTGTCAGTCTCACTGTAAGTCTGTTACCATTTTCAGAAATGACAGACAACTTTCTAAAAAGTATTTGTTATCAATTACTAATTTCTGTCGTTTTCATATATCCAGACTTGAATGACAAATAATGAGACATACTCGCACATGCCCATACAACACACGATCAAATGTACGTACTACCATTAATACATACATACGTTCACTATCTTCCTCGCAAACACACACTTACACTTTTCATGAACAATTACGTAATATTATCCGCTGTTAACTTCATACCGCTTGGTAGACATTATCCCTATTTATCATTCCTCGTTCCAATCACTTCAAATCCCCTGCAGGTATTGTCTTGCTCAAAGGTTTTCAAAATGAGGCAGTAAATTAGGGAATTTGTATTATCATATTTTTATCAAGACAGCATAGAAATGTTTCCATAATTGCGGAAGAAAATGCCTTAAGGTTAGTTTAAATATTGTTTGCTATAAACAGTGTTTGACGCCAACAGTGAAGTGGTTGAGTATTGTTTCAATGTGCGCCAACATTTAAGGATATTTGTCCCAAAAGTGTAGGTCATCTTATATTTCGAGCGGTGATGGTGATGCTCTCCGATTATAACGTGAGATCCGGAGGCGATTTCGCACTGCGTTGCGGTCTTTCCACTACCATATATTTCCCACAGCGAGGTACTGCTGGAGCCGCACAAGCTCTAAGCTCCCAATTGGTCTCCAGACATGTGTGGTATGAAATTGCATGTAAGTGCTCGTGTATATGCATGTGTGTTTAGGGAAAGAAGGAACAGGGATGAGGAAAGAAAAATAGCGCGCAATTCATGGCCCATTTCTTAGGATACTGCTTCGGCATTCGCCTGATATTGTTGGGAGAACTCGCGGAAAAGTACCGATTAAAGCAATGATACTCTAGAATTCTCCTCCAGACAGATATTGAATACGATTCAGAAGCGAGCGTCGAAAATCCACCACCGTGTTCCAATTTTGTGACCTTGCGGTGCACCATGCTGCAGAGCCTTTGATATTGCCTTTGAGCTGACGCAGCTGTGACCGAAGGCTGAGCTATTTATTACTGCATTCTTCGCTTCAATGATAAGTTTAAAAAATACGATACAGGTGTTTTTGATAAAAAAGTTTTCCACGTTTTTTCTTGATTGAATTCTTGGTATCTATTGCCCTGTTTGTCGTTGAACGTGATGATCAATAGTGTATTAATCTTAATTTTAAATTTTATCTACTGAAAATGTGTGAGCATATGGCAATTCTGTAGGAGTACGGTCAAGGAAATATTTAGTCGACCTGTATTTTATTGTTTGAACTTCCGGGCCAAAATTAATTGTTTCATTATTTCGTGTTTCCTGGCGCGTCGACTACAATGGTCAATAGTCTCGTAATAGCAGTAGATATTGTATCTCGAGGAGTGGCAGTGTTCATTTCCCCACTGGAACGTGAAATTAATCGACTAGGCTTTACGGAGTGTTCCCCTTCACATATCTCTTGCCTCCAGGTACACAATTTTAGTTGAGACGGTCCCCTCCCTCCATGTATTTTTTTTTAAAGAAAACCTCTGGATGTTATGTGATCAATACGACGTAATTATTTTCAATGAATTGCGAAAACATATTTTTAAAATTGGCTTGAGCTGGGAAGGGGGGGGGCATGGCTTCATTGCCTCCCCTCTTAGATCGGACAGAGTTTCACAGTTTTGACGAAGCCAAACGGGTTCATGAAACGACATCTTATTACGACGTTGGCATAATGGCGGCAGCTGCTCGTTCAACGCGCATGTTCCGAGCGCTCCCGATCCGCAGCCCCGGCCACCGCCGCCTTCGAGTCGTGCCGCGCGGCAGCTCGGGACTTCCGGGCCAGAAGGCTACTCCGCGTGGCGCCGCGGGGGTCGTGACGGGCGCCCGCTATAATGATGCGTCCACCGTAATAACGGAGTGTTATACTCCAGTTTGCTTCTCATATGTTTAGCGGCGGGAGGCGACGCCGCCGTTTTGCATATGAAAGCGCAGCCCTTCCCCTCCCCTCACCACCCCGCTTCCTCGGCTGACGAGGGCCCTCTGCCTGTCACTCATCCGCTGGCCATCTGCCGGCGGCCACAAAAAGCTGGCGATCGCCTCGATTGGCTCCTTTGTTCCCGCTCCAAATTTAGTGCGCGGGAGAGCGATCGGGCGGTCGCCCCGCCCCGCCCCTCCCCGCCCCGCCCCGCCGGTGGAAAAAGTTGCGCGGGCGCGAGTTCCTTGGACGGGCGGCGGACGGACAGGCCGATTTTTATAACTTGTTTCCTCGATAGGAAACCCGGCTGAAAAACGGCCTCGCGTGGGACGTGGGCGCCACGGGCGGTGGCGTGGAGTTGCCGACGCCGGCGCGGAGGGAGTGGTTGGGCAGCACATGTAAAGGGGATGGGGAAAAGGATGAGGGTGGTGAGAGTGGGAGTGGAAGTGGGAATGGGTCTGGGACGGGGAGGGGGTTTGGGATTGGAGTGGGGATGGGCATGGGGATAAGGATGAGGATGGTGGGGTTGGAGTGGGAGTAGGAATGGAACGGGGACAGGGATGGAAAGGAATGACGGGGACTGGGATGGGGATGGGGATTGAGATTTGGGTGGGGATATGGATGGGGATGGGAAGGGAAGGGAATGGAATGGAATGGAAGGGTTGGTGGAGGGCAGGTGATGGGGCAGGGTAAATTAAAGACGTGCTAGCGTGGTGATCAGATTTGCAGTGTTAAGAAGTGACATCCATTTACGGGAAGAGATGGAACTAGCGTATATAGCACTTGCAACAGGAATTCGCTATGAGGCCCCCTTTGAAAACGAATTGTGTTACTTTATTCTTCCGAAGTTCCACAAGGAGCCGTACCACATTTGGCTCACTAGATAACTCAATATGGGGCTTCAGCGCTTTCGCTGTATTTGTGAAAAACTCGCTTAAATGCCAGGCATTAGAGATAGCGACTAACCTAGCACACATTCCCAAATATTTATTTAATGAGGTGCTTTTCAATCGTGAATAACAGAACAACTACGTTTTAGCACAAGTTCCTTGTCACTGGCGAAATACAGAATTTAGATATTTTTTCCCGATAAAAAAATATTTACCCTTGTTTTTAATAAAATTTTGAACCCCAAAATAAAAAAAATCACGTTTTGTCAGAGTATTTAAATTTTATTTAATTTGTATGCGGGAAGGAGCAGCTTCCTGGGCTCAGCATCTCGACTCATGGGCACCAACAGTTCGATTCCGTTGCGCACATGGGAGACGGTACTCGACACATCCCGAGATATAACTTCCTTTTGGTGTATGAAGTGTTGGAATGTCAGCGACTGACAATGTTAACTTTCTGAGAATTTGCTGCTAAAGAACAGCGAATATGCAGAAAAATATGCAAGTTTGGTCCCATTTCTCAAAAATATTCATTTTTGGTGGTGAGTTATGAAATAAGCGTAATAGAAATAGTTTAAATTGATTTTAACATATATGATGTATTTTTTTTAAACGGGAGGCTTTAGTAGACAGAAAAAATTGTTAATTAATTGTTAACATCTCTTTCGATCTCTTTATATTAAACAAGCACTTATACCTAAATGATTTCCTAATTACGTAAGCTTCAACTAAGAATTCCGCATAAGAAGTGACTTTCGATTTCATACCGCATGCTATCGGCGCAGGATTTGTGGTGATTGTGTTAGTTAATGCGGCGACGTCAATGGACGACCGAGACGTGAACGGCGGAGGTCGAGCTCTCTGTGGAGGCGGCTGCCCCTGGCCTACAGGTGCTTATATCGACCTGACGGCTAACAGATGAGGTGGCGTTTGCTCAGCCGCGGCCTCATACATTACCTTTGGGCGGCAGGACCATCGGGGGCGATAAGCATCGGCGCTGTCCCCCCTCCCCCCACCCCCGCCGCCCTTCGACTCCACCGCACTCCACTCCTAAACACCACTCTGTGTCCTGATTAAAGAAAAAACACTAGAGCGGTTATAACAACACATTATTTCTAGAGTTATTTGTAATTGGTACGTAATTTTATTATGCTAGGCGAAATAGCGTAGACATTTGCGCACATTCGAACATGATTGCCTTTGTTTTCTCAGCAAGTTTCGGGTTACTTCACTTGCTGAGCACCTTACTTACCCAACAAATGCTCTGTGAGTATTCCCTATCCCCCAAAAATCATTTTCCCGAGCTGTGATTTTAACTCGAGGACGAGCGTTTCTGCGACCAGCTCGTTTACCACTCGGGGCAATGAAGTTCAATTGTCTAAATGCGAAGATACATTTCTAAAATACATTCTATCTATAATGTTTGACCATTCAAACGTTTTAATGAAAATTGAACCTGTATTAAATGATTATGTTTATTGTGCTCTATTCTTAGAAACGAATTTGGGATCGTTTTTGAGAAAGTTTTTGCTTATTTATTTGCGGAAAATTTCACTACTTTAAAACAAAATTTCAAGGAAATATGTCTTGTTTTGACAAAATTGTTTTTGTACCACTCTCGGCACTGTCCCTGCCCGCACTCCGCTGCCAAACTCCCGCTGCCGCACTCCCGCTGCCGCACTCCCGCTGCCGCACTCCCGCTGCCGCACTCCCGCTGCCGCACTCCCGCCGCCGCCCTCCCGCCGCCGCCCTCCCGCCGCCGCCCTCCCGCCGCCGCGCTCCCGCCGCCGCACTTCCCTTCGCCCACTTCGCGGCGAAGATCTTGCCTCCGCTTCCGCAGGGCTGCCGCCGATACGACGCGTGGGCGGTTAGCATGTTGGCGGGACTGTGTGGGAACGCCCGATGGCTTCCAACTCGTTGCTACCGCAGTCACTGTTCGAAGATCAGACCGCCTCCGCTTCGGGCGCGTTTGCGCCTGGACAGCAGATGCAACCAGTAAAGCAAGGAAGGGAAAATCGGAAAGGTCGGTGTATTGTGTCGCAGGCGAATTAACATTGAAAAGTATTTTGGAGGAAGATTAAATTTTAATTATACGGAATAGCTAGTATTACACACATGGATTATAGATGCACGTCTCGCTATATTATAGTTGTTTTGGATCATTACTACTTGCCGCATTCAACGCCTGGCCTGTCTCTGCTGGCAGCATAACTATCCATATGTACACTGCGTAAATTATAGCATTTTACGCGAATAAAAATATACAGCAAAGCATCAATCCAACGTGTAGTGAGACGCACCTAGTGAAACAATTCACTGAGTGAAATAGTTTAACAATGGAACCGTATGCATGAACAGAAACTCGAAATAAGTGTAAAATTTACTTGTCGCGTCAATGGGTCTGTCATGACGGGTGCCTAATGATTTAACCACCAGTGCTTTGGCTGGCCGTTCGAAGCTGGGAGCCAGTGTGAAACTGGTTTTATTTTAAAACAAATTTACGAAATGCGGAATGTTACCATGGGTCGAGCTACTTCTACATTGAAGAACAAGAAATAGCCATAGCATTCGAACTTTATGATAAATAAAATATTGTTTCTCTGATGATAGTAGTCATTCGCCGACAAACCAAATCAGATGTCTGTGACACTTCTTATATATTACTTTCACGTACTTCCTATTTATTACTTTCTTGGAGGAGAGAGCACTATGATATATATATTTTTTTCCGTTGCTGAATTTGGGCAATTTACATTGAATTTCTGATGAATGTTACATAGAAAAGGTGTCCGCGCTTGAGAAGCTGTGAGCTTTCGGCGTTCCACACTTGAAACGTCTTTCGCACAAAGTGTTCAGTCTCCTGGGCAGGGTGACTGGGAAGTGGGCGCGTCGCGTCGCGTCGCGGTGCTCCGCCCGCGCTCAGAATAACGCCCACTGACGTCAACCGCCCCATAGCCTTGTTGTTCGGTCGGCGCGCAGAATTTGGAGAATCCGTGCCTGGGTAAATCAAAGGGAACGGATCATCCGGGAGATTCCTCATTAGAGCATTCCCGCACCTCCCGCTCCTCCCACTCCGCCCCCTCGGTGCCTCGAGGTGCCAAGCGCTGTCGCCCACGTCTCTGCCTCCGCCCCCGTTCCCGCCTCCTAATCTATCCCCGTCACCATCACATCACTACTCCCGCCTCTGCCTCAGGCCACGACCCTGATCTCCATTTCCACCCGCACCTCTGCTTCGGCTCCTCCATATCCACATCCACCCCTCCTCCTCCTACGTCTCAATCTCCACCTCTACCATCACTCGGGCCTTCGCCATATCTCTGGCTCTATCTCTGCCTCTGCCTCCACCTCCATCTCTATCTCCGTCTCCAACCTCCGCCTCCATCCCCGCCTACTCCTCCATAGATGCCTCTGCCTTCTATTCTTCCTCCATCCCCATCTCTCCCTCCACCTCTGCCTTCTCTTCCGCCTCCATATCCCCTCCACTTCCACCTCTTCCTCCCCTGTCTCCCGTACCACCTCATCTCGGCCCTCAGTTTAACCTCCACCTCCATCTTCCCCTGCACCTCCGCCTCCACGTCCGTTTCCACCTTCCCTTCGCCTCGACCTCCATCTCCATTACCACCTCCGCCTCCATTACCACCTCCACCTCCATTACCACCTCCGCCTTCATTACCACCTCGATCTCCACCTCCGTACTTGGACTTCCATTTCGTCTCCATCTCCATCAGCACAAACATTTCTGCCTCAATCTCCCCATCTACCACCACACCGACTTCCCGTCGTAGATATCCTCTATCATCCCGCCTTCAACCTTTCCCACCCTCACACTCTTCTCCACTTGTCCAACGCCCTCTTCTAGCTCGGTCCCCTCCTCCTGCCCGACCTCGCCATCGCCTGTGTTGTCCTCCCCGATCATTGCCGTCTGTGGCTCCGCCCCAATCCAATCCCCTGCGGCGCGCCTGATTCTTGCTCTCGTCTCTGTCTCTTCTGTCGTCACTCTTGTTCTACTTCGCGCTCCGTCTCGAATACTCGATCTTACCTCTGCCCAAACCCCTAACCCCGCCATCACTTCACTCGAACCGTTTTAAATCAGTCGACGTAGTTCCTTACGATTGGTTAAAGTGCACATACATTGTATCTTGGGCATCGCTGATAATATTATCATAGATAATAGTCTTGGCTGAAGCACCATAAACCTATACATATAGCTCTTATGTACGAATTGTATCTCTAGTTAATTCGAAATGTCCTGTCCAAATTGCTAAAGGTTTATTTAAATTTTTAGTTAAAATGTTGGTATTTGCACTCAAGTGCCGTTCAATACCTTTTAGTCAATAAGTAAGTAAAAATAAAAAAAAATAATTAAAGTAAAAATAGTTTGGTATCGCAGTCCCTTGGAAAGAAAATACAATTTTCAAAAATATAATTTTGTGAAATGTGGAACCATTACACCTGTTGTTTTAATTAGATACATTTATAACCCACAACTTTTATGACAATTATTAATATCGAACACATAGCTGTATTGAGCACTTTATAGCCGACAATAAAAATATATAACTAACCCCACGTGATTTGCAAGCGACCAAAGCCTTGATAAAACGGAGAGCACGCCAACTGCAGTTGCGCCAACTCCCATTCCTCCCCCAACTGTCGTCTCATCCCCGCCCCCAGCCCCCCTCATTCCCACGCCCCCGTCTCTACATCGCCCACTGACGTCGGTGCCGCGTGCTTTCTTGCTTTCCGGCGGGCGCCAGGCGCGCCCTGCAGAAGCAAGTTGGCTCTGATAAGACGAGATCCATCAGCAGAAGAGAAAAGTCTCTTTCAGACTTGACAGCAAAGAAGCCGAAGTCAATGCAGCATTTTTCTCTGTGTATTGGGACCTTCGTTTATTTTCACAGTGATGCTTGGATGAGTGTTTGGAAAGATTCTCGGGCTCTTTGGATCTTATTGTGTGTAGCCTCTTAATGTCAGTAGTGGGAGAAAGAATACCCTTTTAACCTGTCTTGTTTGTTTACGTCTCTCAACGTAACATCTTTACTATTGGATACACTTGACTCTTTAACACACAGGAACGTAATCTGCACAATCGGATATTTTTTAACATTGAAAAACTGTTTCCTCTTTTCGCATCAAAGAATTGAAAGAAATTTTTAAAATTCCCTTATTAAAGAGCAACTAATTGCAGTATTTTTTTAAAAAACAACCATTGTCCAAAAACACAATCTTTCAGAGGAGAGCAAAATCCTTTCATGACGAAATTGGTAGACATTTGAAGCGTGAAAATTATTCTACACTCTCCCAAGCAATTGTAAATAATGTTGAACGCTTGTGTGTAATTCAAGACTGAACTATATTTTGAAAATTATTGCATAAAGTGGGGTGTGTACGGACTACGGTGGCTTTAAAAAAAAACTCGTGAAATTTGTATATCACAATTATTTATTTGGCGTAGTAATATTACAATACTCTAAGGAATAATGCAATAAGTTAATTCGCTAATCAATTTGGGATATTATTATCCAACTTATTTGTGTTCGTCACTCCTGTTATCATTATTATCAGTGTTCTCCTTTTCCTCATTAGCATCTGCCGTTGATGACAGATTTAGATAACTGTTAGCTATTATATTTAGAAATCTCTGTTAGCTGGTGTCTATAAACATTTAGAAAAATTCTGACGATTCCTTTGTGATTAAAATGTGCTTCTCCTTTAACCTTCTTTGCTCTTACTATATCCTCTTTCCACTACTTCTTTGGTTTACGTCTCTTCTGCTCTGTTCTTTTTACATCTGAAGTAGAATCCATTTCTTAGTTGTATCTTTCTCCCTTTCTTGCTCAGATTCACAATACAAAGGAAGTATATGCAACCAGAACAGGTTGTTCACTATCAACAAACTTCCAGGACATAAATATTGGATATGTACATTCACAAAACAAACGTTATCATTCGCTGCAGATTAAGATAAGCTATGCTTGAGAAATAATTGCAGAGAAAACTTACATTTAAAGGACTATTGTTCTTTTACCAAACAAAAAAAATCTCTAGTCTACGGTTCTTTTCTAAAATCACTCAAACTTTCGGAACTAATAACTATTGACAGGGTCTGATTTTGTTCCTAACAACACAGTCAGCAAATGCCGGCTACGGAGCTCTAGTAACAGTTCTAGTATATAAAAATCTGACTTTTTGGGCTAAGGTTGATTAAAAAAAAACTTTCAATTATTTAATGCCGCGTCATGATCATTAAGATAAGCATTATGCAAAAATGGATTGTCTCCATCAATTCCTCTGTTTCCTCGATTTCTTCCGCTTCCTCTGCCACACCCGCTTCCTCTGCCTCATCTGCCTCATCCGCTTCCTCTGCCACACCAAATTCCTCTGACTCATCCACTTCTTCTGACTCATCCGCTTCTTCTGACTCATCCGCTTCTTCTGACTCATCCGCTTCTTCTGACTCATCCGCTTCTTCTGACTCATCCGCTTCTTCTGACTCATCCGCTTCTTCTGACCCATCCGCTTCTTCTGACTCATCCGCTTCTTCTGACTCATCCGCTTCTTCTGACTCATTCGCTTCTTCTGACTCATCCGCTTCTTCTGACTCATCCGCTTCTTCTGACTCATCCGCTTCTTCTGACTCATCCGCTTCTTCTGACTCATCCGCTTCTTCTGACTCATCCGCTTCTTCTGACTCATCCGCTTCCTCTGACTCATCCGCTTCCTCTGACTCATCCGCTTCCTCTGACTCCTCAGTTTCTTTCGCCTCTTCTTCCTTTGCCTCCTCTGCTACCTCCTGTCTCCTCAACGTTGTTCGTCTCCTCCGCTTACTCCACCTCATTCGAAGCCTTCACCTCCGCCCCCTGCGCCGCGTCTTCCACAGCCCCTACTTCTCCGATCCCACCTCCGCTTCTCTGCCTCTCTACCGCTTCCGCTCTTCCGCCTCCAAATCTTACAACTCCCACACTTCCGCTGCCTGCGCCACCTGCGATCCCTCTCCCGCCTTCACCGCTTCCTCCGGCACCTCCGCCATTCCATCCACCCCCACCACCGCCCTCGCCGCTGCTTTCCGTCCGCGTTACGTAAAGGGTGGCACGCGCCGCCGCAGCCAAAAAGGGGCGGGGCTGAACGTAGGCCGAGGCGGGCGCAGCATCACGCCACGTCCGACGCTGTCGAAATGAAGAACGCCTCCGACAACAGCCGCTGTCCACCGCGGGCCGTCTCCTTCCGTTCCGTCACCTGCAGCGGCCGCGTTGATCCAAGAAGCCGATGGCGATGACGCCGAGGGAGGACAAAAATTGAGCGCCTGCCAGATTTATAGGTTAAAGGCTCCCGATCTGTTATTCATCTGCGTACATTATATGCGCGTAAATGCGTAGTGACCGAAGCTCTGTCTCAGGAGAAAAGAAATTGCAGTCGCGGCAGTTTAAAGGTGATGTGAGGACTTGGCAAACAAAGTACTGTTCGTTACGTAGATACACAATATAATCTTTTATTACAATTATATTTTCTTCGGAGACTAGCCTAAATGTATTCTTAGCAGAAATTCTCCAATTGTCTATTTTTTATCTTATAATGCTCCGCTGTAATACAATAAATCTTTAACTTCGATCGCACATTATTAATATCGTTCGGATCTGCCCGCATCTGCCTTATTCAAATTAGTTTTAATATATTTTGCGACTTCTGATATGACAATCTGTCGGGCGAAATGATACTTTTAATTTGAAACTAAAAATTATGCTTAAATATGTACTAGTAATCATGATTTACTAGCTATATAAATTATTTTTTTCACCTGTTGCCAATACATGTTTTTGCATTACCTGTACAGTGAGTACAGGTAGGTGGCAGGAAGCTATAGGTCCAATGTATCTTCCACCTTACACACGTAAGCAGATTTTACATTACATATTGATATTAAAAATGAAATTATCATTTTTCAATAAGTTCAATTTTTCAATATTTTTTATAATGGCAATTATTCGAACGTATGTACACGATTTGATTTCTGTTAAATTTTATTTTAATGTGTCGATATAAAGTAATCATAAATTACAGGACAATGACATTACAACATGGATTATAATGTATTTTTTTCTAAATTCATGTCTCCACTGAAATATTTTATCTGTTTTCACTATGTTTCACGTTGGGCGAAGCGTTTGCTTTTAATCTATAATCAGTTTACAAGGGTGCTACCTGCACAGTTTATTCGTCACATGCAGTATCGGATTATAAATTGGTAGGGTGTACGATTAACATCTCATTAATTTGTGGTAAAGCAATGAAACTACTGTAGGGAGAAACAGGTTATGGCAAACTCCCACTAAATGTGATTACAAATCTAGTCATTTTCTTCGGTTAAAGATTACCAAACGTACATCAACTTAAAGAACTAGACTGGGACAGATGCCTCAGGGCATCAACTGATGTTACTGCAGTGTTTCTGACTGGAAGGTCCCAGGTTCGAGACCAGATGGTGGCAGGATTTTGTACTCTAGCTCGTCAGTTGGGTCGAATTTAGTCGTTGTCTAGAGAATAATTCTAGCGCCCGGCTGCTCTGATCGGTAGTATTTCATGGCTTCTCCTATCAACACCTGGCGAATGCCGGGGCAGTACCCTGACAAACGGAGCACAAAACGCTCCTGATCTTTCCTTCCTCTTCCTCGTCCTCTCCTCACCCCTTACTTACACAATCTTACACTAACATGCACTATACTACCACACATGTGAGGAGACCAGTCGGGAGCTTATAGCTGGGGCGATGTCCCACTTGTGGGAGATACCTAGTTACGGAAAAACCCAGCCAGCCAACGATAGGGCTGCGCCGGATCCCGCTATCCAGCGGAGAAAGATCACAGCCACTTCCCAAGGAAAAAAATATGCACTAAACTTACGGAACTAATTATCTTAGCAGATGACGCGCCCGGCATCAGCAACAACCAACCAATTTAGTGAACTAGCGTTATACGGCCCAAACTGGCGGGAAGCAGGGCCAACTGCTTTCAGAGCCGTTTTTTCGATATTAATCTGCCGTCGCATGAAAAAGTCCTAAACGTCTGTTTGCCGTCTGGCATCCGAAGTACCTTTTCGTGTCGCCGCACCGCGGGGGCCCCGCGCGCGCCGTGGGCATCTCCAGCTCCGTACAAGTGAGGCGTGAGCCGCGAGGACCGTGGCGAAATATGGTAGGTCAAGGGCTACGAACACTATAAGATCAGGCTTGCCATGGATTCAGGACATCCGATATATATTTCAAAGCAAATTGTTTTTATACAACGAAATAGAATATGAGGTGAATCGTTATTCAAGAAAATAGTATAAAGTCAAGTATATAACTAAATAGAAGATCAAGATCAATTACATTGCATTTTAAAGAATAACTTCTTTTTCAAGGTCGAATTTCCCTGACTTTTTCAGGTTGTCCAGGTAATTTCCTTATTTTTCCATGAAAAAAATTTGTGAAGTATTTTGGGTATTTAAATAAAATATTAAATGTGTCATGACTTTGGTCGATATAAACATAATGTAATTGACTGAGCCATTTCACTCTTTGCATTACAGAGTCTCTTACATTAACACTGTGTGAGAGACATGCATTTCGATTCTAACCACACAGTACTTTTTTTAAAACTATTTTCAGCTCTCAGGTCGCACCATAAGACAAAAATAACAATATTTGCTTAACAAAGGAATTAGCCAATTGACGTCAATGCAATATCAATGCATACAATGCAGTCCTGTGCAGTCCAGCTCGCAAGGAGTACCAAACGCAGTTTTTTTAGGACTGTGGCGAGTTATAAGAGTAAACAGTTTAGAACATTTGACAGAAACAAATAAAAATCTGCCGGGACACATGTCGATAATCGATAATTAGAACATATCCCGCTTTTTCAGAACGTATGGCCACCGTAGTATGTAAGATTGTGCCATTTCTATCCATGTGGTGTTAGAAACAGTCATATAAGAAAAGTAGTCATTTGAAAATAACCCTACATTCCATACTGGACGAAATCGAATTAAAGACCGTAAATCGGTTCATAATTCTACATTTGTGGGAATTTTATCTCCGTTTATTGCAGTAGTGGCTTGTAACTTAAAACGTTGATGGTTCACAAAATTAAGCTGATGAAGTTTACAAAAAGAGTGTGATGATGGGGCCTAATACGTTCTGTCAACAAACCCAACCGTCTGCGAGACCCTTCTTAAAGATAAAAACTGCCAAGAACACCTTCACAGTTTAACGGGGCGAGTGGCACTCATCTCATCGTGAAGGACGTAAAATGTTTGTTTTTCAAAGGTTTCTCAACGATGAACGACGCTTGTATGACGACTATGTTTTCTGTTTAAATCCTAAATAAAAATAAAGGTTATAACTCAATAAACGTATACGGATATCAATGCATTTGCTACATCACATTCGCAGATATCTGGATATTGTTCACTGCTTGTCTCTGGGATATTGATAACGACTCGTGGAGCAAGTGTGCACGAATATGTGACGTTCAATCTAAACCACCCGGCCTGCTGTACTCACCCGGCTCATTCACTCTTATCTGCTTTAGAGTATACATATGGAAATTATGGTGCAATTATGACACATAAATGGGACACATATTTATATTACCAGTCACATTTAAATAGTGTAAATATTTGATTGTAGCATAATCATGATACACCATCCCCATTGGTATTGCTCGCCTTACAATAGTATCATTTAGGATCATATGAGATTTCTCATCTACACCTTAAGAAACAAAAATAATGTTCACATTTATGACTTCTGCTGGAGTCATCGTTGAGCTACGTATGTAGGATGCAGTGCCTGAATCCCAAATGCTTCACTTTAACATTCAGTCACTCGCATTCTGCACTTTCATCTCTCGTTTCGTTCCTATCCTCCTACTCACCTTCATCCTTCTCCTCGTAACGCCTTGTCTTTCCCATTCTCTCTCCATTTCTTCCTCGCTGACGGCCTCTTAACATTTCGTTTCCGGGTCTCTTCTCCCTCCTCAGAAATCGCGTTTTTTCCAATGCTTATATTCCATTTAATTCCATCTCTCGGATGTTATTACAATTTTATATCATATCTGTCTAGAGGCATACAATGCTGACATCATTGGAGCATTAGGACTTTAAAGACTCACTGTAATTTCATATCGGATTCCTTGAGATGGACGCGCAGAATTGAATTAAAACGAGAAATTCCATATACCTTTCTTCCTTTCCATGTCCCTCTCCCCTAGTTCCTCTTCACTCTTCCACTCACCTTATTACCGTCCTACCATGGCTTTACATATCTCTCATCTCCACATCCCACACAACTCCCTTAATTCTTTATTCCCTTCGCTTTTCTCTCCTCACTTCAACTCGTTCTAATTTCTATCAGTTTCACTCTCTTCTTTCTGCATTGCATTCTCTTTCTCTTCTCCCTCCTCCGTATTCGTGTTCATGTTCACCCGCGCACAGCCGCGGTCACCTACGGACACCCGCCCACACTCGCACACACCCGCGCTCACCCGCGCTCACCCGCGCTCACCCGCGCTCACCCGCGCTCACCCGCGCTCACCCGCGCTCACCCGCGCTCACCCGCGCTCACCCGCGCTCATCCGCGCTCACCCGCGCTCACCCGCGCTCACCCGCGCTCACCCGCGCTCGCCCGCGCTCGCCCGCGCTCGCCCGCACTCACCCGCGCTCGCCCGCGCTCACCCGCGCTCACCCGCGCTCACCCGCGCTCACCCGCGCTCATCCGCGCTCACCCGCGCTCACCCGCGCTCGCCCGCGCTCGCCCGCACTCACCCGCGCTCGCCCGCGCTCACCCGCGCTCACCCGCGCTCACCCGCGCTCACCCGCGCTCACCCGCGCTCGCCCGCGGTCACCCGCGCTCACCCGCGCTCACCCGCGCTCGCCCGCGGTCACCCGCGCTCACCCGCGCTCACCCGCGCTCGCCCGCGCTCGCCCGCGCTCACCCGCGCTCACCCGCGCTCACCCGCGCTCACCCGCGCTCACCCGCGCTCACCCGCGCTCGCCCGCACTCACCCGCGCTCGCCCGCGCTCACCCGCGCTCACCCGCGCTCACCCGCGCTCGCCCGCGCTCACCCGCGCTCACCCGCGCTCACCCGCGCTCGCCCGCGCTCGCCCGCGCTCACCCGCGCTCACCCGCGCTCACCCGCGCTCACCCGCGCTCACCCGCGCTCACCCGCGCTCACCCGCGCTCACCCGCGCTCGCCCGCGCTCGCCCGCACTCACCCGCGCTCGCCCGCGCTCACCCGCGCTCACCCGCGCTCACCCGCGCTCACCCGCGCTCACCCGCGCTCGCCCGCGGTCACCCGCGCTCACCCGCGCTCGCCCGCGGTCACCCGCGCTCACCCGCGCTCGCCCGCGCTCGCCCGCGCTCACCCGCGCTCGCCCGCGCTCACCCGCGCTCACCCGCGCTCACCCGCGCTCACCCGCGCTCACCCGCGCTCACCCGCGCTCACCCGCGCTCGCCCGCGCTCGCCCGCACTCACCCGCGCTCACCCGCGCTCACCCGCGCTCACCCGCGCTCACCCGCGCTCGCCCGCGGTCACCCGCGCTCACACCGCGCTCACCCGCGCTCGCCCGCGCTCGCCCGCGCTCACCCGCGCTCACCCGCGCTCACCCGCGCTCACCCGCGCTCACCCGCGCTCGCCCGCGCTCGCCCGCGCTCACCCGCGCTCGCCCGCGCTCACCCGCGCTCACCCGCGCTCACCCGCGCTCGCCCGCGGTCGCCCGCGCTCACCCGCGCTCGCCCGCGCTCACCCGCGCTCACCCGCGCTCACCCGCGCTCGCCCGCGCTCGCCCGCACTCACCCGCGCTCGCCCGCGCTCACCCGCGCTCACCCGCGCTCACCCGCGCTCACCCGCGCTCGCCCGCGGTCACCCGCGCTCACCCGCGCTCACCCGCGCTCGCCCGCGCTCACCCGCGCTCACCCGCGCTCACCCGCGCTCACCCGCGCTCACCCGCGCTCGCCCGCGCTCATCCGCGCTCACCCGCGCTCACCCGCGCTCACCCGCGCTCACCCGCGCTCGCCCGCGCTCGCCCGCGCTCGCCCGCGCTCGCCCGCACTCACCCGCGCTCGCCCGCGCTCACCCGCGCTCACCCGCGCTCACCCGCGCTCACCCGCGCTCATCCGCGCTCACCCGCGCTCGCCCGCGCTCGCCCGCGCTCGCCCGCACTCTCCCGCGCTCGCCCCGCGCTCACCCGCGCTCACCCGCGCTCACCCGCGCTCACCCGCGCTCACCCGCGCTCACCCGCGCTCGCCCGCGGTCACCCGCGCTCACCCGCGCTCGCCCGCGCTCGCCCGCGCTCGCCCGCGCTCACCCGCGCTCACCCGCGCTCACCCGCGCTCACCCGCGCTCACCCGCGCTCACCCCGCGCTCACCCGCGCTCACCCGCGCTCGCCCGCACTCACCCGCGCTCACCCGCGCTCACCCGCGCTCACCCGCGCTCACCCGCGCTCGCCCGCGGTCACCCGCGCTCACCCGCGCTCACCCGCGCTCGCCCGCGCTCACCCGCGCTCACCCGCGCTCACCCGCGCTCACCCGCGCTCACCCGCGCTCGCCCCGCGCTCGCCCGCGCTCGCCCGCGCTCGCCCGCGCTCGCCCGCGCTCACCCGCGCTCACCCGCGCTCACCCGCGCTCGCCCGCGGTCGCCCGCGCTCACCCGCGCTCACCCGCGCTCGCCCGCGCTCACCCGCGCTCACCCGCGCTCACCCGCGCTCGCCCGCGCTCGCCCGCACTCACCCGCGCTCGCCCGCGCTCACCCGCGCTCACCCGCGCTCACCCGCGCTCACCCGCGCTCGCCCGCGGTCACCCGCGCTCACCCGCGCTCACCCGCGCTCGCCCGCGCTCACCCGCGCTCACCCGCGCTCACCCGCGCTCACCCGCGCTCACCCGCGCTCGCCCCGCGCTCGCCCCGCGCTCACCCGCGCTCGCCCGCGCTCACCCGCGCTCACCCGCGCTCACCCGCGCTCACCCCGCGCTCACCCGCGCTCACCCGCGCTCGCCCGCGCTCGCCCGCACTCACCCGCGCTCGCCCGCGCTCACCCGCGCTCACCCGCTCTCACCCGCGCTCGCCCGCGCTCACCCGCGCTCACCCGCGCTCGCCCGCGCTCGCCCGCGCTCACCCGCGCTCACCCGCGCTCACCCGCGCTCACCCGCGCTCACCCGCGCTCGCCCGCGCTCGCCCGCACTCACCCGCGCTCACCCGCGCTTACCCGCGCTCGCCCGCGGTCACCCGCGCTCACCCGCGCTCGCCCGCGCTCGCCCGCACTCACCCGCGCTCACCCGCGCTCACCCGCGCTCACCCGCGCTCGCCCGCGCTCACCCGCGCTCGCCCGCGCTCGCCCGCGCTCGCCCGCGCTCACCCGCGCTCACCCGCGCTCACCCGCGCTCACCCGCGCTCGCCCGCGCTCACCCGCGCTCGCCCGCGCTCACCCGCGCTCACCCGCGCTCACCCGCGCTCGCCCGCACTCACCCGCGCTCGCCCGCACTCACCCGCGCTCGCCCGCACTCACCCGCGCTCGCCCGCGCTCACCCGCGCTCGCCCCGCGCTCACCCGCTCTCACCCGCGCTCACCCGCGCTCACCCGCGCTCACCCGCGCTCGCCCGCGCTCACCCGCGCTCGCCCGCGCTCACCCGCGCTCACCCGCGCTCACCCGCGCTCACCCGCGCTCACCCGCGCTCGCCCGCGCTCACCCGCACTCACCCGCGCTCACCCGCGCTCACCCGGTAGGCGCAGGGGTCGCGCGCCAGCGGCAGCGGCGGCGGGTGCGTCAGCGGGCGTGAGCGCGCGAACGCGCGGGGGCCGGCTATTTTGGCTCCTATGGAAAGCGCGGCGTATAAATACCCAGGCCGGCGCTGTCCATTCTAATTCTAAATAATTATAGCGGCGGCGGTGGTGTGGTGGCGGCGGGGGCAGAGCGGTCGGCGAGGAATCTCCGAGCGCGCCTCGGGGGACGTGTTTATGGGCCCCCGCGGCCCCGTCGCCGTCCGTCTCTGCCCCCGCCCCTGCCGGCCCGGGCGCTTCCGGCGATGCGCCGCGTTTGAGAGCGAGCGACGGCCACGCCCCGCGGCGCGAGGCCTGCGTTACGAGGGGGCAGCGGCGCGGCGCCGCCTCAACGCGAGGGCTAGCGAGGCGCCGCGCCACTCGCCAGGTGCGCCGCCCCACCCACGAGCCCGGTTCTCCGTCTCTGGCCTTCGCTCTTGCAGGTCCTCAGTACTCCACTTCCCCTCTACTTCCTTTGTCCGTCATGTTCTTCTTCGTTTCTTTCCTTACTTCCTCGTCCTCATCATCTCTCTTTCTCTCTCGTTCAGTCTTCCTACTTTCCAAACTCCTCACCCCATCAACCCACCTCTCTTCCTTCACTCCTGCCGTCTCTCACGTTCTCGCAAAACGTTCCCTTTGGCTGTTCGTTTCTCGTCGCCAATGGACACACTTTTCTCACGTTGCTCCTCCTCCATCACCTACGAACACGATCTGCCTTCACCCTCCTCCTTTTCCTGCTTCCTTCCATCGCTTACGAACACTGTTTCCCTTACCCCCTCCTTTTGTTTCTTTAATCATTCGTCACCCTTCATTCCTAATGTCCTATTCTCCTTCCCTCGTTCTTCGGCATCGTATTGCTCTTTATCTCCCCTTTTATCTTTGTTTCATCAATATGCAATCCTTTTCTCGCTTTTCTTTTCTTCCTCTTTCTTACTTGCTCATTCTCATCTAATTCTGTACACTTCGCGGTTAATTGCTCTTGATCGTTCGAAGACCGCCCCAATTCACTGAACTCCCCAGCAGCTATTTCTAATGATAAATTACTACGATTGATGTCTGTGCCTTTCCTGACATTATACTCTCAGGCTCTTTATCTTTCAACTATTTAGCATACCTCCAAACAGTTTTATTCTTTCATGTTGTTTTTTCGAGTTCACTTCCGCCCAGTCGAGTACAGAACCGCTTTAAACTATCGACCTCGCGGCACCTCGGAAAATCTCTCACTCCATCCTAGTGTTTGGGATCCACATTTCTTTTATTTATTTATTTATTTATTTATTTATTTATTTATTTATTTATTTATTTATTTATTTATTTATTTATTTATTTATTTATTTATTTATTTATTTATTTATTTATTTATTTATTTATTTATTTATTTATTTATTTATTTATTTATTTATTTATTTATTTATTTATTTATTTATTTATTTATTTATTTATTTATTTATTTATTTATTTATTTATTTAAATTCGAAATCTCGCTATTACGTTTTGTTTATTGGAGCAATTGTTTCAATATGATTCTCATTTATATCTTTGTCTTCAGGCTTCACATTTATCTGAAATTTCCATACTGTTATCAGTTTATCATATCCGACCTCTCTAGCGTTTTCATCGCTCTCTTCCCCTGCGACATTCGACATTAGCGTTATTTAAAAGTTATTCATATTTTGACGAGCCTACATTTGCCCCTTTACCTGCGTAGGCTACGATTATTCCGAAAGTCGCTTAAATTGTCTTTCAACGTTTGTATTTTTCATTCAACACCCTAGCTTTTCATTGTGGTTTCAATTCATGGATTGTATTCTATTTGGAGTTCAATTAATAAATGAAGCGTTTTATACTTATTTCCCCGGAAATATTTTATTTTAGATAATACTTTAGGTAATTGTAGCTAATTACGAGTAATATTGGAATAAATAATAAATCTTCCCACATTCCGTTAGAACTGTTGAGATGATCAACATCATCTTCACCATTCTAAAGGCAAAAAGTGCCTTGTCGTTGCAGCCATGACATTCTCTTCTTCGCTGTCATCATGAACAGGAATTTCTGGAATACATGTCTGACATTATTTCTCAAGTTACGGCAAAAAGCTATTATAGCGAAGCACTTTCTGATAATAGTGACAAATTAAACTTTCGGAGCTATCAACTTTCAATGCTTTTCTTATTTACTTACTAGAACTAAGATCATTTCTTGTAACTTCAAGAAGATGGAAGATCAGACGCAAGAAACCTAGTCGCGTCTCGTAATTTTTCTGATAAAATCAATTTTTGGAACAAAAGATTAACTTTTCTTCACAACTACGTTTGTTACATTAAGTCTTCTAATTCATAAATTAATGCATTTTATTTTTAGTGTACCCTTTTGATAACCGAGAATTATTGTTAAAATTCTGCTTTGTTACAATTCATTACCTTTCTTTTTTGTCTGGACGGCTCCGGTTATTCCTGCCAATTCCCCAGACGTTTATTTATCCCGTCATCCTTCTAAGGCATATCTCTGGAGATGCCGCACTCTGATTTCCACGCTTATTTTCGCCGTTCGAGAAGTAGCCGGAGCGATTCGTGACGGTCAGACAGTCGCTTCAGCTGGGCTACTTTATGTGCCACCGCCACCGCCGCTGCTGCTGCCGCCGAGGACCAAAAAAAGAAACAAGAGCTCGAGGTGTAAGATACGACTGCGCAGGCGCGAACCCACCCGTCACTCCGCTGCGCACGGGAGCGCAGAAGACGCCTGCGCGCGCAGGCGTCGGCCCACGCGCACGCGCAGTGCGTGCAGCAGATGCACTGCAGCTGCAGATGCAGTTGCTCTGCGGTCAGAGTACGGAAAATGTGTTTTAAATAAATTTTTTAAATTAAAATTAAAATCTCACAAATGTAGAAGAGAGACATTTGAATATCAGTTAATGTATTTTCCTTGGCATCATATTGTATTATATATTGTATTCCTTGGCGTCATTACAGTAGTAGTATTTGTGTTATCGTATGATAGAATGAAAATTTAATTCATACTCGTGCAATATGGAAAACGCTTTTTGTATTATCTTTCCAAACTGATATAATGGCTGTGAGCTGAATCAGTGATACCAGATAGATTAAATAACTTAAATTTTAGGATTTTGTATAGTTTTGTTGAACATGAGAAATATTACTAATATAAGATTTACTCAGAGACGGGCATTTTGGGTCTTGCCTGGCACTAAATTTGTCTCTGAGCGAGGTCAAAATGAATTGTTAGGACTAGTTTCAAAATTACCTATCTCCAGTTAATAGAATTTTACTGCCGGGGGCAAAATGTAGTTGACCAGTTTTGTTCAAAATTAGAAGTAAAAAATAGAAATCAGTTTCGGCTATTATTTGGATGTGTAAGTTTACATTTTCTTTTACAGTTTTAAAATAAATTGTATTATGATCGTGTAATTGGCATTTGAAATAAGAGGTTGCAGAAGTAACTGCTCGGACTTTTTTGTTTGATTTTACAGAATGAGGAGTGTATTAACTTTGATGCTGAATGAACAGTGAACTTATCATTTGTGAATTTTATTGTCCTTTTTATTGATTCAGAATACTAGAATTAAGTTCGTAAATTTAATTGAATTTAGAATGTTCATATCGACGAATTATATCTTACGACAAACGACCGCAATATGGATAATTCAATAATTGACATGACGGTTGGGATAAAGTTGAATGATAAAGTGATCATTTCAGACATCAACCGGGCTCCATCGAGTGTTGGTGTTTGCTACAAGGCCCTAGCAAGGTGATTACCCAAGTGTGAGGCGTGCTGTGTGTTCGCAAGAAACATTTTGACCTCACAATGCGGTCGATAGTTACGAGATGCACAGACTGAAGGTTGTCTTATACAAATTTCGTAGTCCTAAATCTGTAGCTTCGTCGCCCCGCTTTGGAAATGCATATAAAGCAACAACTCAGATGGTGAGGCTAGATTCGCTTAGAAAAACTTCAAACATTCTTTGATGATCGTGTATCTGTGATGATCTCTTGTCTAAAGTACTCGCTATTCTTGCGAAACTGACGTCCTCACAATACTTAGATATCTGTGCTATTTGATACAAAGGTAAAGAAAGCTAATGAATGACATATATACTACACTATGTAACTATTCTTAGTCATGTATATTCCCTTCTATATCTGGGTCGTGGCTATAAAAATGATCTTTCTCGAGGCACACGGAGTAATCCGCGGATTGTTTACCAAGAACTGCGGCGAAAGAAAAATTCCAAAATTCTTCCTGCCACGCATAAGCCAGTTTGTAACCGCATCAGGGCTGCTTTCTGTTTCATGGGGAATCAGCCCATCATCTGACCTTAAGAACGGTTGTGGACACAGGACACGAAAGACAGGATCGCGTGCCGTTCAAGGTCCGTTGTCTAAAGTGTTGCTCTGCAATCCTCCTGGAATTGAACACAAGAAACTGCAGAAACCGATCCGATCTGATCAGATCTGACCGTTCCGTTCAACCGGTCTCTATAATTCTCATCCAGTCTGCGAGCGACGTCTGTGGAACTCCTGTCATTGCCGGGATTCGTAGAACCTCCCGCTCCAGGTTGATTGAGTTTCGGACTCGCAACAAAATTAAAGCTTCTGATCGGTGGGGGAGTCCTACCACCAAGATTTCGCACCGATATTTCCACTAACTGCGACCCGTCACGCAAGACAGCCCTACAGTACCGTCCCTTTGTAACAGGGCACCGCCCCTCACCGGCACTCAGTTGTCCGTTACGCCCATTTCCCACCTCCTCCTCCTCTTCTCTCGACGCCCACTCCTCTCCACTCGACCACGCCTCCTCGCCCGTCAGACCCGACAGACAGCCATAAAGTCCTGGCGAGATTTATACGGCGTAACTGTTTTGATTGCGGTGTACGCCATTGTGAAATTACCTGTCGGATTAGTTCTTGTTAGCGAACGGCAGTGGCTTTCGCGGACGGAGGTGGGGGCCTGGGCGGAGCGGGAAAGAGCGGGGGCGGGGTGAGGGGGGCGGAGATGGAGCAGACGAAAGGGAGCTTCGTGGAAGGAGGTCCCGGGCGAAGGCAGTGGGCTTTCGACACGCTATGTTATACTCTTGGTGTTAGGAGGTGGCGGGAAGGTTGGGCCTACGGCCGGGAGGCAGTGTTCGCGCTACGAGGCTGCGGTAGTGCTTGGCCTGTGCTTCTCATGGGCGTAGGCAACCAGTTTCTACCGGCCCTGCGTTTTTCTAAAACTCGGTGCCTGGGTTCAAATCTCTGTCGATCCATGTCGAATTGGATTGATTGATTATTAGTGACTCCGGGCGCGACAACTGCTAAGGTCATTAGTCCCGAATAGTAGTGTATTTTTCCCCGGGAGGTGGCGATGATATTTGGGTCGGCTGGATGTTGAGATTCGGCGCCAACCTACCGTCGTCTAGCGGGGTTCGACTAACCAGGCGTCTACCACCAGCGGGGCACCGCCCCGCTGGTGAACAAGCTATAAGCTCCTGAGCGGTTTCTCGGCATGTGTGGTAGTATAGTGCATGTAAGGGTGTATTAGGGTGAGAAGAAAAGGAAGAAGAAAAATTATTTAAATCATATATTAACACCTAAGCTTCGATTTCATTCTCGATTCCAGGCTAGGACACAGGCTCAAGTATTGGAATTGTATAACAAAAAGAAATATGTTTTATAGGCGAATAATATTTGGGGACCCATTTCTTTGTTTAATTAAAGTCCACCTTCATTCCACTTTTAAGATAGAATTTCCAAGGGAATCAAATATTGACTACTCACAGTATCACCCCTCTTCATTTAATATAATGACATAAAAAACATTGTGATGGGAATGAAATTGTATCATTAGAGCGTGGAACACATTTCGCATCAACGTTTGAATAAATAATATTATGCATACACTGTACCTTTTCTTTAATTTTTTTCTATATTTTCACAGGAATTTGAAGCAATGCTCTGGCGCCGTAATATGATATGGCGATGTCCTTCGTTTTACTGACGTGCCGTTTCCTTTTCTCAATAATTTTCCAGCCTTACATGTTTCTCAATTTCATGAAGTAGATTTCGTTTGCCTTCAGCCTTGCAATATAAGGGAAAATGATTTACATCATTATACTCGTTCTACGATAACCAAAATACTCGTATCTATCTACATTGTGATCGTTGTGTTTTTACATTCATTTTATTCTACCGCGCAGGTTGATTTATTTTCTCTTGTTGTTTGGCCCAACTTCCTGTTCCCTCTTTGTGATTTACATTCCTGACTCCACTATGCGGCCTGTTTGTCCCTCTGTGACACCTCTTTGACTCCGGTTTTTGGCCCCCATTCTGTCACCTCCCTCCTTTTTTTCTTTTCTTTTTTCTGCTCTCAATTTATTTGATGCATTAAATTCAAATACAATTCTTATGCTCTTATTCCTTAATTGAATTTATTTGCATTATTGACATGTTCGATATTAGTACTAAACTAAATAATCAGAGCAGTAGTCATGAATAAAGCAGGATAGATTTCGATGGTAAGGGTTGCTAGGGATAGTTAGCGATGGGTATTGGAGGTAAAATGGTAATTTGTTTCCCAGTGAAGAATTTGGACCGAACCTAGAAAGTGACGAAGGGGGCCGTTCAAGACGGATCAGAATGTTCGGATGAATGCGTAAGTTCGTCTTCTTGTTTTGATAAAGAATAGAGTTGTTGTCGGCAAAGCCTTGTGAAAGGATTGGAAAAAATGTGTACGTCATTATTCTGGAACCCTACGGTACAAAAAGTACGCTAAATTTGGAAATTCTGGACACGGGGAATTACTTAAACTTCAAAAAAGCATGGGCATTGTACTTTAGGGAATGATTTATGAAACAATTTGCGAATAACGGTTTTGCGATTTCATTACCGACTATACAACGTTAGTAAACAATAAAAAAGAATATGGATACGAATAGTGACATACGTATCGATTCCAAGAATATCGGAATTGTGGCGCCTCCGACATTGCAGACGACAACGATCGTAAGGGCTGCAACTGTGGCAACGACGCTTGCGCAGCATGGGCGGTGGCTTGGGCGGAGGCGGAGGCGGGGGCGCGGGCGATCGGCGCGCTCCGAGATAAACGGGCGCCCCCCGCGCCGATCTGTCGTCTGTCGCCCGCGGTGCTTCGCGCTTGGCGGCTGCGCTTGGCCTGCCCACTTGGCCCGGGCGCCGTTCCCCGCGATTTGGTGCGCCGCCGCCCTCCCCTCCCCTCCCCTCCCCACCCTCTCGCGCACCCGCCCAGGCTGCCGCCATAATCATTGCCTCCGTCGACTCCACTGTCACCACATACTCCACCGCCCTGGTCGCGTCCACCACCTCTTCGCTTCCGTTTCCATAAAAGCCAATACCACCTCTACCTACTCCTGCGTATCTTCTTCCTCCTCTTTTTCTCTTGTCGTCCTTCCTCCTCCCCTTCCCTACACCTCTTCCTCCCTTTTCCTCTTCTTTCCCCTCTTCCCCCATTATCTTACTCCTTTATGTTCCTTTCTCGTATTCCTTTCTCCTTCTTCCCCTCCTTCTCACCTTCCCCCTCCTGCTCTTCACCTCCTCCCATTTCTCCCTCCTTCTCCTCGTTTCCTTCCTTTTTTCCTCTCTTCTTCCCCCTCCCCTCGTTCCCTCTCCTGTTCCTCTTCTTCTCGTCCCCTACTTCTCGCCTTTCCCCTCTTCTTCCCTTCCATTCCTTCACTTCCCCCTCCTCCTATTTCCCCTGCTTCCGTGCATCCTTCTCAACCTCTCACCTGCTCTTCTTCCTTTCTTCTCTTTCTCTCCCTTCTGTTCCTCCTCCTTTTTCTCTTTATATTCTTCCTCCATCGGTACTTCTGCGCCACCTCTTCCAGCTCCTCCTCAGTATTCGATTCAGCCGCCCCGCCCCGCCCCGTCCAAATCACCCCCCCCCCCGCCCCGCCCCGCGCCAATGGCGGGAGCCACGGCGCAAGCGGAGGCAAGTGGGTGGCGCCCGCGCAGTCGCCGGCGCCGCCGCCGCCTCCACCGCCTCCACCGCCTAACGACCCTTGATTTGTGATCGCGGGTTCCGCCGCCGCTCGGGCAGCGGAGTCGATGGAGCAGCTCCTATTCTTTTCGGTTCTGCTTCGCTCGTGGGACGCGTCTTGTCACCTTGCGCGCGAGAGTGTGACGATGCATGCGCGGAAGTTCAAAGGGTAATTTCCATGCCAATTTTCTTGAGGTTAATTTCGGCTCGGGTCTAAAATTCCAACTGTAGATCTTCAGAGTGCGTCGCTCAATTGTGTCGATGGTTGAACTAGATTTATGACCGCATGCTCCCTCAGATTTACCGGAAGACGTATGGAATTAGAGAGAAATACCGAAAATGTTGCTTGCAGTTAAAATTATTTAAATGTGTGCATATATCTTCGGTTTGAAAACATAAACGAAAGTGACGCATTTTCACTCGGTAAATCTTTAGTACTAATGCTTACAAACATTATTTTGTTTACTCTTCAGTGATTCACGCCTCTTAACCTGTTCTACTTGTATTGTTATAGTCTTTCTTTTTTCCTGGCACTATCGGAGTTCCTTGTTTTCCGAGATGAGCCAGTCTCATGGACTCTTGTTTCTGCCATTAAAATATCTAACGTTGGAGTATATAAAATACATCCTTATTATAATCTGACATGGCGTGGTCGATCTTGTCATCTAGTTTGATGAACGTTTTAAATCACCCAAATCATTACGCACAACTTTCTACTTTTTTGATTATTAATTTAACGCGATTACAATATATGCATTTATGATTATCTTCTGAGAAATATAACTGACATTTGGATCATTTTCCATTCAATCAGATAAAATGATAAAGCCAGATCAGATCAGATAAAATAATTACGATGGTCGGATCTTCGAAAGGTATTCGAATATCAATAGAACTTAAAGATTTTAGGGGCTGATCCCCAAAAATGAGGATCATGAAAAGAGTCACTATCTTTTCAGAAATATACTCCTTTCTTAAATTAGGTTGTGGGACAGACATCCTTCCATTATTGGACAATGTCTGAGAAAACTCCAACGTAACACAAATTATTTGCATAGTACTCTCTGGAACTTACCATACGTATTATATATATTATACTTATCGAAGCATATTTTATGTTCTCTTCATTATGCACCTACGGATAGATGGTAGTTTTTGGCAATTTATAAGAAACCATTGACACAAAACCCTATAATTGTGCTACCACTAGATAGAGAATTATTCCACAATTCTGCATTCAACTGAATTCAGACGAAAAAATATACATTTGCAGATTATGACATTCAAAACACATTACTGCGATACACATAATCGCGAATATTCCAGAAAAGCTCATATCTTAGGCCTATCAATGTTTTCGTGCCTCCGAAGGGAACGAGTTGATTGAGGGGCAGGAGGACTGATGAGGGTAAGGTGGGAGACAGTTGAAAAACAGATATGGACATATACGTGGCAAAAGACAAAATGAGACCTTGATCTCTCTATTACATTTCTTGGAGATTTACAATATTTCTCTTGAGTGCCCCAACTTTATAGCATGATGGTCAGAAAAGTGAAAAACGCCACAATATTAAAATTATTACTCTCGCATGATACATGATACGCCGTTCGATTGATTGATTGATTGAGATTCTGGGCGTGTCAACTACTAACGTCATTATTCCCGTTTGCATGCTTTTCTCGGGAGGTGGCAGTGGTCTTTCCCCGCTGTATGGCGAGATCCGGCGCCGACCTACCGTCGGAGATTTTCCCCAACCAGGTATCTCCCACCAGCGTGGGATTGCCCCATCCGGAAGAAGCTTTACGTTTCCAACAGGTCTCCCGGCATGTGTGGAAATGTAGTGTATGAGGGGTCATGTGTGTGAGGGGTGAGGATAAGACAAGGAAGAGGAAAAAAAAAGATCGCGTGCTGTCCGTGGCCCGTTTGTTAGGGTACTGCTCCGGTATTTGCCTGGTGTTGATCGAAGAAACCACGAAAAACTACCGATCAGAGCAGCCGGCCGATAGAATTCTCCTCCAGACAGCAACTAGATTCGTCCTAGCTGACAAGCTAGTGGCCAAAATCCTGCCACCGTCGGGACGCGAATCTCGGACCTCCAGATCAGAGGCACTGATGACATCAGTTGATGCCCTGAGCCACCTCTTCCGGTCTGACAGTTCGAAGTAAGGTTCTGCTTTGAATCAATATTCACTTCACACGAAACAATTATTTACGAAAGATGGAGTTTTCACACGGATCCATCCACTATGATTAAAACTTTTAATCGTAATTTTTTCGACATTGACGACTTGATTATAATTTTAATATTATCAGGGAATGGAAACAGTCCCTTGCGTGAAGTTCGGGATCTCGCTCAGGGAGGATCAACCTATCAGATCACACAGTCTCGTAAATTCATAGGTTTGAATCACTCGGATAACTTGCTGAACCTTTAGAAATGTAAATATATTCGTAAATAACGATCAGAGAACATTCATTTCATTTATAAAACCTTCATCTATTTCAATGTACTTATAGTAAAAGCTTATTCAGTTCTAAAAAAATAGTAACATAACTCTTTAACAGGGATAAGTTCTTTAAAGGTTACTTAATTGTAATAAAATATTATTTACTTCAATTATGACGAAATAATTTAAGCTTATGAAGACATACATTTGGGAGTTTTTTTTGCAGTATTCCCTTAGTTTATAAAATTTTGGCATTCTTCTTATTATTATTATTCCTCTAATTCACGGATGTTATGAGTTGATTGAATATAAAATCTACTCCGAGTTGCAACCAGCTTCCTAAAGAACAGATCTAGCAACTGTCTGTGCCACAACAATACTTTACCCAAAATGTGGGCTGTTCCTAATAAGGTCTTTCCTGTACTATGAATGACCTGGCAAGTTTAGCCAAGCTCTTACACAAATTGAGCGAAACAAATTTCAGTGATCCGATAACTATCAGGACGACTTGTGCTTTTACGACCCCAGATTAAGTTGATCTCGATTTCCAAATTCTTGTATTTAAGTCTATTATTGTTATTGTTATTATTATTATTTCCATCGTCTTCAAACAATCCAACATTCCGTGAACCCTTTGTTGACGGCTGCTGGTCTGGCTGGTGCATTCCGAGGTGAACGTGTTCTGGCGTCGCCCACTGTGCCTGGCTGCTAGAGGCGGAGATCGGATTTGCCAAATTTAGCCGCATCGCGACGTGACGCGACGCGGCGTGGCGTGGCGTGGCCTGGCGTGGCGTAGCATGGTTGGCGTGCTGTGGCGGCGTGTGCTTGCGTGCGTGCGCGGGGGCGTGCATGTGGCAATTTGGCACTTGACCGCCGAGCGCAATTGCAATTGTGGCCGTGCCGATGTCGCTGCCATGACACTCGGCGTCGGGCGACGCTAACTGTCCTTGCCATCACTGCGACAGAAGTCGCCGCTTGCTTTCAATCTGCAGTTTTCTTTTCTTTCTTGTTTCTTTCTTTCTTTTTTAGTCTCTTTCTCTCTCCCTTCCTCCCTCCCCCTCTCTCATTTTCCCCTCTCCATCTCCTCATCTCTTCTCTTCCCCTCTCATTTCCCCTCTCTTCTCTTTAGCTCTTTCCCTCTTTCTCTTCCCCTCTCATCCCCCTCTCTTCTCTTCTCTGTTCTTCTCTTCTCTTCTCTGCTCTCCCCCCTCATTCCCCCCTCTTCCCTTTTCTTTCCTTCTTCCACCTCCTGTTTCCCCTCTCTCCCTCCCATTCCAGCCATATATTTCCTTCTCATCTTTCCGACATTCCCGCCCGTTCTCTTCCTTTTAACTTTCATTCTTTCCTGTTTCCCCTCTGCCAATCTACCCTCTCATTTATTCTATTCTCTCAGTTACCTTTCCCCACTCCTCTCTCTTCCGCCATTTCTCTCTCTTCTCTCTCCATTTGAATTAAATTTTTAGGAGTAACGTTTCTAGAATTAAATTTTATAATTTTTATATTAGCAGACTCATACGTCAAAAGGGTTTGCCTTTCTAGAGTCAGCATTGACATCCTGCTAAGGGAGAAACAGAAAGTGAGAGCGACATACACTGATAAACCCCTTTTTATTCTAATAGAGCATTTTCACGTTATTCGTGTAATGTGACGCGAGTATACATAGGAAAATGTACCAAAAATAATTTTCTGGCCAAGACAGATCTTGCCAAGATCAGACATTTTGCACGTTGTCTACGTGTCTACGTCTACAACCCTTTTGCCAGGCTTCACACAATAATATTTATGAGATTATACTAATTCTTTACATCCCCTAAGAGAATGCGAATGTCTTCAATGGATGCACTCTAATCAGCACCAACACAATCAGCTCTGGTCCCGGATCTTTAAGTATCAATGAGAGTCAAATAATGTGACTTAAGCCGTTGAGTGATGAAGTAAAATTTTAAAGAAGTGAATTTTATTGAAAGTGATAATATTCACTTAAATATTCACCTGAATATTTTCCTCTTTAATACTTCACGTTTTTAATAGATTGTTTTGGAACAATGCGTCTAGATTGCGTTACTCATTATGATTACCAGTGCCTCTTTTGAATCAATGATAACGCCGAGAGCAATGATGAGGGATGCATGCATGAATGGAACACAGTGGAAAGAGGTGAACTTTGATTAAACCTTCCCTGAGGCGTGTGCTCGATACCGATTCTACCTTACGTGACTTGAACTTTCGAAGACTGAGATAGGATACAAAGATACTTAAAAGATACAACGCTACCGAAATAAACATTATAGATGATTGATTATTATAAGAATTGAAGTATAATTGCGGTAATATAAATTGACATATATTATTTGATTGATTAGATGATATTGTATAATGCAAAGTTTTTGTCTGATATCAAATGTGTTGCGAATTGACAATAGAATGTGCAAAGAATTACTAATAATAATAATTAATAATAATAATTAGAATACTAATTTATCGAGGAAGACTAAAATGACGCATGTAAATGAGAAATATTATTCTGGTTAAAAATGAACTGGGAAGATAATACATATTCTATTGTAAAATTGTCAGGATACCAAGTATGGGTTTGGATGTGACAAGATTGGCAGAGAAAAAAATAAATTCGGCAATATTATTGAAAGTAAAATATGTTTAAAATAGTATTTCACATATATATCAATAATTCTATAAATTTTATAAGGCATTTTTTGTCATGTTTGATAAACTGAATCATCACGAAAGTTGCTACGATCAGTAGGACCATAGAAATCGGGCGAAAAAATTGTTACGATCTTCTACGCTCCCCGAACAGGTTGTACGTACAGAATCCTTATATTTCTTAGTAGACGATTGCAGAAAGTAAATTAGTAGTTCCAACTCCCAAATTATATTTACCCTCAAGACAACACATTCTTCATAAAGGAAGCGGCTACTAAAAATATAATATCTCTTTCAACGAAATAATTTGAATGCAACATTTATTAATCAAACAGCGAGAGCTTCTCTTTGATTGCGATGGCGGCGCGGCGCCGCCGTGAAGGCCAGGCAGCAGCGCGGCGGCGCGGTGCCACCTTTCCATCAAGCTGTTGGGCGTCCCGCTGGCGGCGGCGGCGGCGGCGGCGGCGGCGGCGGCGGGTGAAGGACCGTGATGCGCGTGATGCGCCGCGGCGGCGGCTTTGAGGCGCTTCCGTCAACACGGAGGCGGCGGGGGCGGGTGCGCGGGGGGTTGGAGGGGCGGAGGGAGGCGGCGAGCCGTCCGCCTCCGCCGTGGGAAGCGCCGTGCCCGCGCACAAGCCTCCCCGTGTTCCCTGAGATTGCCACTCGGCGCGGGCAAACAGTAGCCGCTGCTGCCGCCACAGACGCCGCCGCCGCCGCCGCTCGCAAGGCAGGTGCCGCAGCTGCCAGTCAAGCGCCGACCGGCCGCACGCCGCCCCCGCTTCCTCAAGCGCCACTGCCTCTGCCTGGGCCTCCACCAGCGCCATCGGTCGCGCCTCCGCCTCTCTCTCTCTCTCTCTGGCTCTTCCTGCCCTCCCCCCTCGACGGCTCCAACCTCCACCACCACCATCGACATCACTCGGCCTCGGACACCGCCCCTCCCCTTCGTCGCCCTCTCCGCCACCGCCATTCCTCGCGCCTGCGCTTCCTCTTCCGTCTTTATATCCACCACATCCTCCTCCATCGCCATCGGTCGAGTCTCTGCCTTTACCATGGCAACCCTTCCACTCCCCTACGCCATCACCGTCGCCACCGTCTCCGCCCCCTTTCAACCCATTACGCCTGGCCGCGCACGCTTTGCGCCTGCGCTTTGCTGCCCGAACTTCTGCGAGCGGAACGGAAACCCAAGGAACAGCCACTGGTCTAGGGTGTCCAACTATAGCCCACCTTGGTATACTCTCATTAACAGAGCGACGCCCTTCTAACACAATTAATTATCATGTGAGACATGATAGTTTGTGTGTGTGTGTGCGTGCGTGTGCGTGTGTGGTGAGAGTACGGATATCGTACTCGTAAATATCGATGTGCACTGAAAATCCTAGATTAATCCAAAAGGGCGATTATCTCTTTGTTCGAACATACGCTTCCATTAATGAAATACATTAATTCAATGCATACTTCAGCTCGCATCCATGGAGCAGACCCGCTGTATCCTGAGGGCTACTTATTTTCATTTGACCTGTCAATCTGTGACTGACTTTGGCTTATCTCTATGAATTATATTTACATACTTTGTTATATTACTCACGCGTTTATTAAAATCACTGGTAACTGAGTTCACTTTAGCGTTGATAACGAATGACAATGAGTAATTTGTAGAACCATCTGTAGGAGAATCGAGGACTTTCTACAGTTTTCATCAACCATTCTTCATAGAGTGGTCTAGATTTGAAGCTTAGAATATAGAATATAGAACGAATATGTCTCTTCATGTGATACACATCTCTCTTTGAAAGACTGCGATTTCCGCGAAAATTAACCCGGAAGATTATGAGACGTAAGCAACAGATATCCGGCCTAATTGGCACATTTGCATGAGGTAAAGTATGTGTTGTCTGCACGTCATTGCAATTTCAAATAATATTATTTTCCTTTTTACTGCCTAAAATTAATATTTTGCCTTCCCATTTTTTTCTCCCCCCCCCTTTTTTTTTTTAAACTCCCAATTTTGTGTAATGTTATTCGTGTCTTTCCACTACACTTTCTACGTTTTCTTGTTGAAACATTTTTTTCGTTTTCTATTATCATTTCCCTCTTCTCTACAGAACGTCCTACTAGAACAACGCACTTATGTAGTCATCGTACTTAACTCACAAGAACACTCGACTTAACATTCCAATTTACTTCGTGAAGAAACAGATGAACAAATGTACCATATTGTGTATATGTACTGCACTTTTCTCTATTCGAAGAAAAAGACACTTCGAGAGAAGAAGAAACCCACCAGCTAAATCATGCGACTAAAGTCACCCGTTTCGTCGCCTGAGAGATATCATCATCCGCTGATAAGACGGCAAAAGCAGAGTAGCAACGTTCGCGTGATCAGGCAAAAGAGCAGGCCTGATGATCTAAGCCTCGCCACGTAAAATTATACATAATTGAATAACTAAATTAAGACACACCGTTTCCAAGTTATGCAGGATGGTAACGTATGTTTTACGAGTAGAGTGACGTTTGTTGCTGGTTTACATTTCCGTAATTCATAATCACTGAAATCCTGATTTTTCCGTCTGAAATATATTTAACGAATCTTTGGAAGTTAATTTCCTTATCAGCATCATTACATTTACGGGGTTTGTGTCGATAGTGTCCTACAAATCGAAAAAAACATTCATCTTTCCTTAATGAATTACATATTGCCGGCATACAATGTAAAGTGTTCCTAAAATCAAATATCTGTTTCAAACAGTCAGTCTCGAGTTCCTTTAAATCGATCGAGAAAGATCAATTTTGGAGAAAATACACTGTGAGCGTTATGTGGTAGCGTTAACACCATACAGACGAATGGACGTTTTGTCGTCAAAAAGACAAAGGCCCACAAAACATTGATTCTCACTACCCAACGTGTAATTTACGATATATAGGAACAAGATTTATCCGCTTTTTCTTTACCAGGGCCCGGCAGTAAGAGAGTTTTTGCAAAAATTTGTCGTTTTCCGTGATTACCACACGATTACAATACTTTTTCTTACGAAGTAAGGCGGGGAAAATAAAAACGAAATCGACAACTTGGTACACGGAAATTCCAGTACTTCCCTAATGATCCCGAAATGATCACCGATCAATTTCGGCAGCGATTTTGGCAGCTATTTCAGGAGCAATTTCAGGAGCGAGTTCAGGAGCGAGTTCAGGAGCGAGTTCAGGAGCGAGTTCAGGAGCGAGTTCAGGAGCGAGTTCAGGAGCGAGTTCAGGAGCGAGTTCAGGAGCGAGTTCAGGAGCGAGTTCAGGAGCGAGTTCAGGAGCGAGTTCAGGAGCGAGTTCAGGAGCGAGTTCAGGAGCGAGTTCAGGAGCGAGTTCAGGAGCGAGTTCAGGAGCGAGTTCAGGAGCGAGTTCAGGAGCGAGTTCAGGAGCGAGTTCAGGAGCGAGTTCAGGAGCGAGTTCAGGAGCGAGTTCAGGAGCGAGTTCAGGAGCGAGTTCAGGAGCGAGTTCAGGAGCGAGTTCAGGAGCGAGTTCAGGAGCGAGTTCAGGAGCGAGTTCAGGAGCGAGTTCAGGAGCGAGTTCAGGAGCGAGTTCAGGAGCGAGTTCAGGAGCGAGTTCAGGAGCGAGTTCAGGAGCGAGTTCAGGAGCGAGTTCAGGAGCGAGTTCAGGAGCGAGTTCAGGAGCGAGTTCAGGAGCGAGTTCAGGAGCGAGTTCAGGAGCGAGTTCAGGAGCGAGTTCAGGAGCGAGTTCAGGAGCGAGTTCAGGAGCGAGTTCAGGAGCGAGTTCAGGAGCGAGTTCAGGAGCGAGTTCAGGAGCGAGTTCAGGAGCGAGTTCAGGAGCGAGTTCAGGAGCGAGTTCAGGAGCGAGTTCAGGAGCGAGTTCAGGAGCGAGTTCAGGAGCGAGTTCAGGAGCGAGTTCAGGAGCGAGTTCAGGAGCGAGTTCAGGAGCGAGTTCAGGAGCGAGTTCAGGAGCGAGTTCAGGAGCGAGTTCAGGAGCGATTGCAGGAGCGATTGCAGGAGCGATTGCAGGAGCGAGTTCAGGAGCGATTGCAGGAGCGATTTCAGGAGCGATTGCATTGGCAGCGGTTACACTAAACCGAAGAAATATGCCAGAATGCAACATAAGGATAACTCCGAAACGATGTGTTTCACTTGTATTCCGACGCTGTACAGTGCCGGTGGCGGGCGTAGGCGGAGCGGCAGCCGTAAATCTTGTCCGGCGCGAAGCGTCGGAATCGCGCGTGGCGTCGGTCGCGAGGGGCCAGCGCCGCCCATCACTCTCGCGCCGCAACCGCTCTGGAACGCCTCGCCGCGACTCCCTCGGCGGCGACGGGCCAATGGACTCGGCATGCCTTGGCGCTGGCCATGCGCTCGCGCAAATTATGCGGATAATGGAGACAATGACCTGGATCATTATTTTTGTTGTTATTGTTGTTATCGTTGTTATCGTTATCGTCATTTTCGTTGTTATCGTCGTTATCGTCATTATTGTCGTTATCGTCGTTATCGTCGTTATCGTCGGTATTATCGTTATTGTTATTATTATTGTTATTATCTTTCAAGTCACTCGCCTAGCGAGGAGCGCTACAGCTGACACCGGGACCTTCCGACAATCAAGGTGCCTGCTTCGTTTGCAAACTCGGGCTCTCAGGATTCAACGTGAAGTTATGTCAATAAAAACTTCCTCGCGATACGTGCAGTACTCAGAAAAACAGCCATTTGCATTGAACGAATGTGACAGTTTTTAATGTCAAGTCTTGCGGATGATGAATCAGTTCTTCAGATATCAGTCCATTTGCAGAGAAGACCACAGAGACTACTTCGACAGAAACTAACCGCCACACGTAGCTCAGTTCAGTAGCCAAGGCCTGGTATTTTCGCTTCTTCTCGGCAACAGAGGCAACTATATTACGGCCTAAAGGAATTGCTATGTCGACTATAATCCCTTTCCGTGAGACCTTATCAATCCATACTATGTCAGGCCAGTTGGCTTCGATCCTGAGATCAGTAGTGACTGCTACATTCCACAGGAGCTTTCACCGTTTCGAGTCCATAACTGAATTCCGCTTGATCTTCTGGTATGGAACCTCTTTCTGTACCATCTCCGACTGTGAAGCCAGGGCCTGATAAACAACTGCAGCAATGTCGTTGTGCCTACACAGGTATTATGTTTGTGCCAAAACAGAGCACGCGACCATTATGTGTTGGAAGGTTTCGTCGGATTGATTGCAAGGTCATCAGTGGTCCTCTACTCTCATATCCCCAATCATATACTTTTGGTAACTGCGAGTGGAGGTTACTTCGTACTCAATAGAAATGACGAACCCTTCTGTCTCAGCAAAGAGGCCAGATTTTGTGAGCCAGAAGACTGACTATTCCCTATTCGCGGCGTTCCCTTTGAGCTCAGCAGGGTACCTGCCGTATAAAGGCTTCTAGGTTTATTCACTCAGCCTACCTCCTTTGGTGATACATGGTCTTTCAGGGGCGGTTTAATTCAGGTTCAGTGGGTTCCGTGGTGTCCGGGGCCCAAATTGCTTCATGCAAGATCGTCGTTTTCTGAAGGACGTATATCCGAAGATTGTTGATTTTCTTCGCACACAAGGACTCAGAATCCAGACCTCTACATCCTTCGTTTTGAAGTAAGTATAGTCTTGCCATGGAACTATTGGGATGGCGGGTACAGTACTTGGTAAGAGTGGTCTTAACTTTTCGATTAAACTCCTACAGTACAGTTGTTGTCAAGTGAAGAACTCCAAATGTACAGACAGAGAGAGGTACTGCCCAAGTGGTGATGGCTAATATTATGTTTTGTCCATTTAAAAGAGTTTTACAGATTTTTGATACTCTTTTCGACACTTTAGTTTTAATATCACATCCCAACTTTGCTTCACTTGCGCTCAAACGTTGGTGCCGGCCTAAATATTTATAGGTATCCTTTTGCCCAAGTTCTTGGATATTTGTGCCACACATAAGGATGAGTTTGCAGAATCAAGGATTTTCCCCCTTTTCACGTGCACTACAGTATATATCATTGCCAAACTTCATATAAATAGTCGCTACAGGAGTTTACAAGTTCAAGCAACAAGAAAAGCTGGTTCTTCTCTCTGTTCCCAACTTAAGATCGTCCATGTAGAACTGATGATTAATGCGGTTGCGGTAATGGGGATTTTGGTGATTCAATATTCCATCTGTGAATCTCTAAACATTCTGCTCAGAGGATTTAGCGCTAGGGAGAACTGGTGGTACTGAAATGTCGCTGTGTCTTTTTTGACTTGATTCACTACAACACTTTCTACTATCAATAATTCTTTGCAACCTTGAGCACCCTTTTTTGCAACCATTTTGCTCTGATGCCAGATGATTGTTGGCCTTTAGATGGGTATTCAGCATACTGGCTAACACAGATGTAAAAAACTTATATCCTATGGGGAGACATGAGATGGGTTGATAGTTACTCGGACTCTTAGGATCGCTTAATCGCTTATCATAAATGTAACTCCTTCAGTAAAAGATGCCGGATTGAGAGTTGGATTGTTGGATGCAGATTGAAACCACCTGGCCAAAACCGCATGAGTAAACGGGAAATACTTGCACCAAAAGGTTTGTATCCCATCAGTACCTATCACTTTCCAATTCTGTGTCTTCCTGACTGAAATGAGGATCTCTCTCTTTGTAATATTAGGCGAGCACATCTTAAATATATCACAACACTTCCCTTCCTCTTGTGCTACTCAGTAAGCTCTATCATCATGAGTGTTGTGGATGCTCCAAAATATTATTCCAATATTCGTCCATCTTGGAGCTTTTAAGAACTGTCTCAGGAAACTTTCTTTGATCGTTGAGTTGCCTGAAAAATTTCTTCTTGTCGCATGAATTCAAAGTATTCTGGTGCCTTCGTTTCATTGCTTTATGATTGCCCAAGAGCTGCGACGTGCTGTTTTCAGATACTCAAGTCGGTGTCGGAGCCTCTCCTCAAACTTTGGATGGGTTCCTCGAATTCTCATCTTTCGTCCAATCGCCTTCACTGCATTGGAGACATTTCGAGTGGCATTCCCAGAGGATCTAAAGCAGGCTGTGAGAGTGCCTGTGCCGCCGGAAACTTTCAATCTTGCAGTTAATACCCCTCAACCATGGGGGCTTGGTGGGCTTGGCGGACTGTACTAGGTCTTTCGATGTATCGTATCGTTATATATTTCTATATAATATTTCATTATTATTTCTTCCTTGTAGTAAACTTAAGAATTTTCTCTGAAGATCATGTACACTGTTTATTCTTTTCCTCCACCTCGCTTGAGATTTAGAATAATTTGATAAGCCTATGGCTGAATACGATGTGTATGGGTTTTAAAATTCCAGTCTATTTTCTGGTGGGGTTTTAGACCGGCTTGATGTAGCTCGATATAGACCGACACATCCACCACCAATCATGTGTAACTCAGGACTATTGATTTTATAAACTGGAATATCTATGTACCATGACTTCCTTCAAAAAATTGTCTTCAATACTTTTATTTTCATCACACAAATCCTTCATGAAATACTTAACCTGCCTGACAGTTTTTAGTCAAGTCTATAAATTTATTCTTGCGTTACTGGAAGATTAGAATGCCATAAAAATAAACACACAGTGAAAACTTTTGCAGTAGGTGGAAACAGTTCACTTCCTTGAAACATATTAAACTTATTACACTTAATGAAAATCTACTAGTGTTCTTTGAACACTAAAATTCTAAAACGGTCAAGTGCATGCGTGGCTAATCATAGTACCTGGAAGACAAAGTAACATTATTTGTAGTCAAGACAAAAATTCTCCATCGTTCAAGGTTTCACTCGAATGTTTGAACAATGAAATTGTTGCGCTCCCCTAAATCAGTCATTTCTTTCGTATGCAGAGCAGGCAGCGAAATTCTGGTTTTTTAGACTGCATAGTTACGGATTGAGATTGAGTGGGTTACGATTTATTCTTCCACGTGTGAAGTGAAATGCTAAGAAAGAGCCTAGTACACTTTTTTTCAGCCAGTATCTCTACTCGACTGTTGTCTTTCCGGTAATGTATTAAAGGTAAAAATGTGTTGATTAAGGTGGGGTGGAAAATAAAATAAGATGCAAGGAGATATTCGAGGAAACTTACCGCATACCTAATTTATCAACTCCACATTCTACGTAATGGTTGGGATTTGAACCATATGATATACCCATGAAAATATTTTAAACACATTATAAAAATTTTATAAAAAATGTTGAGATTCATGCACATTTTGTCTGAGACATGGGGAATGTCGTGGTGGCTGATTTCTTCATTGAAAGGTTGCACTTGTGAGAGTCTGGAAGACCATATCGTATTTGAGTGCGAAAAAAAGTTGTTGAGAATATTTTGAAGAATTTGATATTGTAGAAAAATAGTGGGAATAATTGAGGCAATGCGAGTAAGTAGTCACTCTTTTTGCACCAGCAGTACATTAAAACCTTCCGCGGAAACGTCAGCAAAAAGTTCCAAAGTTGTGCACACCTCTGATCTTGACTAAACCCAGATCACGTAGTACCCGAAGGTGGATGCTAGCGCTTTGTCGAGGATTTCATACACGTCAATGGGAACGGGATAGATCGATTCATTAATTGATTGGTTATGTAGTCATGTAAGTGTAGTGCATGTTTTTCCCGGTAACGTCCCGAGGTAACGGTGTCCTTACGTCGTTGGGTGGTGAGATCCGGCCTCGATCTGCATGTCATCTGGGAGAGTTTTCCCAACATCTTTTAATATAGTTTTTGTTACTGAGCCTCAAAATAGCCAGTTTTAAGATTTTAAATAAATTTTACGATTTTTATTACCCATCTATTAACTCATTTTATTAAATCTGTATTTAATTACATTGACATGGGCGCCAATGACCATGGCAGTAGACGCGCCCTATAAACCAAATCAATCAATCAAAACCCAACCGGACATCTTCCATCAGCGAGGCACCGCTCCAACCGGGACAAACTCTAATCCACCAACCGGTCTCCCGACATGTGTAGTAATGTAGTAAGGGTGTGTATGCTAGGGGTGGGGATACGAAGAGGACAAGGACAAGAAATAAAATATCGCGCACGGTCCGTGGTCCATTTGTTAGGATACTGCTCCGTCATTCACCTGCTGGTTATCACAGAAACCGCGGACAATTACCGATCAGAGCAGCCGGTCTCGAGGATCTTCCCGACAGGGACTTCGTTCGGCTTGTCGACGTGGCTAATGTAGAAGATCCTGCCACCGTCGGGGGTAGAACCCCAGGACCTCCCGGCCAGAGGCACTGCAGTGACAATCAGTTGGTGCCAAGTGCCACCTATGCCGGTGGGAGCGTGTTCGAGACCCGTTCGATGCCAAGTGACGTTCCTCGGCCTTCAAGCTCCTGCTTTGCAGCGCTTGGACCGCGTGCAACGTGATCTCAAACATGCATCACGGCCGGAGAAAGCACGCGTCCGCCGCCGGCATTCCGCGCTGTGGGCTCCGCGCGGAGACGGTCGACTGGCGCGCTGCGTGTGGGAACGCTGTAGAGACGGCGAAGAGAGCGCCGCCTGGTTGAGCGGCCGGTCGTCTCTGTCAGTGGCTTTGCGTGGAGGTATGGAGGCGGCGCGGATGCACGCTTTTGGTGGCGATTTCGTGTACGTATATGTCTTCTCTGGTTGGTGACAGGTTTAGTGTTCGTTGGAGCCCGTGTGCGTTTTCTTTACTCGGTTGTTTTGTTAGACAGTTTGCGTAGAACAGGTTGTGTTCACGTGTGTAGTTCAATTTTGTGTAACTAGCATTAGAACAAATTTAAGAAACAACTACAAAGGAAAGGATTGTCTTCAATATGATCTTCCTTGCCTGAGACTCTTCGATCATATTTAAGATAATTGGTTAGTTGGAATTGCTGATATAATTTAAATTACAGTGAAGTAATGATGGAATGACGGAGCAGAGGTAGAGGAAACAGGAGAACCCTGAGTAAACCTGACCCGAAATATCTTCCTTCACCACAAATTCGATGTGCGTTGTGTGGCATTTAACATTCAATTCCCAAAAGCTGGAAATCGAGTATTGTGACTACTGAAGGGGTCGAGTGTTGAGAATGGGAGCAGTACCCGGCGGACTTTTTGGCAAAACCTGTTATTTTCCTGCCTACAATGTAACTAGAATTTTGTCCGCTGAAATACTGATTCATAAGTGGGTAGTATGTTTGATAAGCAGAAACCATATCTGAATCAAAGAAATAAGAAATACCCTAAGCTCTCTTAATAATAAACAGCCGAAGTGAGTGGGCCGTATAAAACGTCCCTCGTCGATACCTTAAAGTAGTCCCAAAGAAACGAAGCGAAGTATGGGAAGGCCACAACAACGGTGAAATGAGCAATATTGAAAAGATCAGTTAATGACTCGCAATTCTATGACCTAAAAAAGAGTTGTTTTTAAAATAACGGTGAATTGTAATTTCCATTACATTGTGACTTTGTCATACGGTTTTTAACGCCTTGTATTCGTGATAAGAGTATCCACATACCATAAATTTTATTGTAATATTTATCGTGACTTTTCCGTCTCTTTAGCTTGTTTGAGATGTATGTCATGTATAAGACTTCAGCTTTCATTTGGTGCCATCTGTTCATGAAGAAGACATATATATTTTATTCTCCTAAATAAAACCTGTAGAGTGATGTATGTGACATATTTCCCTACTCTGATATACGGAGCACATGATGCAGACATTTCAGGCGTTGTTGACTCTTGACTTCTTAAAGCTTCTCGAATTTGCTATTTAGAAATCCAATATAATCTTAATACTGTCTTCTTACTTGCCACGGCTCAATACTTAATAATACCACAGTAATTGTTATCTAAAATTTTTAGAAATCCACTTAATACAAAGTTAGCTACATGAAAATATTGACGCGTTATGATTTTGAGTGTCTTTCGCTATCATGGATATATGATTGCAATTCCAGACTACAGAAACCTTCCAGCGTAAAGTTTTCTGGATTGTTCTGCTTACCATATTAACATATTTCTTGGGAATGCGCAGACATAACGAACTTGAAGGATTTCTTCAAATAGTTAATTTAACCTCGCTTAGGGCGAGAGCAGCATGGACGTTGATTATTACAGGAAAATGAGGGCTGGACCGTGCAACTGACTAAACCTGGAGACGACTAAGTTGCTGAAATTATTATTTCATTAAATATAATTTAATTAGGTAGCAATGATGAGATAGGAAAGTTTGCGCGCGGTTCGTGACGCTCTCGTCAGGTTAGAGCTCCGTTATTCACTTGGTACTGATCCGCTTTAAACTGCGTTGAATTACCGATCAGAGCAGCCAGGCACTGGAATTCTCCAGTAAGCGGCTGATTTCGTCCTAGTTCACCAGCTAGTTTCGAAAATTCGCCTTTGTCGAGAGTAGGGTTGACATACGTCCTGGAAAAGTGGGAAATGTCCTAAACATCGACTCGTATCCAACTGTCCAGCCAGATTTTTCTTCATTCCTCCCAAACGTCCTGAAATTTTATACTGCGTTGTAATGTAATATAGTCCTAAAACTTATTTAATATTTTATTTAAATAACCGGTAGTACTTCCTAAATTGTATCATGGAAAAATCAGGATGTGACCTGGTTTCTCTGAAAATGTCTGGGAAATTCGTTTAGAAAGACAGTGGTCACCCTCAGATTCTCGGAAGTGTGCAATTAAATTTATTTTGATCTATAATGTAGTTGTTTACTTGATATTCTTCTTCCTTGTTACACTGTTTACTTGATATACTATTTACTTGTATAAAAACATACAATATGCTGCGAAATATATTTCTGATGTCTTGAATTCCATTGTTACCCTTTAGGCAACCCAAGTCGGGATTTGCACTCTTAGTCCTTTCCGTTGACCAATGCTGCAGACGCATCGGTATCGGCCGCTGAGCCGTCCCAGCCGATTGCGTAGTTGAAGGCGTCGCGACGAGTCGGGGGCGAGGTCAGAGCTGGCGCGCGCGGGCGACGTGCGGCGCGCGCGGTTGGAGCGAGCAAGACAGAAGGGGGCGTGGGGGCGGCGGGGGCTACGGGGGCGACGGGGGCGACGGGGGCGACGGGGGCGACGGGGGCGACGGGGGCGACGGGGGCGACGGGGGCGACGGGGGCGACGGGGGCGACGGGGGCGGCGGGGGCGACGCGGGAGAAGTGAGGAGGAAGACGGGTGGCGGGGTCGGCGTGGTGGCCGGGTCGGCGTGGTGGCGGCGGGGGCGACGTGGTGGCGGCGGGGGCGGCGGGGGCGACGTGGTGGCGGCGGGGGCGGCGGGGGCGACGGGGGCGACGCGGGAGAAGTGAGGAGGGAGACGGGTGGCTGGGTCGGCGTGGTGGCGGCGGGACGGCGGGGCGGCGGGGCGGCGGGGCGGCGGGGCGGCGGGGCGGCGAGGGCGGCGAGGGCGGCGAGGGCGGCGTGAGCGGCGAGGGCGGCGAGGGCGGCGTGGGCGGCGTGGGCGTCGAGGGCCGCGAGGGCGGCGGGGGCCAGGGGCCAGGGGGCGGGGGGGCAGCGGGGGTGGCGGAGGCGACGCGAGCGGAGTGAGGAGGGAGACGAGTGGCGGGGTCGGCGTGGTGGCGGCGGGGGCGGCGGGGGCGGCGCGCGGGGCCAGTGCGGAGGCCGCGTGCGTGGGAGGCGCCCTCATCGTGTCGAGTGCGGCTAATGAGTGCAGATGGACACGCCGCCGATAAGAGGGACGCCGCGCCGCGCCGGCCTCGTTGCCGCTGCCAGTGGCCGCTCGGCGCCGCTCTCCCCCCCGGCCCCCCTAACCCCCCCGCCCCCGCCTCTCCACCGCAGCAGCGCGCGCCGACGCAGCCGACGGACCACGTCACGAGTGCTCGCGAACATGCACGTGCCGCACGCTAGTTTTGAGATCTCGCTCTATACAATCTTTATAATTAAAACAGTATTTGCACGTGCCGTATGATACGTTGCAGATCTCGCTTTACACAATCTTTATATTTAAAACACTAAGGGATTTTACTTTCCCGTATACGTACATATATACAGAGTAATATACGGAATATGGGGAAAGTTATGTAGTGCTGCGAAAAATCGATTTCGAGATTTCAACGGAAATACACATTTTGTGGTCCCCCAGATACCGAAAAAGTTGTGTTTTTTCAAAACGTCTGTCTGTCCGTCTGCCTGATATCTGTGAACAGAAGTAACTCCTAAACCTTGCCTGGTTTTTTTCTTCCAAATTGATAAAACCCCTGTCCATCAGAATCAAGTCAATATGCCTCGAACTTTGATATTTTGAAAAATATTCTTAAAAATTAGGGGGTACTTTACATGGAGCCCTCCGAAACTTTCAAAATTTTCTCAAAAACTTCAAAAAATTCTTTAAATTTATTGTAAGAATATATTAAAATGCCCTTGTAAAGATGGTATAGGTCCTATTTTGAGGTTTAACAATAAATTTTCGAAAATTTCAAAATTTCACATTTTTACGGGCGTCTTCCTACAACTACAAAATTGAAGACACAGATTTTTCCTACAAATAAAATTTGTTCTCAATATTTAGTTCTTTCATTAAGGTCATATACATTTTTTTGAAAATTTTAGTAGTTTTCGCGCATTATTGCGTGCAAAATGTGTAATTTTTAAAAAATTACAAAAACAAGATTTTCTCGAAATGGCTCAATTTTATTCAACTTTTGGTAGGGATAGTGCTAAAAGCATTCTATAAGATGACATTAGCGCTATATTGCTCTATTCTTTTGGTTTTTCAAAAGACACAAAATGCACTTTTTTGACTTCTCTCATGTCGTTAATTTGTTTGCAGTAGTGTATTGTATTTATGAGTATATGCGCTTTAAATGTCATATAAAGTTTCTCCAAAACTCTATCATTTTCTGTAAAAGCTAGTTCAAAACTCCGAATTTTCAGAAACGCTCAAACAATATTTTCTCAAAAACAGCTCTAAAATTGTTTTTCAAACATTTCGAATGGATAGTGGTAATTGCACTCTTTAATATGACGTAAAGTTCATTTCGGTATATTTTTTGTTTTTTCAATAATTACACAAGTGCAAATTTTTTGAAAGATCTCTCTCACCGTTGATGTGCAATTTCCAGCAATTTGTAAACACTATTGTGTTTGTGAGTTAAAGTTCTTAAAATGACTTCTAATTAAGTTTTTCGAAAACTCAAAAAATTTCTGTGAAAAAGAGCTTTAAATTTCGAATTTACAGCAGCGTGTAAACGCAAGGTTTTTAAAAACGGCTCCAAATTTTTCAAAGAAAATTGCCATTTAGGACGAGGTTTTACTGTTCTTTAATAATCTTTAATTAATATTTTCGTTCAACTATTAGGAAACCGAAAAGGCAAGAAAATATAAAAAAAATATGTACTGAGGACGGCAGCAGGAAAGAATATGTGGCAAATTCGAATAGCTAACGGAGGTCAAAGAAAATAGAAAATTAATACGCGAAAGTCTGTGTCTTCGTAGCACCACTAGTATCGTTTAGAAAGATGTTTACGCTTTGCACTCAACACTATTTTGTGATTTTTGCTCCAAATAATAGGTAGAGCGTTCCAGATGTGTTGTCTCTCGCTCTTAATAATTTATTTTATTGAATAAATACTAAATTTCATTAAAACTTCGAAATTAATAAAATGAACGATTCTCTGTTTTGTTTATTATTTCATTCTGTGGGTTGTAATCGATCTATTGAAAGCAGTTGACAATTCGTCTTCAGAGCAAACATGACTGTCACATTATAATTAACGAAGTGAAAATAGCTAATTTTCTTGGTTCGAATAATACTTTTACTGCAAATATTAGTGAGTGTATATAAACGCAATGTCCCCAAATCGTAAAAAAAACTTGCGTCCTTTCACACACATTTCGTTGGATATAATTACATGCGATAAATTACTTTTTAAGGTAAGGTGGACGGCAGAATTTCTTTACCAATGATTCCTACATCGTACATGTATAGTTCGTGCTAAATATAAAACATTTCAATTGCGCTATCAAAAACATGGTCACTTATGTTCTCAGTGAATAGTGATTGTATTCGAAAATTTGTAATTCTACCTCATTTCATTAGTCTTAGAGAAACAATTCTAAACGACATGTAGCAATGTTTTTGGCGTTTTCGTTATAACGTATAGTGGATAGTGCAACTTTCGTAACTTCACTTTACAGTTGTTCTTCTAATTCGATGTAATTGCAAAGAGTCAGCTGATGTCATTAATGTTCACAGAATTGTCTGTTACATGCCGGTGCTCGCGGTAGGCAGTTCGTGTTGTTTTGCATGTTACAGCACTTTTTCTTATGAGAAACAAATGTGACCTTTCTTTGTTTCTATTTACAAAATGCTTCTATATTATGAATATGCTAGTGGACTGCAGAGAGCAAAATTGCTGCTGTCCAATGTAACATGCGGTCCTTTTGCAGCAAACAATTGGCGGTTCTGAAACGGCTCAGGTTAATACTGAAACGTCTGACTGAGGACGAGAATGTAGTCATAACATCAGATACAAAAAATCGCGGATTAACATGAAATATTGACATTTTTCAGTCATCGTCGAAACTGTTTTTCCAGGGTTTGGGTGTGTAATAAAACCATTGACACCTCTTCCATAGCTTCAGGCTACTTACATTTCCGTCAATTTATGCCTATATTTGGCATTAGTAAAATAGATATTCAATGAAGCTTTCTTTTCGAGTACAGTCAGGCTTGCTTCCTATCCGAAATTCAAATTTTATCATCTTATGTATTCATTATAAGATTATTATTATTATTATTATTATTATTATTATTATTATTATTATTGTTATTATTATTCAAAACGCCTACATTGTTTAGAACATAAGAATAAGAGCGCACTGACCCATGCTGAGGTGTCAGGCATGAAGAAATTTTATTAAAGGTATTGATTTTGAACATGAAAAATTGTATTTTGAAGGTTTCAGCATACTCACATTTTCCATTAACTTACTGACTTGTATGTTACATTATCCGAAAACACTACTTTTGATAAACATTCCTATCACAGCTTTAAATCTCGCACTCCTCTGAGAATGACGAACGGTCATTTGATATGTTGATACCAGTGATAAACGTTGTTCAGACGTTTGAGTAATAAAGGCAAATCATGATCAAAACTGCAAAAAATCAACTTGTGCGTAGAAACGTTAAAAGCCACATACTTGCTTTGCTGCTCTGTAGCTTAGAATTGTCTCACCCAAGGTCGATTGTCGATTGCCTTAGAACATTCTTTAGTCAGTCTTTTTGCGCTAACCTTTGGTTACTCCCTCAGTAACAAGCATGAGTTCGACGCGATCTACGCCATTCTCGCTAAGCTTCTGTCCTACGATACTTATTAAACCCCTGTGTTTTCCGACTCGCCTCCTCCTCACCTCGTCTCTCTCGCTCCGTCCCCCTCGGTCCGTCCCCCTCGGTCCGTCCCCCTCGGTCCGTCCCCCTCGCTCCGTCCCCCTCGCTCCGTCCCCCTCGCCCCGTCCCCTCGCCCCGTCCCCCTCGCCCCGTCCCCCTCGCCCCGTCCCCCTCGCCCCGTCCCGATCCTTCCTTTACCCTTTTTCCAGCCCCCCCCCCTTTCTTGACAATTCTTCCCACTTCAACAAGACCGAGAGTCGTCCCGACCCCACCCCCTTTCTTCCCACGCACCGTCGCTGTCGCCGACTTCGAGGCGCGCCCGCACTCGTCCGACCTACCCCGCCACTCCGCCCCCGCGCCGCCGCCTCCGCCAACACGTCCGCCCTGTCCTCGCCCAACTGCAACGCCGCGCCGCCCCCGCGGACAACGCGTCTAATACGGCGACACGGGCGCCGCGCGGGGGGCGTAGCCACGAACCACCGGCGCTGTTCCTCGCGAGTACAAAGGCCGATAAGCGACGGCGGGCGCTAATGAGGCGAGTCGCAATTTCAGCAACAAGCACTTGGCCTGTCGGCCCCCGCCCCCTTCTCTCCCTTGTGCGCTTGTTCCGAAGAAAGTGCCCCCTTGCGCTCGCTCGCCTCCGTGCAGGGGTTGTAGCGCAGATTTCGTCGCGGCCTGGCGAGGAAGGTCGTGTCGGCTGTCCTTTTCTCGATACATAAAATCGATTTTAAATTACCCTCGCGAAAGAAACATCGTCGAAGTAACTGATAGGGTGCAGATATTGCTTCGTTTTTCCCGTCCTGAGTGGGAAAGGGTTTCTTGGAATGAACAATTAGAAGAGGAGGTATGTATGGGGGTGAGATAACTGGAAGTGCAATTCGACGTTCTTAAAAGTGGTAATGTACTTCGTTTTGGGTTTTACATAGTAATGGAGTGTGTTAATGTATTTTAAACTTCCTCGAAATCTAATGATTTTGGGAATTAGATCAAACCAAACTATAGGTGATTCAAAACAAATGTCTAACTTCCAGAGCATGAAGGTATGTCAAAAATGACAACTTTTTGCAGTGATTATGAAGTGGGAAATGCCATATAACTGAGTCACAATTTGACTTATCGCTGCGTTTTAGACAACTCTTTAACCACAGATGTTCGGTAGGTGGCGTTCTGTCTCCGCTAAGTAGTTTTCATTTTCCTGCCAAACATGTACCTGCCAAAAATCTGTCCTTCCGGGTTTGCTAACAGTTAGGGAATTTGTAGCATTGCTTTTGTAGCAATTTTGTAGGAAATTTGTATCATCCCACATGTATGTATTTATGCATGTAACACCGTTATATTCATTGCCAAAAAATTATTTTCGAACACTCTTCAAGCCCTAGCAATTTGTAGCATTTATTCTGTGACATTGTATTTCCTTCTTAAGAGGCTGACTTAAAAAATAATATTTTCTTTGGCTTGGAATACCTTATACGTAAATAGTATATACATGACAAAGTAGATACATCATACAATTGTTACCTTATGCCTACAAATGATATACTTTTCTCAATATTGTTAAACCCATGTAGACATAAAACATATTCTAAACTTTCAGATTGACATTGCATTTCAACAAATTATAGATGTATTTCTCTGGCAAACATCCGCACATCCCATATCAATACAAGTATTAGTAGTTGACCAGGTTTAGAATTATTATTTGAAAAAATACAACACACTAACAAAATACTAAAATACGTGGTGGCAGCTGAAATCTTTTGTTAATTCATAATAAAGTACTAATTCATAATAAGGCATTAATTTACAAGATAATATTTCTATTACATCAGCCAATGGACATTTTATCCGTTTTTATTATTATTTCAAAGCTATGTACACATTTAGAACTTTTCATTTTAACATTTTGTTAAAAGAACTTCAATATTTCAATTTAAAATTTGCTTTCACAAGATTTTCACAATGCTTTCACAAGATTTACTTAACACTTAAACTAAAGAAATTTTTCTCTATGGAAATACATCGAGGCTGCGAGGAGACGGAATTGACTTTGTTATAGTATTTGCGCTTTTAATTGCTTTTGCAACTCAGAAGAAGAGGATGACAATTCCAGCAGAAAGTAGTGGTCCACCTCCGCCCGTGAGACGCCGCTCAGTGAAGAAGTCCATTACGTTCTGCAGTAAAACGGAGTATGTCATTTTCGTAAACGAGAGCAATCGTATGAACGCACACTTTTGAGCCTTCGTTTGCATCCGTCTTCCGAGGGAGGGACTGTCGCCGCCACACCCTTTCGCCCAACCCCTCCGCCCCCGCGCCGTCCCTGCTGCCACCCGCAGCGCCACCCTCGCGTCGCCGACACGGCCTCAGTCGAGCCGATTTATGTGTATACACTTGTTGCAGTGAATTTACGACTGCGACGCAGGTAATAGCCGATATTTATGTATGCAATAGGCAGCTCGTTAGGTCCGTACAAGCGAGCCGCTGTCGCTGCGGCCGCCGCCGCTGCTCCTCCTCCGCCCCGCCCCACCCCTCCGCCGGCGTCACTACCCTCCCCCCTTGGCGCATGCCCGCGGGCGAACTAAATCAAGCGCATGCCGCCCTCCCACGATTTGTTTGGCGACGCTGTCGCTTTGCTTTCGGCCCGCAACGGCCGCCGCACAGGTGGAGCAGAGGGCGTTGGTGTTGGCGAGGGCGAGGGCGAGGGCGAGGGTGAGGACGAGGGCGATAGTGCTAAATAGATAAAATAATATCACATAAATGGCACTATGATATTTTTTTGTTATCAATAATTACACAAATGCAATTGTTTTGAAATATCTCTCACAACCTTAATATTTAATTACCAGCGATTTGTATATATTACATGCATTTGTGGATACAAGATTTTCAATAACGTTTCTCAAATGCTGAAAAACATTCTGTGAAAAAGAGCTGCAAATTTCCCTTTTACAGAAACGCTTAAATGGCATTTTATAAAAAAAAAGGCTCTAAATTTTTCAACGTGAATTGCCATAGAGGACGCGATTTTACTCTTCTATAATAGCCTTAATGTCATACTTCAATTCTACCATTAGGGGATCAAAAAATAGAAAAAATGTGAAAAAATATAGTTTGAGCGACGATTGAAGGCAATTGGGAAAACAAAATATCTAAACCAGACCAAAAAAATTAGAAAACTAACTAGTGCGATTTTATGGTGATTTTTGAATAATCTTCATCACCTGAAATTTTTAGTTAATCAATTCACTGTAGTTGATTTAATCCACGCCGAAAAGTGTAAAATATCATAGCCCGGAAATGTTTTCGAGTTTACTCAATTCCATGAGCGAAAATAATTTTTCAAATCACAGAACAACGCAATACATGTCTGTAACCCACAATGTTTTCGGTATGTATAATCATAAAAAAGACCAAGCTTTACGATGTGTACGACAATGTTGCCGACCAGTATTACCAATTCCGGAAACATGAAGAACTACCTATATGCGAGAAAGTCTGTGCCATTCTTTAGCGCAAGTAGTTACTTAATAACTTATTTAGATATTTACGTATTTCAGGGGTGTACCGAAGGGGAGGGGGGCTTCAGTCCCCCTTCCCCAGATGCAATTTTCTATTATAGCGAAATAATTAACGTTAACGTTTTAAGCCTAATATCATTATTATAATTTTATATGACCCTTACAATTAGTACGAAAAAATCCATACAATTTTGTAGTTTCACAAGTTGAGAGGAACTATGGGAACAATTTTGTTTGAACAGAATTTTGAGAGAAAATAGACATTGTGTGCCAACTATTGTTTGACAAGAACTATTCATATTTACAAGTTGATAAGATGTAGAAATCAAGGAAAAAGTATTAAAATGAACGTTGTGAGTCAATTTCTAATAAAGGTAATAAAATACGAGTTGATACATCTGATACAACACAGAAAACTACTGACGATCGCGGACACGACGACATTAAATCAGAGAATTCTGGGATACATCGATGGTGAAATATTGTAAAATAACCCTCATTCAAAATACAGCAGCATCTGCGAAATTTATATTTTTTTATTTAGTTGCCAGTTACCATATTGTCTTTAAGGTACAAAGGTATTAAACATTGAAAGTTTAATACCTTTGAAAATTGCAGTCTATTATTTAAAGATGTGAAAATTGTTCAAATATATTACTTTAAATGGCTCCTATAATGGTGATAACTGCGATACATTCCCGAAATAATAAGTCGTTTTTAAGAAAATTAATTCATCTCTTGTAAATGAAAATTTTTAACTATGAATGAGAGCGTAAATATCTAAATGTAATGAAATGTTAGCATGCACATAGTAACGCTGCATTACGGTAATATTTCAAATTTTTTGGCACAACTTACGAAATGAAATGAATGAAATAATTTTTCCAAATAATTTTATTGCGATTTCCGCGACGAAAATATTATTTTCATGCATTTTCTAAAGTAATTTCAGATTTTAAATCCAACACAATAAATTTACCTGCGCACTGCACAATTATTCTTCCTCTTAATATAGTAATAATAATAATAATAATAATAATAATAATAATAATAATAATAATAATAATAATAATAATAATAATGCATTGATTTATCAGAATAAATACACGTGCAAATCAGAGAAGCATGGAAAAAGTGGTGCATACTTAACTGTCATGGCGATCAGTACCCTGCTGTTGTGTCTGCAATTTAGTAAGAGATTTATTTAAGTACATTTTTAATTTAATTGCTGTTATCACCTAGAAGCAACGCGCATATATATATATATATATATATATATATATATATATATATATATATATATACATAATCTTTAGTGACTCTTAATTATTTTGGACTCGTGTCATGACCTCTACATGACCTTACGCGACCGTGTCTTTGCTCGCACACTTCGCGCCAGTCGCGACGCGCTTTTACGCCCACTCTCGTTACGGCTCCCTGAGACACCGCGAGTGCATCGGGAACTGTGCATATGGTGTTAACGTGTGTGCATGTAGCAGGACTGCAAGCGAAAGCGGCGATGTCGGAGGCAGCGGCGTCTGTCGACGAGAAGAGAGGGTGGCGACGCACGGCGCGGCGCCGGCGGAAGCAAAGCCGCTACGCGGGGGAGGGGGAGGGGTGGGGGGAAAGGGAGGTGTAGGCGGCGGCGGCGGCGGTTGTAACTGCGCCACCCACGTCGTGCGCGTAGCCACTTGTCGAGCCGCCCGCCCGCCCATTCCATGCTCGCGCTCCGCCAGCCAGGGCGCGGACATCTGCGGAGAAATCGCGCCAAGGGCCCTCGACTGGAGGACCACTGATAAATGGCTGCTTCTTACTCTCTCTCTCTCTCTCTCTCTCTCTCTCTCTCTCTCTCTCTCTCCCCTCTCTCCAGCAGATACTCCGGCAACCCGCGCCGTGCTCATACGCCAGATGGAAACTACTGAACGAGTTTCAGCCACTACTGTATCGGCAGCTCTTCGAGCGGTTGGTCACTTGCGGGAGATTTATGACATCACACACTCACACAAACACACACGACTGCGGCGGCGTATGTTTGAGATGAAGGCGCCGCCGTTATTGTAGTAATGGCCCTTGTAATGGCTTGGGTTTTGCTGAAGATAGCTGTCTGGCGCGGTGCGCACTGGCAGTGCTCTGGTCCGTTTCATCTCTCCATTTGCAATGTTGTCTCGACATCATTGCCAATGCCTGATTGTGCGAGTTCTGAAGTTGTGAAAGTTTATTGCTGCACGAGATTTTTGAACAAGAATGAATAATGAAGTTAATATTTTAGACGTCGACGAATCATCAAGCTTACAGAGGTCTCGACATGACTTGCGATTAGTAGTAATGATGTAAATATATCATGGACAAATGTCTATTGAATATCTTGTACAGGTCCACCTCTACAAGAAATGTTTGCCTTGCTCAAATAACTTATTAGGAATTGTTTAATTTTTTTTTGTTTGATTTTAATTAATGTATTCAAAGCGTGGATAAGAAAAGAAACATATTCAATATCATTATATTTTAAACACTAAGAGTTTTCGCTGAGAAAAAAAATTACTACTTAAGAAACGTGTTTTTGATATATATGAAAGGTAGTTTTCCTTGTATATGTTATCTCTTGCGATTATTAACAGGTTTTATAGTACAAATACTAGATGTTAATATCTAGAAATTATCAAGAAATTACGCCATAAATGAGAATTTGGAAGCTGAAGGACATAACGAGTGTTCGAAATAATTGTCAATAACAAAATACTAAATATGTTAGGAATTACGAGTTGGTTTGGTTCTGTGCCGCCAGGTTGTGCCGTGAATGCTGTTTGTTATGGTACAACAATAACCCCGCTTAACTCGTGACCATGACTCCTACGCCCTCAAAACCAGGTTTTCGTGTCTCTAAGTATACACGTTTTGGGGACAGAGGGGAATTTGCGAGGTATACGGGGGACAGGTGGGACCGCTCTTCTGAAGTCTCTACTCTATACCATGTGTGCTCATTAACTAGAAATAAATTGAAAAACAAATAAAATTAAATTGAAACAAAAAAATTACACAATAAAATTCAAATTACAATTTTATTTTTTTGTTAAATGTTATCTGAACCCTTAGCAATATTAGAATGCTTACTCGTGGGCAATTCCTATTATATAATGCTGTAACGCACAGTTCAGTGGCTGGCTGTTCGAAGTCAGAATTTATTATTGAGCAGAGTACTAGATAAGGTAAAGCTCATGTCAAACAGATTTCAGTACAGGTCATTCCTCACATTTTGTTGCAAATTTACTTGCTTTTTTACATTAATAAAATACATTTTCCAATCATTTAGTTCAATCATACCGCGTCATCTAAACTAAATGGATATACTAATATTGTGTGAAAGATAAATACCAGCTCTTTTTACTTTTCGATTATAATCAGATTTGAAGTTCAGACATTCTGTCAAAACTATTGAGTTCAATATTGAGTTGTATGTTATATGTACGTTTTTTTTCTCGACAGAAATCAACTTACTGCAATGCTTCACGAACATACACCTATATATTTTTTGACAATTCAAACGATGAGTTTTCAGATCACAAATGCTTTAGTTTTATTTTCGTTCTCATTGTTATTACTTACGTTAACTGGTATTTAAAATTAAAAGGGGTTCTATTGGCTATTCTGTGATTTTTCTTACTCTGCCCCTGGCAGTTATCAGGTGTTCATTGGCTAAAACAGTCAAGAAATGATACCTGCCAGGGGCAGAGTTGGAAAAATCGCAGCACAGTCATTCTTCGGGCTTTTCAATAATAATCTGGTGTTGCCTAGAACTCATATTCTGGGACTAAGTATGCGAACTGCTTCTTGGCATCCAAGAGGAAAAGATAGAATGGGGAAGTAGGTATGTGGAAAGAAATACGTATGTGGACGCGCATAAGTTTCGGATAATTTTGCCCCATTGTTGACAACAGGTCCTTGTTTCAGAAAGTGATCGCTTCTAGATTCAGAGACGGCATCGGAAGTATAACTAGCATCATGTAAAAGTTTCAGTTGTCTTGTATAAACACGTACACAAAAGAGACTTAAGTTGTTCTGTAGTATCAGCATAACATCTACCAAGAATAACTTGTCAAGGAGATCAGCATCTATATTTAAAACTAACATATCGGATTTCTAAAACAAATTCGACCATTGGTCTTTTGTTCTCTCGGTAATTTGCATATCATTCACACTTCAAAGACTTAACGGAGGTTTACGTGATTCATACTTTCCAGCAAATGATCTTCAATTCAAGTTATGCAAATTAAACTGCAAACGACTTAGGAAGAAGGATACATGCTGAGTCGACACGAGAAAAAGAGCAGATAAAACTACGGTACATGAAACAGTGGAGAACTCAGTATTCGCGTAAAAAAGAAACTGCATTCTAATTCTGTTAGAATGCAGTTTATTTTAGTATAAGATACTGCATTTATATATATATATATATATATATTGTAGCGATACAGATTTCGTCATACGTTTTGAAACGAAATTCAGCGGACTAAAAATTTAAACAAACAGACTCGGCCACCCAGAGGGCAGTTGGGAAATGAACAGACAGCGTTGCACGCGCGCAACCCCGCTTATCGGACAGCCATTTCCGCCCCCGGCACATTAAGAAAGTCGTTACAAGGGTCAGTCGTCGACAGATTCACTGCAAGACGCACGTGTTCGCATGGCCAGCTGCGCGAACCTTCTGAACGCTCTTGAAATCGACATCCAGGGAATCCCAGAGCGATAAATTCTTTCACGGACAACGCCTGTCTTGTGCAAGCATGTTCTAGAAGGAATAGGAAAATTCTGGACGCTCACAGTTATGCAAAGAGTCGAAACTTCATTCACTACTTCTGTCACGATTGGTTGAAATAACGTAATGCGACATTTCTTTTGGCCAATAGCGACGCAACTATCATAAGAGCTTGAACATGCGAGAAAATTGGGTGGGGGCAAAAGTTAACCTAATACAATTTCGACTGACAGAATATCAGAAGGGCCAGAGCATCAGACGGGGCCAGATCATTTAGACGGGGAGCAGTCGGGAGAGAATCTTCTCTGAGGGCGTAACTATTCGTCGGAGAGAGACCAGTGTGCCTCTGAAAAACTTATAATTATTCGTCGGAAGGAGCCTGAGTTCTAGGCTGAGGGCAGTTGGGAAAAAAACTTATCTGGGGTGGGAATTATTCGGGCGAATGTGCCTATGTGGGATTTTATTATTTTGCTGCGAGTTTTGAGCATTGAGCCGGCTGCAGTAGACAGAGAAAATTCTCTGGGGTGGGAATTCGTCGTGAGGCGAATGTTTCTCCGAAGGATTGCTAAACTGTCCGAAGTTGTGATCGACAATTATTATAATGAGAACCAGAGGTACGCATAGTTAATTACTACGTTCCTGAGATTGAGACCGCCCGTCCGCTCCAAGTCTACCAGTTACTACCAGTCTACCAGTCTATACCAGTTCTCTACCAGTTACTGCCAGTTCTCCCAGACGCCGTTTCAACGCAGCCACGCGCCACCGCCCTTTGGGTGACGCCATCAGACGACCCGACCGCCAGCTGACGGCCCGGGGGGCCATTGACCTCCGCTGAATTTTTTTTGAAGGACGCCCGCCGCCTCCTCGCGCCGCGCCCGTCCCCGGGCGCGCAGAGACCATTCTTTCCAGGCAGTATTTTTCAATGGGCATTCGTCCCGTGTAAAGTTTTTTGTAATGCGGCGCCGCGCTATGGCGCATCGATTTGTAACTTTCGTATTTTGCCATTGTAATGTTAATTATAAGTCTTCCTAATTTTAAGCTTTATTCTGAATACTAACTTTTTCATCTTCTTTTTCTATCCACCTAATTTTCAGATTTCTTATTCTATTTACAAGTGTAACTTCCCTGGGGCATTTTAAATTATTTTGCCCAGGAATAAAAGTGATTTTTATCAGTGATCCAAGTGTTTCTTTCATGTTACCAGTATCTGTTTAACAATGCCTTCCATCACCGACTGAGCTAATACACCGGGCCGCTGACTGGGCGTTCTCTAACGACACGACCGGTAGTGTTACAATATATATATATATATATATATATATATATATATATATATATATATATATAACCATAGAAAACGCTATTTCTTTAAACTGTAATTAATTAAAGTAAGATCTCCTGAGTATTGTACTAGAATTTTTTCTGTGTGAGAATTATTTACAGCGGCAGTAATTAATTTAAAATACTCTCTTTAGTAAAATATTATTACGTGATCCTCGAAGTAAATCGAGAGTTTTGTTTGGTCATCAGTTTGGAAGAAACAAATTCGCATTATTTTAACGTAGGATTTTTGCTTTTTATTTCTGAAATTTCCTTTCGATAATTGATCAGATTATGAGACTTCTTTTCGACATTTTACAGTATGTTTAGAACATCAATGAAATGTTAGTTAAATGCTGTTATAGTGCCTTCAATTTGCTTATATAATTATTGTTAACAATTTTTAATCTCTCTAAAATGTTCTAAATGTTTGAACAGGCAGGCAATACGTTTTTAAACAATTCATTTAATTATAATTATTCATTTCATTATAATTATTGAAAATTGTGGGAAATTATATCAAACTGTTTTAACGACAGAAACCCAATTGAGTTTTTTTTCGAATTTAATTCTGAAATTAATTGCTTGAAGCGTATAACCATTATATATATATATATATATATATATATATATATATATATATATATATATATATATATATATACACATACATATAATGGTAGTATATTCATAGTGCAACTCAGGGGAATCAAATGTAGTTGTAGAATACTTTTCGACAGAAGTTTCCTAACTAATTCATAGGGTCTTATATTAGCATTGGACAATAACGATAAAGAACGATATACAGGAGAAAATTTATGGTCGTATTAGAAAACAAAACGCAAAAAATCATAGCTGTACTAAATTCTAACTATTCGGAACATTCATACCACCAAATACTCGGTTATAATTTTGAAATTGCAATATAACCAGTTCATATCCTGTATGGAGGTAGTATACAAACCCATTGGGTGTTGGGAATTTTTGAATGGGAGTATGCCTTTAACAGCTGCGATTCACAGTTAAGTCCAATGCAGGATATTGTAAGAACTATTTGAACAAAGCAAGGTATGAAAGAAATGAAGTATGAAAGAAATTTACTTTACATGAAATTACTTTAAAACAGTTTACAGCGTCAGCGACGCCACAATTAACTAGTAATATCATAATAAAATAATATAATAATATTAACAATAATAACAACTCCAGTAATAACAATAACATTAATATGCCCATCCGGGTAGCCGAGTTGCTTAGGCAGTAGTACCGTCGCGGTCTCGACCGAAGGATCGCGGGTTCGTGACCCGCCTCGGGTAATGTTTGTGTGACTCTGTATACTTGTGATTGTCTATTTCAGCCTTAATCTTTATTATTTCACCTCACCCCCCAGGGCTAACAACCCTGGGTGTAAAAACGGATTCAGCATGAAAATGCTGATCTCTCCTTTATAGTCATGTGCACATACCCTCGATAAATATAACTGTGTCGTGGTGGGTTCCGAAGTCCGAAGAGGTAGAATTGCACTTGACATTACAGCTGGCTTTCTTCAAGTTGACGAGATGAACATTAAGGTGCCTGCATTCCTATCGATGCTCATAGACAAACATTTGGAAGTCAGAGGAATCTGCCTGTGTCACTCGCACGGATGTTAACTCCTTGCTCCACGGGACCTGCAAAAGGGATCATGAAATTTGGCCCAACAGGTACTTCAGATATCGGAGTAGTTACAAAATAATGGCAAATGAAATGTGTGTTCTCATAATGCAAAGCGCAATTAATTTTCGCAATTCTCAATTTTTACTTTCTCATACACTTACATTGTATAGAAAAAGTATTGTAATATGGCAGCGAAAAATAACTTTTTTTCGAAAACCTTGTTTTAAGGGTCTTTGTCATTGGAAAAGACGATCAATCTTGTGTCGATCTGTAGCAAATGTATTTAATATATTCTTCATAGCGAGAAAGTTCTTTTTCAGCAAAACGTCTTTATTCAGTTACAAATTCACAACCCTTAAGAAATATTCTTGAAGAAGAAAAAAAGCCCTTAGGTTTTGAGGTGTTAGTATACAGCAAATAGGTGGTGGATATTTATTTCTGTTTCAATTACTAGTGATGCTATAACATGTTTTCGCGTTATTTCTAACCTTTGCAATTTGCGAAAATTTAGGGACGTCAACGGAAATAAAATTTGCAGGTTTTAAAGCGGTCTTCGCTCTATCCACCGAAAAAATAAAGAAATAATTGGAATCATTTTTGAAAAACAATTGCTCAAAAATTGCATAAATTTGAAGTAAAATTTCTCGAAAATTACTCATAGTTTTGAAAAATTGTAAATGACCTCATTTGAATATCTCTCTTTCAACAACAGATTTCATTAAAAAATCCCTGTCTTTAAAATTTTGAACTTTTGCAATTTTCTAAAAATCTGAAATATATATAATTTAATTAATATTAATAAATATAATATAAATATAATTATATAATTATAATATAAATAAATTATATATATATATATATATATATATATATATATATATACACACACACACACGAAAACGACGTCATTCGGTTACGGAGTGTTTCGTAAGTTTCCTTTAAGCTATTTGAGGACGAAGTTCATTTTTTAGAACATTTGAAAATATGGTTGAGGCTTCATGAAGAGTTCCCTCAAAATTCAAAATATCCTTTTCAAACTCGTAGGGCTACGCGATCAGGTTTCGGGAAAATCCTCTGACCGTGTTGGGCGATAGCGTTGACCCCGGACAGACGGTCGGTACATGAGTTTGCCATATTCCTGAAATTATGCTTTTGTACTGAAGATTTTAGTTGGAATGATGGAAATAACAAAACTTTTTTATAAATAAAATGATACATTAGTTTTTATGAACAATTAAGGTAAGTGAAGGTCGACAACTACGTGATTTTCATCGGAACTCTAAAGTGGAGAAAAACATTTGATGATGCCTGTTGGAGACAGTGAAGTCTATTCTTGACATTTTTGACTTATCCTTCACATTCAGCAACAGCTTGTCATCACATAAATAATACAAATAAAAATAAAATGTTAGCAATCACATGATTAAAGGTTGAAAAGAAACGTTTTTCAGTAAAGCTAAAAAATGTGGAGCATATTCGAGGCGCAGAGAGAATAGGTAGTTCAAAAAACGTTATTGGATGGCGGCGCGGAGCACCTAATGTTTGTACAATTATGTCATTATTTTCATTTTAATTATACGAAGTTTTCAAACACCAGTACTTTGAAAAATATATTCTTACGGAGGCGCTTATCACAATTTGTAATAGAGTTCTCGATTTCAAGTAATTAGATTTGACCGTATAATTTTGCAATATTTAGCAACGTTTCTAGCAGTTCAGCAAAATTAAACATTAGTGTGATGATGTGAATGAGCTGGAGTATAGAGGATAATGTAACTGAATTAAACAATTGAAAGATTATGTGTTTATTTCCTAGACTGCTCAGAAAAATGTATTTATATCGGCCTAGACCAAAACAGTTCTACTTAATCGACGATAAATAACCCGCAAACTGGTACTTGCAATGGTAGAGAACAAAAAACATTTGCTTGTTTGAGACCGCAGAGCGACCGGTAGCACGTGGGGAACGGACAAAGAGCGGAGCACGGGGGCGTTGCGTGGGTTTGGGTCGCTGTGGCGAGGGAGCGATGCGGGGGCGGGGACTGTGACGGGGCTGGGACGGTGCTGGGACGGGGCTAGGACGGGGCTGGGACGGGGCTGGGACGGGGCTGGGACGGGGCTGTGACGGGGCTGGGCCGGGGCTGGGAAGGGGGCTGGGACGGGGCTGTGACGGGGCTGTGACGGGGATGGGACGGGGCTGGGACGGGGCTGGGCCGGGGCTGGGCCGGGGCTAGGACGGGGGCGGTGACGGGGCTGGTGACGGAGGAGGAGAGGGGAGGGAAAGGGCAGGGCGGGGAGAGGAGGGTCGGGGCGGGACCAGGCGAGGCGAGGCGGGCCGAGCGCGCGGGGGCGGCGCGGCCGGCAGCTGAAGGCCGCGCGACGGACGGGCGCCCGCGCATTTGCCCCTCTCACTCGCAGGCGTCGCTCGATCTCCGTCGCTCGATGGAGCAGCTTCTTAATTAAAGCGGCGGTGGCGGCGGCGGCAGCAGCAGCGGCGTGCCTCGCCCCCGCACCGCCGCGGGCCACAGGTAACTAGCGGCGGCGATAACCGGCGAGGTTTTTTGTTCCGTCGCCGCCGACGCCAACGCGCCCGCGTCCGCTGCCGCCCTCCATTCCTTCACCTCCTCCAGCGACCCCGCCCCTTCCGCTGGCACCCTCGCCCCCCATTCCACCGAGTCTGTACCCCTGCCTCCTCCCGCAACGTCTTCTCTCCATCTCTGCGCAACCGCCGCCCACGCTTCCAGCCGCCTCATGCCCTTGGCAACTGCCACGCTGCTCGTCTCCGCCCCCGCAGCCCTCGCAATCGCCCAGGCCGCCATCGCCGTTTCCTCCGCCACCGCCTCGTCTAACGTCGCCTCTCCTCTCCCGCGCGCCGCGTCCGCAGGAATGCTACGGGGGCGGCGCTGCTCCTCCCACAGGTAGCCGCCGCCGCCGTCCGGACCCGGCGACGCGCCTCCCGCCGACACGTCGATAAATATTCACAATGGCCAGAACCTTGTTTTACTTTAATTGGCGGCGTAACTTAGTGCGGCGCGTCCAGCTATTGATAGCTGGCAGCGCTCCGCCGAGCGGGCGCGACGTTAAGTGTGGAATTTAAGTACCCTGTTTAAAAACCTACGAGCTCGCGCTGGGGACGTGGCTTACTAACGCGCTACTGACGACGGAGCGGAGCGGTGTGGAGGACCCATCGGTGCCTTTGGGGCGGCCGGGGCCGACGCCGGGGGCCAGCCGGTGACGGAGAGGCGCCGCCGGGCGTCCGTCTGCTGGGAGCGGGCGCGCGGCGGAGTTGGAAGCGGAAGCGGCGGGATGGAGTCGTCGGCGACGTCGGTGGTAGATCGTTGATGACCATGGGATTATCTCTGGTCGCCACTAACGCGAAGAATGGGTGTGCATGTATGTATGTGTGTGTGTGTGTGTGTGTGGTTGTGCTTTTTTTACGAGCGATGGCTCAGCGACCATGTCTGTAATTAAGACGTTTGAGGGAAGATGCGAATCATTAGTAGACATAGTGTTTGGCAAATGCCTATTTTACTTTTTTGACACAAACACTGGGTATTCACTGGGTATTAATTATAAATATATATATATATATATATATATATATATATATATATATATATATATATATATATATTATACAACCCCATAACACCACCGTTTCGTCTGCATGAACACCCACAGGCAGCGAGGAGAGCAGGCGTAAACCAAAGTATCTAAACGCGCAGCCTGGTATCCGTTGCTCGTACTAATCACAGACGAACTAGCAAGCAACGTTTTTCCTGGTAAAGGGTTGAAGGAGGAGAAATACCCCCGCCACGGAGAATTTCCCCAGGCTTCGAACCATAAATACCCGAGATCGCAAGCGGAAGCTCTCTTTTCTTCCCAGCACGCGTCGGGTAAGCAGCTCTCTTCTGGTTGTCGCCGTTCGTCGAGTAAGCAGCATTTCATCACCGCTCGTCAACTTAGATAGTATTTGCCGCCGCAACGACTGCTAGGTAGGAGTTTTCGGCGTCGCACAGACGTGCTAGTTAGTCGTCCGCGAAGTAGTGAAGAATTAGTAAAGTGTTCTTCTATTAACCAATACGGGAAGTAAAAAGTTACCCGTTGTGAGAAAAGCTCTGAAAGTTCTTGATTAACGGAGTAAAAGTAGGAACGAGCGAGGCACTTGCACTAGCATTCAGGGAAGTGCAAGGGACATTTTTCCACAACGTGGGCGTAATCAAAGGCGCCGGTAGCAGCCGAGGGAGAAGAAGAGGCCGATTAGGGAGGACGGAAGAAGACGCGAGTCGACCGGAGAAGAAGACGCCGTCTAGGAAGACAGAAGAGGACGCAAGAGAACAGCGCAGACGACGCAGAGGCTGGAATCGAGCAACGTGGTGCAGAAGCCAGCACGCGACATCAAGGTTGGAAAGTGGACAGTTTTCGACGTAACATTAGAACTGCGAAAAGTAGGTCAAGTTCACGTCGGCAGGGAAAAGACTAGTACAAGAAGTGTTAGGAAACTGAGGACACGGGTGGTAATAATTTGCAGCATTGTAGTGGGAGATTTTTGATGCGCTATTGCCTGCCTTAAATCATTCTATTTGGAACATTCATTATTCTGCCATTAGCAGTTACAATTAAATTATAAATTGAGAGTAGTGCACTTGCCCACCTTTTGTTCTTTGTATGTAATATTTTTTTACAAAAAAAGCAAGAGATTGCAAACTAAGTTTGGTTTCATGTGCAAATGTAACTAGGATAGCTTAAATTTAGACATAATTAATTTTCAAAGGGAATTCCCAGTGTAGGTTAGAGAAATTGTTTCAGAGAATTAGTTTTGAAGAAAATTAAGTGTTCATTCATTTAATGGGCTGTAAAGGTTTCTATTTGTGTTTTTTTTGATTATTCTTGTAAAGTGTGATTCTATTCTTGATTTTTTTCTTTGTCATTAACTTATGCCACAGAGTTTTGGGTAAATAATACGCTCGTTTATGTGCAATTTGTGTGATTTTTATTGTGTCAAGGGTTCAAACCTTTCTCGTACCCTGAAGATCCTGCTCCCGAGATTTTAAGCTCGCTTCACGAACATAATATCTTATCAACCCGCTTACAGTTCATACTGCTGTTGTGAAGGCACCAGTTGTGAGTAGGTGGGGGTGTTAGAATATATATATATATATATATATATATATATATATATATATATATATATATATATACATACACGATATTACAGGAACAGCATTTATAAGGCTTAAACTTATTTCAGCATTAGCCTAAAAATGCCTTTTTGTCTCAAGGGGATATACTTCTGTACTCGGATCACTATGCAACAAGCTTTCCACGTTTTTCAAAGATGTAATAGCTAGCAATTTTCACAAATCACAATCAATCGTACGTGACCTGATTACGTGGCTGAAAATAATCTCGAATTGGACATTTGTTTACCTCTATATGAAATGCAGCAGAATTCGATGAACCATTCCACTAATTTACATATTGCTGTATAAAAATTCTAAAGGGTGAAACTTCCGAGTACAAACGATCGGCACATGGATCAATTATCCCCAAAATTCAAGTTTACACCAAAACAAAGAAAGTCATCGTTCTCCACTGATAATCAAAATGCTCCGAACTGTCCATGAGTGACTTTTGCGACTTACAGAGGTGTTCCACCCTCCCCCAAAACCACTCTCACACATGACAGCCTGTGTATATAATGCTGTGTGTCCAGATATGAGGTACTCACACTTGTCCCTTCACGACTGTCTGAGGTGTGAGGTGACCGAGGAAATTCTCTAAGAAGCTAGTTTTGCTGTCTATTATGATACTAATTTACGTATCCTGTAAATGAATATGTTTCGAAGTTGTGCTTCATTTCTGAGGAAGCCGCCATTTCCATTACAAAACAAATTTTGTAGCTCGCCCATGGTCTTGGGAAGATGGGACTGTGGAGTCTGCGACATTTAATTCTCAATTACTGCCATGTGGAGTGCAGCATTTGCGAGGGGATCTTGGGACGGAAGCAAAATTGTGGCGATAATGAAATGGCTGATGTGACGTAATGATTGATGAGTAGTAAATGCGATTGTTGGAGATGCTCTGCGGTGGACGTCATGATTTGATGGTGGAGAGACAAATGGCCATCATTCATCTGGGGACACCCAATGTGAAGGAGAAAGAAACTGCTGGGGATAGGACGGAGAATTTGTTGTTACTCCTCTTACCAGATGCACATTGCTCTGGGAAAATCTAGTTATACACACAAGCGGAGATGTAAAAGGTGAATATAGCCGATCGTTTTGTGACCATGTGTACAAAAAGAAGTTTTGATCTGACGAGTGGGTCAGCAATGAAGGATTCTAGAACAATTCACGGTCTTAGTACAGAACTTCGCACATATGCAATGATGTGATGAATGCGTTGTAGGAGAAGGCTTCGTCGTGAAAGACACACCGCAGGACAAAGAGCGAAATTGTTACACTTTGTTAAGTGAATGAAACTTAAGTAAATTTCACTAAAAGTTGTCTAATTCAGTTTTAAAAGGGTGCTTTTTTATCTAAGTTTTTATACTCACCAATTCTAGGCATCCTTTGAGGTCACCTGTAATTTAAGATTAAAGGGGCTGCAATCTGTACTTCATGATAATTAAAACCAAACTAAGGATTCATTGTCTTTAAAATTGGTACTGTGAGATCGTGTGGTCGCAACGCGTATGTAAATATGTTAATAAATGAAAACGGGAAGTTGTGAGTAAAAGGAAACCATTTCCTTTTGCGACGCTGTGATACGTCGATGTGTTGCATACTTTCACACTCTCCATATTTCAGCAGGAAACTGTGATACACTACATGTATTTGTACTTGAAGAAAGAAATGCAATTGGATTGATGTGCATGTGGCTACTTTTTCCGAACAGCAATTAAATGGAAAATTATTTACTTATTCGGAGGTTCATTGAATGAATTACCAACACACCTTTGCGAAAAGAAAGTTGTAATTATATTATTTTTCCTGTAACCTTATATTCCACCATGTGTTGACTTGTGAAAAATGAGTAGATTTTTTTTTCTTAGGGCGTTGTTCACTTTGACACACCACTTAACGAGTTTCTGCAATTCTCACCTCCTTCATGTGAAACCTCCATGTACTCGTGTCAAAATGTACTTCATTTAGCATACTATGCCTGAAAGCACCGCATGTTATGCTAGGTAAACGCTGAAAAGTTTTCAATGTGCAACATAATATATGGCATTTGCTAACTCGCTTCGTGCCACAGGAACGACAAGTTAATCTATTTGCAGATGAGGTGTTCGTAGTTTTCATGTATATTCTGGTACTTGTAACTGTCTTCAGCGCAAGGCGTATTTCGAAGCAATCCTACGCAGGTACTAACCGACAAGGTATCAAGAATTACGTTTTCATTTAGATTCCGTTTTCATAATAAACGCATAGAAATGTGCATGAATCATGGAACAGCAATAGATTACACGTATATTCTGAGAGAATAAAAAGAAAAATCAAGAAAAATGTACACTTTGTTTGGACGAATTTCGAATATCGTCACATTTTATGAAAACGAATATTCATGCTATGAAAGTACTGTATATTTTCATCCAGTCTCATATTTCTAGGGAGCCACTAGTAATTGTTAGCGGCGGCGATGGTGTAACGGTTAGCGTACCGGACTGTTGTACTCAAGTTGGCGGGGTCAAACCGGATTGAAGCCGTGGATTTTTAAGGGCGAAAAAATCCTTCGTACGCCTTCCATCGGAGGGCATTTAGTAAAGCCGGCTATCCCATGTTAGTAGATTTACTTGCATGTAAAAGATCCTCAAGCCTAAATGACGCCTCTGAGCTAAATTCAAAAATCGCCTGTTTCTCGCCCAAGAAATACCTCCTTTTTCCGCTAGTTGGTGAAAGGAGCGTAGCGAAATTTGCGTGCTCAGACGGAAGAGCGGGCCTGATGGCCCGAGTCTCGCCACGTAAAATAAGGCATTAATTCAATTCAATTCAATGTGCTCGTGATAAAAGTGAGGCGATGCTTGAGTGTTGCGCCACTTCGTCTTTGGGTCTCGGATCCTTTCCTACTCCGCAGATAAAACATCACTTTGACCACTCGTATTCTAAATAACTGTTTCGCTGAAAGCATTCAGTTATTTGTCACATTGGCAAACGATACGTTTCGTTTTTATATCACAAGGAACATCTTTCAGACATCCACAACTTCGATCCTGGTCTCATTTTTGAAAACGATTATATCGAAAGAATGTATTTTCTACTATGAAACTTTCATTTATGACTATTAAATGGGAAAGTCAATGAAATCTTTCTAAGATCTATTGCTAACTTTTCGCGCTTTAAGAAATACCTACTATTTCAAGTAAACAATAAGAATCATCGAATAACTATAGCGCATTTATTAAGTATAACGCTCGATCTCTGATGAATGATAAATGTGGAATGCTTTACGTATGTTGCCTGATACAATGAAACAAGAGGTAGAAAGGAAAGGAAAGCAATATATAGCATTTTGTAAAATGTTTTTTCTTTACTTTCTTTGTTATAGCACATCATTATTAAGTGTTAATTTTCCCTCTATATCTCCGCTTCACAGGAAGCGAACTTAATTAGAGAGATATTCTTACTAGTGGGAAGAGAAACGATAATTGTAGTTAATAATAGGATGCGACGTTTGAATTTTCAAAGACGAGAACAATGAAAGCTCAGTAAACGCTTCAAGTATTCGTCACATTTAATTCCCACTAACGGACTCTGGAATCCTTAAAATGAAGTGACGCTAAGAGACTCTATGGAAGGGTCTGCCGCAGTCATTACACCCACGTAACCCTACGAAGCAGGGGGAAGAACAGAAGAGAACCTTTCGGACGAGCCATCGCTTCCTCGAACAGGACAGCTTTCCGAACGGCTGTGGCGCTGCAGGGCGGGGGCCTCGGGGCCGGAGATGGAATCGCGAGGGGCGGGGGCGGGGCGGCGCCGGCCGCGCGCCGGAGGACGTAAATCTCTCGCCCCCGCACGCCGCCCCCGCCGCCCCACGAACCTCCGCCGCCGCTGGAATGTCCTCCCACGAGGGCCGACAGGCGCAATTTAGAGCCGGCCCGCCGCCCACTCCGCCCCCGGCCGCGTCTCTTCACAAAGCGAGCTGACGCCGCCGCCGCCGCCGCCTCCGCGCGCGGCGCGACGGGGGCGGCAGAGGTGGAGGTGGAGGTCCTCACTCTATCTGTGCCTCGTCGCCGCCTTCGCCTGCTCGCGCTCCGCCCCGCCCCCCTTCCCCGCACCGCGGACCCCTCATGTTCCCCCTTCCCGCACCCCGCTTCTCCCCCCCCCCGCGCCCCTATCCTGTCCCCGCCCCGCACCTCGTCCCGCGCCCCGCCCCGCCTCGCGCCACGACCCGCGCGCGCCCGCCCGCCCGCCCGCCGTGACGGGTGTCCGGCGCCTCACGCCACCCTCGGCTACTGCGTTGGTTGCACTCGTGCCAGCCCGTGCACTGCAGTCCTCGTCGCCTGAGACGTGAAGTCGGCTGCATTGCCTGGAAATGAAGCTCCAATAGACCGGCCGATTCTGAAATTGGGAACCTGTGGTGGCTAGTAGCCAATTATCACCTAAGTTATTGAATTGGTTGAAGCCACTGTCTAGTTGAAACTTGCCATTCTAATTAATCGCATCTCAGGTTACTTTCAGTAGGGGTGAAAAAGCCATCATTTACTGCTGTCCCTGAATCATTTTACATACCAATTACATTGACATCTCTACACAGACATCGTCAATTTCATGTAACCTTTCCTCGAACCAGAATAGATATAGTAAAGCTAAAAACCTCAGATCCTCGACGCACGGAATATAATGTATTATGTACAGCAAGAAAAAATTAAGCATCACACAAAAACTTTTACAACGATGTGAAAAATATGAAACAACAAAAAGAGTGCGACGTGTTGAATAGGACCCGTTCCCGAAAATCGGGTCAATTCTTTCAAACAAATAGTCTGGGTAAACAGCAATCATGTGTTTGTCTCTATCCGTACGTTGACAGTTATTTTTATGGAAAAGAGTCTGAATGCAGGCGCATTGTGAAAAAGATTCATCATTCGTCTCTTCTAGTCAGAATGAAAATTATTTGTGCTTTTAATTTCTGTAATAAAAGAGCATAAAAGTGAATAAAGGGTATTTTAATTGTGTTAACAAAGTAAACGAAACAATATCAAACTGTTAGATACGATTAGTGCAACTGAAACTGAGAGAGACATTAAAGGAAGAGAATGCGACTGAGTCGGGCAATGACAGAAAGGTAGCGATGCACGTATGGAATGGTATGTCGAAGTGAATAAAGTCAATTATACGGCTGTTGACTAAGTAAAGAAACAGTACGTGGGCGTTCGATAAGATTTGTGAACTAGTGAGACGTAATAAAAGAAAGAGAGTGTTTGGAGGGACGAGGCATGTGACTTTCCGACCGTAGAGGCTGCGTCGGAGTCGGGCAATGATGAGGGGGTGGCGAGTTGATGAGGCGATAATGGCGGCGACGGGTACGACAGAAGAGGTTGAGACGTTCGGTGTGGCAGGGGCGATGGGCGTCGCAGATAGAGCGCAAGATGGATTCGACGACGTCTGGCGACAGCGATGGCGGCGGCGGCGGCGGCGGCGGCGGCGGCGGCGGCGGCGGCGGCAGCGGCAGGGGCTGGGGGCGTGGGCGGGACGCCGAGGCGTGGGCGGCTCGCGGGTGGTCGGCCGTCCGCTGTTTTGGCATCCGCACTACCTGTCGCCCGCCCGCCCCGGGCTCTAATGGCCCACGAGTTACGGCTCCGTGAACACCCGCGCTTCGCCCTATTAATCTGTCGCGAGCGCCGCTGATGGAGAGAGGCCTCGCGTCCTAGTTCGGCGTCGCCGCGCCCCGCCCCGCCGCACTTTTGCCGCGTCTGCCCTCTTTGCTGCTACTTCTTCGTACTCGCCGTCGACAATTCTCGATGAGATTCCTTCTAACGTGTCTCAATTGACTCGTATGGACTCGTCTCGTCTGTCCTAGATTCGTTTGGACTCGTATCTCCTCGTCTTGTCTTGCTTCGTCTCGCTTCTTGTAGATTAGCCTTGATTCGCTTCATGGGGATTTGCCTTGTCTTCTTCGTCGATCTACCTATTAATATGTCGCGAGCGGTGCTGATGGGCAGAGACCTTGCGTCACAGTTCGGCGTTGTCTCACCCCTCTTCTCGCCCCCCTGCCCGCGATTTTGTCATATCTGCTCTCTTTCCTGCTGTTCTTTCGAACTCTCGTATATTCTCGATCAGATTCCTTCTAACGTGTCTCGATTTGACTTGTTCGGACTCAACACGTCTGTGCTCGATCCGACTGGCCCAGAATTTTCTCTCTCAACTCGTTTGTGCTCATATCTCCTCGTCTTGTCGTGTTACCACTCGTTTCTTCTGGATTAGTCTTGGCTTCCATCGTGTGAGTTTGCTTTGCCTTTCGTCATTCAGTCTTACCTTGTCTTCCTTCGACTGGTCTTACTTCTCTTGCCCTGTGGCTTTTCTCTTCTTGTCTAGCATTTTATTAACCGTCTTTTCTCCTCGTTTCGCCTTGCTTCGTGTTATCATGTATGCCCTCTTCGCTGCTCACTTCTTGTCTCGCCCTTTCTTACTCTCCGTCGTATTTTCTCGATAGGCTTCTTTCTGATGTGTCCCAATTTGACTCGTTTGGACTCAACTGGTGGGTGTTGGATCCGACTGGCCCCGAATTTTCCCCTCTCGACTCGTTTGTTTTCATATCTCCTAGTCTTGTGCTTGACTCGCTTCTTATGGATTAGACTTTACTGTCTTCGTGTGAGTTTGCCTTGTCTTTCTCTGTTTAGTCTTGGCTTGTTTTCCTTCTACTTGCCTAACTTTCCTTGGCTGAGACTTTCCTCTTCTCGTCTAGCATTTTACTATATTTTCTCCTCGTCTCGCGTCGACTTGGTTCTTTTTCCCATACCCCATTTATCATCTTACATCAGCGAATCCTCGTCACCGTACGTTCAACTACTTTAGCGATCTCGTATTGGCTACTGTGAACTTCATCCGGCCAAAGTCCAAAGTATGCTTCGAAACGTTTCCTATTTCGCACTTTATACACTCACTTTGCATAACTGCTAACCAGATAATTCCAAAATTAGCCAGATTTGCTCTTCTTCCGTAACTACAGTGCATAGGCAAAATGCGAATTCACTATTGTTTTCGAGAGACTTTAGCTGAATACCTGACGTTGCTCTGGTAATTATCTGTTAAATATCCCTACCCACTATGTTCGTTCAGAGCGCATGGTCCGCATTTTGTTAGCATATCATAATATATTACTTCATTCCCACACCCCTTCTCTATGAATTGTAATGGTGCCGTGTCTGGCTCCACATAATTATTTTCGATGTGGTTTCGTTTCTTGAAATGAAATTGTTTCCGCGATTTTTTGATTTTGGGGAGTACTTTACAGAAAGCTTCAAAATTTTCAAAATGTTCACAAAAATTAACCAAATTATTTTATTTAACTTTCTACTCGGATAGTATAAAGAAAGCTTAAAAATTATGTAGTTTTTATTTTCGTTGATGTCTGTGAATATTTGAAAATTGCAGTTGTTCAAACTTTTTTCGACATATTCCACCAACTACAATAAAATCTGTTGTTAAAAGATAGATGTCGAATTAAGGTAATATACAACTTTTCGAAAGTATGAGTAGTTAATGCATAATTTTGCTTGAAATATAGCTCTAGGCGACTTTTAAACAAATGCTCCAAATATTTTCGAATGTTTCCCTGCAAATGAACATTGCAAAAGTACATAGCGTTCAAAAAGTCTCTCCGCAGTAGCTGTCTTTCCACTCCACCATCCTTTAAGCAGAAATGGCAACATTGCGGGTTGGATCAGCGATGACGGATGGCTTCGCTCTAGTCTGTTACGCAACAGCAACAAACGAGCGTGCTGTCAAACATAAAATTCAGTGTAAAAAAAGGTGACACTAAAATTAAAAAAAAAATAATAATTTGAAATAAAGAATATATTTTTGGTACTTTTCATAATTCTCTTATTACATCATGTGTTGGAAATGTTTACCAGAATTTTGAAAGCAAAGATTTACACTTTTACATATATTATCGAAAACTCTTTTTTAAGTTTCTTGAGATATAGGCATTACATTGAACAAAGATATTGTATCTTTTAAATCCTCAATGGTCTTGGGACGAGTTTTATAGATATTTCTTTTATAGCAGATCTTACAGGACGAGCAGAACGCGCGAGGCTGCTTACTAGGCAATTGTGATTAATAAATAATAATCTTTGTTAATTAGCAAGTTAGACTTATTTAAAAAGTCTTGTATTTATTAGTACAAAATATCTGTATAAGAGAGCCATAAAATTTATTATTATTATTATTATTATTATTATTATTATTATTATTATTATTATTATTATTATTATTATTATTATTATTATTATTATTATTATTATTATTGCCTTTATTGTTATCATTGTTATTATTATTTTTATTTTGCAGTATTTTAAAGATACATTTTTAATATAACTAATTGTTATGTTTGTAAATTGTAGTGTTTTGCCACCATGCTGCATAAACCTGCCTTAAGAAATAATAAATATCTAATTAATATTTTCGAAAAATTTGTTTCTTAAAATATTAAATATGGCAATAGTGTGATTATTGCCTTAAATTCATTCTTTAAATGGAACAGTAATCATTTGAATATTTGTTGCATTGGAACTGCATTGGAAATGTTTCCCCAAGACAAAACTAAATCTGAATAGTAAATTCTAGGTACTCTTTTAAACTGATAGAAGATGAAGACAGTTGCCACTCGTTAAACCGGTCGTACATTGCTCGTAATGTCCTGAAACTGTTTGCAAACAATGGTACATCGACCGTTGCGATATCGATTGCAACGATCTGCGTCAGATTTATCGACTATCGACAGCAGGTATTATCGAGCATCGCCGCCGGGGCATAAGAGCGCGCCGCCTCGCTTCTGTCTAGAAGCCGCCGATTTTCTTTGTATCGGAATAATAACAGCAATAACGTCATAATAACCACCGGTTGGCTTACGGTCTACGTGTGTTTACCTACCAACTATTAACACGGGGAGCGCGTGAAGTGCAGAAAAACATCGGGTACGGGATGGTGGAAAGCTTTAGGCTTTCAGCGTAATAAATGCTGAACCTTCTATTGAACACCGGTCGCTATCCGATCTCCAATCTCGCGAACTTTATAGTTTTCACTTCGTTACGATGAGGCAGGCGAGGGCGTTGCCGGCAACTGAACCAGAAGCGGCTTGTCTCAAGAGGCGGCTTCATGGAGACGCTGGGGGACGAAGCGAGCCTTCAAGCCAATTCAGAGTTACATGTGGGAGCATTCCGTACGGCGAGCCAGGAGCGTACGAAACGTTTGCGCCTGAATTTCTGATCTTTGTTTAATGCATCTTTGGTTTGTGCACCCTGTTCAGAAGATCAACTGCATTTTTTAGAAACTTCTCCTTCTTTTAAAAGTTTATTTATTGCAAATAAATCAAACACACATTATACATTAATCATTACTACTTTTTTGCTCATCTCTAATTTTAATAATAAATTGTTGGTACCTCTACAATAATAATTACTCTCGCAAAATGAACTAAAACTAAAGTAACTCACGTACACTTATTTTCTCATTTCTAAAAACTGATTTAATTACGTTCCAAGAAAGATTATATGTCATATTGACCACAAATAGTCGTCAAAATTATGTAATTTTTCATGAATTTTTTTTGTAATCAGTGTAAGAGATCATTGCATTTATATTTTCTTGGTCATCCTCGGGTTTCCTTGGGTCTCCTCGGGTTCCTATTTCTACATTCCGTGGTTCTTTTTGGAAGAAGCGCCTTCGGTTTCATGCTTCTGCTTAGGAGACTTATTCTAATGCTGCAAAGAAAATAATTATAACAATAATGTCAATAAGCACTCACAAACTACACGCTAACCTCACAGACTAACGCATGTAAATATTCAATAAAAAAAACTACACATTTACAGGGCCTCAGTGAGATGGAATTTTGAAAGTTAGGAAGAGTTTTCGCTTTTATTATATATTATTAATGTGACATTAAAGTACAACTAGAGGGACATTATTTTAAATATAAGTTTCTCTGGGAGTTATTTGATTTAACATACACTACAAATATCCGTCCTTAGTTTCATTCGCTGTATTGTTGTTCGTATATCGTACGTTCGTAGCTAACTAATATCAATGTTTGAGGACATGTCGACTTCTGCGAAGTTCAGGCGAAATTTCGTCTGCCGTTTTAGAAAGCCCGACAAGTCTGTATCACACTTGTTTTTTCGGAACCTCTTCCCTCTGGGCCATCCTTGTTGCTTCATTGTTTGAAGAACAAAAGAGAAGCTAAGATTAACAGTTTTTCTACTTAAAAAACGCTCATGTACCAGGTTTGGCAGGTAAGGTGCCATAGAGCACTCTTACATATTTGGAGTTCGGGAATAAATATTGCAAAATGATGCTACTAGATAGTCCAACAATTCTTCTGCGCGCGGATGGGTGCGACGACAGTGAACGCACGCGGCGAGAAGCAAAATTAATTCGGGATCTAATGGGTTGTAGTTCATTAAAATGTTCAATTAAAATTCATTGAATTGTTACTTTCATTGTCTCTTTAGTTTATCTCTACATTATAACCACAATATTTTTCTGTGAAAAAGATTGTGGTTATAATGTAGTAATTAAATTAATGTAGAAAATAAGTTAATGTAGTAATTAAACCCGTTTTCGAAAACCCTCTAGTCTTTGAATCATACGTGTCCTTCGAAGCAACCTCCGACTCCTGTGATTTCGTTGCGACGGCCGAAGTCGCGTGGGCTGTGGCCAGATTCCTCCGGCCGTCGCTGCTCCGCCCAGGGGCGGACGTCGTGTCGCCCCGTCGTCGTCCCACAAGCCCCGCCCTGCTCCACCGCTCCGACTCCTCCCTCGCCCCTCCTCGTCCTCGGCACGCAGCGGCGCTCAATCCACGGGGCGCGGGCTGTTGACGCTTTAACGCGTCGCGTCAGGCGCTCGCAAACAGCCTCTCTACACCCGTTCGCTCGTGCGTGGTTATTCCAGATCGGGCAGGCATATGTGAGGGTTTATCTTCTTATTGTTTTATAGACGATTAAGCCGCAGTCAGTGCTAAGTGCGAAATTTGTATTTATTATTGGACATAGTTTTGATATTTTTGCATGAGCTTTTTCTGCTGTAGATTTGATGTGTTGCTTCCAGTTTAGTTTAGTGTCAAGTAGAACTCCTAAGTATTTCACTGGTGTATTTCTATTTATCCATTCTAGATTTATGTTTTGAAAGCAGAGGAGGGGTGGTTGAGGAAGTTTGCAGAGTGTAAAATTTTTTTCTTGAGTTTTAGATGCGTTTATCTCTATTTTCCATTATTGCACATTCAATGAAATTATTTAGGTCAATCTGTATGTTGTCGAAGGCGCAGTTAATGTCTAAATGAGAGGTAAAAAAGTGCTATGCCGTAAAAGGCAGTTTCTGTTTAATCTGACTGTGGTAAATCCGACATGTAAACAGAAAAGAAAAGTGGAGAAAGGCAAGGAGGGACTCCTGCATTAATTTGAAATCTTGAGTGAATACGTGCTGAGAGGCTTGGAGTTAATACGTACAGAAAAATATCTATTTTTTAGAAAACTTCTGGTTTGATGGAGAAGATACTTGGGAGTCCCTAGTTGGTGCACTTTGTACAAAAGACCTTCATGCCAGAGTTTATCAAAGGCTTTCTCGCTGTCTATGAAAATTGCAATTGTGTATTTCTTGCTGTGAAATGCATTTGCAATGTATTCTGTTAATCGGAGCAGCTGGTGGATGGTGCTATGTTGTGATCTGAATCCGAAGTGAAAGTCCGGGATAGCGCTAATTTTAGTTAGGTATGAAGATAATCTGCTGTGAATTAATTTTTCAAATACCTTAGCGATTGTGGGTAGGCGACTTATTGGTCTGCAGCTTGTAGGAAAGCGAGGATCTTTGCCTGGTTTACAAAAGGGTAAAAGTATAGAAAATGTCCAATGTTTTGGAAAGTAGCCCAGTCTTAGTCAGGAATTAATATTACGGGAATATTTACGTGAAATGTAAATTTGAAACCTCCCTCCATGTATTAATTTTCCCGAATATGATTCCCAATTTCCATTCTTAATTTCACGAAATGCGAGAGAAAAATGTAATAGTAGTGGCCGGCCGAAGGTAGTACAGAACTACGTTCAAAGCAGAGCCTCTGGCGCTGGTGGAGCGATCGGCTCGAATGGCTGCGAGTCAAATGCACTGAACGCGCGAGTGCAAAGGGTAAGAGTAAATCAAGTGTCAAGATTTACTCTTGCTCTTACCGGTTCCAGCGCCCGTGGCTCGCGGGCACGTTATGCCGCGGTACCTTTTGCGGCAGTCTTTATTTCTGTGAGACTGTGCAATTATTGTTTTGTGTAAAATCTTTAATAGAACATGTCATGATTGTGATGTTGTTCAACTATAAATGTTGAGGAATTTTTTGATGTTATTAATTTGTATAACCTTTCGAAATTATTCTATTGTACTATTTATTACTAGCGGCCAGCTGCAACACAAATACTGTTGAACAAAACCAACAAAATGTTTTTTCAAGACGTAGCACGCACACTGCTCAAGATCAGAGAAGAACAACAAATAAAATACTCTCAAATAACACTAATAAATTAAATATTTAAAAACCAATCTTCATGAATACTACATTAATATAGTATGCGATATATACGGAACAGCAAGTCTTTACATGCCAACATTATCGGAATGTTGCTGTTCCAGAATGCAACACGTGAATGGCAAGGGCGCGCGACCCCCTTTCTTGGAGCCTCGTTGCCGCAAGTCGTTAGCTGTGCCACAAGTACTGAGTACGACAATAATGTCGGTTTGCACAGAGTGAGAATAGAGGGAATAACGCAATCAAATATTTGCATTTCTCAATCAAAAGGTAAACTGTTTCATTGCTTTTGGATTTTTCCCAAATTCCTGGCTACTTAATGAAACAACAGATACCGCTCAAACGGGCGAAGGCTGCATAATTTTCTGTTTGCGCGCTGTGGAATTAGTAATATTGAATTAATATATGTGATGGTTTTTGGATTGTTTCTGAGTTCATAGGTATTGGACAACACCATAGACATTTCTCACATGGTCGGAGGCTGCTTAGTTTTCTTTCAATTCTATGCGAATTGGAAATTAGTAATATAGATTAATATTGCCGGAAGTCTCTTATAACAAAACACGTTTGAGATCGAGCTGTCTTCTGCACTTATTAATTAATAGGTCAGTCCAGTAAACAAATTATAAATGAAATGAATGAATGAAATAAAAAAAATGTAGTGGACAGATGTGATAGCAAAATGGTCACCATGAGTGATATATTGAAGATTCTGAAAACAGTCTATACTGAGGCTTTCGGTGTCGCTTGGTCGCCGTTCTGTTCTCGCTGATCATCTTCGATCCCAGACTGGCTCGTATACTCCGTCGCTTCGCTTCGGTGCCTGTTCCTCGCGCCGATCGCCCACGCCGTGGCGTGGATCGCTCGACCGGAAGCCTCGCCCCCGACTCCGTTCCTCGCCCCCGACTCCGTTCCTTGCCCCCGCCTCCGTCTCTTGCCCCCGCCTCCGTCACTTGCCCCCACCTCCGTCCCTTGCCCCCACCTCCGTCCCTTCCCCCGCCTCCGTCCCTTGCCACCGCCTCCGTCCACGCCCCCGCCTCCGTCCCTTGCCCCTGCCTCCTTCCCTCGCCCCCGGTCTCGCCCCCGGTCTCGCCCCCGCCCCCGCCCCGCCCCCGCCCTCGCCCTCGCCCTCGCCCTCGCCCTCGCCCTAGCTCTCGGCCCAATCAAAACGGTTACGCTTCCCACCCACCAGACCACCCCCAACGTCGCAGAAAGTATAATTCCTATCTCTGTTCTTAAACTTATTTCTGTTTTGTTTTCTTTCCTCCCATCATATCTCATTTGTCGCAAATTGTTTTAAAATATTTAATTTACCAGTGAAATAATTCGTATTAGTTATCATTACTGACTTATCTACGGACGACGTTGACATTTCCGGGCCTCTAGAATTATTAAAATTTTGGTTATTGTATCGAACCTGTTGGTGTATAGAATTTTCTCTTCTCATTTTCTCATGTACTTTTATTTTGAAATATTACTATACTAGAAACACGTGCTCTCTCTCCTTCCTCCCGCTGCTTCTTTATTACCTTCCTTTATCTCTTCCTCTTTCTTCGTGTTTATTTATCTCTTTCCCTATCGATCCTTACTCTCTCCTTCTCAAAGCACACAACTACCCATTTTCACAATATCATTCCACAACTTACTACCATCCTCCGCTCATTACCCAGATTCTTTCATTTCCAACACGTACTTCTCTTTCGGCAGGTTCCCCACCACACCCACGCGATTTCCTTTCGATATCAATCATAGCATTCTGTCGCAGCCTTCTTGATCTACTCCTGTCCGCGGGAGTTGCTCTCGCAATCTTTCCGGCTGCGCCTACCGAGTCGAGCAGCCGTCGCTCTCCGCCCCCGCCGCCTCCGCCTCCACCTCCACCTCCTCCGGCCCCGCCGTCCCGCCCAGTGGCCAGCACTCCGGCGCGCCTAATGAGCGTGAATATTCAGAGAGCGGCGCCGCGCCCATTACGCGCTAACAAATCGGGCGCAGCGTTGCGGCTGATTACAGGCCGCGTGCCGGGTTCGAGGCCCGCGTCAGCCCCGCCCCCTCCGCCGCCGCCGCCGCCGCCGCCGCCGCCGCCGCCGTCGCGCTCCGCTGCCAGCGAGCAACGAGCACTCCGGAGGCGGGCTGCTCCCGGCGGCGCGGTGGCGAAGGCAGGGCCGGGGCCGGGACCGAGACCGGGACCGGGAGCAGACCGCCCTGGAACGGCACCGCTGGTGGCGGAGGGCGCGGTGGAGACGGGGGAGGTGGAGGAGGCCGTAGGCAAAGACACCGATTTTGCCGGGAGGTACAACTCTTGTTGGTGGGAGCGGGGCTGCAGGGCCGATGAGGTCGATGAATGTGACGGGGCCAGCGAGGGTAGTGCAGGCGGTGGGGGCGATGGAGGAGGGGGGTGAGTGGAGACGGTGGCGGTGAGAGACAGCGAGAGTTGGAGGAAGTGGGGGGCGACGGGAGTGGTGAAGTCAGCGGTTAGGGAGAAAGTAGTGGTTAGGGAGAAGATGGCGGGAGTGGAGAAGGTGGCAGGAATGGCGAGAGTGACTTAAGAGTCGCGGCGGCGCGGGCGGCGAGTATAAAGAAGGTGGCAGGGTCGGCAGAGTTACCGAGGGGGGGTGCTTTGCGAGCGGAGGAGACATTTGCAAGGGCCAGAAGAGAGCCAGGGCGTGGTGGCGAGTGTGGGAGTGAGAGAGGCGAGGTAGGGAGCAGTGGAGATTGGGCTGCTAAGACGAGCCACCAGCGCGGCGGACGGGGGTTTGGCGGAGGCGGCGAAGACGGTGCCTTCGAAGAAAGAAGAGATCTCGAGAAAACAAAGAAAAAAGTTTGCAGCCAACGGATTAAAACAAGCAAACGGAAATGAATTGCGTAACTGGCGAATTCGGTGAACGTGATGCGGGAGGAGCAGTAGCTCTTTAAGTGGCGGAGAGGAAATACGAGATTAAGTGATGGTAGGGATTCTTCAAGTTGAGTGATGTGGAAGGTGAAAAAACAGGTTTGTCGATAATCGCGATAAAAACACGATTTTTTGAGTGAATTTCTTGCGCAGGAATGGTCAATCAGAATGTCAGTCCGTCTAGATTTCAAGGTTTCAACAGCCAGTTATTAGTCAATCCCCTGTATTAACAACTAAATATTAAGTCTCAATAAAATATTGTTAATACTGGTTGTTTCAATATATGTAAAAATCTAACGTTTTGGTCAGCAAGTATACAGATTCTAGTTCTTTCCTGGATGGAAATACGTTCCAATAACCAAAAATATCTACCAATAACCTACCAAAAATAGGAATCAATAACATCGTGCAGGAAGCGACGTGATATGAAAACTCTCAAAAAAAGAAGTCTTGGAAATAAACATTTATTGTGATGCAGGCTGTAAGTACGGGAAGCATTACCGGTATTACTTTTTGCATAATGCTTTTCCTTCTTTTGGAAATTTGAATGCATTGTAAATAAATTTTCAAAATATTTTTCATTAGATATATAATGTGAGTATATTATCTTATTATTTCCCTTTTAATTTAAGCCAGTGAATATTAGAGCAATGTTAAAGGACGAACTGCGATTTTGTTTAATCCTTCGAAAAACTAGGGATATGTATCTTAATTTTCATCTCATGAATTGAAATGAATTTTTCTTAAAAAGAGGAAGGTTTAGAGAAGGTCAACGAGAAGAGAACCAAAACGTTCGAATTCTATACAGAAAAAGAAGGCAATCGGATAAAGAGAAATAGATGATGCTAAATATCTGTGCACTGATTTGTTGCAGTTTGTAAGTTATCTTATATGTTAGCATCTCAACGATTTGATTACTTCATTAAAAAATTGGATAAATTGGGAAAAACGCTTATTTGAATTGTGGATACAAGCTTTTCTTTGGTAATTAACTTTTATACTCTCTGTATTAATGAATATTCATGTTAATAATTATAGTTTAAAAAAATATATAGAGCATATCAAACATCTTTATTGAACGAGTTCATATGTGTTTTCGGGTTGAACTTGCTTTCTTCTGAAAGAGAATGGAAATTATTATATTATTATATTATTGTAATCTATATTATTATTATTATTATTATTATTATTATTATTATTATTATTATTATCATCATATTAGATTCTAAATAAGCGATTTCCAACACACTTCTTGCATCCAACCCTTGAATATTGTTTGCTCTATTAATCACTTTTTATTTTTTCTCCACAACGAACAGCGTACATAACTCAAAAATTGCGCAGTTTCCAATTCTTATTGGAGGTACATCCGCTCTGAGTAGCTTTGTTTCTAATATTCATGGTTGTTAATGGTTACAAAAAGGTGGTCTGTTGATCGTTCATTTTTTGTTTAAAGAACTGACATTACATTTCCAAAGTACTTATTTTCTTGAGGGATATAGTAATGTTGTGGAAACATAGTGACAATTTTCTGAGTTTTCTAAATTTCTTAACAATGATTAGGAAAGAAGAGGAGCGCATTTGTTATTTATTATTTATTATTAGGTTTTTGTAGCTGTGTATGCCATATTAGAAAAAAATATTTTTCTTTTGTAATCAATGGCATTTTTATCTTGATTGTAACAATCTGTCCCTAGATCAACTTCGATCATTGACCCTCAATTGACGCTTTAATTTGCATTGACCCCTTTAAAATTACCTCCAATCTCATCCGGGCGATAACATATCCTTTGGTAATCTTTTTCTAAATGTATCAATGTGTGGTGTCGATTTTTGTTTACATTGCAGAATTTCTCTCTTACAGGTGAGGCTGATTTCCATCTTTGCATTAGTGACGCGTGATAAGAAAGAACGCCATAACCAAGAAAATGTGAGTTTTCAGCTTTTTGATTTTGTATATTTTACTTTGCCTCTTCATAACTCCGACAATTCAAAAAGGGAAATACATTTCATATTTATACTTGTGACGTAGGAAAGAACGCATTTAACGAGGCGTTCATCACCAATTATAGATTCTTCTTTCTCATCTCTTTGCTGCCATTCTCTAATTTTAATTAAGGGGTTTCTTACAAGAACCAAACATGTCTAAATTTGCACATTTTCTACAAACGGCGCTATCTGCTGGGACATTTCCTTTCGGCAAGTGCCAAATACATTGAAAGGCATAAGGCGGGGAAAATCGTAAATGCATTACCACGCACGTCTACGCTATGAAGTTTTTGATGCCTTCCCCGAAAAACCCGAATTTTTATCGCTAAGAACCCTCATTCTACAATACCTTCTTATGATCAACTTATATTTGCATTTGACGTATTACATATTTTATAGTAAATAAATAAAACGTACAAGAGGAATTAAATTATAACTTTAATAAAGCCTTTATACTTATTTTATTTTATATTAAATTATCTACGGGGCTTGGTAGGTCTCTCATCAAAATGACGTATAAGTTTCTCAAATTGCATGTTAAAAAGCAGAAAAGCAGGGTTTGAACATATTTCCGGTAGTAATATGTATGATTGGGGTTATTACGTAAGGCTTAAGGAGGCCCTTTCAAAATTTTCAGGGGGAATATTGCCTCCCCTTTTTACCTTTCCCGCATCCTTTCCGCAAGTCTTGCTTCATCAATAGGCATTCTCCTACACGGACTAGTAAACAACTTTTGAAATTTTTGAATACTACACTTTGGACCCCCAAAAAATTACCAGCAAGTAAACTAACTTCATATTTGAATGGGAAAGGAGTTCATGTTCACATTTATAATGAAACAAGGTGTTTTTTGCTAAGAATATAATCAACAAAAGTTGAGTAATGAAATTAATTATCACTTATTAATGGTAGCTCAAAGTTGAATTATCTATTAAAAATGAAGAACGAGGAAGGGACCAATATTTCAAAGTTCGACTCATTGTATTTTCACGTTTATAAGAACATTTCGAGAAAGGTGTAATGTGCAGTGTAATGTTTGGCTAGTAGAAGCAACTAAAGTAGTGAAAGTTAATAGAATTCAGCTGAAAGAGGGAATTTCTCTGGCAGAATTAATTTAAGAGATACACACAAGAACTTCTTGGGCCACAGTTTAAATGAAGCTGTTCCTTAAAAAGGCTTCTTAGGGGTACACGAAGTTTTGAACAATGGTTAATTATCATCTTAGGTGTTGAAAATGACTATTTTTTACTATTTGACTACGTTGACTAATTTTCAAATATTGCTAATCTTACAATTTTTAAAATTTATTTATGTTAAACTTTTACTCATCTTTCAACTATTCATAGTTAAAATGACGGGAAGAGATTTTGGAACTCAAGAAAACGTGCGCAGATAATCTTTTCCCCCCTACGTCACATAAAGTTGTTACTGCTTTTTTTTTACTGAATAAATCTAAATCTAAAACGTATTTTAAGTTAACTCAATGAAATAAGATTACTTCCTATGTTTATAAAGGATAATGTTATCTAATGCAGACGAGTGGGACTATTTATTGCACAAGACTGTAGATGTTGATGAAGCCCAGTTTTCCAAATAATTGAGCGTGACAATGCCCGCGTGACGCGCAGAGAAATTACCTGTGGCCTTGCGTAGCTCAGATTCCACGGCGGGGGCGTGTGAGCACCACCGCGAACAGTGACGGTCGTTTAGCGCGCGGCTGAGGCGGGAGCCAGCTGCCGAGCGTTTAGCAGATCAGCAATCGTCAGCAGCTCGGCGGATGCGGCGGCCGGCGACGGCGACAACGGCTGCGTGTGGCGAGAAACCGTGAAGAGCGATATTCCGCTATCCACACGGCCAAAAATTCACTCCACGGTCTGATTTTGCTCCTAGTGATTCTTCTTATGTTCAGAAAGAAGTGAGGAGTGGAGCAACATGTAATGGATTAACCGGCGTATTGTGTTGAAAATTTGTCTTTTGTTAGAACTTCTAGAAGCGCAGCTTCTGGGAAAGCTTAAAATGGTTTAAAAATAATCTCTAGTAAAGAAGCGTATTTTCTAGTAAAGAAATGAAGAAAATTTATCGTGCCAGTTCACATCTGTCGTCGTTATCGTAGTGGGCAATCGCCATCATCTTGTTTCTTGTCGCATGATGATTATTGAAAGAATCAATATTTAGAGCAATACTTTAATGAAAACGTGTTAATATCAAAAGTGACTTTTATAGCATCTACAAATTTGTCTTCATATGTTTTATTCACCAGATGTGTAACTTAAATGATTATCTAAAAATATCTTCCCTCCGTGATGTAATAATGACTAATAAATAATGCCCAAGTATGGAGCCTGTATGGAGCTCGGATGCTGTCCATGAAACAAATCAGAAGCAACAGTTCTGGAGATGTTTTGCACTTGTGAAGGGGAGAACGTTTTCACTGTGCGCCTGCGTGACGTTGGCGCGGCGTGCCTACGAGATTGCACGCCGACCTTTCGTGATGGATTTCCATAGCAGTCGGCGCGGTGATTGCGCACCCCCGCGCTTGCCCCTTTCTCTCTCTCTCTCTCTCTCTCTCTCTCTCTCTCTCTCTCTCTCTCTCTCTCTCTCTCCCTCCCTCCCTCCCTCCCTCCCCCCTCTCTCTCTTTCTCTCTCTCCATCCATCTCCCCCCTCCTCTTCCTCTCCCGCAAGCTACCGTCACCGTCTCATTCTCTGGCCCATCCTACTTCCACCGTCGCCGCTTTTGCCTCCGCCATCGTCTCTCCTTCTCCACCCCCCGCCTCCACCCACACCCCTTCTCCGCTCCCACCCTCACCCTGCCCCTACCCTACAAACGCCACTGCCCTTCACCCGCCCATGCCCCTCCCCCCAGCCCCCGGCCATGCCTCTTTCTCCATCCCCACGGTTACTCTCGCCTCTGCATCCTTCCCTGCCTCCAACCCCAGCCCCCGTCCCTGCCCCTGTACCCGCCTCTGCCCCAACCCCTTTAACCGCCCACCCCCGCTTCCATCCCTTTACCCTCCCCGTCCCTTTCTCTGCCTCGTCTCTTCCCCTGCACAGTCACTTCCCGCCCCGTCTCTTTCCCCGCCCCGTCCCTTTCCGTGCCCCGTCCCCTTGCACCGTCACTTCTCGTTCCGTCACTTTCCCCGCCCTCGTGCCTGTCCACGCCCCCGCCACTGTCCCCACCCCTTCCCCCATCCCCGCCCCACCACAACCTCCGCTACCACCTCCGTCACCACCACAGCTACCCCCACCGCCATCACCGCCACCATCGTCTCCGCCACTTTCATCGTCACCATCACTGCTACCGCCACCGCCACCGCCACTGCTACCACCACTGCCACTGCCATCACCATCGCCACCTCCACCGCCACCGCTACCACCACTGCCACTGCCATCACCATCGCCACCTCCACCGCCACCGCCCTCCGCGCCGTTCCGCCAGATTGCAGTAATGAGCACTTGACCCCCGCGCCTGCTGTTGGTTTTCGATGGCCGGTTGGCGTCGGCGACCGCTTATAACGAGTACTTCTTAATACGTGCGGGTCGGGGTCAAGGACCGGCGAGCCAGCAGGAAAATGGGTGGGCGCGATCAGCTTCTCTTTCCTCTCGGGAGATACGTCTTGAGAGCTCCCACATTACGATTAAGGGCACGAGAAATATCGCCTTTTTATCATGTTCGCTACATCTGAACTCGCATTTTATGAATGATGAAAAAAATAATATTTTATGTAACGTAGTTTATGGTTGAGAGAGTCATGTGGCACTTCGTAACGGATGGTTTCTTCCTGGTAAGAAAATATCGTAGTATGTCAACCCTAATTGACGTGGGTGGTGTAATATAAATTTGTGCATATAATCACATAAATTCGATGGATACTTTTATTAATCAAATGCCGGGTATTATCTCCTATCCTCTGACATAAATTCTAATATTGCACTCTCTAATAACAGATGATCATGCCGTTAACCCACGAGTTATTCGTCTACAGTAAATTTAATCCTAGTGCTTGTGATCTTGGAAATGGTTCTGGAGACAGTACTTGCTCCACCATGGATTTTTATGCTGTGAAGAAACCGAAAAATAAAGATTCTGCAATGCTAGTTAGACGACTGTAGTCGTAAATAGGATTGCAAACGATTATTTGTACACTCGCTACAATACTGAATCTGTCGTTCCTTATACAAAAATTATGCTTAAAATAATCGTACATCATTATTTTTGCAAACTTTTTATTGATAATTAATTGTCTTTTGCAGTATTTTTGTTTCTTTTGTAATGTTTGCTTTGTTTAATTGATTCGCTACTTTCGTCTTTCGGGAATGACTAACAAAGAACTCAGTATAGAAATATTTAAAAAATAGATGTAGGGGATTCATTTAGTTTACGTTACATTACTACTTGTTTTTATAATATTAAGTGCGATTTCTTGAATCTTGGTTGACATGTACATTATTGTGGTAGTAGAGATAACACTCCACAGCTTTAGCATTATAACACAAAGAAGCCCGAATCTACTTTGCGTGAAATATTCCGGGGTTAAGAAGACAAATACGTAGATATTTGACAGAAATCGTGTTAATAATTCTAAGAAAATTTGCTAAATCCATTTCGCAACTTTCTAGCTTTCTTCATTTGAAAAAAGGGCAATCCTGAAACGGGATACTTACTTATTTGAGCACTGTTCGAAAATAACGACAGCAACGACAGGTTGAATATTACCTTCAACTTCAGTGCTCAGAAAAGTATCGACCTAGAAATGTTTAAATTTCTACAAAATCGTATCAAGGGAAAAAATGGGAATGAGCATACACGACTTACTACTATCTCTGGGAAATTTCATAGTAATTCCAGTAATTCTGTAGGTCGATAAGTTTACATTCGCGCACGAGCTGAAAATAGAGCAAACAAACCCTTACGTGGAAGTGCTCATCGTAGCTGACAAAACCTCATTAAAAAAGAGGGCATTGAAGAAAGGACCATTAAATTAAAATTAATATGGCGAATCACAAGAACTGGTAAGTGAAGAATGTCCGTCCGAGAATAACACTAGCGCCTAAAGCATTTCTAGAATTTTTACCAATATGAATATTCCCCCATCGTTCTGGCCTGACTTGAAGTCCTGCGATTTTGAAACATTTTTTTTAATTTTGGGAGTTGTTTATATAAAGTTCCAATTTCCTTTCGTTGTCAATTTTTTTTCAAAAATTTCTAAAGAGTATTCTTTAAATTTCTTGTAAGTATTGTAAACACAACGCGGGGCGCCAGCTTCAGTTCCTGCAACGTGGTTGGATGGAAGTGTTGGGAGGTCATGAATTAGTACACTGAATCATTGGTAACAAACTTGGGTATATTCCTGGCACCATCAGCTGCCAGGGAAGTTACAGGTCGCTAGAGGGCGACATAGGTTACTTCTGAAATCTACTTTGCGAGCTCGTAACTTGAACCATTAAAAAACAAATTTTCTTAAAACTAACATAAATGACTTAATTCTAACAATACATGCATCACTCTGTCTACTATGTACAAGGCCTGAGCGCGGCCGCTTTTAATCTCTCGCCAGAATGTCCTGCGAGGGAGCCCCGCGTCATAACTATCACCGCTGGCTGATGGTGGCTCCGGGGACCGGCCGGATGGCGGTCCTCAGGGGCGAAGGCGGCGGGCAGTCTCAGGTCACCGACCTCCCACGGGGTGTTCCTCCTCAGCTGGCAGCGTGGCGCGGCGACGGAGTCGCCAGATCGTGCGGGCTCAGTCAATCCAGGGTACACGGGCGCTGGCCGTAGTTCAATGCGGGCATGAATGGGCCCGATATGGCGTTAGGCGGCGGAGGCAGATGGGCTTACGCGGAAATTACGCGGGATCTTGCCATCTCCCGCCCAAGTTTCCTCCGTGGCCAATCTACGGTGCCGTTTTAAGAATATCTTCCTACGAAGAATTCTCTAAGAATAATACTGTCTTTCTAAGAATGTCGTTCTGCTAGTAACGTCCTAATAATAATAAACTTCGAATGCCGTTTTAAGAATGTCTTCCTACGAAGAATTCTCTGAGAATGTCTTTCTACTAGTAATGCTCTAATAATAATCTCCACTCTGAGAACGTCTTTCCACTAGTAGCGTCCTAATAGTAATAATCCTCCTCTCTGAGAATGTCTTCCCACTAGTCACGTCCTAATAATAATAATCTCCTCTCTGCCCATCTCGCGTTCAAGTAAGTTCTCTTTCCCCCTCCCAAAACGTTTCCAAATCTGTGGATTTGCCCCTTCCCCCATGATGAAACTTCCCATTGGCTGAGAGCAATTGCGTTTTAACATTATAGTTCTCCAATCGAGTTGCAGTTTTTGTGGAATTTTCCAGGGAGATCTCTCTTTCTATCTTGGGCCTCCCTCCTCTCTCTCTCCTTTGTGAGTGATTCCAGAAGCTGCTTTCGCAGCTGTCCGGGCACGTGTTCAAGCGGTGGCGTATTCTTCTGGGCCATAAACTGTCGGCGAAGGCTGATCGGCACCCTGCGACGGCTAAGTTCTAAATAACCCCTTTGGGATTTGAGTTTCTTACGCGGGCGCGTGGCAAAAAGGGTGCGGGGGCGCGTATTGTTCGTTGGGGGTACCCGGTGGCTCGGACGGTGGCGTTTACGAGGGGTCATAAACGTGTCCGCGGTTGGTACAAGCTCTGTCAAGTAGGGGGCGCGGCCTGGTGGTCGTTAGGGGGGTCTTCGCGACAAAGGCTCCGTCCCGTGACCTACTTTGCCGCGATGGAAGCTATTTCTAGATAGAATTATTACAATACTAGCTGACCCGGCCACGCGTTGCTGTGGCTAAAGTTTTTGTTATATTACATTATAGTAAATAATCTAAGAGGAACAATAAGAGAACATCAGTCACGGAGTCCACTATGCTTTTTCACACAGATGGTATTTGTAAAAAAATATGGTGATCTCCTTATTTGACTTTCTACTACTATAACCCTTTAGTACAATGAAATTATTTACGAACAAAGACGAAAATATTGATGTTGGTATACAAATTCACTGGATTGAGATTTGAAGGGGAAGTACGTTGAACACAATTAATTAAAATGTTCTTACACTTGATATTAAGCAGAAATCAATAGGTACAAAATAAAAATTTATCAGATTTATTATTTCCATTTAATTTTATAACAAATATAAGTACTATTCAATTATAAATACTTTCAATTTCAATTTAATTTAACACCAATCGGTGCACAATGTTTTTGGTTAACCTGTCTTTAGCTAACACAAATAGATTAGACGGTTTCCCAACACGTGAACACGCAACATATAGTTGCCCATGAGAAAAACATGGATTTTCCAAATCTAAACCACAAATAGACATTGTTTGACCTTGAGATTTATTTATAGAAATGGCGAAAGCTAAACGAATTGGAAACTGTAGCCTTTTGAAGGGTATGGTAGAATCTGATGGTATCATCGGAATACGTGGCAGCAGGACCACTTTTCCTTTAAACTTCCCAGCCAAAATGGTTGCTTCAAGAATGTTTCCGGTGATCTTTTTGATGACCAAACGCGTACCGTTACATAATTGAGGTGGATTCAAATTACGGAGGAGAATAATAGGGGAACCAATCTTTAATCGAAGATTATGTGGTGGCATTCCAGGGATATCTAATGAATTTAAAAATTCAATCGGAAAATTTACACTTTCATTTTCATCAACAACAGTATCGATTGATTTAAAAGACATCAGATCGCCTGGAAACAACTGTTGTATCTGGAAGTTAATTTCGTCAACATCAACGTTTTTGGCTGCCAAAATCGCCCGTTGACTAAGCCATTCATGATTCAAATAATTATTCTGTATATCCGGGAAAATACTCTGAATCAATTCATTTTTATCCTGAACAACAGTGCAAAAATTGTCTGGTAGTTTAATGCATTGCGTATTAGGTTGCAGTTCTATTTTACCGTTCCCAATATCTAGTAGTTGTTCGGAAAATATTTGTGCTGATGGATCATTTTGCAATTGTACTCGCATATTTATGGTCAATCGAAGTGTTTCAACACTTCGCCATAAGAATGATTGTTTCAAACATGCATTAATCTCATCCGCGAAAGTAGAGCGAGGTATAACCGGTAATGTCTGCCGGAAGTCACCAGACAAAAGTAAGATAGCACCACCGAAAAGTTTATTATTGCTGTTTAAATCTTGCATAGTTCTGTTTAATGCTTCAAGTGAATATTTGTGTGCCATTGTGCACTCATCCCAAATTATTATAGAACTCTTCCGCAACACTGCAGCTATTCCACTATTCTTTTTGATGTTACACATTGCATCTGGTTTATTATGAACGTCCAATGGCAGCTTGAATGTTGAATGTGCTGTTCGCCCACCATCCAGTAAAGTAGCCGCAATGCCTGACGATGCTACTGCTAATGCGATTTTTTGTTGCGACCGTATTTTGGCAAGAATCAACGATATTAAAAATGTCTTACCGGTTCCACCGGGTGCATCCAAGAAAAAAAACCGCCTTGTTCAGCAGCAACAGCCAGCATAATCCGATCATAAATAATTTTTTGTTCTGCTGTCAGTAATGGTTCACTGTTCATGATAATTGTTGCTAAACTTTCATGGTCATATTGATTTTCTCGTTGTAAATCGGTATTGACTAAGTCGGTGGCTGGACGATTAGGTGATGGCATACCATAATGATTAAGTGGTAAATTTGAAATAAGAACACATAAATCCTCGATCAAGACCAATGCTTCATTGTACATCTCTGGTGTATAATCTATGTTTTGGCATTGATTTGTTTGTCTAATTTGGTGCAATATGTCTTCTGTCATACAATTTTTATATTTTTCCCACAAAGTTTGTGCTTGCGAGGGATAACATGTCGTCAAAATAATTGCAAACAACTGACGAATGTTATTCGGTGTTGATGTCAACGCAGCATCAGCAAGCGTTAAGTCCCAATGGTTATCGTCTTCTAGCAATTGCAGTTCACGACATGCATCGTGGTATGTATTGAATACTCGACCATTAACTGTTCGTAAAAATTCAAAAGACGTTGGTCCGGGAACATTCACCAATAACAAACGTAAATAGAAGCACTCACGTTGCTTTGGATGTACCGTGTAAAGTCTCCCCAATGTCTTAGCTTTGAATATGCCTGTAATGGAAGGATGTGGTTTTCCTTGTTTCCGTGGCTCCCATTTTTTACTGGATTTGTTCCATGTGAAATAACGTGGAACATCACCAAACACCAATGTCTTCGCGAATTGGCCAAAAACATCAGGTTTTTGACACAATGTAAAAAATTCAGTTAGAGTCGTTTTCGGAGCTTCGAACGCTCTTTGGAGAACATTTTTTTCAGTGAAGTATACACGTTGACCGTTTTCAAGATGTATTGCCAGATGTTGGACAGCAGGATCTCTTTCGTGGATGGGAAAGCTGAGAATATGCCAAATAGCTTCATTGCTGCTAATGTATCTGCCCATTTGGTATCGTGCTATTTCGTCATTTTTATTTATGTTTTGTACTTCAAATATGGCCAAATCACTGCCTTTGTTTACATATTTACAAATATACTTAATTGATTTAACAGTACTGCAAAGCTCAACATTGATATGAGCTTTGTAAGTTTTTGAAAGTAGTGGTGAGTATGGTACCACCCACTGATTATCAAACTCAACTTGATTTGGAAAGTTCGGCAGTCGCATTGTAAATGTGTGGCCACCATTCTCAGTACTTCTGCGGCGATACATTGGATAACCATCAATATCCGTGATCGTGTCATTCGTATGCGGCTTTGGGAATTTTTTTTTACATTTTCCATTTTCCATGCACGGTGACGTCATGTTGAAAGCACCGCATGGCCCATGGATCATGTGTTTGGTGACAATATCAAATAATTCTTGATCAATTAATGGGTCTGGAATTTCGGCTGAAATTATTTGATCGATTTCTTCAGGACGGATTCTATCTTTAAGCCAAACCAAAATGTGGGCATGAGGCAAACCTCGCTTTTGCCACTCTATCGTATACAGCCAACAACGTGTGATACCAAAAATTGAATATTTAACAATAAAATCAATTAAGGATTTCAATTTTTGTTTAAACACACGTGCAGTTAAATCATGACGATGAATGGCTTGTTGTCCTGGCAATAGTAAAGTTTGTATCTCTTCCCAATTCGGATTACATGTGAATGTAATAAATAAATCCGGTCGGCCGTAATGACGTACGTAAGTCATCGCATCTTGTATGTATTCCTGCATGTTCCGTGGACTGCCGATGTAGCTTGAAGGTAAAATGAAAGCATTACCGATGTCAATGGGATTTAAATTTCCATCGATGTTTCCAGCAACAGCATCTCGTAAGTGAATATATTCTTCCGATCGTAGTTTTGCCTGGTTGAATCGAAGGAATCGCAAGCGTTCGCTTTCGACCTTAGCATACATATCAACAATGTATTGATATGCATTGTTGCATAGATATATGCATCATATGCATAGATATATAATTAGCAATAAATTAAAATTGCGACTATAATTTGAGATTTAAACTATCCTATCTTTCAAGTTGGATCGAACTGCACATGGTGTGCGAATTTTATTATAATCGGTTAAGTGGTTTAGGAGTCCATTGAGGACAAACATTGTGACACGATATGCATTGTTGCATAGATATATGCATCATATGCATAGATATATAATTAGCAATAAATTAAAATTGCGACTATAATTTGAGATTTAAACTATCCTATCTTTCAAGTTGGATCGAACTGCACATGGTGTGCGAATTTTATTATAATCGGTTAAGTGGTTTAGGAGTCCATTGAGGACAAACATTGTGACACGAGATTTATATATATTAAGATTATTGGCGACGCCACAATATAATTATTACAATATTATTGGTGACGCCACAGTATAGACTAAACTACACTTTTAAAGATGGCATAGGTCCGGTTTCCCCTGGTAACATTGAGTTTTTGAAAAATGCGAATGACTGAAAATTTTTGAACCGCTCCTATAACTACATTTTTGAAGTTACTTTTTTTTGTTGAAATTAAATTTGTTTTCCGCAATTTGTGTCTTACAAAAAGTGTCATATATTGATTAATATAAACGCAATTCTCAATTTTTGTGCCTTTGCGCGCTTAAAATTTGGCGCGTGGTCTGCGAAGAAGTTGGAAATAACGCTTAAAATATGTGCTGTTGTTGCTTCACAAGTTCTAAACGCCTATTTGGCAACCGAAAAAATTGATAAAATGTATAAAAAAATAAAAAAATACGGCGATAGGTCGTCGACGATAGACCGGATGGGAAAAGGGGGGGCAGACGAAAGGGATTAGGTAAATAACTGTAAATAACTAGTTCGAAAACGTTTGTGACATTCTATAGCACCACTAGGTAACCACAGCAACGTTCATTAATGCTGATCAGCCCGAATTTAAATGAGAGGGATAATTTTTGTATGTATAGGAAATCAGATAAAAATTGTACGAATTCACAAATCAAATTCCTACAAACTACAACTTTATAGGGATTCTCCCAACCGAAACGATAGAAGGCACTATTAACATGCAGGTAAAGGAATTGTAGCCAGTTGGCACGGACTAACGCCTCACACACAGACGCTCAGATGCCGCGTATCGTCAAGTGCGGCTTCTAATGGCTGGACATCGTCCCAGTTGCAGCCGCCTGCGAAAGATTACCTCCACTCCTGAAAGCCAAGGGCAGAGCTCCTATTTATATCATTGTCATATGAAGACACAAAGATCCAGTCCTGCATCAAACCTGTCTCCAGTATTCAAAATGTCCAGTATCAAACAAGAACATTGAATAAAAATTCTGGCGTTGTCATGTGAAGTGAAAATAAACACAATCATTTATTTGCATTGATATATTCCTCATTAATTTTTGACAAATTTCCATCCACGGTTGGGATATGAGTTTTCTGCAGGAGAAAATCTGTTTGGTAACAATTTTGAATATTTTGAGTGTTTAATGTGTAGTATGTTTAATCCAAGTATCGTTGTTCACAATTACTGTATTATTCTTACAAATACCAATATTGCTTATCCCCAAACTTTCATTACTTCTGAATTCGGCTTCTGGTTACATCTTGGACATCTGCCTTCCCCTTCAGCTTCCGCGGCCTGCTACTTCTTTGTCTTTTTTTAATTGTCTTCCTTCTCTGCACCTGCTAACGCTTTTCCACACTTCTGCAACGCGACTGGCAGTTCCACCAGTTTCGCTTCGACCTTCACTGAAGACCTCCCTGCCTTCTTGCCTACTCTACTTCCACCACTGCTTCGGTTGCCACCGCCTGCACCATTGCTGTCCCGCCACTGTCACCGTCACCGGCGCCATCACTTCCACCACCACCACCACCACCACCACCACCATTGATGCCGCCGACCCCACAGTCACCATCGAATCAGTTTCCCCCCCATCCCAAACCAATTTCCGTACCGCCATCACACCACCACCAGCACTAGCACCACCTCCATCTCCACCACCAGCGTCACCGCCATCACCACCACCACCACCACCACCATCGCTGCCCTCGTCACAACCACCACACATGCCAATGCTACCTCCACCTTCACCGCCCCTCTGTCACTATCATCGCTTCCGCCTCCATCAGTACTTCCACCGCCACACCCACCATATTGCTACAGCCACCATCGTCACACTTCCCGAGGCTAAAAGTGCCATCTCCACTTAAACTTGCACCACCCAAACAAGCTCTGCTGCCGCGTAATCCTTCTCGGAGCTACTTTCGTAACTACATCTTCCTATTTCGCCGCCATCTCCGTCTACCCGTCTTGTTCCCTCGCCGCTTCCTTCACCACCACCACCATCACCATCACCACCATCACCATCACTACCGCCGCCCCCTCCTCCTCCAGCAGCGCCACCTCCACTCGCAGTCCTAATTGAAAACAAAACGGCGCGTCGCCCGTCTGCCAGCGCGACCGAAATACGCGCCCCGTCCGTAAGCCGGCGTGAAGCGGAGCGGCGGCCCCGCAGCGGCAGCGGAGGCCGCGACGGAGAATGGATTTAATCGCAGGCGCCTCGGAAATAATATCAACAAAACCACCTGGGAAAAGGTCCATTGTCCAGGCCATAATCGGAAGGACGGCCGAACGGCAAAGTGTGAAACTGAGCTGTTTCCGCCCCTACTCAGCTGGTTCGAAGACCACGTTGTTTGAGCCACAATGATAAATTGAAAAAAATAAACTTATTCGTGAAGATCCGTAATTATTTTTAAGCTATTCGTAGAGAAAGTTGTGGATCCCTAACTGGCTGAATTTAGTTCTGAGACAGCATTGCCGATTTCTCTGCAGTGACTCTGGCCAGGCGTCCTACGGTTCGAGTCCTGATTTTGGCAGATTTTGGACACTAGCCCCCCTCCGAAGGAACATGGTGGTGACTGGCTGTTCTAATCCTTAGTTTTACGCCGTTTCTCCGATCAACACTAGGCAAAGGCAGAGGACGGGCGCCCTTAATAAACGGGCCACGGACCGCGCGTGACCTTTCCTTCCTCTTCCTTATCCTATCCTCACTCCTTACTTACACATGCCCTAAACTACACATAGGAGATTAGTCGGAAGCTTAGAGCTTGTGTCGATTGGGGCACTGCACCGCCGGGGAAGATCGGGAACCGGGAATCCCCTCGCAAGCCGACGTGAAGGTGATTTCTGGTGATTTAGTTCTTTTGGATACCCCCACTCCGTAGCATACATGCATGATGAGAACAGAGTTAAACTTCGAAATCTACGAAAACAAAGCTTACGAGTCAATAGGCCCGTTGTGAAGGGACTTCAGTGCTTTAACATACAGTTCAGAGGATGGCTATTAAATGTTGGGATCCAGTATGAAGCTATATTCACTTTTTAGACAATGGTTTCCAAGAACAAAATGATCAAATACGTCAAGCTAGTGTATTGCAATTGCTGTAATCTGAGAGTTTTATCTGCACCCTAAAACTTTATCTTTACTCTGTCTAATCTCGTAAACGAAACAACTAAATAAAAGTCCTTTTGTATTGTAAAATTGATAAAAATAGTGCAAAAATAAATTCCCTTAAATTACATAAAATTGATTCGTTCTTGAGATCTACCTTTTTGTTCTCCTAAATGGATGCTAAATATTTAGTATTTGTAGTCATGTTTCTTGTTGTGGTGTTTGAGACATCAATGTTTCGTGTTAAGGGGCCGTCCATCAATTACGTAACGCAAATTTGGAGTATTTTAAATACCCCCTCTCCCCCATGTATCGCATACGTTTGGTGCCGTATTTTTCGGTGTTCATGCAGTGCACATTACGTAACTGTCGGTTTTTGGCAGAAGTAATTTTTTTAATCTTGCAGATTGCAATAAACGATGAAAATATATGTCCGTTTATTGTAACAACTTCTACTAACTTTAAATCTTTAAATCTTTTAATTATTTAAAACAAATTAATTAGATAATATTTTAATGTTTTAGAATAACTCTCTGTACAGTTGTGAAAATTATATAGAATGAAACTACATATTTTTGCTTTCTCGCATATTTGTGTTTATAATTTATTAAAGGGTTATCCAAAAAGTCAGGAGCATACTTATAATACGTGATCGACATAGTAATTAGAAATTAATTCACGCTTGGACACTACAATCTAAATTTACTTATTTATTTAGTCAAAAAACATTAAAAAACTATGTGACGTATGGGGAAGAACATTATCTGCTGTTTTCTTGAGTTCCAGAATCCCTTCTCGTCATTCTAACTATAAATAGTTAAAAGATGAGTAAAAGTTTAAAATAAATAACAATAAATGTAAAAAACCGATTAGCAATATTTGAAAAAATAGACATTTTCGTTTCCGAGTTATAGAATACTTATTTGCATCGGTAAACGAATTCCAAGTATGATTTTTCTGCATTACTAACAAAATACTAACTCGCTCTTACCTCTTCTCCTACCATTACAAGCAAAAGGAGAGTACAACAAAACATGCGCTTAGTGAAGCTACATTTACGTCCAGAAGCAAAACAAGGTACCATCTCAGCATTTGCTCAATGGATCAGGAAACTGGACAAAAACCTGATCGAGATGGGAGTCATTGACCCGGAATCTGAAGTACATTATTTGTTACAAACAAATAATCCCTATCAGTTCGCACTGTCGTCGCTCGTACTGCCCTCGGGTCTGCGGTACCATTGGGGCCCTTAATTGATGGACGGCCCCTTAACACGAAACATTGATGTCTCAAACACCACAACAAGAAATATGACTACAAATACTAAATATTTAGCATCTATTTAGGAGAACAAAAAGGTAAATCTCAATAACGAATCAATTTTATGTAATTTAAGGGAATTTATTTTTGCACTATTTTTATCAATTTTACAATACAAAAGGACTTTTATTTAGTTGTTTCGTTTACGTGATTAGACAGAGTAAAGATAAAGTTTTAGGGTGAGAGCGAATAGTCGCTCTCGCGCCGCGCGCTGCGGTCGCCGAGGCATCGCATTGCGCGAACGCGTCGTGTCAGCTGCGTCGCCCGCGCGAGGGCAGGAGGGCGGCGAGGCCGTCGACCGGTCGGACGGGGCGCTCTTTTGTTAAGGCCTCTTGGGCGCCGAGGGCGCAAGCTGCATCCCTGAGGGTGTCGGCGAGGTTGCGTGGGGCAGAACGATGCGCACCACTCGAAAGCAGTTTCGAAACTGGTAGTTGAATCGGTAGCTTTGAAGCATTGCGGCATTCATAACACCAAATATAAATGAAAACGACAAGACGTAAATATAGAGTTAAATACGGTGTATAATGTGGTTAATTCAGTTTTAAATACTTTAAATTTGATATTATTAATTTTAATTCCCTTTGTTATCGGTGTTCGTTAATTATAACTTCGTTATATTGAAAATGGTGACGAATTTGTTTTATCTTTCAAGCTCAAGGTGTCAATGTTCAGCCATTAATTAACGCATTAATTAACAGTTACAATTGACACAAGTATTTAAAAAGAAATTACTTAATGTTGCAAGTGTTATTTTATTGTAATAATATAAGCAAATATACAAATCGATGTATTTAGCATGTGGTGTCAACATAAATAAACCTTTTACAGTAGTGTTGGTGATAATTTGATTATATTAACAAATGATTATTTTCGTTTGCGCAAATCACGGAGACTTATTTGTGTGCTTCTTGTATAATCACCATTTTCGAGGTGAAGATTTTTTTGTGACATGATGAACTCATGATGATTGTGGGACCGAGTTTATGTCATGGTCAGATGGTGTCTAAATTTTCAACTTGTTTTTCAACTCCCCGTATCAGTATACTAATCAGTATTACAATTCATTGGTTTTGACGATAAAACTCCTTCACTTACCATGATTTGTGAAGATCAAACATAGAGTTAAATAGGCAAGTGAATTTATGGCGTTGAAAAGACTCACAATAACTCGTCAGTTTTCTGAATGCAGTATCATTTCTCACTCTAATGACATAAATCTGAATTGAATATATTTTTAGTTCCCTTGTAAATAACCTCAAATGTGTTCTCCTATAACGACAGTGTGACAAACTCGATTAAGCCGATGAGGAGATATTTAAAACTTTTGATCAATTATTTATGAAGTTATAAACGTGAAACGCGAAACTACTGTTTTCTTCTCACCTCTTGTTTACTGCTTGTCTGTTCATTTAATTTGGACTTGATGAAACGACGCCGTACATCTTCACCGCTCCCGACTTCAAGAACGAGCAGACGAAGCCCCTTATTTGGACGTGAAATTCATGACTCGCTTGAACAGAGAGTATCTCCGCAGAAAGTAATGTCTCCATAAATATAGTTACGGCGTGTATTGATTGTTATCGAGTTAGAAATTTAATCGCCGCACTGTCTTTGAAAACCAAGCGTGATGTAGCACCAATTTAGACTCCTTATGATTGCGTGCTAATGGCAGAAGGACGCAGCTCGTCGATGTTGGCAGGAATAGAATGGACTCATCGATTTGCATTTTGATTGCTTCTCTACTTTTTGGTTGGAATAAAATCGGTCGCATTACGGTCGAGATGACTCGTAAAATACGCAATGAGCCGGGCGTTAGTATGATAATACGCTGTCTGAAGGGTGTGAACATAGCAATCACGTGCCGGCCGGCCGCTTGTGCGGAGCCGTACAATGACAGCTTAGGGCTTTGTGTCCGAAGCTCATACGAGGGTATATTCACCCCAGATTGTCGGCGCACGCGCGGTGTTCTGAAGTGGCAGGCAGATCGGCCCAGGGAAGTAGCGCGCGTGAGGTGGTGCGGAGCAGCTGCCAGCGCTGCCGGGCGCGCGCCTCGCTTCGCTGAAGAGATGGTTCTTGGCTCGCCAGGCCCCTCGCACGGCGGAGGCGGCGACCACGCGCGGGCGGTGGCTGGTGGAGCGGCCTTTCTGTCCCCCGTCCCCATCCCCGTTCCCATCCCCATCCCCGTCCCCATCCCCATCCCCATCCATATCCCCATCCCCATCCCCATTGCCATCCCCATTCCCATCCCCATTCCCATCCCCATTCCCATTCCCATTCCCATTCCCATCCCCATCCCCATCCCCATCCCCATTCCCATCCCCATCCCCATCCCCATTCCCATTCCCATCCCCATCCCCGCCCCCGTCCCCGTCCCCATCCCCGTCCCCATCCATATCCCCATCCCCATCCCCATCCCCACCCTCTTCCCACCCCGGCTCCACTTCATTCCCAGCCCACCCCGTCCCAATTCAATCCTCCCACTGTCCCTACCCAGTCCCCCGACTCCGCCACCCGCTCCTACCGTGGCCCCTCTTTTCCGCCTTGTCTCGCCTCTCGTCCTCTTCTCCTCGTCCATCTCGTCTCCCCTCATCTGCTCCTCGTCTAGTATTTTCCTCCTGCTCTACCGGCTTAGATGGCTCAGGGAATCAATTGATACGGCAGTTCCTCTGACCGGGAGGATCTAGGGTTTGAGTCCCGCCGTTGGCAGGAATTTCGACACTAGTTACATAGCTAGGTCGAACACACATTACTTACACACATTTATACTCACTTGCACTACACTACCAGACTTTGCAGGAGACCAGTCGGGAGCTTAGAGCTTGTCCCTACTGGGGCTGTGCCTCGCTGGTAGGAAATACCCAGTTGAGGTAAAGCCCCAAACGTCTTGATCGGCGCTCTAACTCTTCCAGCGGGAGAATATCACAGCCCCGCGATAAAAGGTACACTACGCTTACGGGACTAATGGCTTCAGCCGTTGACGTGACCGGAAACACCAATTGTCTGTCCCTCTGCCCTGCTCCGTCGCTGCCTCTTCCCCTCCTTTTCCGCGTCGTTTCGCGTCCTTTCTTCTTCTCGTCTCGCCTCTCCTCCTTCTCCTCATCTAGTATTCTCCTTTTCCTTCATTTCTCAAGTATTTCGTCAATGCTAACTCGCATTTCTCCGAGCATATCATCGCGGCGGCGAAATGGGGTATTTTTTTGAATTCATGTTTTAGTTATAGTATTTGTAGAATAATAGCTGTGATATTTTTATATACAATTCTTATACTTTATCTAATTCAAAGAATGTCAGTAAATGATTAATCTTCACGTTCCGTATAGCAATTCCTTTTTACTTACTACTATTATAACAATATATTTCACATTTAAAAGAACATTTAGTATAGAATTTGACTCGCTCTCGACATTACTCTACATCCGTACATCATTTGCCACAGACTTAATGTTCATAACCACAATAATTATCAGCATAGTAATTTTGAATACAGAAATATGAAGTAAAAATAATTATACTCTGCTCATTCATGAAAACCCACTGCTACTTATCTACTAAGTTAACTAGTTTTCACTAAAATTCCTATGAAGGAATTAAGTTCCTCTCAAGAGGGGTAAGAGGGAAAGGTTCTTACGCTTCTGCTGTGGTCACCTAGGACTAAATACATTGTAAAAAAAAAAGAAGATACTTATGATGAAAAACAACAAAGATAAGGCAAGGGATTGCAGGAACATTAGGTTTCAAAATTAGAAGGTACGCATTATACGACAGAAAAAGCAAACTTAATTATTCCTCTGAGGAAATATCAAACAAACATTCGCAATACCCGGCATTTTTAAAACGATTTCTTGTAAAAAACACCTGACAATGTATTTTTATTGGAATGTCACTTACAATACCTTAATTTGTTAGCCCAATACTATATATTGCAGATATAACATCCTATACGTTGTTATATCATATTCCATAGTTATCCTATGTATTTTTATAACTATATCCCATATAGTTGTATAACTATAACTATGGACTTCCCGGTGAATTGCAAGCACAAACTAGGATTAATTTATTGATTCTGAGCACTGCGCACGTCAGTCAGATATGGCCACTAATCACGCTAAAGTAGTAAATATTTTATACGGGATGTGGAAGTGTTCGTCACCCGCTGGGAGGTGCCGAAGCACTAACGTCCAAATCAGCCTGAGAGACAGTCCTAGTGTCTCTCGCAGAGGGCCACCGCCCTGTCGAAGACAAGTTCTAAGTTCCCGACTGATCTAGCTTAGTTGGGAGTAGAAGCGTGTTTAAGGGGGGATAATAGGACTAGGAGGAGGAAGGAAAAATTGCCCGGTGTCCATTGCCCATTTGTTAGGGTACAGTTTTGGTATTCGCCTGATGCTGAAAGGAGAAACCACAGAAAACTACAGACCACAGCAGCCGGGCGCTAGAATTGTCCTCCAGACAGCGACTGAACTTGAGCGACCTATGTAGGCAGAGTCGAAAATCCTCTTCCGTCGGGACTCTGGCCGGACTTCCGGACTTCCTCGGACTTCCAGCCCGTGTCTTGGAGACGCAAGGGCAAAGGTAGTTATGAGCTAAAAAACTCAGCCGGTAACTAACTTCGTGCACCTGAGTATTCCTTTCACGGAAATTGTGTATAGATTGCCATATTGATTTAAGTTGTAAATTGCTGATATCAAAGAACTTTTTTTGTCACTAACTTCATTCTTGGCATGGTTAATGAAAACACTTCGTGCTGAGATTTTTAGGCACGTTTGTAAGCAGACCCATTTTTGGCCTGCGATAGTTTTGCATCTTTCCCAGCAGATTCTTTACACGATACGTAATCCAATTATAAAATGCAAAGATTACTTAACAAATTGATCGCAGGGTTTAATACACCAAATTAAAATTATCTAAGATGTTCTCATTTCAGTTAAAGGTAATATACAGTATTAATGTATAGGTATTACGAATCTGAAGGCAAAATAAAACGAATTATCGAATATTTATAATTACCCAAATTAAAAAAAAACTACTGAACGAAACATTTGTAGAAAATCGAGATATCAAGAAATTGAGATAGTACCTACGTACAGTAATCGGGTAACCTGCGTGTGTCCGCCCGTTCATCACTCATGGCTGAACTTTACGATATGTTGGGGGCAAACGACTTGCTTTTTGGCATATTTTGGGCTACTGGTAAAAAACTGGCAATTTTGTCGCATCCTTCGAGATTATTATTATTATTATTATTATTATTATTATTATTATTATTATTATTATTATTACTATATTCCGAATTTTCACTTTCTTCGTTATGTGCAGGAACATTGACCATTGCAGGTCTGGGCTCGGTCGATGTCGCAGAGACAAGACACTAGCTAATGTTGCTCTCTAGGCATTTCAGTCAATTGCGTCCCACTCAGCAGTACATCCCAGAAATTCTCACATTATTCACCAGCTCTCCAGTACTACTACTTTTTGCATTTGCTTTATGCATGAAAGTGGTAATTCCAACACTTGGATTGCACTATGTTTTGGGATGTATTATTATTATTATTATTATTATTATTATTATTATTATTATTATTACTATACTTTTTTAAGTCCAGGGAAGCAATTTCCGGTCAGTATGGATTTGTTTGTAGAATAATTTTGTACATATTCGAACAGATATCAGTCTTATGCACCAATTTTATATTTCCATGAACTAATTGTTTCTTTAACAAAACTATTGTGGACATAACATCACATGCCAGAAGGTGGCGTCGACAACAACGTGTGTACTAGCATAGTTGGGAGTAGCTGACCTTTGTTCACAAATATATTGCTGAGATTCCTACACAAATCTTCAGTAGGCCAGTTAGATTCATTAACTCCAGTTTTGAAATTATGTATCGCTAAGTCACAATTTTCTATTCTTTTGGCTCGATAAACCTTTGAAGTCCTGGAGTTGGGGTGTAGAAAATGATCGATTATTTACTTTTTTAAGTAAGTCACAAAACGGTGACAATGTTCAAGGAAATCTTCTGACCTTTTTTTCTTAAGAGCAATACAACATATGACTGTGCGTGTTAAAAATTTCATGTGGGTTTATACACTCTACCAAAATATATTCAGTAAACAACTTTGAGAGAATCATCTTCAACTTAATACATTTCAAAACACTGTTTCTGGTCTAGAGGTTTCCAATTGTGCGTCGACGATATGCATAAGCCGTGGAAAAATTCGAATCGTGGGCATAGAGAGAAGAAGAGCGAGGCGTTGGCGTCGCCGCAGATGATGGCTGTGGAGGCGATGAGTGAGATGGGGGCGTATGGGGTGGCGAGGCCTCAGAGGCTACGCGGCCGCCGCCGCCTCCGCTGACAGAGAAAAGGCCGGGGGTGGGGGAGGCAGCCGCCACACAAAACCGAAACACAAACACGACCCAGGTGCGTGACTCCGCGGCGGCGGCGGCGGCGGCAGCTGCGGCTCCTTCAAGACGCTGAGGGCGCGCGTGCCAAGACGCGGCAGCAGGGAGAGCGGGGAGCGGGGGGTATAGGGCACGCAGCCGCCTTCGCCGCTGCTGCCACCCGCCTCGTGGCTCGCGTGCCCTCCCCCAGGCCGCTACCTTTCTCTTCTTTCTCTGTCTCTCACTCTCTCTCTCACTCTCTCTCACTCTCTTACACTCTCCTTTGTTCTCTCTCTTTCTCTCTCTTTTTCTCTCTTTCTCTCTTTCTCTCTCTCACTCTCTCTCACTCTAACTCTCTCTCACTCTCACTCTCACTCTCTCACTCTCTCTCACTCTCTCTCACTCTCTCTCACTCTCTCTCACTCTCTCTCACACTCTCTCACTCTCTCTCGGTCCCTCAGTGTCACTCTCTCTCTGTCTCTCCCTCTCTCACACACTCACACTCACACACACACACACTATCAGATTCACCGGCTTAGGGCATCAACTACTGAATTGTGCCTCTAATGTAATGCTAATTGCTCATTGTGTAATGCAAATGTTAAGTGGCCGGGAGATCCTAGCTATGTCCCGGCGATGGCAGGATTTTCGACACCCACTACATAGCTAGGTCGAATTCTAGCAGCCAGCTCTGGAGGAGAAATACAGCGGCTGCTCTGTTTCGTAGTTTTCCGACTCCGATCAACACGAGGTGAATGACGTAGCTGTACTGTAACAAATGGGTCACGACCGTGCGCGATCTTTCCTTCTTCTTCCTTGTCTTAACCTTACCCCTTACACACACACACACACACACACTTACACGCACAACACTACAATACATGTGAAGAGACGTAGTCGGGAGCTTGTGCTGGCCGGGATGGTTTCCGTTGGTGGGAAATAACTGGTTGGGGATAACCCCGCTAGCCGACGTGTAGGATAGCGTCGGGTCTCATCGAGATGGAAAGATCACCAAGGCACAACACAACACTAATGGGACTAATGATGTAAGCAGTTAACGCGTCCAGACACATCAAGTGATTAATCAACCATCAGATTCACATTCCCGACTCTAGCACTCATTTCTCCACTTGCTAATTCTCTAATTCGCTTTTACTCCTACACTCTCGGTGAACCATCCCTCTGTCTCTGCTTAATATGCATCCCTCTGTCTTTTCCATTTGTCGTCAATCGTCTTTCTCATTTCTCTTTAACATCCATTAACAGTTTCTCGTGGTTCCATATGCTTATTACAAACGTGATCTTGTCTTCTTCTTTGGTATTGCGGATCGACCTTAAATACACCACTTAGCTTCTGGAAGCGGTGACATCCCGTGTAGTGTACTAGCACAAAGAAGGATCTCCAGTAAACACCCTCGAGATATTATCAAATTCTGACATACACACGTGCACTCTAAACTCGTAAATATTCACATTAAATAAGCAACATTATCATATGCATTAATCAACATTACAGAGCTACCTGACATTGTGATCAATAGAAAGGCGAATGAGTAAATATAAAATTTAATATTTTCAATTCTGAAAAGAGTTCGATGTATGTAGTTCTTATTTTTGGTTCTCTAATTACTTGCCGTGTAAAGGTGATTCTCAAATGAATTCACACTTTCGGAATTAGAGATACCCAGTTTCTAATTTTATTTTTTTAATTACTCGTCGTATGCTGTGGATATAGGTCGGACTCTGTCGTTACGACGAACACATCGGTCACTCTGTGATGGTTTTGTGCCCTCTGTCGGGTGCTCTGTCCCGGCAGACGCAGGCCGGCGGCTCCCCCTCCCACCCCCGCCCGCGCTCTCTTTCACGCCCCCGGGGGCTGACCGCTGTCCAGGCGTACTTAGCACCGTGTTTGAGTTGGGCAGGCAATCCTGTTAGACGCAATGTTTGGAGCCGATTAGCGAGTCTTTTGTGCCCGCGCGGCCCGGGGCTTGGGAGCGAGGGCGAGGGCGAGGGGGCGGGGGCGGGGGCGGGAGCGCAGGGGGCGGCGGCGGCCGTTGGGCGCGGAGGGCGCGCGCCGCGCGCGGAGCTAATGCCGCGTCACAAATGGCCGCACAAAGGGGTGGGGGTGGGGCGGGAGCGAGGGGGTGTCGGGGTGCGGGGGCGCGCGCGGGTGCTTGCACGCGGCCCGGGGGTGGGTGCGCGTCGCGTCCGGGGTGAGGCAAGGGAGGCGGGCCCGGTTTTTATGCACCCTGGCGGCAGCGGCGGCTGTGCCAGCGGTGGAGGAGATCGCATTCGAGAAGAGATTGTGTCCCACAGGAAGGGCAGAAGTACGCAAGCGCGGAAGTAGATTGTGTGTATGTGTGTATGTGTGTATGTGTGTGTGTGTGTGTGTGTGTGTGTGTGTGTGTGTGTGAGTGTGCAAGGGTGGTAGTGAGAGGAGGACGAGGAAACGAACTGGGTCACCACTGGTGGGGTGGCTCTAATGTAGGTTAGGGTTTTCTCCGAACGAATGTGTGTGCCTGCGTAGGGTTGAAAATAAAAGGGGAGCTCTGACAGAACAGGGTGCAAACACAATGGAGGGTAAAAGCAAAATGTGTTAAACGAACGTTTAAAAACTTTTCTTGTTTTCGTTTTTAACATGAACTGATGACATTCTTTTGAAATGTGACTAAATGAGTTAAGCATTTTAATCAATGGTAGAATTGAATAAGGAGTATGCGCGGTGAGTCATTTTACGTGAAAGAGAAAACACCAGTGCGTTAGCATTGAATAATTCTTGTAACATTTTCGCCACAGAAGTGTATATTCGCATAGAATGTGTTTTCTGTAATCTGACAATTTTATTGTAGTCTATATGTTACCGGAACTTGTGAGAATTTCTAAGATTAGAAGTGCTGTTGAAGACACCAGGTCATTTGCGATTAGCGTGCGCACTACAATTTTGACGGCTGGCTGACGACATTGGACACGATCGCACGGCCGCGCACGATAGGGGACTTTTATGATATACACCGCAACTCTGTCATTTAACATATATGCATTTTCTGTTTCTATCTAAAAAAAGCTTCATTTTCGGCAATACTTAGAAATATCTCCGGACTTCTACTGGCTTCAAGCACAATCTTCTGGGCGTTCTAGATGAGGAGTAATCTTCACGAAACTGATGTACTGTATGGAAGCGTTTCTCAGTAAAATGACATAAACATTTGTGCATCTAATCGAGGAGAAGGCGGTGCTGTACTTTCGCATCTGAAATAACTCACTTGTATATGTAATTAATATTGGAAGCGAAATCCCTGTAGTGACTTTCAATCACCTACATCTGCTTTGATATTTAATCTATGAGCACAAATAATCCGCTTGTTAAAGTAATTTTTTTGCTGTATATATACTGCATACTATTTCTCAGTTTAAAAAAGTTGGAAGTTTACAGGGCCGTGTGCGCTCTTGTGCAGTAAATAGTTTAAAAAATTTAGTGCAGTTGCACTAAAGTAAGACGATTGTTTGGCGATTCTGACTTATAAAATCAATTACAGCGAAGATATTCACATAAATCTTCTACAACAATTAAACTTCGTAAACGAAAGGTCTAAGCAATTGATTTCAAACATTCTAATCAACCTTCGGAAAAGCATGCACATAAAAAGTAAAAAGGTCTCAATCTCCGAAAACCTTTATTGAATTCTTTTATAATCTCCGTTTGTACGGTGATCGTATCTAATTAGTTCAGGGCTGGATCTCACAGTAACCTACAAAAACAAGGTGAGAAGTTCAGAAGCTTCTTATTAAAGTAGATAGTATACCAGATGGAAATACCTGCCGGAGAAAAAATTACAAGGATAATTTTAGTTTAGCTTAGGTTTTTTACCTCGAAACTCAAAACCGTTTGAAGATAAACGCATAATATTTCATGTTGATCGTCCTAAACGCTTCAAAATCCTCTGAGTTTGTTTTCTGAGTAGTGAAAAGGCGCACTGATAACAAATGCAACGAAAAAGGAGAGGTGTGTAGCCCGAGGAGGGGAAGGGGAAGATTATGTGTGAAGAACGTAAACAGAAAACAAATTACCTACTGGAGTTTCGAAACCAACGAGCAAACTTTTTATTCCCAGGTTGCCTAGATAAAAAAGCTATACCAACATAAACGCGTATCAATTTACGAATGCCTGTATCAAATTCTTGCATAGCCCTTATTTCTATAGCGATGTTGCCTAATTAGTCTGGCGCCAGGGATGGCTGCGGTCACAAAAACAACTCCCCGTCTCACCGGGCCTCATCCCGTGTCACGTGGGTTGGGCGTGATGAATCGCTCGGGGCGAACGCTCCGCGGGCGCCAACGCTTACAAAGACGCCGCGTCACCTCGTGACAGCTATCGTTTGCTCTTCCTTCTCCCTTTCTATAAACTTTGGGAATTTAATTTCACCCTTGTAGAGCTTTCTGAAGGAATATTGTATTTGCTTCGGAACGTGCGACCGACCGGTCCCGCTTTATCGTGCGTCTACGGAGGTATGTTAATCGTTCCCCTATACCTGCTCCGCCCACGTCTTCGCCGCCGCCCCCGCTCGGACTCGGCCTTCTGAAAGTCCTTCGCCGCCTCCGCTGCTACTACTGCTCAGTCACCTGGTTTGGCCTTGGCCGCACTGGTTCACCATTGGTGTATTCTATCCATTTCTCCTAGTTCAAGCTTCAAGATTCAAGTTTCAATTTGCTCTGGAAATGAAGAATTACAATTCATAGGACAATTATGTAGAATTGACAGATACGGAGTTTTCTTGCAGAAACACTTTCTTACAGAATTTTCTTGCATATCAGATATTGGAAATTAAATTCATACAATTCCATCTTTGCTTTTTGATTGATAATCAACACTGTCTTGGCGGATGAAAACTGCGAATCTCCATTTTACAATTAAAGGTCAGAAAATGAACATTTTCAAAAAATGGAAATTTTAGGACTTTAGAAATATCCAGTTTTTACAGTACGTAATAAATAATACATTATTAAAAGGAATCCCATTTTGAGTCAATTTATTGATTAGTTTCCACCTACAACATCCTATTTCCTCTTTTTCCTACTATCTTAAATAATTTCTTAAAATGGTGACCTAAAAGGTTTCGCTCTTCCCACAAATTTTCTTTTTCCTCGTTTCTTGGAAAGTATTTTATTAGCTTTCAGTCATTTTACATTTTCTTATTGTTTATAATTTTGTTACACATACTGTATTGTTTTTTGCACTCCTTTCCTTAAACTTTATATAATTTTCTATCGTGTTGTAAATCTCACTTAAGAAGAGAAAAAGGTTTCCCCGAAGCTTAGCTCAGGAATGTATTAATAAATATTAAAAATATGATATTGTTATTTTATTATATTTCATTCATAATTATTACGGAATGCCGGAGGATGTAACCATTCAGTTCAGTTACAATATGATTTCATTGGTATTAAGCTATTGGAATTAGGCCATGAGCACATTATTATGATGCTTAAGGGTAATTCAACATTACGGTCAACTTGATCCCCGTTATGAAAAAGAAAAAAAATCTTAGACGCTCCTTGTGAAGACATACCGCATTCATGGTACAAAAGTTTTCATTTTTGTTACTATGACGCAGTTGCAGAAACGATATGTGACCAGTCAGCCAAAGTATGGTTCTATAACTTCACAATAGGGGCGGTAGTGGGCGGCTATATGACTGATGAAGACACTGAAAGTGACATAAGTAAAACAAAGGTCAGCTCTTAGGGGTTAATGCTAGAAATAACTTAAACATTATTTAATCCTGATTTTATAGTCACTCTCATTAATGCAGATAATTTTGTCTTAGTAATGTTTCTTTATTGCTACAAACGTTTTTCGTGATTTCTGGTAAACATCATATTTTGAGTTGTGTCACTATTGTAGCAAGTGTGCGATGTAGATGGTCATATACAGCCCAAGTTTGAGGATGTCTGGGGTTGAACAGCTGCTCATAATCGAAAGTGGATGAATAGTGAGTGCATATTGTTTAACTTCATTTAGCAAATGTATGAACTCCCGATATCCTATTTTAATTTCAGCATTTGCTTTTAATTATATATTTTGTTCAGGTGATTTTAAAAAAATATATACACATTTTCATCGATAATATTACTCTATTGGACGCACGCTTGAAAATATTTTCAACTAAGTTACTAGTCATAGAGATGAAAGTGCTGTTTATGATGGGCAATATAACTATCATTATTTCTAAACTGTATTCTCTTCTCAATGGTAAAAATGGGTGTTCAATGGACAAGTAAGTTTTCAATGGATCAGTTTTTACAACCTGAAGTAGGCAAAGATTAAGACAGTAGAAAGAGTATTGAAATTTACGTTATAATTTCTCTGATAATTTCACACTTTGAACATGCCTTTAAATCTCCTCGTTAGAAATTTTCCTTGGTGGTTGTAAGTTATTGTTGTAACCAGTGCTTCAGCAAGCGACTTGTCTCCCGGCGCGTCCACCCACGACCTGTCCACCGCCGCCATCTTATCCGCCCGCCTGGTCGCCGCCGCCTTCGGTGTCTGTCGGGCGTCGGATCTCGGACGTGTGGCGTGAAAGCCCCGCAGCCAGTGACAAACCAATTCAGATTACACAGTGGCAGCAGCAAGAGCCGAGCAACTCGCATCTACGCGCGAGATGAAGGAAACTAATGGCAAAACTAAACGCTCGCGTCAGGACGAGCTGGCAGATTTGCAGGTGAACCAGTTGGCACTGTGCGCTGCGCAGGCAATCTGGGATCTAAAGACGCTGGCGAAATGAGTTACAGACTTCCTGGAAAGTACTAGAAGCTATCTGACACGTTTGACGTGCGGAAAACATTGTTCTTTGTGGATGCCATATTTTATATTCTCGGAATACAGATTAGATTGTCAGTTCAAATGAACAAACATGCTACAGAGAAGAAAACACTTCACTTATCCTTGGACTGATGTAACATTATTTAAATCGGGGAATAATAACTAGCAAGTAAAAAATACTTTCTGAAGGAAAAAGAATTGAATAGGTGACCTAAATTTACAGTCTGAGATACAATTTAGATCGTATTGTGTGGTTATGTGGTTTTACTTTGTAACAACCACAAAATTAGCACACAGGATCAAACAGGCCGAAAATAACGGGATATAACACGAGTAATCTAAATGAAAAGCCAATAATACACATGAAAAAAAATCCCCTAGCGTAAATGAGACTTGGTCACGAAAGAAAGTTTCGAAGTCGGCCCTGAGACAGTTCAAACAACTGCGAGAAAGGAAGAAAACCTCCGTTAGCACGTAGCAGACAGCCGGACATTAAGTCCCGGCATGAAAAGACACAGATTGTGGGTGTGCAGGGCCCGCGGCTGCTTTCGGGGAGGGTCTCCGCGGAGCCGCCCACGTCCTCTGCCGCCATCTCCCCAACCAAAACCACCGCCATCTCCACCACCACACCACCACCTGGCCGCCCCCAAGCCGTTGTTTGCCCACACGCACCACCCCACAGCGGGGCGGCGACCGCCGCGACGCCGATAATTACGTAAAAATCCGGGTTATTATATTTTTATAAAACGTGACTCCCTTTATCGGGGACGAGCGGCGCGCGTCGAACAAAAAGAACCCGGAGGCCCCGCGCGTTTTGGTGGTCGTGTTGTGAAAAATCGTCCGGCTGGGCGGGCCGGGCGGGACGGGCAGGACGGAGGCTGCCGCGGCGGCGGCGGCGCCGCCGAGTGGAGGCGGCGGGGGGCCTAATTAGGCGGCGTTGCACCTGCCGGCGGCGCGGGCGGAGCGGGGGTGGCGGCAGGGGCGGGGGCGGCAGAGGAGGCGCCGCAGGTGAGGCACTTGCGGCCGGCCCTAAGCTCGCCTTTTTACGACTAAATATTCATTTCGAGGAGAAAGGAAAACGACAGGCGCCTGGGGAACCGGTTGCTGGACTAATACGTCTGAGTTATGGCGGGGATCCTGCGGCAGGGGTGGGGGCGTGGGCGGTGGAAGGATGCGGGAGAGGAGGCGGTGGATGGCGGCATGGATGATGCAGCCGGTGATGGGAGATGAAGGAGGTGGTGACAGAATCGGCGAAAGTAGCGGTGAGGTCACGAGTGATCGGACACAGTTTCGGATGATTACGCAGGATGCAGGAAATAATGAATAAGTATTGACGCAAGAGTAGTGGTTGAGTTAATCGGGAGTTTTTAGAGAGAGAAAAAAACGACGTACGTTTTGAACAGGAGAGATGCAGTGGTTGAGAGATAACGTGGGAGACAACAGTGAATGGAGGATGCGTTAGTGAGAGTGCTGACATTGTCAGCGCTGGGGGCGGCTGCGGCGGCTGCGGCGGCGGCGGCGGCGGTGGCGCGCGCAGCTTGACTCCCAAGACCCCTGCCCGCTCGTCTCCCGCCGTGCAGGTCCGGCCACCTCCGCATTAGGCCTACTTAACTTCATGCGAGATGTTTTAACACATTTCTCCTACATAAATTATGGCTTTTTACGAGTGTTTCACTACCTTTCCGCCGACTTTGTCTCCGGCATCATCGAGCTCTCGGGCATGAGCTAATTTCCCGGCGGAGATAAAATCGAAAAATGGCCGCGCGGGTGGGGATGAGCGCACGCAGCTGCCCAGGGCCCACTCCCGGCCCCGAGGGGTCGCCCGGGGGGAGGGGGTAGCGGGCGGGGCGTTTTTTTAGCGCCGGCACACGCGTGCTCTAACGGTCGCGCGTGCCCGCGTGTGTCACATATGGGCCTTTGAAACTGGATCCCCTATTGAGAGTCGTGGGTGGTTGGGTGCGCGCGATTGTGCGGCCGTGAAAGAAGCAGCGCCCACTCACCGCCCCCGCCCCCGCCCCCCTCCGCCCCGCCCCGGTAGTGCCGGTCCCTTCCCCTCTCATCCCACTGCAGAACCCGCGGATCACTCCGCTTCAACAACACCCCTCCGCCACTGCCGTCTCCGCTGCTACCAGTCTCAGCGTTAGTGGCGCCAGGCTTCGGTACCACATCGATGTTGCCAGCATCGCCGTCTGTAACGCTTTATATGTTCTAATTCTATCTTCACTTCGACCTTCCATATCACCGTATAATTCAACAAAAAAATATCTTGCTATTATGATAGACTGCGTTATTTAATGCCAAGTTTTCCAAGTCTCCTACTTTTATTTGTGCCATAGAGGAAACAAGGAAAGAGGAAAAAACATACTCCAAGAACGAAGATACGTTATTTCTCTATGGTTGTGCCATAGACTAAGGAGATGTATATCATTACTCTATGACTGTGCCACCATAAATATGAACGGATTCCTAACTCTACGGAGCCACTACCGTCACTAGCTCTTCTTCTTCTTCTTCATCTCCCTCTTGTTGCTCGCGCCGTCCTTTGGTTCTGCGCCGCCGCCAACCTCGCACCCCCACCGTAGCCTCTTCCTCTGCCGCGGTGCGCGCGTCGCACACTGTGATTTATACCCCCGCGCACGTGCCCAGCGGGCCCGCGCCGCCGCCCTGCAGAGGCACAAAGCCCCCCGCCCCACGCCCTGCGCGGCGCAAAGGCCACAAAGGCGGGGGAGGTGGAGGGGGCGGCGCGCGCCTCGACCGGGCGGTGACGGACGGGCCCGCTCCGCCCTCGCTTCACCCCAACCTCCGAACTCGTATCGCCCTCGCCCTCGCCCTCGCCCTCGCCCTCGCCCTCGCCTCCGCCCTCGCCTAATTATTTTGTTTGTTAATTTAAGACAATTACGCCGTGTTTAGAATATTGCACTGATAATTTCTTTAAAAAATTATCGTGTCTACACACTGTGTATTGCAGAATTTTGTGAAAATGTTTGTTCTGAAAAGTATTTGTTTTGAATTGACAACACTATTCAGTAAGATGAAAATATCGCAATAGTTTATTTGTGTTTTTTTGTATGTTTTAAAGTATCTACGAGTTAAACGTTTTGAAATTTCTCCTTATTTTACCAGAGCGTTCACAACTTGGAAATGAGGTGCTAATAGTAAATGTATATTTTCGAAAATGTTCCTACCGTGGGAATGTCTAGCATTATTCGTGTGCCCCTAGTATGGGGTTTGGTTTTCGGAACTAAACTCACAAAGAAATAGTTGAATGTTTCTAATTAAGTTAACGTATAACAAGGACTAGGAAGATCTATAAAAAAGATAGAGGCAAGAAAGATGAAATGTTACCGAAAATCTGCCCCAAACTGTGCAGAAAATAACGAAGATACACGATGTGAATACAACCACTGAACACTCCATGGAATACGCACTGCCTAACGTTACACCGTACTGCCGAGGGAATCTAGTATTTATAAGCACAATTTCGAAATTTTGTTTCTTCAATAGGCGGAAATATTCTAAATGAAACACACAAACCATTTCTTTCATTTCTGATTGCTAGATATCAATTTAGCCGAGATCGCTAATACACTCCTGGTCAGGGCGCATTAATGACTTGGGTCAATTCGATTCTTCGAGTATGGAAATGTTAAGGAAGCACTGCAACGTTTGATTTCACTGGATCACCTAACTAATAGTCATCTCAAAATCCGAAGAGTGCGATTTAAATAAATTTTTGAACATCCTCCTCACCTTTGCAGAGATGTATCATGTCAGTTGTGCTGCAAAGGTCAGTTAAAGAATGATCCATTTACACCCGATTGGACTAGTTTTTTGTTGTGCTGCTCCCAAGACGCTCCTGATCCAAAGATCGAAAGCGTGGTGCAAACAACACCTACGTTGGACTGTGTGGCGGTGAACGGTGTTATGGATTTAATTTCGGTTTTCACATGCCAATCAGATGAGCTTGCGTGGACCTGGTGGATACTTGGCGAAAAGGACCTTTTTTCTGATCTGAGCTCAAATCGAGAGTTTAAATGTATGGAATATTGAGCAATGGTTTTTATGAACACATTTTTGGTTAGAGGTTTCTCAACAATTTGGTATCCGGTATTTTGTGTATCGTTACGCTGTCAACAACAAAGAACTGTGCCGTCGTGGTTCGAAGGCAATCAGGTGAATTTATGGACTTGCGTGGTCTGGTCAAAGTCTCTACATTAAACATTTGCTATTATCGTGTTTCTTCATGAAAAAAAAACGCATAATTTTGATATATAAATACGATACCAAATTCGTAGAACAAAATATGTGTACTATGAATAATTGAACTATCTTTTGCAGTATTCGTTGAGTTATGAGGGTAGTTTAATGGAGGAGCTTCTCTTTTAAACTGCCATCTAGAGAGATCACTTCCAACTAAGATCAATGTCACTGGGTTTCTCTTCCCGCTCACAGACGAGAGAGTAGATGGTGTTGCACTCGACCATAGGAAGCCCAGGGGAAGCAGCAAACCGACCTCTTACTTCAACGCAAGTTGACGCATGTAATGCTTTGTGGATTTTATTTAAATTAATTAACTGAAATAGGTTACTTTCCCCTAAGAAACACGTGCCACTGGATGAGCGAGCCTCTCCGTCGTGCGGCGACTACTGTGCACCGGCACGGGCGCCTGGCGATGCGGCTCGGAAGGGCGCAGCGGGCGGCGGCTGCGAGAGGGGGCGTGGCGGTGTTTACCTGGTTGTCAGCGCGGCGACAATAGGCCGGCCGTGTGACGGGGAGGGGAAGGAGAAGAGGCGACGCGTGGACGCCACTGGTGCGGCGCGTGCCACGCCAGGGGGCACCGGCAGAGCTTACCACTCTTTACTTGCGACCAAGGGAAATGTACAAGTAGCATTGGTCCCACGGTAAAAAAACACAATTTATTTTTTAAAAAATCAGATAATTGTAACTAAAATTACACGCGGTATTTTATTGGATGATTTAAAGGATGATTTGGAGATTAAACTGTTTCGTCTAGCTGTCGTACAAAGTGCTACTTGGGCTTGCATTATCGCATGGCGCATTGTGTGCACGACGTTTCCACGTTAGATTTCGCGTGTTATTGTTTCGCAAATGTGTCATTTACTGATATTGATATTGTTTTATTTGGTGTATAATGTTTGTTATGAATGAGTCAGATTTTGGCACAAACTTCCGAGGTTGGTGCAGCAGTTGCATACTAATGAGAAGTCTTTTTCTTTATGTTTTTCCCATGCATTTGTGTCTTTCTGGGTATTGAAGGACGGCAAAACATATTTGTGTACGCCATTCTCTTCTTTCTGACTGAATGTTGTGATATAGCGAATAAATGTCATATTCAGGCCGTAGGTTGCGAGTCCCGACGGTTGGCTGCTTTTCGAAAGTAGCTAAATAGCCAGGTTGAATTACTCCCTGTTTGGAGGAGCTTTCTAGTCTCCGGGTGCTCCGATGGAGATTTCCGTGGTTTCTTTGAACAATACCAGGCGAATTCTCGAACAGTTCCCTATCAAACAATCCACTGACCCCGCGCGATCTTTCCTTCCTCTTACATGTCTTTTCCTCTCCCTTTATGCACATATTCTTACACTAACATACTCTACCATGCATGTGGAGAGACTATCTAAGAGCTTAATCAGGTTGGGGTGGCGCCAAGTAGGAGGAGACACCTGAGGAGGGAAATTCCTCCGCCAACCCACGTCCGGATCTCACAGTTTGGCAAGGAAGGGTCACTGCCACTTCCTGGGATAAAACCTCCATCCTAGAAACATGAATCGACCCCCTCCCTCTCGCCGCCCCACCCCACTCCGTCCCACCTCGCCCTACATGAACCTCACTTTTTCCCGCCTCTCCCCACCCCACCAAACCGCTCACCGCTCGTCTCGCTCGACCCGCTCCTCCGCACCTGGCCCTCGCTTCGCCCCACGGCTCCCTTCCCCGCCATACTCCCATCACACTTCGCACCACGTCGTCCCTCTCCTGCCCGTCCCACGGCCTAGCCCCGCCCACCCGCGACCTCGCGGGCCATCCCACCGCCCGGCGTGCCTCGCCTCCCCCGCGGTCGCTCTCGGGAACGGGCGCGTTGTTTTGATTTGGCTGCACTCCATCGCAGAAGGACGCGCTGCGCCCGTGCCAGCTCCCTCCCTTCCCCTCCTTTCCCCTCCCCCTCCCCCCTCTCCTCCCGTTCCGTCGCGCGCTGCTTCACTCTTCGCGGCGGGGAGCACAGAGGGTGCGTTCAAGACGAGGATCTCCGCAATGCCAGAGCAGAAGGTTCACCTCTGTTACTGCAGCTACCTCACCTCCGGTGAAAATGCAAATGGTTGTGAAAGATTTCTAAATGGAGTGCTCGTGACCGTCGATTGAGCACATGGAGACGTTTCATATTTAAACAGCAATTGACGATTGCATTAGATGTCTTTGGAAACTTACCACAATAAAAATAAGCACATGAAATTCGATTACCCTAGACGTAGCCGTGTCGTACGACCGAAACTGCTAAAGGCAAAGCGAAAGTCGCGTACATCAATAACCAAAGACATTACTTCGAATACATAACATCAAACGTTATGTGCATTAAATACCTGCAGTTCGAGTGAAAGTTTCACTGCGCCTTGTGTTTGGCTGCTAGTAGGACTTTTAATAAATATTTCCGCTCTTTTTCTGCACCTCCAAATAGTTCAACCGTATTTAACAAAAATCACCACCGTTGTTAATCCGGATTCTATTCTCAGGGAAATAAAATCCCATGAAAAATGCATGAATGAACATATTTGATTAAAAGCGGTTTAATATTTTTTATCAAAACTATGGATTCCAGAAAATTATTAACAGTTAAATACAAAATGAAGTAAAATAACTATTTGAATGTTGTTATTTTTTTGTTCAAAAGTTAAAAGAATACTGTACAATGTCATAGAGTATTTTTCTGTAATTAGAAACGTACAAGTTTTACGATAATGTTATGATGTCCGCTTCATTCTGTAACAATGGAAGTGAATTATGAAATACTTTAGCTTATTTCCCGTTAAAATTGTCTAACAACCGTTTTATCGGTTAAAGCGATTTTATAAATTGGGTTTAATTAATCACGGATTATCACGTTCCACTGCAGTCTAAAACTCAACTGTAGGGTATGTGAGTATTTATAAATGTCAAGGATCATGTGCATAATATAGGAACTAAACCACTGAATGTTCCACTGACATTGAAATTGAATTACTGTAAAACCTATCTTAGATCACAAATGATGGCGGCTATAAATGTCTATTAATAGAGGTGGCAGCTTAATCAAGATTATTACTTTAATCCTGTTGTTATTTTACAGATATATTTGCTAAAATCATTTATTTTTACTTTAAACAAAAAAATAAATACTTGTCAGAAGAGTGACTCTTGAAGTCATCATTCTAGGTAATCTGGCAATGCGTCCTGCCACTGGAAGATCAACAGTAAAACTGAATCTTGTGCACTTTCGCTTCTTATTCTATTAAATGTCAAAGTCGCTAAATGTGATCGCTTAATAGAAGTCAGTCTACGCAATGTGCCTAGCCGTTGGCTCTGGGTCAGATGGCCATTGCAATTTTTTTTACTCACCTGACGTCTGCAAAAATCAATCGGTTCAGAAAAATATTCTGTTAATGGAGATGCCCGTTTACTCGAAGTGACCGTTGGAGCATGTCTCACTGCATTTTCACCAACAACAGTTGAAAAAAATTGTAATATTTACAATATCTGGTACCTACAAGTACAATCTACAACTTCATGCTTGTACTTCATGCTTTAAGCAACGAGTTGTGATGGATTGATTTGATCTCAGAGCATTTTAAATTCCATTCATCACTTCGTTTCCAGTCCGTGGGGATACACACGGTAGGAGAGACGTGCACACAACCCTAGTCGAAATTCAGCTGTCACTTGTTTCTATGGAGTAAAAAATACAAAGGGGACAGTTGGGACAGAACACCGGGCTTAATAGGCTGGTCGCACGATTCAAAGCGAAGGCAAATGCACGTGTTAACAAAGCTACCTGCTTTGTTTGTCGATCACTCTAATATGAGCGGGACTGTATTCAATTCGTTTTTCTGTCAACAAAAGGGGAAGGCATTTCCTGCTGCTGGTCGCCTGGACTTTCGCCGCCAGACGAAGAGGGCAGAGGCCAGAGGCCGACAGACGAGCGGGGAAAAAATAATTTGTAGTGTTTGTATCGCGCGGGCGGGAAATGCGAGACGCAGGCGGCGGCGGCAGCGGCGGCACAGGCCGGTGCGCCGCGCCCGCTGCTGAGTTACGGCCCCCGACGAGAAAAAACCGGCGGCGCCGCTCCACCCGACACCTGAACGCTGGGAAGTGCTCTCGGCTCTTCGCCCCCCCCCCCCACCTTCGCCTCCTGCGCCCCCGCCAGCGGCCCCGCCGCCCCCGCAGCTCAGGCTGCCTTCACCTCGTCCCTCCCACTGCACAGCCGCCCCTCCCACCTCAGGTCCCACCACCCCCGCTTCTTTGCATGCCTTCGCCCCGTTTCTATCACTGCACTGGTGCCCCTCCTACCCCAAGCCCCGCAGCTCTGCCTGCCTTCACTCCGTCTCTACCAATACACAGCCCCCCACCCCTTTCCACCTCAGGCACCGCCTCCCACGCAGCCCTGTCTGCGTTGGTTCTGACTCTACATAAGCACAGCCGCCCCTCTCACATCAGGCCCCGCCACTCTCACAGACCTGGTTGCGTTGCCCCGTCCCCACCATTGCACAGCCACCCCTCCTCCCTCGGACCCCGCCAGTCCACCATCCGTACAGACCTGGCTGCCGTCACCGCGACTCTACCGTTGCACAGCCGCCCTTCCTACCTCAGAGACCGCCAGCCCCGCCGCCCTGCCTCCCTCTCGGACCTCTCTCGGTGCTCTGTCTCCATCACTCCGCCAGCCGGCCCTACCGGCCCATCAGGTCTCATCCGCTACCACATGCACCGTCTTCAACCCCCGTCCCCCAGCATTGGTCACCTTCCGTCACTGGTCACGTTCCGTCTGTCTCCGCCACCACGTTGTCTGTGCCCCCAACGTTCGCCCACGTTCTAAAGATGCCCCGACGGCCATCGCCTCCCTGCAATACATCGGGCCGCATCTGCGGCCTTGTCCGCCCCTCCGTCGCTTTTATGGCATTGGTCACCCCCGTCGCCCTCACTGCCCCAACTGTCTTCTCCTCGCTCGTTGCTCCGCCTCCACCACTCCCTCAGCCACCCCTCTCCCTCCTCCCCACTCCCTCAGCCCCATCGCCCTTGGGCACTAGCTACCTTGGCCCACTCATTGCTCCGTCCCCACCACTGAAACACCACCGAACCTCATCTGTAACCTTCTCCGCTTGACTCAACATGGAGTTAACAATTAGCTGGCAGTCTGTTTGTTTTTAGTGCATCAAAACTCGTTTATAATAAAATGTAGTGTTAAATCACTTTGCAACGACATTAGAAAATGCCAGAAATAAGTGGTTCTTTTAATAAAATGTGACCCAAGAAGTAGTTCTCTAATCACGATGAAGGGTTGCAACGTTTTTTATTGCTGATTGATAAGTTGGAACAAGTAGGGGCATAAAAAGACCGATAATATAAGACATTTATCGCCTCTATATTTTCTACAGAATTTTTATTATTTGCCTTATCTATTTCACTCTTTTCTCTGCCCAACAAATGGTTCATCCTATTTTATTCTGCTGATCTACTATTCTGGGCAGTCTCCATCAACACCAGTTGCCATAGACGATTGTATCACCTCAATGCCACCTCACAAACCCGGCCTTTCCATGTGTGTCCGCCCACACCTCCGTCAGCAAGACTTCGCTGTTGCATCTCTTCTGTCGGCGGTCCTCTGTTGACGCACGGGCAGCTGCGAACCATTCTACGTCATTCTCCTGTAGCATGTTATTCTTCATGGCCAGTCACGATTTGTTTCAAATTCGTGTCTATTGGAAGATTTAAAAACATAAAAATAGCATTTTCTACCAAATTGGAACGTTAGTTATTGATGTTGCCTGAAAGTTTCTAAATCCGATGAAATCAGAAAATTTCAAAGATAACAAATAATGCGAGAACGTATATGCTGTTGTAGCAACTAGTTTCCTTCTTTTCTACTCAATTCTGAGAATTGCTAACACAACCATTTGTCATTAGTATGCTTCTCTTAGAATTTCCGCAAGAGGATTTTCCGCTGGTGGATCTTTTTCAGTTGCACGTCATTTGTATCACATTAATTATTAACGGATAATTTATTATTTCTTATTCTTGATAATAGCTTGTGTGTTTTATTATTAAAAACTAAAGGATGGATGTCATTATGAAATGCTGTTCATTATCAAAGAAAGGAAAATCAGGAGAGAGTGCTGGAGCCGCCCCCGCTTGTGGGGAACGGAGTCTGTCTGGTTCTGTCTCCAGTGGACCGAGTCGTCATCTCGAGACTAGCAGGAAAAATAAATCTTCGTTTTGTTTTTCGTCGGGTTGCCGGGAACCGATCAGGTTCTTTATCGCAGACAGCGGTTTCTCCCCACCCCCGTTTCCTTCGGCCGTGCCGCCACCGGCCACCGCCACCGCCTCCGCCACAAGTCCAGATTAATCGTAATTTATTCTGTCTGGGGCCCGGGAGCCGCAGTTCTTCTCCTATTGCATCTTCTTCTTTACGAGACAAACTGCCAGTAGTCCCCTGGCCAACAATCCCCTAATGGATGGCTTTCTAATGCCTCTGAATGCGACGCCGCCTTCTCCGATGAGTCCAATAACTTGGTAGCTAGTGCGGGAGAGATTCTCACAATTATCGTAGGAAAAGGTTTTTTATGTGTATGTTAACCGCTTGACAGCTTCTCTTGATCGTATTAAACTCTACTTGTTTCTGAATTTGTGATTACACGAATGCCTGTGGACAATTACAATTTGTTCTGTTAGACGTCTCTGATTTCACGCATTATACTATTTTCGATATGAGTTCATAATGAGGCATTTTCCAAGTGTGATTTGTGTTTTCTGGAAGTCATCTTACGAAACTCAACATGATTCATTATAAATTAACTTTCAATTCCTTTTTCTCTTCGTTTTTCGAGAAAGAGTAAACTAATTTCACTCACCTAAGACTAATCATTATAGAATATTGTTTAAAGAAGGTGGAGTAAAGTATGGAATATCGTAATATGAATACACTATACACTATACGAGACACCATCTTAGACAGGACAATATAATATGAAATAAAACAGTTCGACAATATTGGCTGACAATAACTTTTCTATGATTTACTGCTTATCACGTCAGCTCATTTTTCATAATGTACATATTTTCTTGTTTCAATAAAGGTATGAATAAATTGGAAATAAAATGTAAATTTTGTACATTTGTATGGTACAATAAATTGCACAAAGAATAAGTATTCTTACGAATTTGTGCTTCACATCAAGAACATCTTTTCAATGTTCAGTATGGTTTTTTAGACATGTGCCTGTTTTACTCCTTTTGACGTATTCTAAATTACGTTGAATACATTTCATGGACTAAAGATATCAAGGAATCATATTTACAATACATAAAATTGCCAATTCATCTTTAGAAATAGAAACAAACCTATTCGCTGAGAAGAAAAAAAACCTATTCGCTCTGAAAAAAACAAACAAACGAACTCAGAATGCCTGATCGGTATATTGAAGCCGTGGAGTGTGAACTCGAAAGCGTTCTTAAGTAGAATAACAGATTGAAGCTGAAATTCATATTAAAATAAATTTTCCCTGCTGCGATGAGTCATAATAAAAAGAGACATACTCTGAAAGGACACTTTACAGAGGAAATAGTATAAATATATAAATCCTACTACTGTAATTACTGGAAACCCAAGTTTGACACAATTTTTTAAAAATGTTTACTAACAAAGGGTATCAATTGTTCTTCTGGAATTGTTTTGGCATATTTTTTGCCTTTGTTTTAGCTATTTTAGCTTTATAGCTCTATTTTAGCTTTCATTGATGTTTCGATGAAGACATTTATCTCTTACGAATTTCCCCATCCCAAACATGAATATGACATTTGATACCTTTGAACGTTATTTTGATTACATCTCTTTTTTAATGCTTGTTGCCATATTTCCCTTCCTTTTATATCCTTGATTTAACCACAATAAATGCTTTTTTGTGCACTTATGTGTTTAAAAATGAATGCCTTTTTCCTGCCTATTTGGGGCAAAATAATGCATAAACTTCCTTGCTTTAGTGCTGACCATGAGGATGTTCAAAATTAGCAGTTCGCCGCCCCTTCCCTGCATCGTGACGTTCCGCTACGTGGGGGCGGCGTCCAATCTCGAGGTCTGAAAGCATAACACGGCTCAGAAACGTACTCAACGAGTCGTTACTGTTCGTTGTCGGAACTTTTCCAAAGCAAACACTTGTGATCGTAGGAAACTGGCCCGTATTTTTCTTGCGATGGTTAAGCGCAACTAAAGAAAAGCTCAAGCAGTTATTTATCTTAACTCTTAACTCCTGGAGCTTATGAAAACGGTGTTTATGGGATCACTACATTACCACATCTTGTGGTATTTCGTGGACGTTTTAGCTGACAGATTTGTGTAATTATAAAATGCGTAAATAAATGTTCACGAAATTTTTTCACGTTTTGGTGGTGTTGAACGCAAGTGTTGGTTTATGCGACAACGTCGGGTTGTCGGTCCCATGGTTCCATGTTAGAGAAGTGATTGTCATAAAAAACTGAAAGGTGAATGTATTTCTCAAATAATGTCACCTGCTAATTGAGAAAAGCGCGCCAAAATCAATTCCATGATCCAAATTGTGTAATGAAGATTTCTCTAACAATAAATTTTATTAAGCAATTTGCCTATATATATATATATATATATATATATATATATATATATATATATATATATAAATTAATTTATGAAAAACGTAACCAAATTCAAATTATTGAGTTTATTTCGAATAATCGTCAAATGATCGAGTGCAGATCCACCTCATCCACACCTCTTGTTGAAGGATGGTTCATTTATCAAGACTCCTGGCCTTGCTACTCAATATTTTTGCTTCTCCGCCAACCCTTTCTCTCACTTCAGTTTTTTACTTCGGTTCTGCACCTATAGGCTGTTCACTGTTTCTTTGCTTCTGCTGAGCTCTATCAATATGTCACCGTTTACTTTCCAAGCCCTTTCAATTGTCGATGTCATCGTTCATTTACATCTTTCATGTAAAGACAGCAACACGAAGATTTTGTTATTATTCTTATACATGTATAATGAATAGGTCTAATCCCTGGTCACATTGTGCTTAACTATTGCTAATTACTATCGAAACCTAGAATATCTCTAGGTAAATATCACAAGTGACTGGGGAAGTGGCAAGCTGGCATATTTCATGCTGTTAAAAAACCTGTATAAAAATAGGAATAATGCTGGCGGAACTCTGTAAACAATCCTCTTAAGTAATTACATAATCGCCCGAAAGTCACATCGAAACATTGGAGAAGGGCCTCTTTCCTTTTCAACAGTTGATCCTAACAATTTTATTTATTTGTTGACTTATTGGCTATGTAGAGGAGAGGAGCCAGATCCATCATCCGACCCTCGCTGAGCTACAGTTATTACGAATTACAATAATCAGCTGAACTCACATGCTTCCAAATCCGTAATGAATTATCTTCAACTCAATGTTTTTTTGCACAAACATATAGGATGCAAACCCACATTTAAGCTTCAACGAATGCACGAAATTTTACGTTACGGCTGAGTTCGACGAAACTCTACGGGTGTAATCACGTGACATTTATCGTGTACATTACCAGTCACATTATCATGATGGATTGAAATTTGTTCTTGAGGTGACAGCATGTACTGCTAACTCTAATGCAATTTACGTCAGTAACCTCAGAAAGTACAAGCATATAGTGAGTGGACTTTCAGAGGATAAATGCGAAGCAAGATGTGGCATTAAGGACGTTTCGCATTAGCAGCCTATTTTAACGTCTCGGTTCCGATCCGCTTCCAGATTATCACTGTTAAACGCAGGAACGAAAACGCGGTGTAACGCGCTTTTGAGACTCAAACGACACAGACCTCGCGATTGCCTCAGACGTTACACAACACTGCGAATACAATAAAAGAAATAGCGCTCCGCTATTGCAGCCGCCTGTGCACCTCGCCCGCAGCAGCAACAGCGATGCGACGGTGACGCGGCGACGGGATCCCGAGGAGAGTCCTCCGCGGCAACGGCGGCTGCTGGCGGCGCCGGGCGGCTGGCGGCTGGAATTCCGGGTAATTGCGGGCGCCCTCGCGCCGCTGACGCCCGCTTGACCCCGACCCCGACGGCCCAACGCCGCCGCCGCCACCGCCGCCGCCGCCGCCGCCGCCGCCGCCGCCGCCGCCGCCGGGGATCGAGCTGATTGGAGGCGGGCGGCGCGTCGCGCCGCTGCCGCGCCACCCGCGACTCCTCATTGCCACCATCGTCATTGCTACCTTACTGCCACTGATAAAGTAAAGGCCAGTTATAGTGTCTGTCACTGCTGTAGCATTGTTACTGTATCGACAATGTCAATGTTATTGTCATTGTCAACGTTATCGTCAATGTCTATGTTATGGTCATTGTCTCTATCGACATTGTCTCTGTTATCGTCGTTGTTGTTATCGTCATTGTCACCGTTATCGTAATTGTTATTATTATCGTTGCCACTGTTATCGTCATTGTTGTGTTATCGTCGTTGCCTCTGTCATGTTAATTATTGCGTTATCGTAATTGTGTTATCGCCATAGTCGCTGTTATCGCCATAGCCGCTATTATCGCCATAGTCACTGTTATCGCCTTTGTCATGGTTGTCAAAATTTTTCACTGTTATCGTCATTATCGCCGTTACCGCCACTGGCATTGATATCGCCTTTGGCAATTAATACATAGTTACTGTAATTGGTAACCGTTCGTGTGGATTATATAAAGCGTCCCAGCAGTTTCTGTTACTGATGTAATTTCTTTGTTCGCAGTTCTTTTCATTGTGCCACTGTCACTACTAGCCTCACAATGATGTACATCCCAAGTCTCATTCCTAGGAATAATTATTGTTATTTTTTGAACATTTTTCGTCGTTCATTTTTCTATCCAGCTCTGCCATTCCTACTACTATAATTGCGAAAGCTATCAATATTATCGTTGACGCAAACTAACTTTTATCGCCTTGATCCCATCATCGCTATCTTCATAGTTTGTGACCCCGTATGTCGTTCAAATCAAATTTCTCTGTTCTGAACACTACAGTTCTGCATTTATGTGATTGTGGAGGATACTTCGGGAAAGAACGGGATTTTATTTCAATAGGAGGAGAATTTCTCTGGAAAATATAATTGAAGGTATAAAATAAAAAAAAGACCTAAGAGCCAGTTTTATACTTTCGAGAAAAATGAGTTTACGTAGAGTGTCCGGGGAGGCAAAGTCGAAACTTCGAAAATAAGCTCTTAAGACAATTGTAAGTATATTTTGTCTAATAAAACTACTTGAATATTCCGAATGGCTGAGTCGCAATATACACTCAAAAGTTGGTTTGAAAATATCCTATCTAGGCAACAACTTGCATTGCACAAGCCTATAAACACTCCAGAAACATGTAAATTGTTTATTATTTACAAAGGAAATAAATATATTTGTTGAGAAAGAAATGTAAAAAATTGTTGTAAATTGGGTGCTCTTGTATTTCTGTGTTTATGATGTGAAGGATTCTTTGAACTCAATTTCATCTTTACATGTATCCAACTAGTTGTATCCACTGTGTTCTTTTGTATTTCTCCTTCATAATTTATGTCGTTCACTTATTTATTTTTTTCTTCACTCTTTAGACACTTAGCTGCATTCGTAGTTTATATTTTGTAGTTTTGTTTTCGCAAAACCCTCGGTAGCCCGTTGGTTCCACGGCGTTCTCGCTTTCCACGGCGCAACCCCGTGTTCGATTCTCGGCCGGGGCAAAATTATGTCTGCCCGTTTTCCGTACAAATGTCCTAGTATCTATTGCTGTGTGACGATGAGAAAGGCCACCCTAAGATCATGAAGACCATAATATGCGGTGGAGGGATGTCCACACGAACCACTTATTCCATGACCGAGATGCTGGGCCACCGCTGGTCGGCCAAGGCCCGTATCGGGCTGTCGAGCCGAAGGACAGGACAGTTCAGCTTTGCAAAGCCCATGAATACCGTTATTAAACTTTCACTCCATTTTTGTATAACACATAATCCTGACTTCTTGTGATGTTTATAATTCCTATTTGTCGATTGCGAAATAAAGCAACTAAGTAAATCATATTTCGTAAATAGTGAAGATATTAAACAATTTTCTCAATTTTAATTCATGTGCACAAGAATTTCATTGTTGTGAAGAACAATATTTCCGAATTTTCGCGCACCAGTAATAGAATTTATAATTCTAAACATCTCCACATCTTTACAAATTCATCCATCGGAAATGAACATATGTAATTTGTGGCTTAGAAATAACACGCAAATCTTTCGGACAATGAAGGAATGTAGGTTGTCATTTTTCCAGCCCAGAGCTTGGCTCTCACCTGCTCCTGCGCCACGATGTGCCGTGTGGAAGAGCAATCAATAACGAAATGAAACATACCTCTTCGGCGCGGCGGCAGGGGCGGCGGCGGCGGCGGCGGCGGTGGTGGTGGTAGCGTTGGCGGAGGCGCACAGGTAGGCGGGGCGGAGGGGGGAGGGATAACCTAATTCTGTTCCCCGAGTACAAGGCGGAGCACAGCTCGCTCGCACAAAAACTAGATTTATAGCGCGCGCGGTGGCAGCACCGGGAGACAGGGGGAGGGAGGGGGAGAACGTCGGGAGTGGAGCGGGGTGGGGCGGGCGTGTGGGCGGGCGCGCCCGCGCCAGAAGTTATGGAAATGCGCCGGCCCACGCGCACCACACCGCGCCACATTATGTAATTACCTCTCTTTCCGCGGCGGCGACGGCGATGCGTTGGAGGCGAAGGTGGTGGTGGAGCCAGTGGTGGCAATTGGTGCAGCGGTGAGTTGACGACGAAGAGGTGGTGACGATGATGGGGTGGCGACGTCGATGGGGTGGCGACGTCGATGGGGTGGCGACGTCGATGGGGTGGCGACGATGATGGGATGGCGACGATGATGGGATGGCGACGATGATGGGATGGCGACGATGATGGGATGGCGACGACGATGGGATGGCGACGATGATGGAATGGCGACGATGATGGGATGGCGACGATGATGGGGTGGCGACGGTGATGGGGTGGCGACGATGATTGGGTGGTAACGGTGATGGGGTGGCGACAATGATGGGGTGACGACGATGATGGGGTGACGACGATGATGGGTGGCGATGATGTAGGGGGGCGACAATGATGGGGTGACGACGATGATGGGATGGCGATGATGATGGGATGGCGACGATGATGGGATGGCAACGATGATGGGATGGCGATGCAATGGGAGCTTAAATAATTAAGGGTAGAACAGTAACTGCTCTGTGAGGTATATAATGGTTTTCACAATTAGTGGGAGGAGTAGAGCTGCCGGAGTAGGCCGTGGGCGCGAAAGCAATGTTTGAATAGGAGCCAACAGGAAAAGAGATAGGAAAATTGCAATAGAGGGTGGGAGACAATGGCAGGTCGCCGAGTAAGTGGGAGACCTCACCGGAATTTGACGAACTGCGAGAGGAAAATGTGTTAGATGAACAGTCAGGGTTTGAGTTAGAGGAACAGAGAATGAATGAAAAAGTAAATGGGTCTGAAAGTAAATGGGAAATTTTTTATAATGATCCTCAGCTAGCGGTACCTGAGACGAATGATTTTGATGAATTGGTGATTATGTTCTGAATAATAGAGCAATGATGGAATGAAAAACAGGAAAAACGTGATAATGTTAAAAACATCTGTCACTTCTTTGGGTCACATCTGTCACCCTTTGTCCATCACTAATTCCACGTGGGTAGACGAGGATGCGGAGTGGTCCGGCCACCACACCACAGCTCCTTAAACTTGAGAGCGAGAACAGTGCAGGAGGAGACGGAATGCGAAACTACACCAACACTGTGCGGGTGCATTATTCTCGACATCGTTGAATGCCTATGCAGTCTCTTTGACAGAAACGTCCTGGATTCGAGTCCCGAGAAGGTGGATTTTCGACACTAGTGACGGAGCTAAATCGAATTCTTGCGCCTGGCTGCTTTGATCGCGAGTTATCCGCTGTTTCCCTGATGAAAGCCATACGAATGATGGAGCAGGACTGTTACAAACAGACCGCGTGCTATTTTCTCTTCCCCCATCTTTGCCCCCTTCCCTCTCCTTCCACATTCTCACAAGCTACCTTACATGTCGGGAGACTAGCCGGGAACTTGGATCTTGTGCGTCTTGGGAGGTGTCCCGATGGGGAGATGCCTGGAGGGGAAAACATAAAGTCCCCGTGTAGGTTGGCTCCGGATCTCTGTTCCAGCGGGGGAGGAACACCTCCTCCCGGGATATGGCATGCAGTACACTTACGGGACTAATGAGCGCAGTATGTGTCGCGCCCGGAATTAGCACTCTCACTCACTCGCTCATTAAACCACCACGGGCAAGGAAGTGCTCCGTACAGAGCCACGCGCCGTGCTCGCGCCGACTCGGCTTCGCCGCCGTCTTCGAGCCGCCGCCCGCGTCGCCCCCTGGTACGCATTCCACAAGAGCTACGTCGCACTCGAGTCAGGGCGGTGCCGCCCTCTGCCGCGCCGCGTGATCCCAGGCTCGATTACGCTAATAGCAGGTAATGGGGAAAATGGGGAATTAACGAATGCTCATTAGGTATGCGCCTAGCATGAACGCTGCTACAGCGCAGGGCGGCTAACCCGGAGATAACCGATGCGAATGGCTTTCGTTGAAGTGATTCCGACCGAACTAATGGTTACAAGAACTTGAGGAATGTGAGTGAGAAGTGGAGTAATTTATTGAAAGAAGAGATGTGACAAAATGCGTAACAGAATGAAAATGGGAATCGGGAGGGGTGTGTAAGTTAAGTGAGAAAAAAAAGTAAAGGCGGAACGAGCACAGCGGGATTAGGGAAGGAAGTATGGAGACCGACAGTTGAAACTCAATATTTCTAAGTCTCCATAACAACACAGTATGGTACTTAAAATAATATTTGCTATTAGATGCCACGATTATAGTAAAGTAGACATACAGAAACATTTTTTGGAAGTTGTTGGGTCATGGAACTCATAAAAATAAAAGTATGCAGAGTTTTAGAATAAAAAAAGTTTGTGAACAAGAATCAATTAATTGAGAACAATCTAAATGTCACAATACTTAATTTATTTGTATCCATAATTGGAATTGTTACTGATTATAATATTTATAGTTTTACAACAATTTTGTAAAAAATTGAACACCTATTTATGTTTGATGCATTGTATAGTTTTTTGATGCCATATTCTTATTGAGAAGGGACGCTCCGTACTATTTGACTTCCCTTAGCAATTATCCTATGAGAAATGATTTAAATGAATACCAGTAGTTTGTCTTTGCCCTACGGTGGTACAATCACACGACAACGATAACAACTGAGCCTAACGTGCGATTCGAACCCACAATTCTTCAGTAGAGCGTGTACCACAACAGCGAAAAAAATTAAATATTATTATTACTACTCTAATAACCGTATTTGAATTTCAATATCTTATGAGCTTCGTATACTTCCTGGGCAAGTGAGACAGTAGTACAAAAGTTTAAACCCATTATAACTATACTCAGCGTACTAGAAATGACGCGTTTAGTCACCGACGCATACGACATGAAATTACATACATGAAGGTCCAGTGTTGCTAAGGAAATATAGAATACCATAAAATAAAGTGTTAATGAGAATGATACAGGGTGGTTAGTTAATGAGACGTAAAGCGAAAAGATTCTTTACTGAAGACTTTACTGAAACGTGTGTGATCACCAAGAATCTCACATGAAGCTTTCAAGATGTAAATCAATGCTGGTTCCCAGAAGAGCAAGGAGCTACAACTATCTATTGCGCTACTTGTCGCTCCAAGTTTGCAATTACATAATTTCATTATCACAGTATACGTATTTGTACATGCGTGCATCCAGCTAGCTATCCTAGCGGATGTCAAGTAAACTACGAATAGATGCTACTGAAGTATACGCTTGTTTTGTGGAATTGCGTTTATTGAGAGCTGATTATAAACTTTGTTAAGAAAACTCGTATTATTTCTTGACATCGTGATGTTATATTCCTGGGATTTCAAGGGCAAGTCATATGCATAAGGACATTAAAATATATACAAAAATATTCACTTTTTGATTAGATGTAGCAGAACGATGCTGAATTACGAATTATAAAGCGGTGTAGTATTCCTTGATCGTCCCGCGGATCGCTAGAGTCGCTGGCCAACACGTCATAGGACATTTCACACGGATCTGTGCTACTGTATAAATACGTATACGGTGGCAATATTACAAATATTACCTTTAACTTCGATTATATATTAAAACAAATTACCACGTCAATAAGGTTCGCAATACCTGTGGGTCAAGTAATGTTTTCAAGTAATTTTCTTCCCCCCCTTTTTGTAGGGGCTATCTTCCGGATTTGCCCGACCATTTTTCGGTTATCATCTATCGACGCGGGACTTACTACGATCTTCCGCAGTCACTACCGCTTCCTTGGTAGCTCATCACGGGGAGGAGCACCCGAACGTCACCTTGAGATGGCTCTTCGGCCCATTTCAGTCCTGTACCTTTACAGTTACGCCCATGGGCCCATTTTGGTGCTTGCACTATTAATTTGGGTGTAGCAGACTGTCTCTCAATCACTTGTACATGTTACGGTTACCGATTTGGGCAAGGGATTAGGGATACACCAGGGTCTGGGAATGTACTCCTTGCCACAAATACAGTGGGTCTGGAAAGTCTCCCCGCAGTGTCACCATGAAGGTGAGAGTGCTAGCAATAGAAATTACGTTGGTATCAAGAGCACCAGGTAGGGCTGGGACCGTCGGAAGGGTGTTGCAGAAGCAACAGGGGTGCAAGGGTTGTCGTGACTGCCTGCGTGAGACATTAGCGCCGTGCACGGCTGCGAAGCTGAGGCGGCGGCAGGTTCTGATTCGAATCGGTGCGAAGAGACTTTCAGGCGCGCATTACAGCTTGGGAATCAAGGAGCCCGAGCGACCTAGATATATCTGCTACCCTCTTCGCAATCAAGCTCCCCAGCATTATGTGCTAACCAGCAATGCCTGGATGGGATAGAAAAGGTGTAAGTAGTCATCTGTTTTCTGACTATAAACAAGGCGCATTTGGTAGAAGACTGAACAATCAGAGCTCTTTAAGAGGTCAAATAGACTGGATCGAAAAGTCCACAGATCCATGAGTAGTTGATTCGTTATTGTAAATAAAGTGTCCACGAACAGTACAATAACTCAGTAAATTTGACACAGTGTATGAAATGAGTAAACTGAAGTAATAAATAGGTTGTTTGTGCATCACTGCATTTCAGTGCACATCATTAGATTGTACACATGCACTCTTAATAAATCTCGAACGCATAACTCGCGTGCTCCTGGGAGGGGTCACCACCATCTCTGCTGGTATAGTGTGGTCTAAATCACAAAGCTGAATTTTCCTACACCTGTTCTTTGTTTTCTACATTTTATTTTGTGTGAATGGTGTCCCCTACTTAAGTTGCATGGCATTTCATTGATGGCTTTCTGGGCCGGTTGTTTTGTGAATGCCTTGAAGACGCTACACAGTCGTGCGGCCTTGCTACGTCTAACGAAGAACGACTAGACGACTCTTTCCCCGTTGTTTCTACTCGCGAATTTAGCCGCTTTTTTCCGCACTTGGTTTAATTACTAGTGAAGACAAAACCATTCGTGTAGACCAACCAATCATGTAGCCAGAATCTCGAAGCGAAGATCTACAAGAAGCACAATTATAACCCCCGCTGTTCACGGGGTAAAAGCGATTCGTTGAGCGAGTGGGGGCGACCTCAGCCGGGCGGCCGCGCGGCGCTGCCAAGCAGAAGGGCGGAGGGCGCGCGAAATGGCAGAGGCGCCGGGCGGGGTGTCGGCGGGGGTCGGGCGGGGCGTCGCGGGGCGCCGCGGGCCAGTGGGCGCGGTCTCCGTCGCTTTTGAAGTGCGTTGGCGGTTGGAAGCATTCCGCGCAGGGCGGCGCGCCGCCGCACAGTGCGCGAAACGCAGGTAATCAGGGACAAATCCTGTAGTTTGGGTTGGGGACGTTGAGTATGAAACTGCCCCGACTGCACAGGGTGAAATACTGCAACGAAATTACCACGGCGCGTCCGAGGTTAAGAATGATGTACGGTCTCTTATGACTACAGTGATGCCAAATGTGGCGCTTTTCTACTGTACTGTATGGATCGAAAGTTGCGCGCTTGATCATGACGTCGAATTCCGCAATGGGGCGGAATAGCACTAAAGTAGTTAGTGGGGCAGTTTAGCACTAAAGCATGTTGTCTGGAACCTTTCCAATTGTATGAAAGCGTATTTTCTTCCCTTTTCTCTAATCTAAAACTATACCTACGAGACTCCGATACACAGGAAACGTTTCTCTTAAGCTTCTCACGTCCATTGTGCTGCGAAATTTCATAAGAAATCAAGAAGAAATATTAATTTTAAAGAGCACGACTATTTCACTACAATATCCAAAATTCAAGTTAACTAAATGCAGTAGCAAAAATGCCAAGGCTCTTGTTTGTTTTTTCACAGTAGAGAAATAATGTTTTGATTACCGATCAAAATATTTAAAATTCCTTTGACAACAAAATATGTCGGGCTCACAGGAACAACCTGATTTGACTAACGGGACACAGACCTTCCTCGCGCCAGGACAGCGGACAATAAACTCCCGATAGGCATTGAGTACGAATGCCGTTCGAAAATATAATTATAGTTAAATAAGCATTAAATAAGCATTAAGCATTTCTTTTTTCCCAGTATGGCGCACTTTACCACTCCTGCACTTTACGGTTGGTGGATCACATACTCTAAATTAAGTTTGAAAAGAAAAATAAATTTAATTTAAATAAATATAAATTAATAAATTTACCACAACATAAAAACTAAAATGAAGCAAGGTGAAAGAAATTACTTTTAACTTTGATGCGATTAAAACCATTATCATTAATGTAAAAAATAAAACAACAAAACACAGCTAAATAACCGGAACGCCAACTTTCTGAGCACAGTATGATTCGGGCACAGATGCACGTGGCACCGCTGCTGTGGCTGATCCAAGAGACGAACGTATCACTCTCTACAAAAATTAATACATTCTAAAGGTATTCACCACGATTTGTGATAAATATATAATGCATTCGAGGTATTATTTTACTAATGTAATTGTTGTTATGAAAAATTATGTTAATAAGGATTTCAAAGAGTGGGGAGGTTTATTTCTCGGACACGACCGTAAGACCCTTTACTTCATTGTGAACCTCGGACGCGCTATAGATGCATTGTTTTTTCATGTTCATTTTCAATTTTGTGGAAAACAAAGAGACACGTGATGTTCCGTCAAGGGGATAGCTTGATCACTTCGTGATTCCGGTCCGTCAACTGCTATGGTAATTAGACCCATACGTTTCGAAAGGTTCTATCAAGGGATGTGGCGGTATTCTTCGCCCGCTGAGTGGTATATCCGCACTACAGGTCAAATTACGGGATTTTCCCCACCAAGACATCTCGAAGTTCCAGCAAGGACAAGCTCTAATCTTCCGAAAGGTCTACCGACATATGAGGTAGAGTAGTGCAAGTATTTGTGTGTGTAAGGAGTGAGTCTTAGCCAAGGAAGGGCAAGGAAGAGGAAGGAAAGATCGCGCACAGTCCGTAAGAGAAAATCATGCCACTATTGGGACTCGAACCCTAGGACCTTCTGGTCAGAGGTATTGCTGTGACATCCGTTGATATTCTGAGCCTCTTCAGCCGGTGTGGGAATATATTTGGTGTCAATTCTGCTAAGAACAAATTGGTTTATCGTAGTCACGTGGTTTGTTCAGTTCAGTTCCGTTCAGTAAAATAAGGTCACGTAGAATTTTTCAAACATTTTCGTACTATTTGCATAATTTTGGAGTAAATGATGACGATAAAGTGCAGATGGAATGCATAAATGAGTTCAATGGAATGGAGGCTGAGTAATTAGTAAGAGATAACTTAATAATATATTAACTTACCATCATTATATGGGAGCAAACTGCATAATCTCCACGAAACCTGCATTGAGTCCAATATGTTCAAAATCAATTCCTCACAAAGAATGAATTGTATAGTACGATTTATTTAGTCGTGTACTTGACGTAAATCAGCTGTTGCTGTTTCATCCAAACGGGATGAAACTAGTATGTCGCTACAGTGACGTCACTATGGGGACGTTCAAGCTCCGGCTTGGATGAAACCGTGAATATCTGATTTACGTCAAGTGTACGGTTAAATAAATCCTAGTACACACAGAATTGCATTGTTATGCTTTGAATACGGTCAGTGACGGTTATTGTCAAACTGAATTCCCGAGTGGCGAGCCGGGCCTGTGGCTACCGGCTACCGGCCACCGACCACTGCAGCTGCGGAGCGCGCGAGCGTCGCCGTCGTTGGGAGCGGGGGCAGGCCCTGGTCCGCAGCCGCGGTCCCCGCGTGACAAACGGCCCTGGGCTGCCTTGCCGTGCCGTGCCGCTGCGCTGCTACCTGCGCGCGCCCTCGCGGCCGCGATGATGGAGCGCGGCCCCGCGGCGCGCGCGGCCCGTCAATTAGGCAGCGCGGCGCGCCACCCGGGCGCGAGCTGGCCGCGGAGCGCGGCCTTCGCCCCCCGCCCCCGCCAGGGGCGCGTCGTGCGCGCCCGCCGCCCCCGCGATCCGCTGCCGCGCGCCGGACCTCCGTGCTGCGCGACGCCTCTGGACCACCGGGTGCTCGCGCGAAGGCGGTGGCGGCGGGGTATTGATACTTGTTGAACGGTTCTGCTATCAGCTATTTGTAATACAGATTAGGCTCAGTTTGGGCAGATTGATTTTGGTTGATTAATTATTTCGGGTCAACTGCTAAGGTAATTAGTCCCGTAAGAGTAGTGGATGTTTTAACGTCGGAAGGTGGCAGTGATCTTTCCCTGCTGGATTGTGAGATTCGGCGCCAACCTAGTTAAATAGTTGACCGAATTATGTGATTGATTTTATTGATCCAGGGTGCGTCAAAGACTAAGGTCATTAGTTCCGTAAGTATAGTGAATTTTCTCCTTTAGAAGTGATCTTCCGGCGCTAGATGGCGAGATCCGCCGCCGACCTACCGTCAACGAGGGGGTTTCCCCAATCAGGTATCTCCCACCTCCGGGGACCACTCCAGCCGGGACAAGCTCTAATCTCCCGATCGATCTCCCGGCATGTATGGTAGTTTAGTGCATGAACCTGTATGTGTGCGCAACTAAATGGTGGCGCTAGGAGAAGGAAATAAAAAGGAAATATCGCACACGGTCTTTAGCCCGTTTCTTTGGATACTGCGCTGGCATTCGCATGGTGTTAGAGTAACGACGGAAAAGTACCGATCAGAGCAATCTGCCGCTGGAAGTGTCCTCCAGACCCAGCTGATTAGCTTGACATCAACTGATGCCACATTTGCCGGTTTGATATTTATAGTTAAACTGCTTGTAATATATATTAAACACAGTCTGAACAGATTAAATATTCGTTGAATGGACATGTATTTTCATATTCAGCAACGTACTACATAGTAAAATAAGATCAACTGAACACACACTTTCTTGGCAGTCAAGGATGCTAAAATCGTCTCCCACCTCACAATTTCATTTATGAGTTTTCATGAAACATTTATTCAAGTTTTCCTGTTAGCTTATAGGCACTGGGTTTTTTTAAAGTCATTCAATGTTCCTTCCTTCCTTCATTCATCATGTATTGTTTCATGCGTCTTTCAACCCTTGGCTTTTGTCGTTCCTTCGTTCCTTCGTTTCTTCGTTTCTTTCCCCTTTCGTTTACACCTCTGGTTGGGCAGTTCCGTTGGCTGTTCCTCGGCGACGCATGTGGGGCGGGCGGGCTGGTGGGCGTTGGGTGGTGGGCGGCTGTCGGGTGGCAGCGCAGTAGTACGCGCCCGCGCCCGGGGCGGCGCGTCGACCGGTAGCCCGCCCGCCCGCCCCGTCTCAGCCGCTCGCAGTGCAGTGAACAATGGGCCTCGGCGGAGGGCGGCGTGGGGTCCCGCGAGATATTGTTTTGAAATATAATGGTATTGTTTCGGAATTAGATCGTTAATTGCGCGTCTAACGTCCTCCCGTAGCAAGTAGCGGCGTTCAATCGCATCTCCAATGAAGCTCAGGTCGTTCTTGCCCCGCTCGTGGAGGTGAAGGCGTCGGTGGGACTATCTCATGGAACAGTGTGAGGGGGGAGGGCATGCCCATACACTTCTTGCCGATGCACTAATAGGCTAATTAATTAAATACATTAATAAATATATAAATCAGAGAATGAATGTAAAAAATGATTAAATGAGCAGTTAAATGAACAATATAAAAACATAATATATGAACATATAAGAACAAAAAATGAATAATAAATGAACAAATGAATAAATATTCAAATAAATAAACTGAGCCAATGAATAAATATATAAATAAATCAACGAATTAATAAATATGTAATAGAAGAGTTTTCGGTTATAATTGAGCTTAATCCAGTGTGGAAGTAGTGCATGTAGATATCTGACTTAAGATAATGTTACATTGTGATTCGTTGATGTTTTTGATTTTCTCGTGGTGTTGTGTTGTAGACATATTGGGCCACGCAATATAGGAAAAATTAGTCTATATCGCGGGTCACCAAAGAAACAAGAGCTTCTAGATCATTCGTAGATCATATTGAGTTAAGATTTTTAAGTTATTTGTTTATCGGGATATTAACAAAACTACGAAATAATAATGTATAATATTGTTCGAAATGCAAATATTTTAGACCAGATCCGGCTAAATGATTACAATCCCCACGTGTTATAAGGGAAAACCCTGTACTAACTGATAGTTTGTAAGTTCAATTTTCGAATACGTTTTGCTGAATTCGAAAAACGTTTGGCTGATTGGGAAAGCCTGCCCAGTAACCAGATTTTTGGTAGAAGAAGTGATTTTTCTATTTTTCCTCAGACAAAAATTAAGAAAAGGAATGAATCTTCTTATTCGTTTCAATTTGTTTGATAATCTGCAAAACGTGTTAAAAATGAAATAATTGTTTCCGGCACAATAATGATTCAAATTCACAATGATAAAGTTCAAAACATTATTTGAAATTCAATATGCTCTTTAACATTCTAAACAGGCACATATAACAGAAAATATGCCAGTATAAATCATTTTTCTACACTTTTACCGTTCCAATAATGTATATTTTGGTTTGAAGGATCGATACAGTGAGTATGAGAAAGTAAAGTAAAAGACAACAAATTGAGCCTGATTAGCTTATACTCGTAGCCAAGGTTTTCCTACTTTGTATCTTAAGAAATAATGTCAAAAATGATGATATCACACCCAAATCATATTATTAAAAATTAATAAATTCTCAAAAACAATTATTGTATTTAACGATTTGTGGATATTTTATAACATATACATTTATTAGGCTCTCGTTTGCGTTTTTAAGTAAATTCACAAGAAGTGATGTCTCTTACCCATTTCTGGCACTAAATTCAGAAGTCGCATGACGCCTTAATTCCTTTATTTTTTTTTTTTTTTCTTCAGCTTTTTCCCTTTAAGGGGTCGCTGTTTTTCTGGTTTTGGCGAAAGTTTTACGGCCGGATGCCCTTCCTGACGCCAACCCACGTGGGGATGATATGATATATGATGATGATAGGAGGTGAAGGGACGAACACAATACAACCATGCCCGAGGCGGGACTCGAACCCGCGACCCTTCGGTCCGAGATCGCTACGGCACTACTGCCTTAGCGATCTCGGCCACCCGGACCGGCACCTTAATTCCTTTATTAAACTATGAATTTTAAGAAGAAGGATATTATTAAAATAATACTAAGGAAAGAAATGTACAAATTCGCAGAGAAAATTTATAACTTTTTATACTGAGATGTGTTGGCAGAAATTCAGCACTTTATCCTGCAAAATTAATTTAAAAGAGCAAACGCCATGTATAATAATCGCAAACAAAAACTAATCATAAAAGTAGATACAGGTAGTAATATCGCTCACGTGAAATTTGACATTTACTGGACAAAAGGCATGTCGAATGTTTCAGAAGACGGTGTACTGTTATTGTCTGTGATGATGTACGTAGCTTTACAGTTTGACAGAAAAAGGGTCAGAAAAGTAAATGTCTTCGTTCAGAATTAGGGGTATGATGGTACGCTAATTTACAGTTTCTCGCACTTTCGAGCTACTGTAGTGCATCCATCCATTATATTTCAGAGATGAAAGCTAATACTCCCTTGTAAAGTGGTTCCACTGATTTTGTTTCATTTAAACAAAAAAAATGAAAACCCCAAGAAGGCAAAATAAACAAATAACAGGCTAAAACATGGGTCTCGGAACTATCTTCTCGCAAGACTCACTAAAGTCCAAAACAAGGGCGACTTCCCTGGGGAGACTGGCGGGGAGCTGTGCTAGTAAGAAACATGCTGCAGTTGGAGGCGCCGGGGTGTTGGCGGGGGAGGGGGGCGGCAATCGGGGCTCAAGTGGGTGGTCCGGCCACGGTGGTCGTCCGGGCCGTGTTCTGACGTGCGGGTGTCAGCGCCTGGGGCAGGTCCCTCAGCCGACGCCCTCCCGCCCCCCCCCGCCACGCCCCTTGCTTGTCGCCCCCGTGCAGCTGTAGCGATGGAGGCGAAGACAGCTACCAGCCAGCAAACGTTGTAAACGGCGACCCCACGCGGAGTTCCTGCCGGTCTGTCTCTTTCTCTCTTTCTTTCTGTTTCCCTCTCCCTCCTTCCATCTCTCTCTAGTTCGCCGGGAGAGGTGGCTCAGGACATCAACTAATGTAACTGCAGTGCCTCTGATCGAGAGTTCCGAGGGTTCGAGTCCCGATGGTGGAAGGAGTTGTCGTCACTAGCTAGATAGCTGAGTCGAGTTCAGTCGCTGTCTTGAGGAGAATTCAAGCGTCCGGCTGTTCTCATCGGTAGTTTTCCTGGTGTTTCGATCAATACCAGGCGAATGACGGAGCAGTAACCTAACAAACGGGTCACGGAGAGGGCGCATTCTGTCTTTTTTCTTCCTTGTACTATCTTCTTCCCTTTCTTACACACCCTTACTCTTACATGCATTACACTATCACACATACCGGATACCGATCGGTAACTTAGAGCTTGCCCTGGCTGGGACGCTGTCATGCTCGCGGTAGATACCTGGTTGGGGAGAACCCCGCTAGCCGATGGAGGTCGGCGCCGGAACTCGCTATTGCGCAAGTGGCTTTAGCTTTTGCCTTTCTACATCTGTAAGTTCGTACTGTCAATATGGATGTGTGTTAAGATGAATATTCTGAAGCAGCCAGGAGGCGACCAGGAATGTCTTACGCCTGTTACCATTCTATCGCAGGTGAGGACGAGACGTACGAAAGAATACTCACCTAATAACAGTGGCCTTTGAGGCCGGCAAGCAATATCCGTCCACTCTATGTAGCTTGTTTATTAATGTACAATACACCAACTGCTCAAAAAGTAATAATTAAAATTTTACTTTCTTGTCACGGAGTAGAGAAAGTTCGTAATGCTTCGCGAAAATAAAGGCGAATAAAGGCCGAAAAATTATTTGTAAAGGGCCCAGATAGCAAAAACCTGGATAAATCCAGTTGCTAAATTTAGGAAAAAAATCCTCTAACATGTGGTGTAGCCAGATTCCAAGTTTTGTGGGTTCTTGATACTGAAAAATCCAATGACGGCCAAACTGTCCGTCTGTCCGTCTGTCCGTCTGTCCGTCTGTCCGTCTGTCCGTCTGTCCGTCTGTCCGTCTGTCCGTCTGTCCGTCTGTCCGTCTGTCCGTCTGTCCGTCTGTCTGTCTGTCTGTCCGTCTGTATGTCCGTGGAAGTGCGGAATATGGAAATATGGAAGTGTGAAGCAAATCCGGAGAAGAATCAAATGCAGTTGTAGAAGATGTTGCGATAGAATTTTCGGAACTATTTAAGAATGATCATTTTTGCATTTAGCATTTGTACTATGTTCTTATGCATTTGTGTGTATATTAGGAAAAATCATAAAATGTAGCTGTATAAAAATTTAAATTTTAGCATCATCAGAATCTGCAAGAATTTGTTACGACAATAATAAGTTTAAAATTGTAACAGACCAGTTCATATCCCGTATGGAAGTAGGATACAAAATATCTGTCTGTCCTTTAGCTTGCGCCTAAACCCTTCAGACGACTTTTGGAAAAAATTGACATTCCTCCCATTGATCTTGCCGAACTCGGTTACCCTGAGGAAGCCTGCGACATGATAGGCAAAACGTCGGCCTCTCAGCCAACGACGCGGCGTCACCGGGACAACCAAGTCATGCCCTACAAATTTGAAACGGATATTTTCTTTTTTGGTGATAATTTGCGTGAAACCACATAAGTTTCAACACCCTTTCCAAGATTTATCCCACATATTTTGATAATTTTTTCCTCGGATAGAGTAAAGAAAATCTTAAAAATGATGGCGCTCTGAATTTCCGAAAATAGCAAATGTCCAATTCTTTCAGCGTGTTGGAGATGAACATTTTTCTGCGAAAAAATCTTTTAAAAAAAATTCAAAACTACATTATTTATGGCAGATGTGTTCTTCCTTAATAAAATCTGTTTCCAAAATTACATATTTAAATAAGGTCGCGAACAATTTTTTGCAACAATTTTTTGCGTCTTTTTTGCTTGAAGTAAGGACAATTTTATATTTTTTCTTAATGTACGGCTACAAAGGCTATCTTTACTTTTCCCCTCCCATAGAGCAAAAACGCTTAAAATGGCACTATAATTTTTTTGACCAGGAGTGGGGGCTCAGGGAATCAACTGATGTGAATGTAGTGCCTCTGATCTCCTTTCGAATTCCAACGTTGGCAGGATTTTTGACATTGGCTAAATAGCTAGATCGAGTTCAGACGCTGTCTGGAAGATAATTCTACAGGTCGGCTGCTCTAATAGGTAGTTTTCTGTGGTTTCTCCTACCAGTACAAGGCGAATGCCGGAGCTATACCATTACAAATGGGCCATGGATCGCGCGTGATATTTCCTTCCACTGCCTTGTCCTATCCTCACCCCTTACTTACATTTATATGCACTATCACACAAGCCGGGAGACCTTTCGGGAGTTTAGAGCTTGTCCCGGTTAGGACGGTACCCGGGTGGTGGAAGTTACCAGTTTGGGAGAAACACCGTTAGCCGACGATAGTTCGGCATCGAATCTCACCATCCGGCTGGGGAAAATCGCCGCCACTTCGCGAGGAAGACAAATGAACTACACTTACGGGAATAATGAGCTTAGAAGTTGACCCGCCCTTAATCACTGTTCAATCAAACGATAAATCTAATTTTCTTTAAATTTGAAATATTTGGAATTTTTAGATATTATTTGTGAATTTTAAAATATTGCAAGATACAAATAAGAAGAAAACGTAAATGCTGGGATTGTACCACTAGTTAATTTTTCACACAATATAATCATGAAGAAAAACAAGATTTCGTTTGATATTAAATGCTTATGTCAGGGGAGGAATGTTACTACTGGAAAGATAAAGGAGGATTAAAACTCTGACTCTAAAAGAAGTTAAGTGCAGAAAAATATGTACACATATTATACAAAAATGTCGTGGCCGAGATTTGGAAGTGAGACGGGAACAAGTGATGAGATATAAAGTTAATCAATAAAATTTCTATCAATTAAATGGAACCTGTGTACTTCAACTTCATTTCACTCTTTCTCTTTGACTCCTGGATGCCTCGATTAACCTTTAATTTTCCCGGACCCTTCCTAATTAGTACGTAGGAGTTATTTCGATTGTTTCCAGAAGGAAATGCTTATTTATCCACGCGCATCAAAACCGAAGCAGAAGTTCAATCGCTAACCAGACCCCACGCAATTTATTTGGGCTGTATTTCACGCTCATGTTATTCGCATCGTAAAATGGCGCGAAATGACCTTTGGGATCGCGAGTGCCCGATTTATCGCACGGGTTATCGTCGTGCGTCTGTCCGTCCGTCCTTCCAACGCCGGTGGCGTCGCCAATCGGAGTCGATCTCGGGACCGCGCTGGGTGTAATTTTGCGGGCGCCGACCGCTTATCCGCCCCGACGCCGCTCGTAACTCGCACCAACCGAGCAGCCGGCAGGGCGGGCGGCGGGCGGCGGGCGGCGGGCGGCGGGCGGCGGGCGGCGGGCGGCGGGCGGCGGGCGGCGGGCGATGGGCGATGGCGGTGGCGGTGATCGTTGGGACGCAAAAACTTTGCGGCGGCGCCGATGGCGTGGCGGGCGACTGGTCACCTGCCGCCGCAGACAGCTCAGGACCTGACGCCGTCGTGGTCGGCGTTAGAACCGCGTACTAATCATCCGTCGCCGTTATCGTTACTACCGTCATTGTATGCAGGGTTTGACTACGACTAAAAATCGCCTGCTAACGTTGTTGGCAAAGCGGCTAGCTTCCATTATTCACACAATCATCGCCATTACTACCACCACCTTGATCAGCCCATCATCACCCCAAATACCTCTACAATCGCTATCACCACCCCAATCACCGCCACCCTCCCCGGCATCCTTTGTAACTGATATGTGAAGATTATAGTAGATCTGAAGAAATTTTGGATCGTGAGGATAGGCCAATGCAATAGTATTTTATACTATTAATAAATAAATATTTTTCCTTGAATTAAGGTCAATTTCGTGAGTTATAAAGATATTTATTCTATTAATTAAAATTAAAATTACAAATACAACGTTTCGTGAGCTGTTTTGCTTTTATCAGCTCAATAGCAAGTTTTATGAACATTTTTCATATTACACACCTATATTAACTATATTTATATATTGTGATCGGCTAATGCGATGCATTTCAAAGAACGCCATACTTCTCGTTTACACGGTAACTCCTGGAGTTTGCATCGTGGCAGAGTGGCAGCAATGGCATGGAGGGGTACTCATCAATCTTGGCGTGAAGGGAAGTGACGAAAGGGAAGCAATGGCGAACGGAGGGGTGGAAAGAACATCTCGTAATGCCTTCCCCGCTCTCATTTATTTTTGCTGCGCGGCGGTGTACACATCGCACGAAGTATTGCTGAACGTGTTATAAGATGGCGAACTAGAACTTTAAGCAAGACGTATGAAAGAGGTTTAGAAAGGGTTCACTAACATGTTTTTTTTTTTTGTATATGGGAGTTTGGAGTAACGTTCCTGGGGCGAGTGATGCGTTTTTCGTCCACTTTGGCGGCGATTCTGCAGCGATTCAGTGGCGTTGTGCAGCAAGGAGAGTTTCCCGCGTGGGACCCCTTTTACTTCACGTTTTCGCAAGGTGACGAGCAGAAACCGACATCGCTTTCAGAACAAGGTTGTTGCTTCCAATTTTATTTTTTTATGAAGAATCTAGGACATGATTATATTAATAAAAGCCATGTAAAGTTGATAGAATTATATAAGTATCTACTGAGCTATTAGTGTTGACAGAAAACCGTCAGGAAACGTTTTACATTTTTGCGTCTACTTCTCAGTGGTTTATAGTGCTATTGTATGAAAATCTTATGCAAAGGTAAAAATAATTCTTTGAAATTCAGTAAAGTAATAGATTTGTAAATTCTTGCAGAAAGATAATTTTAACTCGGTTGTTTGTTTGGATAAATGTAATTTTTGGAAAAGGTTAACAATTCTAATGAATTTGGAAGACTGAATGTTGTAATTAATGAAAATTGCATATTACTTTTCATATTATTGTGCTGAATAAGATTTATAGAGTTTGTGTTATTTACGTTTTTTGTATTTATATGTTTGGTATCTTTTTTTAAATATATGTGTTATGTTTTTAAGAACATTTTGTATTTATTCAATTTACAATTATTCGAGTACGTCCCACCTAACTCTGAGATCCCAATAGTGGAGAAATTAGTGAGTAAAGGTTATAAAGTTACCAACTGGGGGCAAATTCATTGCAAATTGCTCGACTAACATTTTTTTTCAAATCACCTTCACTCAATCAGAGGAGTGTTTGGTGATTGATGCTCCACGGACCAGTCGGGGCGTTTATTTCTTTCCAAAACGTAAAAGGGTGGTGGTTGCAATATTTATATAATTAGAGTATAATTTTCTAAAAAGACAAAAAAAAGTTTTAGGAAACTCGCCATGAAACTGTCATGAATCACGGATGGTCGCGAAAAGTCCAGTGTGTGTTACGTATAACAGCCTTTTGTTACTAAAGTACTAACGTTTCGGCCATATATTGTAGATTTTATGTTAATCTTTGCACAGATTCTCGTTTCTGCTACACGCTTATTTTCTGCCTTTCTTTGTAACTTCCAGACTGAAAACTGGCAATCTCCAGTTTATGTGCGTATAATTTCTTGTTTGCCCTTCAATTTTCTTTTCATTTTACATTTCCAGTTTCTGTTCTTAATTCCTGCCGTTCCTCAGCCTCTTCGTCCAACGCTGGTGCTCTTCCCCAACGTTGGTGCACTATTCACGCCGTCAATCTTTTATTACACTAACGCACCCATCTTTAATAATTTTATCTTAGTGTCTCATTATAACTTAAAACCTTAACGGAAGTAATTCTTCGCATTCATTTCTTTCCATGTCTTCTCCATGTCGAGTTTGAGAAGAAGAAATTACTTTCAGTCGGTTCATTCCTATAAAGCACTTCATGACAACGGAAGTTTCACAAGCGATAAAACAGGTTCACCTTCAAGATGCACTTAGCTACGACCTCATCACCGGCTTTGGTTTAACGAACCTGCCACATAAAGCAATGGCATTAATAACATCAATTTTCAAACCCATCATTAGAATTGAACATTTCACCTATCAATGGAAATAGCCAAATTATTGACCTGCTGAAATCGGATAAACCTATCTCCGAAGTATTTTCATAAAGGACCATATGTTTATTACTGACTATAGTTATAGAAAAACCTCTCAAGCGGATATGTTCAACCATAGCAGAAAACAATATTACTTAGACTATCATTTCGGCTTCAGGATGAAATAAACATCTACTGAAAAAATCCATAGAATAGTAAATGTCATCAGTGAATCTCTTGAGAAGAAATTATATTGTTCTAATATGTTTCGGACGTCATGCATGCCTTTGATACCATAGCATATAGCTGTATAGCATTCAGGACTCGAATACAAAATCACAACTTAATTGTGCCACAAGTTTTATGCTACTTCACTCCTACTTGATCGGAAGATGTTTCGAAGTAAAATTTAAGGAAGAAACATAAATCTATTGTGACTTCGCCAGTGTACCCCGAGGAAGTGTGCTCAGCCTGCTGTTGTGTCTACTGTACACGGTTGATCTGTCTGTTTCTGCGGACATCGCAACAGCAATGTTTGCTGACGACACAGCGTTCTTGACCTCCCACGAGAATGCCTTCCCAACATCAGGAAAATTACAAGAATATCGCACTCTGTTGCAGGATTCGTTCACAGAGTGACGCATAAAAGCAAACTAAAGCAAATTTGTGCCCTTGACGTTCGCATTCAAACCAATTAGATGTCATCCAGTTAAAATCTACAAGAATGAAATATACAGACAAATAGTGTAAAATACGTTGGTCTACCTCTTGACCGAAAATATCGTGGAAAACACACTTCAAAAATAAAATAAAAGCTCTGAAAGACAGTATTATTGGCTTCGGGGGGGGGGGGGGGGATCGCATCTCTCTTAGACTAACAAACTATTCATTTAGAAATCAATATTGAAACCTATCTGGACGGAATACATCTCTGGGGCATTGCGGTAAATTCGAACTTAGAAATATTATAAAGACTTCTGTAAAAAAAACTGTAAGATTGCTTGCCAGTGCCCAATGATTTGTTTCAAATCAAACTTTGCACAATTTTTACACATAATTTGCCTATTGTTCCACTAAGTTCCGAGTTTCCGCAGATAAAAATATATTTAAAAACATTATTCTCCCTTTCTTTAGGATACACTTACATCACTGAGTCTTCGACACTTTCAGTATTTATTAGAGTATTATAATTTCGTGTATTTGTATTTTATCTGTTCGGTTTTCTCTCTTTTTTCATATCCTTTGTTTATTATCTCTATTATCTTGTTCCGTGGTGTTCTTCCATTATCTCGTCTTGAGCTGGCTTGTATCTCAGTTTTCACTGATACTTCATTCATCTCTCTCACTTTCTCGAAACCCGGCCCTTCTGACATTTCCTTTTCCCTTATTCTTTTTTCTGTCGCTAACATTACAATCATCGCCACCGTTTCCCACGTCACGTCAGCCCCTGCCTTAACTACTTCTCCCATCCCTCCCACTGAACCAGAGCAGCCACCATTACCCACCATCCGTCACACGCGGGCATACGTACAGACGGACGGACAGGCTGCGGTGCTAATTAATATCAGCACGTCAAAAAAAAAAAAAAAAAAAAAAAAAAAAAAAAAAAAAAAAAAAAAAAAAAAACGAGATGCAAATGGGGAATGTGCCGTCGGCTGGGCTCAGCTGCCCGGCGTCATCCACGGGCGGTCCGCGAGGCGACGGCGGGGCCTTCGAACAGCGGGAATGGTGCAGCACCTTAGGCGAAACCGAATTACATTCACCCAGCTAATGTCTCCCCTCTCCCTCTCCCTCTCCCTCTCCCACTCCCTCCTTCTCTCTCTCTTTCTCTCTCTCTCACTCTCTCTCTCTCTCATGTTTACGTTAAGAGTTGGAAGTGTCTTTTAACGAATGTTACTTTTCTGTTATTTGGATATATTCTAGAACCATTGGTAGTACCGTCGTGCCTGGAAACATAAGCAAAACACTCGTAGATTCCTAATTGAACACAGTTCGAATCAAAAAATACAAAGTATATATTGAAGTTTTAAATTATTTTGTTATTGTGTCTTTACTATGTCGTAAGTGGCGATCACTGTTTTGTCCTGTTAACAAAACGTTATTTGGTTCTCCTTCATATAAGAAACCAATATGTGCATAAATTTATTTTCATATATTTTAATTTCTCTTGAAATATGTTCTACAAAAATTTGTAAGTTAATAGCATGTTTTATCAGTTTTGAGGGTATAGAAACATTCATTTACATACGATTGATATATGCAATGTTTTTTAGTTATAACATGTCAAGCAATTTGAAAATTAGAGCACACAAATACAAAAATTTTTATGTTGATCCTATTTAAAAAAATATTTTCATTTTTTCTTTTTGCTAAATAACTATATGATTTTCATTTTATTAGTGAGGGATCAATACAATTAGGACACATTTCAATAAAAGGTTTGTTAAAGAAATAAAATTTTCCACGTTTTGACCGCAATAAGTTTAAACGCAAATGCTCGCAATTTATTATTTTTTATTTAAAATAATATGGACGCAATAACGCCTGGTTATTAGCAACCCCAGTACAACAATACCCCAATACACAAAACAATACATTTACTTACAGTAATACGTACCAAACGTACCAGAAGAAATAGTTACCAAATGCATGTACATAAGTACAAGTATTACATGCAATGACATACAAAAATTGTAAAAATCAAAAGCCAATATTAACGACTATAAATAGTTTAGAAAGGATTCTTATGGTATAATTAACAATGTAGGTGTATCCTGTATAAAAATATAACTTTTAAATGCGTAATAAGTATTGGTGCACGACGTTTTGTCTCTTAGTATTTCTTGTGGTGTATCTGGTACCGGCAAAATTCTTCTTATGCTTTTATGCTTTGGTCACCAATAAATATGTTTAACGGTATATGTCGTTTGACATTTATCATATCAAACTGGATTTTATCTGCAAAAAAGGTCACACTATTTTAATTTTTCTATTAAACCACATTTTTCAATTCAGGTCTCCCTGAGATATTACATCTGAAATAATGAACAACGTTGAAGAAAGCAGGGCCAGTTCTTTTTCAATATGAACTCAGTTGAAAAATAAAGTCGAACTATTTTCCATTATCGAATGTACGAAAATCGCTTACTATACCAAACCCTGAACATTGAAAGGATTCATAGAAACCAATTTCCCAAACAAAACCAATTCATTGGAACACCTAAATTCGTTGGAAATGTTGAGACATCCTACGGGTCCTACCTACGCAGTGTCTGTTCAGCCGCGCCGGGCTCGGACCAGCAGCGGAGACGTTTGGCAGCAGAGTGACCTTCGACCTGTTCCGCCATTCGTTCATATGAAATATCGAATCGCGCTGATCGATGAGCTCGTCGATGTGCTGTCATCGACCGACAGCAACAAACGTTTCCGCTCTTCGCGCCGCAACCAATTCTCGTCTTCCGCGGACAGCGACTCCCGGCGGGCGACTGCGCCTCGCAAGCGTCGGCCGAAGAGCTTGGGACGGCCGGGGTCGGCCGAGAAGGGCGCACGGAGGATAAACTGGAGGGTTAAACGATCGATTTGTCACGGCGTGTGCCGGAAGAGACCGCACTGTCGAATTGGTGGGACGCTCTCTCACAAGCCTCCTGTGTTATTGGGTGGGCCATGTTACTTGCACCCCTCTTCGGTGGCTCAGGGCATCAAATGATGTCACTGCAGTGCCTCTGATCGGGAGGCCCTAGAACTACAGTCCGGACGGCGGCAGGATTTTCGATACAACCGAGAGAGCTAGGCCGAATACAGTCCTTGTCTGGAAGAGAATTTGAGCGGTCGGCTGCACTGATCGATAGTTTTTTATTCTTTTCTCCGATCAACTCCAGGCAAATTCCGGAGCAGTACACATCAACCGGGCCACGGAATATGCGGGACCTTTCCTTCCTCTTCCTTGTCCTACCCTCACTCCTTACTTACACACATACATTACACTACCACACACGCCACGAGGTCGGTCGGGGGCTTAGATCTTGTACCAGCTGGGTCGAAGTCGCGCTAGTGGGAGGTACCTGGTTGGAGAAAACCTCGCAAGCCGACGGGTTGGTCGGCGCAGGATCTCACCATCCAGCGGGGGAAGAACACCGCCACCTCCCGCGATAAAACATACACTAAACTTACGGGAGTTGTTGGCAGTTGACTAGCCCGGAATCACTAGTCAATGAATCAATAAATTAAGTAGACCTGAGTATTTGCAGGAGTTTAATTAGGAGGAATTATCTTCATATTTGAGCAGAACAAAGTTGGCACGGTGCCATTCAGTAGCGATTATTAATTATCAGAAATCGAAGTGTGATATAGCAAATGGGCATCTTTCGCAAGAATTTCTAGTCTCTGGCACTGGCGGTATGAGGTATTGGAAGCAAATCGTGCAGACTTCTACAACACTAACAAAATATCCTCTATCTCAGATGTGTTCAGGAGTGAGTCGACAAGTGACGAGATGAGGTAAAATAAGTCAAGATGAGGTGGACAGTGATGGAAAGAAAGGAGTACGGTAAACCGAATTGAATTCTCTGAGCTGATGGCTCTGTGTCGTGTTTACACTGAGAGTTGGTCACAACTGGTCCTACTTAGGTCAATGAAATCATCCCAAAGGCCGGGTCAGAATGGAAAGGGTCCGCAAGCAGAAGATTGTCTTTTGTGAGGGAATCGAATAAGATGTCGAGAGAAACGGCACGCGAACAGGTGTGTAGTCACTGATGGAAATAATGCAAGTACGTAAGTCGATGATTTGATGTCATAACATTCCAAAGAAAAAAAACTTTATAAAAAATTAAACTTACTAAAAAATTTTATATTAGAGAATGCTTCTTTTCCTTTAATTAACCCATTTTGTATTTTTCGTCCTCAGATGGATGTGTCTTCGTATTATTGAAGTATGGTAATTTATTGCTCTTCATTAATTTCTCATTTCCACTTGTATTTCTGCATTGTGTGTGAACAATTCAAGCAGTTAGACTTTGTTCATAGTCATAACGATAACTAATGCTTCGCCTTTTTTTTTACTGTTTCAATTTCAAACTCCTTGCAATTACCATTTTTGCTTCTCAGCGACTTTTCATCGTAGAGCGCTCTGTTCGCGTCTGACGTGCGAGCGTCGGCGGCGGCTGATGATGCAGAGCGGCGTTGTCTCGGTGCGAGGAGGCGGAGGCGGCAGGTGAGCGCTCAGCTGCAGGGCGGGTTCTTCTCCCCTCCCCTCCTCTCCTCTCCTCTCTTCTCTCCGCCGCGGCACGCGCCGATCGCCGGCTGATAGTCGCTCGCGGCGGCGGCGGCGGTGGCGGCGGCGTCGAGTCGCTCGCGCGCGCGGGAAATGGGGCCTGGAGCCGCTCCGCTTGGCTTGCGCCGCCCGCGAGCACAAGCGCTACCTGTGAGGGCGGCTGGCCCGCAGCCACGGCCTCCTGCGCCATCGGTTGCATTGCACGCCACCTCCGCCATCTCCATCGCCATCTTCTCCTCCATCGCTGTAGCCCTTGCAATCGCCATCACCCCGCTTCATTGCCCGTGCCTCCAAATCAACACCTGACGACACCACCACCTTATTGCCCGTCTCCACCCCCGCGTCTACGTCGGGCCCGTTGCGTCCCATCCTCATTGTCAGCCCTCCAAATCATCACCCGTCCCCACCTCGCCTCATTGTCCACCTACTGACCCGTCCCGATCTCACCTTCTCTCTCTCTTTCTCTCTGTTTCTTTCTGTCTCTGTTTCTTTTTCTCTCTGTCTCTCTCTTTCTTTCTCTCTCTTTATTTCTCTCTCTTTCTTTCTCTCTCTTTCTTTCTCTCTCTTTCTTTCTCTCTCTTTCTTTCTCTCTCTTTCTCTCTCTGTCTCTCTCTTTCTCTCCGTCTCTTTCTCTCTCTCTCTTTCCGCCCCTCTCCCGCCTGGGCCTCCCTCTACCTACCTTCTCGTGCCCTTCATTCTTGCTCAATTTATTGAGAACGTCTTGTCACGAATTCTTTCTTCATTCCATCATCCTCATTTACAAACTTGTTTTTTTTTACATTTCATCGCCAATCTATTCCGAATTTACATCCGCATCTTTCTTGACACGTATCACCATCTTCTTTGCACCTCCTCACACCATGAATATACTTACTTTGTATCGTTTGTCGTTTCTGCCCTTCATGTTATTCTCCTTGAATGTATCCTTTTCTTTTTGAAACTGCTGCTTCCACGACTCCATTCTTATTCCTTTTTTAAAAGTCTCTACTCTCTTTTCACGTATTTTCCCAACTGCCAGACTGCGACCCGCATCTCATGGCACTACACTCTGCTGGCCCCTCCGTCGCCCGCCTCCACCTCCGCCGCCCGCCTCCGCCGCCCGCCTCCGCCGCCCGCCTCCGCCGCCTGCCTCCGCCGTTTTTGTGGCATTTCTGGGATCGAGTCGCTCCTATTAATAGAGTCCTCAAGGAGACCGGGAGAAAACTAAGGTGGGATGTTTTATTAGTGAGTATTTTTACTGTCATACGTGTACCTGGGTTTTTCTGTAATTTATTAATGTCGACAAGAAATCCTTTCAGTTTGGCGGCAGACTTCTTACGGTAAATGTAGAAGACGTGATTTCATAATCCCTTCTTATTTTGGTTAGGCAGCAACTACATTACCACTCTGTATGTTTAATGCTATTATTAATTGTCATATTTGTTCAAAAGAGGAGTTCATTAGATTTTTATTGTAAAAGTTCTTGCAAGTTAATCTCTACTACCTGTACATGATGCTGTTTCGTACTTCAGAACGAGCATTTTACATTTCATTGCACAAAATTCATGTGCCATGTACAACTGATTTTATTAATTCACTAATTTTCAACAGAGAGGCCACTCCAAATCTTCAGTACTTTTAAATTCGAGAACTTGGGATGACTTGGGCTCAAGAGGAAATTTCTTTAATCTGCGCGCGTTCTTTTCTTCTCAGCATCTATAAATCCCAGGGGCGAATACAAACTTCAGGCGTTGCTCTCTAGTGCACTAGAGAGAAGCTTGTCTTCAGGTTGTAGACTATGCTAGATATTTGTGGATATTAATAATCAAGAAATCTCATCCTTGCGGGCAATTAAGTAGTGTCTAAATATACTACCTTACCATATTCTCATAAAATTTAAATTTTATGAAAATATGCAACCGCGGGGCAGTGGTAAGAGGGAGTTATCGAAGGGAACACGGGGTCCATGTGATCGAAGAAGCGCACAGCAGGGGGATGTTGATGGGATGGGAATGGAGAAGAAGTGATGGGGGTCATGAAAATGCCAAGGATGAGGTCAAACAAAAAAAAAGACTAAATGAAGAACGAAACAAGGAAATGGAAACGAAGATTGGATTGGAGAGGCTGTGATGGGAATGGCGAATTAAATGGAAAAGGTGGATGATATGGAAAGAAAAATAAAGGGGACAATGTGGAGCACAGAAAGAGAAGTGAAAATGATTTGCGTCGGAAATGGAAATGTCGCAATGGTAAAGAAAAAAATAAGGTGGTTATATTACACATTGACTAGAAAGGGAAATGTGGAGGACGAGATTGTGGAGAACAAGGTAAAAAATGTAGTAATAATGGGTTTAAAAACAGAGAGGAAATGACGAGTAATATAAACAAGTAAGTTAAGTGAAATCAAACCAAAGAGATGGAGTGTGAAATTATATTTTAATTGTTGTAAAAGGGTTTATGACAATTGATACGAGATGTGTGCGTTATTACATGTTTTTTATACTTCTGGTAACTGACATATGTAATGGCTGCTGATAACATCAGATACGTAACCATCAGCGTTGTTATACTATCGATATGACGCGCATGCAACCTGAATTGTTTCTGACTTGTGTGTAGTAATGATAACTTTGAGAATGAAAGTGTTAAGAGTGATGGGTGTGGTTATAGAGGTTACAAACTACACACAAAAAGCAAAACGCAACGGCAGGAACAACGTAGTAATAGCCCACGAGACAGTACCGATAAGCGATGGCCACAACGGCGAAACATGAGGACATTATTCACTGTTTGTGAAAGAAAATGTGGGAAATTAATAAGTTTATGATACAATAATCTGCAACAGCTTTTTATTTCTAATATCTTGACAGTACTTGTGATGTGAAGGTCAAAACATCAAAAACATCGTCATTCTGAAACACACGCTGCTTTCAATACCAGTAACACTACTACAAAATGATGGTTCAATGTCAATAAAAATGGCAGCAACAGCGGTGAATGTGACTACGGAAACAACGAGGGGGCGGGTGTGGGGACCGACAACTAAAACCAATGAACGAATGAGCTAATGATCCGACCAACTAGGCAATACCTCTGATTTATAATCATGGTGACGTCTGGAACGCTTACGGCCACAGGACGCCGCCGCGAATGAATGCTCGCGAGGGCGTGTGGACCGCGCTGAGCTGCGCGGCGTTCGCTGCCGGTGGCTCGGCCGGTGGCTCACCTGCGCACGGAAACGCGCCATTAGGCGGCGCGGCGGCGGAATGCGCCGCGGGCACACGCGGGCGGGCGGCGGCGGCGGCGGCGGCGCTGGCGGCGGCGGCGGCGCTGGCCCGGCGGAGACGGAGGAGGAGAAGGAGGCACTGGCGGAGGTGGCGGAGGCAGAGGAGGACAAGGCGGAGGAGGAGAAGGAGGAGGAGCAGCATGCGGAAGAGGCGGAATTGGCGGCGCCGGCTACACTGGCGTAGGTGGCGGTAGCGACAGAGGAGACGGCGAAGGAGGAGAGGAGGAGACGGTAGCGGTGGCGGAGGAGTAGGTAGAGGAGACGCATGAGGAAGGGGAGGCTGATGAGGACGAAGAGTCGGACAAGATAGAGAAGGAGGAAGAAGAGGTGGAGACGGAGGAAGAGGTGATGGCGAAGGAAGAGAAGAAGGCGAAGGAAGAGGAGAAGGCAGAGGAAGAGGAGGAGACGGCAGAGGAGAAGGTGGACAAGGAGGAGAAAGAGGGGAAGACGGAGAAGAAGAAGAGCGAGACGACGGAGGCGGAACTGGCGGAAGTGGAGGTGGAGGAGATGTCGCCAGGAGCTTATGGGGTGTCGGCGATGATGGCAGGGGCGGAGGAGGCGGCGATGTCGGTGGTGGAGGCAGTGGCTGGCGTTGGAGATGCAGATGCCACATACGGCGATAGCGGGCGAGGAGGCGGGGACGGTGGGGGCGGTGGGGACGGTGGGGACGGCGACTGCGACCATGATAGCATTGGCGGGGAATGAAGCGGTGGCGGCGGAGGCGGACGAGGCGTATGTAAAGCCGGGGGGGGGGGGCGTGGGCAGGGACTCGGAGGCCACAGTGGTAATAGAGCAAGGGCTGGCCGAGCGGCAGGTGGAGCTGGGAGGAAGTGAGCCGCGGAGGTTTAAACGTTGACGGCTGCTGGATGGTGTCAGAGACGGTTGATGTGAAGCGTGAAGTTGTGGATGTTACGCGCTGGGTGGCCTATGGCAAATTTCCTGAAAATGAGTTGCTTCCAGATGTTGTCAATGAGTGATGTAAATACGGATATTTTTGGCGTCCTTCATTCTTAGTGTTCATGCTTTATTCACTTCAGATGAATAATTTGAATCGACATGTGTCTCGAATACTGACAGATTCACAATTAGAATATAATCTTTGCTATTCTTTCACAATGCCAATGTTTCAAATACTGATGAATCCTTATTTATAAATATCTCCTTATTACTTTCGCTTTACTTTGTATTTTCATAAGCACGTTTGAATAGTACTGTCTTTTACTTAAAATAAACATTAGTTTCGAAAATCCTGTGGTTATCAGGAATTTCCGTTAGGGCAAGATAATGGAGAGAAATTGTATTGTTACACGGAGAAAGTTTATTGTTACACGGAGAAAGTTTATATTTATTTAGTTTGTATTAAGCCAACAATACAAATGTGGGAAGTGAACTGAATTTCGAAAAACCTGAGAAAATAAACGAACGAGAGAAACTCCTATTAGTTTTTAAAATGTAGCATGGATGGATAATATGCGTTTTAAATGATCAGTGATAAGAAATCTCAGCCACATAGAACTTACCGCATCGACTTCAATGTTCTCAGTTCCTTCAAGATAACAGCTCACCAACTTCCCTTAAAAAAACGTTTGAACTAGATTAAGAGATAAGAGAGAAGTAGCTGATACACCATCAATATGTCTTCTAGAAATATTAGAAGAGAGTGCATCTCGTAGAAATCGTGGAAAATCATCTGTGAAAATAACCTGGATAGTTTCTGGTAGAAAAGGATGTGCTTCGTTATATTTTTTTGTTTGAGTTTGATCTTTGAAAAATATCAAGATACAAAAGGTGGTACATAACTAATTTTAATTTTATACTGCTTGTTTTGATTTAGAAATTTTGTATAGAAAGTGTGAATGTACATTAAAAAGTTAAAATTAAGTATGAAAAGCTCAATCAAGACATTATTAATTATCTGGAGTTCTATTTCAGAAATATTTAAATTCAAATTTGAGGAATCGCAACAGTTTGAACGCAAAATCTACTATTTTAGAAGATATAGTATGTAGAGAGGAAGAAGATGATAAGGGTATAGGAGCTAGCGAATGCTAAGTCAGTTAACAATGCTCGTGAACCAATACGTTTAAGTGCTGTTAATCCAATTCATAATGATGAAAGTGCACAGCTAACACATGGAGATTACTAGAAATATTAAGTACGAGGTATATGTTTAAATTGAAACCCAACTACAGCTAGTGCAGCCATCGTCCTAGTTTTCATATCTGTGTTTCGGGGTTCAGACACTGATAGATCAATGAACAATTTGTTGTGACCGAAGTGTCTTCGCAATACGTTTTCTTGTTTTCTTCCTGTTCCTTCTGCGCCTTATTTCAAAATAGCTCCATCATATTTTATATCAGTCCAACATCGTTATCATTATAAATGGTTACAACCAACCCGGTAAAGTCAAAGACATTGTTATTGGAATCACTTATGCCAGCTGGTGTCTAAATGCCAAAAAATACGCTCAAATAGTTGTTATTAAAGGTGTTATAAAGGTTCTAATGATAGGACGGCGACAAAAAGCTTTTTTGTTGTCCGGGATGGCCCGAGATTATTACAATCTGTTAACGCCCGAGGCAAATATTAGCTTTTATTATTACCTAATTTTAATGATTCAGATTTACTTATTCACGAATTAACTAGAAGTTGACTTGTCTCAATTTGCCTTTTCATATTTCCCTCCAATTATTCCCTTCTAATGTGATCGTGTAGCGTAATTCAACTGATTTCATATTTACGTCGAAACCACGATTCTGTCGTTACAGGAAAGTTATTCAGTGTATACGGAGATGTATATTGAAGGTAATAAGCAATAGCGAGTCAGTAACAAATAAACATATTTATTTATGAGGAATAGTACTCGCACTAACACATATTCTGAATTTATCATTATTGTTTTATTGTTCTCGGAAGGTGTGGCATTGTGGAAACATTAAACATTTTTATAGGTGGTATTTAGCATCAGGAAGAGACTATTCAGCACGACCTTATGTATTCATTTACATCTCATAGAAGCCGCGCCATTACATGCAAATTCTCAGTGTTCCAGGGGCGATAAAAGCAAGTTGGCGAGTTGTTCATTGATTTCTCCCTCTACACTTTCTTTCAAGTCATTTGGTGCTCTGATAATGATTAATTTATCAATTAAATTGTTATTTCTATTTTACACATGTAACTGAAAACTAATTGCCAATTACACTTTAGCGTTAGTGTTCTCGGAAATTTTCTCTAAAGTACTGTTAGTCATCAATTCACATTGTTTCTTCAGTTATTACAGTTACTCCTCTTTGTTGGATTAAAGATGCAACTGATCTTCATAACAAAGTTTCGTGATTTCAGACAATATTATTTTCGATTCTCATATTCAGGATGACGGTTTCTGTTTAACCAAATAGCGCTTTGTGATAGTTTGCTTAATTTTTAATAAGTTATGATTAAACTAGCTTTTGAGTTCCCTATAAAACTCTTGATATATTCAAACAATTTTTTTAAATACACTACTTGTTTCGTGAAACTTTCATGTGAAATTTCAAAATTTTGATACTTATCTAGAATTAATTCCAATCGATCTTCTCTTTAAATTCCAAGAATTATTCATTAAACTGAAAACTTAGGGGGCTATCTTCGAACTATTGATATTTTGGTATAATTTTTGTGATTGATAACTTTTCTTCATAAGAAACTGGAGATCAGTTCGACCTCCAATACAACGAAAGAGGTTTGATCGATAGCAAATCCCTTTTTCGGTTGATCGCTCGTGAGCTGGTGGCGACGTCTGGGCGTAATGGACGCGGTCTGAGTGACGCTAATTGTCACTTTTCCGCGCGCGGCCGCGCCAATTTGCACCGGCCCACGGTGGGGCCAAATGCCAAAAAGCTGGCCAAAAGTCCAAAAAAAAGTTACTAGATAGGGATTTTGTCGTTGCTACTTCAATAGGTTGGTATTTGGGCCGTTGAATTCCGCAATTAGTAACGGTTTCTCTCTTATACTTGAGGTAAGAGATCAGTTCAAAGTTGGGCCTCGAGCGATCGATATCGGTCAGCTGTGAAACGTGTTTTCAGAACCTTTGTGTTTCGAAGGATAGAGAAGCGTGCAGTCGGCCGAATTCAATAAAACAAAATGGAATCTATTCCTGAGAGTAAGTAGAAACATAATACGTATACTTAATTTTTTTAAAAATAATTTGTTAATGTAATAATTAACGTTGATTGTTGGCGAAAAATGAAAATGCTATAATCAAAAATTTGTGTTTAAAATGAAAAATAACTATGTGCACCGTCGTGCGGGGCTAAAAACTTAACATGACATTATTCGAAATGTTATTCTCTGTGAGAATCACAAAAAAAAAAACAGCTGCCCGTAGCTGCCGTTTTAGTGCCTGTGACAAATTTTCGTAGCGCGTGCAACATGTAGAAATACAAACTTTTGATGATTTTGTTCGCCATATTGGTCCGCCATTTTGTTTTTTTAGCATTTTTATTCAATATTTATTAATCAGCATGCTTATAAACCCAAATCAACTCATTTTTAATTATAAACACGATCATTTCGTGTTAAAAATAGAAAAAATTGATGATTTGGTCCGCCATATTAGTCCGCCATTTTGTTTTTTGGCATTTTCATTCAAGGTTATTAATTAGCATCCTTAAAAATTCAAACTAACTCTTCTTTACTTATAAACATAATAATGTTGTGTTAAAAATACAAACTTATGGTAATTTTGTCCGCCATATTGGTCCGCCATTTTGTTTTTTTATGCATTTTTATTTAATATTATTAATCAGCATGCTTATAAACCCGAATGAACTCATTTTTAATTTTAAACACGATCATTTTGTGTTAAAAATGAAGAAAATGATGATTTTGTCCGCCATATTGGTCCGCCATTTTGTTTTTTTGGCATTTTCATTCAAGATTATTAATCAGCATCCTTAAAAACCCGAATGAACTCATTTTTACTTATAAGTATGATCATTTTGTGTTAAAAATACAAAATTTTTATAATTTTATCCGCCATATTGGTCCGCCACTTTGTTTTTCGGAATTTTTATTACAGATTATTAATTAGAATGATCATAAACCTCTGAATACAAAGTTTCAGTCAAATCGTACAACGCTTTCGACTTTTG